>NC_061164.1:44169026-44416526 GCF_022113875.1 Hydra vulgaris
ATAAATGTAGCAGAGAGTCACAGTTTTTTATATATTTAAACATCTTTATATTGTTTTTATCATTTTTGAATCAACAATTCAATTATCTTTATTATTATTTCATTCTATCAAAAATATGCAAATAATAACTACTAAGTAAAACTTTAAAAATATTGTTGCTACTCAGAAAAAATTTTGGTATCTAAAGGCCGTCACCATCTTTAAAGTTATAATATTTGAATTTGACACTGCGCTTGCGTATAATAACTTTCCACATTTAAACGACCGTGCTGCAAGCAAACCGCATTTTGAGCAAAATTATGAAAAATGTCGTTAAACTTTAACGACATTTTTCATAACTTTGCAAAAAATGCGGTTTGCTTGCAGACTTCAATAAGACTGTTTCAGTTAAAGGGGGGATTAGCTGTTAAATGAGCACGTTTTTAAAGCTAGAAATTCATTTTTTAGAAAATAATTTACTAAGTTGATAAATTCAATGCATTAAAAAATAAAACCAGAACTCAATTTTGAAATATTTAGTATTAACATTTTAAGCTAAAACCTTTAAAAAACTTAAGCAATTCTTTTCTATGCATACAGTTTTAATAATATGATGTTAGGTTGTTAATAAATAAAAACTCTAATAAAATAATTCATGACCAAAACTGAGTTTTTGAATTAACCTTGCTTTTGGTAATAAAATTTGAATCAATCTCTTCTCACAAAAAATAAAACGTTTCTTTAAATATAAATAAGGCTAATTTAAATTGTTTGATAATGTGTTTTTATTCTCATAAAAAACTTTTTATAATGAGTCGATCCACTAATAAGTTCTTTAAGTAGAAAACGATCTTTGAACACCCAGTTGATAATAGATTTATGCATCGTTCTAAAGAAAAAACCGCCTTACTTTGTTAATTTTATCTGATAATATTAATACGCTAGTTAAATATTATTAGTCGAATTACGTCATTTCTATGCTTTTTCATTTTAAAGTAGTTTCTAGGCTTTTTTATACGCGGTTTTTTTTTAATTTTATTTACTAACAACGCGTATTACGGGTTGCTTACTGCTATTACTTAATAATTCGTCTCGCTAAGAAAGTTGTTTTCATAAAATTTATTACATATTTGCTTGGGACGTACAGAATTTAAGGTCGCATGATTGTTTTGAAATGTAAACAATGTTTTGCGCATTAAACTAGAAAAATTTGTTTCCAAACTAGCCAAGTTTGAAAACATATTTCATAACATAGCAATAGGTACAACAAACAATTTTTTTATTTTTATATGCAGAAAGGGTTGACATTTCAATAATTTGGTGTGGATTACAAAAACAATACGATTTTCATAATTTAATAAAAAAATTAAAAATATAAATGCATTTAAAAATAGCTAAAAAATAAAAAATAAGCAATCCGCACCAAAAATTAGATAAAATAGACATTTATTTATAAATGTTCCAAATCTTAACCATGAGGCATGTGGCTATGTGATGAAGTCTTAGTTGACCCAAGTCAGGTTTTCCGTAAAAACCACAAAAAACAGAAAAGTGATCCCAAATCTTTAGCAATATATAAACATTAATATTTTTATTCCGTTTAATGTAAATACTTATTTTTAAAAAAAAAAAGATAAGTCTTTTATATTTTTTTTATTTGAAGATGAAGCGCTTATAGGAAAAAAACACTATTATTTTAAAGTTAGTGCGTTTTTAAACTTTTTTTGCGGAAATTTTTTTTGATAAACACAAAAATAACTGTGACGTCAAGCTCGCTTTTATATAGATTGAAACAGCCGTGATGTAGTGCCGCTGTATTATTAAGGCGAGTTTCCACTCATCCGTTTTTTTACGGGAAAGGGACGGGAAAAATAATCACGTGGGCATGCGTTGTATAAGTTTTAATATGTCCGAAGGAAAACTACGCATGTTCACGTGATTATTTTTCCCTTTCCTATCCCGTTCCCGTGAAAAAATGGATGAGTGGAAACTCACCTTTATAGTATAGTTAAAAAAATTTCCAATCATAAAATTATTCAATTTAAATAAAAGGTACAAATAAAATAAAGCTACATTGACTGAGGGTTTGGGTAGAGGCAAACATAAATCTGTTAATGTACCAGCACTTTCCTACATTTCTCTTTAAATCAGTACGATATCTAGTCTCCTTTTTTTTGAAAAATCGAAACTTCATTTTGAGTCATAGTATCTTTTGCTTTTCATGTTGCTGAGACTTGCTGAGCCACATGTTGTTAAAATATAATTAATGAATTTCTAAATAAATAATAATGTTCCTTTATCAAAACGATTTCTAACATGATTTTCATATTCTAAAAATTTATAATATGTTATGCTATATCTAATTTGTTATATTGTCAACTTGTTAAACATTTTAATAGAGCCGAAAATATTGATTTTAAAAACAAAAGTGTATTAACTACACGGAAGTAAAAAATAAATAAGATTTACTCTTGTATTTTATTTTAGCCTAAACTAGCGGATAAACAAAATCTGTACGTTCATAAAAAAAATTTGTGGGACATTTAAAAAACGTCAACTCAGTCCAAATTTATTTCAAAATAATTTGGTACAAACAAGATTTATATAAGACGCCTTTTGAACGTTTTTTTGGGACAAAATGCAAACGCTTTCACCTCGAGGTGTAATTGAGATAAAATTGTTCAAAAAGGACTCAAAAACGATGGCTTTTGACCGTTTTCCCAGGACTAAAAAAAAAAACCAGAGTCTCAAGCAAAATAGACCTAAAAAAGACATCTTTGGAATGCCTAAAGTCTGACAATTCTAGCTGGGTTGTTTTAACATAAATTGTTTAGCATTACATTTAGCTTTACAAGTTAATAACTTAAATATCTTTTTTTCTGATTAGAATGATCGTTATTTTTAAATCTAAGCTTAACGAAATTACGTGTTAAACTATAATTAACAAACATCTTCAGAAAAACTGTTGTTTGCGAATTTATTTAAAGAAAATTAGTTAATTTTAGTAAGTATTATAGTGTATATATATATATATATATATATATATATATATATATATATATATATATATATATATATATATATATATATATATACATATATATATATATATATATATATATATATATATATATATATATATATATATATATATATATATATATATATATATAATATATATATATATATATATATATATATATATATATATATATATATTATATTAGTCAGAAAATATCAATTAATACGAATTCTCTTAATACAATTAATAATTTATTATTAGAAATTTTTGCTCAATTATGATTACCAGCATCATCAGCTCGTAAAAATTATACAATAAAATTTTTAGATAAGTTTTAAAATTTTGTAACGTTAGAAACAGTGATATTATTGTGTAATTTTAATGTATAATTTTTACGAGCTGATGATGCTGGTAACCATAATCCAGCAAAAAATTACTAATAATAAATTATTAATTGTATTAAGAAAATTCGTATTAAATGATGTTTTTTGACTAATATAACATATACTCTTATATACGATGTAAACACTAAAGATATATATATATATATATATATATATATATATATATATATATATATATATATATATATATATATATATATATAATATATATTATATTTATATATATATATATTATATTTATATATATTTTAAACTTATATATATAAATATATATATATGTATATATATATATATATATATATATATATATATATATATATATATATATATATATATATATATATATATATATTATATTTATATATATTTTATACTTATATATATATATATAAATATATATATATATATATATATAATATATATATATATATATATATATATATATATATATATATATATATATATATATAATATATATATATATATATATATATACATATATATATAGAAATATATATATATATATATTTTATACTTCTTTTGATATTGTTCTGTTGATACCTTTGCTGACACTTAAATCATGTTATGCAGAACTATTCTAAAATAATATTGCTAACATTAGAGTTTCTTGTGTCAAAATATGGCAATATCTCGTCCTAATTATATGAAAATATTTTTTTTGTGATGTTATAATTGACAAATTTTTTAATAAAACGAGCGATAACTAAAAAATGAGAATAACTCTAACCCTCTCATATCGAACCACCAAAGTCAAAAAAAGAAAAGTACACCTATTTGAAACTATACTTTCTCAATTTACTAGTATTTCATACGTTTTGCATCAGCTGATTCAGTTGTGCTTAAAATACTGTCAAAACCAGTGGTACTACGCAAGCGCATCTTTTTCCCTATATTTTTTTAATTTATATAAAAAAGCTCCCAAAAACTCTCATATTCAAGTTGGCATTATTCGCTGATGATATTACGGTTTATTCTTATCTTGATACGAAGTCAACAGTCTTTGATTGCTTGGAGGGGGCACTCAAGCTTAAAAACCTGAATGGATCTCATTTCTACTGCGGCATGGGGATCTCAGTGAAAGGTGAACTTTAACTCAGATAAAACTGAGTTTTTTTCAGCTTATCATTAGCGCAGTCATCTAAATCATCCAATTTTATCCAATATTTACCCAGCAGGCACAATGACGTTGAAATAACGTTAAAACAACGTCGCAAACCGACCATATACCACGTTGAAACAACGTTGAAATTTGGTTGAATTGGAAATAAAATCCGACGTCAAAAACTACGACGTTGAAACAACGTCGTTTCAACGTTGATCTAACGTCTTATCGACTATATATCAACCATATTTCAACTTTGAATAGGTGAAATATTCGATTGATACGCAGTTGATAAGACGTTAGAACAACGTTGAAACAACGTAAATTCAGCGTTGATTTTTGTTTTTTATTTTGGTTAAATCCAATTAACTAAAAAATTATCTCAACTTTAATTGCAATAAAATAATACAATAAAAAAGCAATAATTTGCGCAGAGGATATTATATTTCACGTATATTAATCAGATACAACTAAATTGCATCAACGGACTTTATATACATCGCAAATAAAGTAAAATGTTTGAAAAAAAAAATTTTCATTTACCAATAATATATTTATCAATTTATCAATAATAACTATTATCAATAGTTCCAGAACAATTAGGAAAAAGTATGAATGTTATTCATCGGGTAAATTGCCTTTTACGCGCCGACCACCACCATTTGATCTGTCGAGTGCGTATTTTAATATAGTCATTATTCCTTTTCTTATTTCGGCAACTGTAGCAGTCACTTTAATTGACAAAACGCTCTCTGTAAAAAAGATATTGCCTGAGTAATTTGCATCAAACACATCAAAATGTTAAAAATAAAATAGCATTAAAAAAACCATGGAAGTATAAAACAGATGGAAGTTCATCGAGCCGCAAACATCAAAGCAATTTCAAGTCGTCTCGGGAGTATGCTTGTAACCGACATAAAAACAAGTTTCACTGGATAAAAAAACAACAAAATTGACTGAAATGATCTTTATTAAAACATTAAAAAATGAATCATTCTAGGGATATGCTGCAAATTTTTAACCATTAGTAATTGCAATTATTTAACAAAAGGTTTATTAAAACTCGGTAATTAAATAGAAACACTTGATTTTAAAAGCATATGTTAGTTTAAGCTTCTTTTCTTGCTTCAAGTCATTACACGGCATTTGATAAAAAAGACAACTACAACAATTTTTAAAAAATCAAAAAAATTGTTTTTGAAATAACTTAAGTTTAAAGTTTTATTAGATGTATATCTTAACTCCATTCATTCTTGTAGTACTCCATTCATTTAATATAAAGTTTATATAAAAATTGTTGTTTGCCGTTACGTTGCGCCATTTTTAATGCTTTTTTTGAATATTATTGGCGAACCTTCAAAACACTATATTTTTTAACTATTATAAACGTATCTATTTGCGTCAACGTATAAAGATTAAGCGTTTAAGTACAGCCTTGATGTCGTTTTCTTATTGTTTACGAAACAAAAGGTTACAAGCATAGTCCTGAAGAATTTCAATGCGGTTGAACTTCCATCTGTTTTATACTTCCATGAAAAAACGAACTTTTTAAAAAATATATAATTTTACACTTAACTTACAAGTAAATACCTAATGTTTGTTCCTTTAAACTTGTCTTTACCTTTACCACCAGCCATATTAAATTTCGATTATAAACCATTGGTCAACAACCTGCATTATACATTGTTATTATTATTACAGTTACATTAAAAATTGATAAACATGTCTTTTACAAAATACAAACTATTCTCAATGAAAAATTGCACAAACCGCAAAGGTTTCTTACCAAACCGTAATGCCAGTAAGAAAAAGAATTGATACAGGGGAAGAGTTTGGTCCAAGGAGACCACCTTCTAAACGCTAGAAAACACCAAGAGCGGACAGTATAATCAGAAATATCTGCCTGGAAAACAGAAAAAAAGCCACTAAGCTTCTCCATGAAGCTATAATTGGTGTGTCAGACCGGACCATTTGTAGATGGCTAAAAGAAGAGGGATTGATGTCCAGCCAAAAAAGTCAAAAAGGGACAAAAAATTTCAGAAATATTAAAAATAATGTCAAAAATCTTATATTTATGCAAGATAGTGCAACTTGCCACACAATAAAAACTGTTATGGCTTAGTTGATGTATTGCTATGGCAAGACAATTCGCATGATTTTAACCCCATAGAAAACATTTGGGAAATAGTAAAGCAAAAGGTTGGGAAAAAAAAAATCTTACTAATAAGCAAGATCTTATGGAAGAGATTATCAAGATCTGGCATAATAACCCAGAGTTGACAAAAACTATAAAAAATAAATTGCATGCATGCCTCAATGGAATGAAGCAGTTATTGTAAATAAAAGTGTTTTTGCAAAATATTTATACTTTATATATATTTTATATAATTTATCATATTAATCAATAAATATTCAAAATGTTTAACTTTATTTATTTATTTTTATCAAGTTCATCTTTATAAATAAAAGAAAAAATTTTAAATTGCACCATTATTATATATATATATATATATATATATATATATATATATATATATATATATATATATATATATATATATATATATATATGTACATATATATATATATATATATATATATATATATATATATATATATATATATATATATATATATATATATATATATATATATATATATATATATATATTCATATAAGCATATGTATGTATATATACATACATATATATGTATGTTTATTTATGTACATATATATGTATGTATATATAGAGTAAAAAAAAAAGGTTTAATATGCGTTACAAATCAACCTTTGTACTTTAAGGTTGCTCTTTAGCTCAAAGAAATACAAAAGTAAGAGAAAACAGTTACAACAAAAATTATAATCAGACATAAAAAAAAAAAAATATTATTTTATGTCTGATTAAAATTCGTCAAACTTTTAAAAATATATGCTACACATATTTTTAACACAAGTTTAAAACAAACTATAACAAAAAGATTCCAAAGATTTTTTATTTAAAACTACTTTTAACAAACCTTTGCATCACATTTATTTGTATTTGTCTTAATGGTTTTACCTCAAATTTAGGAAAGTTTGTTATTCTAAAGGTTTAAGAAAATAATTACACCACATTATTTTTAAAGTACATTTATAAAAAGTTACAAGTAGATTAACTTAGGCTAAGTTATTAATAAATACTTAATCAAAAAACAATAAAAAAAAACTGCAAAAAGTCATGGTTTGAAACAACCCATCACTTCTGACCTCACCCAAGAATCATTTAAACTGTTATCATAATCATTAAATTACTGCTGCAAGTTCATCCATAGAATTTCAGAACTATTTGTCATGATATTACTTTAATTACTGGAAAGAGTATTTACTAACATCTCTTTCTAACAATAAAGATATATCAGCAAGACAAAAGAACCAAACATTAATTAATTTCAAAAAGCGTTGAAACGCAAGAACAAAAAATTTATAAAATAAAACATTATTCATAAATTAAACAAAATGTATTAATTTAGCAACCAAAGAAATGTGTAAATCAATGAAGCATAGAAAAAAATGTTCAGAATCTTTTCTTCCTAAATCAACTTGCAGACAGACAATTAATACCTTGAGCTACAGTATGTGGAGTATGCATAAAAATTGTTTTCTGTTTCTTTTTTTGCGTTACATGAGTAGGTATTTGCTTACTATTCTGTTGGTTATTATGTTTTCTCTTGCATAAGCATGGTAGTGGCTCCTATAAAAATTAATATCAAAATATAACTAATAATACTTGAATTAAGTATCTTTTAAAATAGTTATCGTTTTCTAAACCTGATTCTATCTGAGTATTACTAGTAGAGGCAAATTCAAATTTATTACATAATTCATGATCTAAGAATATTCATTCAATTTAAAAATGTTTTAAATACATTATATAATAAAGAATATATAATAAAGAATATATCTAAACAGTGAAAACAACATATACAGAATGAAAGCATGCTAAAGAAACAAGGAAAAAAAGTAATGACTTAGAGTTATAAAAAAAAAAATTACATTTTCTCCATGACATTTAATTTTGAGCAGCGTAAATCTGTGTTAGTTAGATGCGGTTTATGCATTTCATTGAAACAATTTATTACATTTAATGATGGCCAGCACAAAAAATTATCAATCGAATTTTCTTTCTTTATTTCTCTGTATTTTCTATCCAAACAGCTCGAATAAACATTTTGCATGCCCTACTTTTCTTTTTCAACTGGAAAAGTATAGTAGAAAATATAATAGAAAAAACACTTATATATTAAAAATTTGTTAATGTAAAATAGCTAACAGAAAAATACAACTCTAAACTGTATGTTATGATACATTATACAGTTGCTAAAATTTGCTAAATTTTTATGTTGATCCTTCTACCAACCAATATCATGGACTAAAGGAGCATGCACAAATTATTTTTAGTACAACTTTACAAGAAAAATCTTTAAAAATCTTTTAATCACATGGATTGGTAAAAAAGCTTGATTAATCATTAATTTGTAAAACATCATCCATTATATATATTTGTATTATGTATGTATATATACATATATAGTGTATGTATATATTATATATGCTAAATATATATATATATATATATATATATATATATATATATATATATATATATATATATATATATATATATATATATGTATATATATATATATATATATATATACATATATATATAATATGCATATATCATTTATACATACACTATATATGTATATATATACATAATATAAATATATATACTATATATATATATATATATATATATATATATATATATATATATATATATATATATATATATATATGTATATATATATATATATATACATTTATATATATATATATTTATTTTTATTTATTATATATATATATATATATTTTTTATTTATTATTATTATATATATATATTTATATATTTATATAAATATATATATATATATATATATACATATATATATATATATATATATATATATATATATATATATATATATATATATATATATATATATATATATATGTATATATATATATATATATATATATATATATATATATATATATATATATATATATTTATGTATATATATATATAAAAATATATATAAAAAGGCAACAGATGACCTAATTTATTAGCATGTGTGACTTTACTTGTTTTTATTGGGCTAATAAGTAACTTGTTAAGTCTTTACTTGTTATTTGTTATGTTGATAAAAAAATTTTAAGTAACGCATGCGTATTTTAGTACTCATATTGCAATTACGAACGATCGTACTCGTAATATAGACGTTGAATTAACGTGGAATCAACGTCGATTTTATTTAATAGTTTGAAACAAATTTTTCAACGTTGATACAACGTTGATTTTTGGTTATACGACGTCGCGACTAAAAATCAACTGTAAATCAACGTCTAAATAACGTCGTGTGCCCACTGGGTATGAACGATAATGTAACTGATGAGTTATCTAGTCTTCGTATTCTAGGATCAATTCTTATTCCAATTTTTCTTGGAAACCAAATATTAAATCGATTGCTAAATTAGCATCTGCTAAAATTTTTTTTTTATTTTTTTTTATTTTTTTAGTTTTCCAGAATAATATGTACAAGGTAAATTTATATTGAATAAGTTACTGATAGGACTTCCAGAAGACCACACGATCTTATCATGAAGTCTTTTAAAATCTATATCAGGAGTTAAAATAAATAAATTTACAATTATTTAAAACAATTTTTAAATGCGTTTATATATTATAATACTCTTTAGATGTTAAGCAAGTTTTGACAATATTTTATATATATTATAATACATGTGAATATATATATATATATATATATATATATATTATATATATATATATATATATATATATATATATATATATATATATATATATATATATATATATATATATATATATATATATATATATATATAATGTTTCTCAATATTTAATGTTATTCAAAAACAAAAAAAGCAAACAAAAGCTTGAAAAATTATATCAGTTTTCATCAGTATATTTGTAATGTCAATATATAATATGTAATCTTAAAATTATTGTCGTTCAGATTACAATTCCTTAACTATTTAGTGGAATAAGTAAAAATTTAAAAACATAAAAATATGTTGTCAGTTGAAAAAATTACTTTTTTTATTTTAATTTTAAAAGAAAAATAATTCCAATTATCTAAAAAATCAAAATGTTTTAAAATCATTTTGTTCCATAAAAAGGCTCCACGGTTTTGAATGCAAGGTTTGCCTATATTTGATTGATAAATTGGTTGTTGGATATGTTTATTATTTCTTTATATATATTTATTTTTTTCTTTTATTGAATATAAATTGTAAAAAGAAACAGAACATGCATTAATTTTGCATTTAAACATAAAACAAAGAACGTTAAATATATTTGCTTCGTAATTATTAAGAATATTCATGTTAAATAATAAAGACATGGCATGAGTAAAACAATCTTTAAAGTTAATAAGGCGTGCTACATGCTTCTGTTGACAAAGCAAGGCTTTAACTTAATTTTGTTGGTACTACCCCAGGCAAGATTAGGATAGTTAATATGGCAGTGAATTAATGAGTAATATAGTTGAATAAAGTATTTAAAAAAAGTATGTTTATTTAAAATGGTTCTTGTTTTATATAGAATCCCAATACTTTTTGCAATTTTATTATTTAGATTTCCAATGTGGTTTATCCATGAAAGATTTTCATCCACAATAATACCTAAAAATTCAGTTACTCTTTTTATATTAATTTTATCAATGAAAAGCGGCGGCATTTTACTTGGTAGTATATACTTTTTATAAACTGAATGGAAAAGAATCCACTTAGTTTTTTCAATATTAAATGAAATCTTATTTGATTTAAACCAGTCAGATTTTCTTTAGTTCTTCATTTATGTCATTGAATAAGTTATTGATGTTATTTCGGGATAAGAAAAAATTAGTATCATACATTATTGTCATTAAATTAGAAGTTTTATAAAGGTCAGTAATATAAATAGAAATAACAGTGGTCCAAGTATGGAACCCTGGGGCACTTCACAGGATATATCTAAAGCAGTAGTTGTTGAGTGTGTATTAATATGCATGAATCATTTACGATTATTTAAGTAGCTTTTTAATAACATTAAGACTTTACCAGTGAAACCGTAATGTTCTAATTTTTTATGAGAATTCCGTAATCAATATTATCAAAGGCTTTATAAAAATACCTAAAGTAAATTGTGATTTTTCGAAGGAGTTAGTAATATTTCTTGAGAGTTGAAGTACTGCGTGTTCTGTAGAGTTATTTTTTTTGAAACCGTACTGATTGTTATAAATTTTCAGAGAGATGATTAAACATTTGATCAAATAAAATTCTTTCAAGAATTTTCGAAAAAACTCACAAAACTGAAATTGGACGATATTTCCTCACATTTGTTAGTTCACCACCTTTATATATAGGGGTCACTTTTGCAACCTTCATTTGGGCCGGAAAAATTCCTTGACTTATTGAACAAATGAGAACTTTAAATATTGTATTCTTTATATTATCGTATGACTTAATAACAATGTTTTTACTTAAATCATCTGGGTCAACTGCTTTATTGGGCTTAAGCATTTTAAAAGCATTTTCAAATTCTGAAAATGATAGTTCAAAGGCACTTAGACCAGAGGTTAGAGGAAATTCATAATTATTGATTAGATTTATCATATTTGGAAGGTTTTTTGAAAGATTAAGTCCAATAAAAACAAAGAATTTATTTAGTTCGTTTGCTATTTCTTTAGGATCATCTATAATTTTATCATTAATTACAATAGCTTTAGGTAGAGAATACGATTTTAAGTTTTGTTTGCCCGTGATTTCACTTATAGTTTGCCAAGTGCGTTTTGAATTGAGTTTATGTTTCTCTAGTAAATTGAAATGTTTTTTTAATATTTTCAAATTGTTTAGTATAATTTTTGTATATTGTTTTGTTTTCAATTGTTTTTGTTTTTTAAGTATTTTATATAAAACTGTTGCTTAATTTTTGAGGACTTTCTGAGGTCTTCATTGATCCACGATTTAAGGCTTTTATTTGATTTAATTATTTTAATTTTCGGGAAATTTGCGTCATAGATATCATAAATGTTTCGTAGAATGTGTTATAGACTACGTTTGTTCATATATCATAAAGTTATTCATATATCAAAAAGTTGCATCTCTTTATTATGCTTGCCACTTTCTTACTCACGATTCTGTTCTTTATCTTTATAAATCACAAATCCGTCCTTGTAGGGGTCGTCCATAAGTTACGTCACGCTTAGGGGGGAGGGCGGTAGGCGATTTTGTTACGAGGGCGAGGGGGTCTGGATTTTGTGAAGCAACATTTTTTTTTTTTTAAAGAAGAAGTTCTTTTATTTAAAAGAATATCTGACCAAACCAAAACCTCAGTTGATGGATCTAAATGTTGATTGTAATATCAACTACGCCTAAATCTTATTTAGTCGATGTGTACACTCCGTTACAGCCTGTTAACGGTTACAACCTGTTATCTGACTGTAACGGCTGTTTGTGCAGTGCACGTTCTGCGCTTTGAATTTATATGGTTCCAGTACAGAACTTTATTTAGTTGGTGCACAAAAGTGTTCAGAAACAAAAAAACAATCTTTGCGCAATAACTATAAAAAACGTTTCGATATCGAAAAACGAACCTTGAACCTCCGGGTTTCTAGATGGAGGCAGAATCCACTCGACCACGCTTACTAGTTCGAAGAAAATTGTATATATAAATTAATTTTGCATGTATAATATGTTATTATCTAAAATAAGTTTTATATATATAGTATTTTGCATATATAATAGATATCCGAAAAAATAGATTTTTAAGATTGATATCATGTTTAAGAGAGCGATGTTAATTTATACAATTTTACGGGACTATTAGGGTGAAAAAAAAATATTTAACAGACTAAAAAGTACTTATTAATTAACTCAAAGAAGCTCAGAGAAATAATGACATTTAAAATCGTTTTGTGTTTTTTAAAATTTTGCACCCCCTCCCATCCTCTCTTGAAATTTTTTTTTAAGAGGGTAGGGGTACAAAATTGTAGCGTAATATTGGTGTCAATAAAGTATTACGGATGCGTTACGAGGGGGTAGAGGAGCAGGGGGTCAAAAAAATGTCAAAAACTGCGTGACGTAATTTATGGACGACCCCGTATTGAATACTGTTGCATTATCTGGAGTGAATATTCCTGATGCCTAATATCTAATACAGCCACCTTTTTCAAAACCCTTTAAAATGTTCTTTTACATATTTCGAAAAAAATGCTATTTGATATATATTTTAAACTTACGGTTTTAAAAACGATTTGTAATTTAAGCATTTAATTATAAATAAGTATTATTATCATAATTATATTGTGCATTGAAAAAAAAAAAAAAAAAAACACGAGTACCTACTTTTTTTAAAAGTAGGTACTTGTGTTGAATTTGTTGTCTGATAAAATTTCTACATCTTTTTCATAGGAGAAAACAGCATTTAAACCGCCTTAAAAATCATCTTTTTTTAAAAAAACTTTTCATAAAAATTATTTTTCATCACGTGAAATATTTTCACGTAAACACACGTGAAAATCATCTAATAAAATATTTACCATCCCAACAAAAAAAAAATACGTTGAAACAACGTCTTTAGTATCGTTGGAAGGGCGTTGGTATGATGTTATAAATAAAACAGCGGAAAAATGTCATTTTGCTAACGTTGTAGCATCATTTTGAAATGACATTGTGACAACGTTACATTTGAGCTAAATGACGTAGGAAAGGCGTTATAACAACGTTAAATTTAAAAAAAGACGTTATAAAAACGTTGGGCAAACGTTGTATTTTGAGCGAAATTTTTATTGTCAGTTGCTTTTAGTTTTTGAATGCAGTTTATTTTCAATAAACTGCATTTAAAAACTAATGCAACTTACAATAAAAATATAAAACAGAAAAAACAAACAAAATTTATATAAAACACACAATCAGGACATAATGGAAATATAAAATTTCTTGTTCTACCCATAAAACTATAACTTTGCGTTTAAAATCAGATTTTTGAACAGCTTTTCTTTTTACAGAGGCATTTTTAGGCACAGAGAATATTTTGTTATAATTTGAAATGCATGGTACAACAAAGAAGTCATTAAAAAGACAACATGGAATGGCGACATGGAATCATTTAACAAAGTAAAGAATCAAAATTAATTTCAATAACCTGTGCCAAATGACCACTCTTCAAAAAAACCCAGCCATCTTTACCACCAGGGACCATTTTTGATTTGTGTTTTTTCTTTTTATGTTGCAACTAAAATTTAATTTTTTCTTAGTGGGACATTTTGATGAAATTAGCTAAACGTTATAAAAAAAAATGTTCTTTTTATAAATTACATAATGAAATATTAAAATTAGAATAAAACAAAATCTTTGTAGTTGGTCATAATGCCTGTAGTGTTCTGAATATACATGTAAAAAAATATAAATAAAGATTACACAAATTACCTCTAAATTAAGTCCTTAACATGTTTTAGTAGCTTTTTACTAACAATGTTTTTATTGCAAAAGTAATACATAAAAATATAAGTGTAATACATATAAATATTGGCATAATATAAAAGTTACCTCTGCATATCTAAAAAATACCATAAAAAAAGAAGAAATACTAACAAAAAAGAAAAAAAATACCTAAAACGAAAAAAAATTATAAGGCTCATTTAAATATTTTACACATAATATATTTTTAACATGTTTTTTTTTTTTTTACTGCATTCACAAGGACAACTTTTAAAAAACTTGTTTAATAAACAGTTAGAATTGAACAAGTTCTGATTGAATGATGGCAAAAAACCATAAGTACAAAAATATTTTTATGCAATAAAAATTTTAATGAAAATTAAATTTTAAAACATTTAAATTATTCAATAACAATATAGTTATGCTGCACCCAATCTGAAACGCTTAAAAATATTGATAAAGTATTAAATAAGCTGACATATGTTGTAACAGCAAATAATTTACAGTCAATTCGTTATTCAGCTTTTGTTCTCTAAATCTTATTAAACATATTAAAATATAATTCATAATGTTTTGTATAAAACCTTTTTTACCCAGTTTTCTTAATGTAAATTCATTCAAATCCTCTATTGTTCAACAGTTGAGTTAAAACTTTTAAGATATGGTCATGTATTTTTGGGTTGAATTGTTTTAATTTCACACAACTTGATAATTTGGTACTAGAACACATTATAATAAATAACAAATAACAGTATTCAACAAAAAATATATTTTAACAATGCATGTAATTTATCGGAAAGGTTAAAGTTGGCTTTTTGTTTCAAGTCCGAAATAAGAGAAATATAAGATTGATTCAAACCAATATATATCATGACTAAATTCTGCTTTAAAATTTAGGTGTCCGGTTGCTGTTTCTGTAGGATATGCTTTTCTATTCCTAAAATCGGATTTAATTTTAGGTTTTCGAGTAAATGCTTTGATCCCCAACACATCCCTGGTAGTGATGCTCTTAACTTATTTCACTGCTAAGTAGTCTTGTATGTCAAGGATTGTGTTTTGGAGTTAAATAGTTAAGAGAGGGTTGCAACCAGGGCTGTTAAGCCAGAGACGCGACATTTGTATTGGACTCGGAGTCGCTAAACAAAATCGTTACTCTATTTCCAATAGTAAAACTTCTGGGTATTGTACGTGCATGTAAAAACATTTAACATTCAAAGAATTTTTCGTATATTTGGCTGAAACAAAATTTTTTACATTATTGCTTAATTTGTTTTTACGAATTCAAAGAATTTTTCAGAAACTTTGCTTTGGATTCAGAGTTAGAGTGGTAATCTAAAAGTTCGAGTAATTGCAGTCGAAGTTCGTACTTTTTTTTTACAACTCCGCACCCTAGTTGCAACAACATTTATTCATTCTCAACTGTAGAGACCCTTTCAGCCATGGGTAGGTATTACCAATAAAAAATAAATAAATAAAAATAACCTAATATGTAAACAACTAAAAAATTAACTTTTACTCATAAAAGACAATCCTCTGTCAGAATAGATGTAAACAGGCATATCAAAAATTGGAAAAAGCTGAGAAAAACAATCGGATACTGTAGTAGAATCTATGCACAAGGGAATACAAACGGGAATCGCGAAAATTCATTAATGATGGTAAAAATATATATATTACCGGTTGCTGAAGGTATAGGTCCATTAAAACCGACATTTAGTCTTTCAAATGACCGAGTAGCTTTAATGAGTTTGGACTTTAACAGTGTGTAAAAGGACGATTTGCATTGTTGGCAACCTTGACAGTTGCCAGTTATAGATTTCGCATCCTCTACTGAGAACGGTAGGTTTTTTTTTTTTTTTTTTTTTTATTTTACTTCACCTCCTCAAGGCCGAGAAGGCCACTACAGACGAGGAGGCTACTTATTTTGTGGCTATAACCCTCTCTCAACTCTATAACTCCGAAACACGAACCTTGACGAACAAGGCCGCTGCGCAGAGAAACGAGTTGAGCGCGGTACTACCAGGGACGTGGTGGGGATCGAACTCGGAACCACTCGTTTATGAAGCGAGCGCTCTACCACTACACCACTACCGCAGTTGCAGTTACGAACAAAAGCAGTCATTCTGGTGACTCCAAGATGACACAAAGAACTATGTAATGACGAAAGAATAGACAAGCTCATGGCTGAAGAGTACATACGACTAAAAGTATCGGTTGCAATATTGTCTATTCCTTTCCGGTAAACAATGTCAAAGCTGTAGCAAGAAAGCTCGAGACGCCTACGATAAATTTTGTCGTTCTTGGTTTTACTTCTGTTAATTTTGTTAAACAAAATGATTCAGATTGTTGATCAGTTAAAAGCTTGAAGTGTTAGCCAGTTAGTAGGTGGCGCCAATGTTGGACAGATTCAATAATAGCACATGATTCTTTTTCAATTGGGGAGTGTTAAACAGCAAACCAGTTGCTTTTTTTACACAAAAAAAACTCGAATGTTTCATTCTCATTAATAGAACACACAACAGAACATTCAATGTCTTTCTTAATTGTAATAAATGATTCAATACATGAAGAGTCTAAAGTAAAAGATTTAACTTTAACTAACGGGGCAATCTTTTTAGAGAAATGAGGAATCCAGCGTGAATAGTACAAAAATAAGCCTAATGTTCGCTTAAGCGATTTTGTATCAACAGGTACCAGTAGTTCTCAAAGTGATCGGAGTCGTTGGTCGGAATCTCCATGGTGACGTTGAAGGTTCAATAATTCCTTCATTACACAGGCGCTGTACTTCTGGAGTAATAGAGTTTTTGTCTTTAGCACTGTAATAGTGGGATCTTGAAGGTGTAGGATTGCAATCCCATGTAAGGTTTTCAAACAGGTTGAGAGGCTCTACATTTAATGTAGCAAGTCCAACTATAAGAAAGACTCTAACTCCCCCAAACTTAAGTGTTACATTCTGGTGCTGTGACTGGAAATCAGTTCCTAGAATAATATATGCACACAAATTGTCCATGAGATAAAGTCTTACATTGGGGTAGTTTTTTTCATGAACTCCTAGATCAACAAAACAAATCCCATTAACCGAGGTTGACAAGGAAGTTCATGACATTTGTACAGAGCTTTTAGTTGGCGATACTTTAAGTTTAAGTTGGTTGATTAATTTAGGATGAATAAAGCTATCTGAACTTTCACTATCGATGAGAGCTTTGATAGATTAACTGTTGATTGTAATATTGCAGCTAGACCTATTCAGGGATGGATTTATACTACTAGTAGTTGGTGCTAGCGTTGGTTTTAAGACAGATGCAGAAGTTGGGTTAGTGTTAGTTTGCCTAGAAAGACATACTTTAGAGAAGTATCCATTTTTTCCATACTTGTTACAAGTAGCATCTTTAGCTGGACATCTGTATCTAGGATGCATCACATTTCCGCAAAAGAAACAGGTTTGTTTTTTAGAGGAGTTGGTGCTATTAAGAATAGTGGCAGATGTTGTGGGAATTTCTGTATTTTCATTAAAGACGGTTGCTGTAGAAGATGGCTTTTGATGAAAAGAAGATACATAATTTTTAGAATACTTTTGAGAAAATTCATAAGCTCTAGCTTTATCAAGCATGGCCTTTAATGTCATCTCTCTATTTTCAAGTAGTCTTTGACAAATTTCATTTGAAACTTTACCACTGATAAAAGAGAAAATTGCTTCTTCTTGGTTTTGTAATGCAGTAACAGTTTTAAAGTTACCATCCTTAGCAACTAATTTAATTGTTTGAATATATTCATCAAATGACTCAGCTGGCTGTTGTCGTTGCTAAACAATGTCAAGAAATTATTGTATTTCGTGGTTTGATGTAGAGATTGTTCAATGTTTCTGCTGCTGAATCATATGTGTTACACTCACTTATGTATTCTAAAATCTGATGCAGTATAAAGTTGTTTAAAATTTTGTCAATACTTTCTTGGGGCAATGCGTCTAAAAAATATTCAAATGTTCTTAACAAAAGCCTATTAGGTATGTTCTAATCTAGAATTAGCTCCACAAGAAACTAAAAATAACATAAGATAACATTACTAAGATAATAAAACAGCTGAAGTAAATGTCAAAAAAATGAACTCTGTATTTTTATTGACATTTAATTAAACTATTAAGTAATTTAATAATAGATATTTAATATATTATTGTTGCATTAGTTACTTTTAAATTAAATATTATGTGTAATGTCAGAAATTTTTACATTATAATGTTAAATATACAAGAACATAACAAAAACTTTTTAAAAACTTTTGAAAATGAAATAAAGTTTTCGTAACTTTTGTTTATTATGAAAGTTTTTAAAAACTATATGTAAAATTTGACTAGAGAATATAAAAAAATAATGTAATAAACATGTATTACAGATCGTAATGCCTAAAAACCAGATTAAAAATAACATTTTTTTTGATAACGGTTTTCCAACCATTTCAAAATCCGCAAGTTTTTTTTGTTTATAGTTTGGAATTTGTGTTTACGTTGGAATGCTGACGTTGCTTTGATGACAAAAGTAAATACGTAAACAAAGCTACGTTTTTATAAAGTCGTTCTAACGTTATTCAGACTAACGTTGGTTTAATGTTAAACAATCAACGTTGAACTAACGTCCTTTTAATGTTAACATTTAAGACGTTAGATGATAACGTTTTTTCGAAGTTGTTTCCAACGTTTGGTATACAACGTTCAAATAACACCGTTTTGCCGAGTTTTGAAATCGTTGGAATTTAGGTAACTCGCGTCGCAACCAAAATCCAACCAAATTACAACAACGGCTCTACGTCTTTTTCTTACTGGGATCCGTCTATTTTTACAAACTCACTCACTCACTCACTTAACCCAATAAAAAAAATGACGTTGGGACAACGTTATTCTTACGTCTTCTGTTTTGTTGGAAAGACGTTGGCATGATGTTATAAATGAAACAGCAAAAAAACGTCATTTTGGTAACGTTATAACAACGTTAATTAAAATGACGTAGTGACAACGTTACATTTTAGTTAAATGACGTCGGGAAGGCGTTAGAGCAAGTTGAAAAAAAGACGTTTTAAAGACGTTAGGCAAACGTTATATTTTAGCTAAAATGACGGCGAGCCGATGTCTTTTCTATCGTTGTTTAGACGTTGGAATAATGGCATAAATGAAGCCGAGGTCAAATGATAAAAATAATAAAGCACAATTTTACACTGAATAACTTTGCGCTGTGAAGTTATATTTCTTCTTATTTATTAAGGTCATACACGATTATTAACTTAGTCCGGCCAAGTAACTAAATACGTATATTAAAAGACTAAAAACAAATAAACATTGCAATACTTCTATTCCAAAATTTTAAAATTATATACAATAAATTAGAATGAAATAGTTTGATTTTTACTTTCTTTTTTAAATTTCAACCATATCTCAAAAAATTCGTGTATTCTATGTTTGACACTAAAAGATTGAAATATATGAAGAAACATAAAGTTACAAACAAATCCAATTAAAAGCATTTTTAAGAACTAAATAAAAAACACTCGAAATGAACAAACAGAAATAACACAAATAACAGAAATTGTGCTAACTTTCTATTTAATGCTCACCTGAGTTTTTCTGCTTCGGAAAGATTATTGACTGTAAGTCGTTTAACAACAATATCTGAAATAGAATAAACAATACCTCAATAAAATGCAAAACTAATGAAACTGCCCCAAAAATATTTTTAATTGAATAAATAAACAAAATTAATTTAAAACACAATCATGACATAATGGAAAAAAATATGTCTAGTTTTACCCTCAAAAGATATATCTTTGTGCTCACACCCTTAAAAGATATATCTTTGAGTTCAGATTATTGGAAAGTTATTTTTTACAAGGGTTATTTTGACAAAGACAATAAATTTTTCTTATAATTTGAATTGCATGGCATATAAAGAAACTGAAATGGTACATTTTTACATTTCTCCAAAAAATTTGTTTTAAAAGTACTTTTATCGAAAAAATTAAAAAAAGAAGCGTGACCAAAATTAATTTTGGTCACACTTCTCCTTTTTTCTTTTTTATAATACTTCTTCTCAAACTCATCCTTTTTTCCATCGGAATTAGATTCACTTTAAACTGAAAGAAGTACTGTAGATAGCACAGCAGTATTTCTTATTTTTTGACTTTCTTTTATATTCTTAGCATCGCTTTTATAAATTTTTTCTGCTATTGTTTTTTAGCCTTGTTTTGCTCGTAATATTTGGTTTTCTTCTAATAGTACTCTATATCTAGCATCAACATAAACTGCAGCTAGAAATATGTTATTATCAAAAGGTTTTTCTACTTGTTTCTGCATAGATTTTGAAATGTTTTCTGCAAATAGTCTATGATTCTTTTTTAGGTCAGATTTCAATTTCAACCATTCCTTTACAAACTCTCCTGGAGTAATGTCAATTAACTGTCACATCGTGTGGCTTTTTTAAAAAATTGCAAAGATGACTAGATGACCAGCGAGTCATATTATCATATTATAGTCGATATTATCCATATTCATTTTTTTTTAACTATCCAAAATTGAAACAACCTTGTATTGCTTCCTTGCTAAAAATATTGTATGTAAGTTTCTTAGCTTTTTTACAACATAATGGAATTTCGCCAAAAGTTGGGCAATGTATGTTTTTTTAAACTATACGAATAGCTAGCTGCAAAGTGTGAACAACACAGCCCATCAGCTAAATATCGTTAAACAATTGTTGACACCATTCTGGGTTGATATAGGCTAAATTTTCTTCCTGATCTCCTTCACTTTCTTCTTCATTTGTATCCTGTTTTAAAAACTTCACTTTTTCTTAATTGTGCAAAGTTTCATCTCATAAATTTTCATCACCTAAATATTTGTTAAAAATTGTGATTGCTCTCATCATTTTGGCTTCTTTGTCTACACTTACACATACTATTTAAAAATTGATGATACCAAATCTATATGGAGTATCTTCCATCATTTTTTTGATAGCAATAGGGTTGTGCTCTTCTTGTGTATCTATCAATGCCAAAATTTTAAAATTATTTTTCGCATAATAATATTGAATATTTATCAACAAACAGTTATTTTGGTGTCGAGTGGCTGCATCTATTTTAACATAAATAAATTTCAGTAACAATATTTCCTTTAGTTCAGCAAATTCATTAATCAAATTGCGTACATAATTGTGTCCGGTACTGAATCCAAGAGTTTTACCTAATTGGCTTGTAACCAACTGAAATCTTTCATCCGCAAATGTTTTTAACAAAACTCTGTTATTCACTACCATTTTAATAATTCCAATTTTAAAAGTTTTAGCACTAGCTTGATTTATTGTTCAACTACTAGCAATAACAAAAGAATCTAAAGTAACCTGTTTAGTTTTTTTGATATTTAATTCTTGTGAATGTGATAAAATAATATTGAAGATTTTCTTTGGGCCATAAGGCTCATTTCAGATTCAACAATTTTATAATCTGATAGATGTGGTTTCTCCAAATGCCGTTTCATATTGCAAACTTTTTATTTTTTTATTTGCATGGCGCATAAAATCACTTTGTCGTTTAAATTATCTGTAATCTTACATGTAACCAGTTTTTTATTTTTTTCAATTGAAAAATACTTATTAGAAACATCTCAGGATTGTTTGAGTTTGAAGCTATTTTTATAAAAAGTTATGATAATAAAGTTTTAAAGATAAGAGAGATAATAAAAAAGATAGTATAAACAAAAATAATATAAATAATATCAAAAAACTTTTTTAATATCTATATCTGTTAACTTATAAAATAATGAAAAATTTAAGACTAACCACATTATATAACTTTGTATTGTATAAGAAAACAAAATATTATCTTTACTTTAACTTAAAGTTTAAGTAACACTTATTGTTACTTTTACTTAAGAAATGTAATTACTAGAAGCACTATTAAATGTGTATTAAAAAAAAAAATCACTTTATCATTTAGCTTTTCTGTTATCTTACATGTAACCAGTTTTTTATTTTTCTCAACTGAAAAATACTTATTAGAAACATCTCAGGATTGTTTGAGTTTGAAGGTATTTTTATAAAGAGTTATAATAATAAAGTTTTAAAGATAAAAGAAATAATAAAAAAGATAATACAAAAATGATATCATTAATATCAATAAAAAAAAACGTTTAAATCTTTTTATAATTTCATTTAGAACTCACATGTTTATATCTATTTTGAAAATTTTTCAGCAAATAAATAAATGTTAAAACAAATCATGTGACTTAACACAGAGACAAAGTACTTTTTTGTAAAAATATATGAAAATTAAATACTGACTGAGTATTTAATTTTTAGTGTATAATGTAACACTGTGTATGTATTGATTCAAATAAATATTCTGTTTATTATGCTAAGTTCTGGTGTAAAATTGGATGTTCTGTTGGTGTTTCTGTATTAAATGCTTTTCGCTTGCTTTAAAGTTCCATCCCTACCATGTACCTGGTATTAACGCAGAGGTGAATAAAAATAAATAAATAAATAAAAATAAGCTAATACAAAAACATAAAAACATTAATTTTAGAAATTTGAAATTAATACAAATCAACTTTTTTTTTTTTTAACTGTTTTAATATCTATATCTGTTAACTTATAAAAAAATGAAAAATTTAAGACTAATCACATTATACAACTTTGTATTGTATTAGAAAACAAATTATTATCTTTACTTTAATTTAAAGTTTAAGTAACACTTATTGTTACTTTTACTTAACAAATCTAATTACTAAAAGAACTATTAAATGTGTATTAAAAAAAAAATAAAAAAAGAGATAACAATACAAATTCTATAATTTTAAACCAATAAGTTACAAAATTATAAATATTCCAATAAGTTACAAAATTATAAAATAATAATCTTTAAATAAAAAAATACCACATTTCACAAGTTATAAGGAAGTTATAAAAGTAATTTTTTTGTCGCGTTTTTTGACATTGTTTCAAACCACATGATCTGTGGTTTGATCTACAATTTTTTTAATGCCGTTTTTTTATTTTTATATGAGATATACATTTTTTTATTTTTATATGAGATATACATTTTTTTATTTTTATATGAGATATACATTTTTTATTTATTTATATAAGATATACATTACACATTTGTTAAAGCAATCTTTTAAATATTATTTTTCTTATTTTTACTATTTTATACATAATTTACATATTTTATACATATTACATTTGTTAAATATTTTAAGATTAAGAAAACAATCTTTTTTTTTCTTAAAATCTATTTAATATTTTTCTTAATAATTTTCTTTAAAAAAAACACATTTCACAAGTTATAAGGAAGAAAAATACCACAAGAAACACATTACACAAGTTATAAGAAAGCTTATTAGGTAATTTTTAGTCTAGAACTTCTTCCACATGAAACTCAAAAGTTTTCCATTCAAATAAATAAAAATATATTATGTATTAAGACAGTTGATTTAAATGTCATAAAAAAACTCTGTATTTTTATTTACATTTAATTAAACTATTAAACAGCTTAATAATGCCATTATTGTTTATTAAATATTTTACTATTCATACTATTATACTATTTATACTATTTTAATACTTTTAAATAGTTTAATAATGCCATTTTTGTTATGTTTTTGTTTTTTAATGTTTTTTTTTTTATGTTTTGCTTTGTATATTTAACATTACTTATATAGTAAAATTTTCTAACATATAAAATGTTTCACATAATTTTTTAATTATTTATTTTAAAACAAACAATGTCATAATGGGTTTTTTAAATATCCATTAATAATGGATGTATAAAAAGCCAATAGTAGTAAAACCCATAGGGTAGAAAATTTTTCTATATAAGTAATGTTAAATATACAAAGCAAAACATAAAAACAAAAAAAAAAACAATAAAAAACAAAAACATGACAAAAATTTAACAACTTTTAAAATCAAATAAGGTTTAGTGACTTTTATTTATTATTAAAACGATAAGAAACTTGTTATAAAATTCGACTGTAGCAAATAAAGAGATAGTGTAATAAATATTAGTATTACAGGTTATAATGCCTAAAAACCAGATTAAAAATAACATTTTTTCAAAAACGGTTTTTCAAGCATTTTAAAATGTGCAAGTTTATTTTTTTTTTGTAAAATCAAGTTGTGTTAACGTCAAAAGTAAAAACGTAAAAATATCAACATTGTTCCAAAGTCGTTCTAACCTTAATCAGACTAACGTTGGTTTTACGTAAAACAACCTACGTTGTTCCAACGTCATTTTAATGTTAACATTTAAGACGTTAGATGATAACATTAAAATGATGTTGTTCCAACGTTTGACACAAAAACCATTCATTTGTCAACAATTAACCACATACAGTCAAACGTTTTTGGCTTTTAGAACAACAAAGGAAAGTATAGTTTTAAATTTTTGCTACAACTCCGTTGTAGCAAAAGACTCATTTTTCTATTAGTTCATCATTCTACCTCCTAAAGGCTTCAAATATGATGATTCATATTTGGAGCTTTTAGGAGGTAGAATGATGTACGTTATATAGAGCTACCTCGCTCTGGAACACTTTAAATAATGAGACCATGTTTGAAAAAAGTCTTGAGGTGTTTAAAAAACATATCAAGAATTAATTTGATCCAAATTTTTCGGTTGTAAAATTCGGTTCTAAAACTTTCGGCGCAAGAAGGGATTTTGAAATTCAATCCTGCAATAAAAGTATACTTTTCGGTTCTAAATTGTTCGGTTGTAAAATATTTCAGTGATTTTTTGGATGATAAATATTTTCGGCTTTATAATGTGACACGGTAATTTGGGTATAATTTTAGTTTCAGTTCCGGTTCCGGTAAGTACAATTAAATATTTTTTTCAAGTTGGTTTTAGAATTGCCCATACAATACGGCTAATTGCAATTAACTAGTGTTTCAAAGTTTTTTATTAAATATTCACAATTACAGTACATTATTGCACGAGTTTCTCAATCTCCTTCCTAATGATGTAAAATGGGACGTACTGTTGTAACTTTAGATTTAAATGCATCTTAAAGCTAATGAAATTACAAAAGAAAAATTAAAGTTTTGTAAATTAACCTTAACAAAAATAATTCATAATTAACAAAAAAGATTATTTTGACTAAAAAACCTCAATTAAAAGCTTTAAGTAAGTATTTAAGTAAAAATTTATTTTCAATTTAAGTAAAAGTTTACGAATATCTGCGCAGATATTCGTGATATTCTAATGCAGCTGCATTAGAAATATTATATATAAATATTTATAAATATATAAAAAAGAGAAAAAAGATATTTAAAAAACATAATATTCTAATTAAAATAAAAAAGTATTATTAACAACAATATTTAACGTTAATGTTTTATTCTACAGCTGACGCCATTGTTACTTATATCGATCCTTCAGATGAAGCCTCTGATGCTGACACGTGCATCTTCACTTGCCTACAAAACGCAAAATGTTTTTCTTTAAGTTATTCGCAAACTGGGCGAGTGTGCATGATATACGATGTAAATATCAGAACTAATCAAAACTCTTTTGGCAGTAATATAAATTGGGATACATACGTATTATGAAGTTTGCATCAAACTGAATTTTTGTGATTAAATGGAGCTATAACATGTTAAACAAAAAACATAATGTATATATATATATATATATATATATATTATATATATATATATATATTAAACTTTTTGTTGAGAGTTTGAATTAAAACCCATCTTGCTCTATTCGCCATCTTGCCCCGTTTTCCTCTATATATTTAAGAAATAAATGACGTCAAGAGCTCGCTTTAAAATGATATTAATTATAATATTATATATATATATATATATAAATATATATTATGTCAATATTATTTTATTTTGTTTCTTTGAATTTAAATTTAAAAGTTATTATTTAGCAGTTATAAAACTTTAAAATTAGCGGTTTACCTTAAGCGGTTCTTAGTGTTTAACTTTAACGGTTCTTGGTTTTCTTTAAGTGTCCGCGTACTTTGTTTGTCTATTATATCGTCGCTTTGGTTTGTCTGTTATAACTGATTTTTTTTTTATATTATGGAAATAGCAAATAAATCTTTTTTTTAAATGTCTAAATAAAAATATTTATATCTATTTATGTATTTTTATACATCAACCAAAAAAGAACGCATAAAAATTAATATATACTAGCTGAGATCAGACCCGTAAAAATACGGGTCTTTGTAAGTCTATTCCAAACCGAACCTTTTAATAGTTTTTCCTTATATATCCTAGCTTTTCGAATCCGTAAAATACGGGTCTTTACCGGAACTTCTATTTCTATACATACCTATTCCACACCAATTATTTCTATATCTATTCCTTATTTACTTCAATACTTTTAAGTAAAATAATTTTGTTCTGAAAAACAGCAAAAAAGTAGATAGACTGCAAAACGCTATGGAATTGCCCACAAATTACGCAACGCTAATTTTTAAAAAAGTAGAAGATATCTTCAGTTCTTTAGGATGGCGATTTTCATTAAACTTAATGAGCTGTATAGATTTTTTATTTAAGATACAACTCTGCGAGGAAAAATTTTGATCAAATTTGTTTTCTTCAATTGTGAAATTTAGCGTTGAGCAATTTATGGAGGATTCCTTGTTTTAAAGTTTAGATAAAGGATCAAACAAAAAGTATATAAAGCCAAAAAATCATAGAGTAAAGCGCTATTTTGATGGTTATCTAAGTTGTCGTTATTGCGCACTCGGTTTTGAATGTTTAACGGGGGCGTGGAATAATAGCTGTATAACTCTAAATTTCCTTTTATTTATTTTTAAAATTAATTAATTTAATAAAATGGTTTCATTTAAATGTAAAATTAAAATTTTTAATTATGTTTAAAAAAAAAAACATACTTTTTTACCCTCCGTACTATTTTGAAAAAGTTAAGTTCGCCGCGTGGCAAGTTCAAATCATCAGCTCGTTTTATTTTTAATTTTTGTTGTCATGACCCGTAAAATATAGGTCTTGCTTATGTATTCCAAACCGACCTTTTCGATACTAAATCCTTTTTCAATATATTTGAGTAAGAGGTAGGAAAATAATTATACAAAAAGAGAAAAACTATACTCTTTGCTTTCATTTTTAAGCTATAAAAAAAAATTCTATCGTAAATAATTTTAAAAAACATGAGATGTTTATTATATATATATATATATATATATATATATATATATATATATATATATATATATATATATATATATATATATATATATATATATATATATATATGTGGAACTATGTGGAACGGACTTATGAAATATGTGGAACGGACTTACTATGAGCCGTTTAATACTGGTCATGGTAAATCTATTCCACACCGACCGAATATCAATAATTTTTAAAGAGATAAATATAAAAATCTTTGTTTTGATATAACCATAAATGTTCAAAACTTTATAACTTTAACAAACTTCTATATAAAAAAAAACAAAACAGGACAGCGGTTATTTTTTCTCTTTAATAATTTTTTTTTGAATCAGCTTATTAGGACTCTTGCCCTATTAAATTTGAAAAAAAATCATTTTTTCTTTAAAATTAACAGGGCATGTAAAATATTTTCCAATAAGATTTAAAGTTGTCCCTTTAACGCGACTTTACTGATTACTAAGCACATAAACAACTTAACCCAACGAGCATTTGTTTTTAAAAGTTACGATCTAAATGTATTTTAAATGTCTTTTAAACGTCTTTTAAACATTGATGTTTAAAAGACGTTTAAAAGACGTTTAAAACACATTTAGAACGTAACTTTTAAAAACAAATGCCCGTCGGGAAGTATTGTGATAAATGCTGAACAAATTTTTAACGGTGTAATCACGTTTTTAGAAATTTAAAAAAAATTCTCTCCGTTATGTTTATTATAGTATATAATATCTTGATAAATTTTATGCATCTAACATAGATCATCCTCGTCATATTTTAAAAATCCGGAAAATTGTTTGAATAAATTATCCGGAAAAAAACCAGAATTTGTTTTCCTTTATTTTATTTTTAATTTCACTTTTAGCTAAATTGGTTTAGTTTTTTTTGACAAATTTTCTTAATTTTTCTATGATTGATGAGTGAAAAAGCTTAAAAAACAATTATATTACAAAAAAAAACACCGTCAACCGGTTACTTTGAACTGCGGGGTAACTTTGAACACAGATTGATTTTTTTTTCTAGATGTAATTATGAGAAGTATTTATATGAAACTGTTCGACACCTAAGCATCAAAGTATCAAAAATATAAATTTTGATTATTTAAAGTTTTTTCATTTAAATTTTGATTATTTAAATTTTGATTATTTAAAGTTTTACTTTGTTTTACTGGTTTTATTGCTTCTTTAAAAGTGATTTAAATATTTCGGATATTTTTCTTCAAAAAATTAGCCAGTACACTTCGTAGACTGCTTCAGCTCGTTTAGCAGCTTGTTGTCTAAGTTATATTTTTTGTTTATAAAATTATTAAGTATGTAAAAAGTAAAGGAATTTCCAAGCCTGCTTTAGTTATTGTCTATGGGTGTAGCATAACATGTTTTGTTGTATACATTTTTTCGCATACGGTAACTTTGAATAACATTCAAAATAACCCGACAACTTAAATTGTCAGAAACGTGTAATAATTTTAAATTATATTGCATATAAACTTCTTATAATGAATGTATAATATCTACTATATATTATTCATTCATTTTATTTATACATTCATACAAATACATTCAATTTTTTAAACAAAATACTACTATATAATAATTATATAGTAGTATTTTGTTTAAAAATTGATATACGTAACTTATACAAATACACACACATACACACATTTAATAGTGTGTGTGTGTATGTATGTGTGTGTGTGCGTGGGTATATATATATATATATATATATATATATATATATATATATATATATATATATATATATATATATATATATATATATATATATGTATATATATATATATATATATATATATATATATTTACATGTATATATATATATATATATATATATATACATATACATATATATATACACACACACACACACACACACACACACACACACACATATATATATGTATATATATACTTTTTGGAGAAACTACTAATAAATTTTCAACCATATTATATAATATTTGTGTTTCCATTCTAAATTGTGTTCCATTTATCTTTAAATTTACTTTTAGCATATCATAATAGTACTATGCCACGTATGTATGTGTGTGTGTATGTGTGTGTGTGTTTATAGCTATCAATAGTGATTTGTCGTACATAAAAGCATCATATATTCATGGGATTCCGGTTGGGACTTAGTATAATAAAGCTAAAAGACTTATTCTGAAAAAACCAGGAAAACCCACAGTTTTTACGTCTATGCAGGAATTAGCAGTTGTGCAACATGTTATTGCTGTTGCTGCTTGGGGTTTTCCTTTTGATATCATGAATCTTCGTGTTTTAGGAAAGTCAATTTTGAATATTGAAGGCAGAGTTGTTCCTAAATTTAACAACAACTTTCCTGGAAGTGAATGGGCTCATAGTTTTTTAAAGCGTCACAATGCTGATCTCACTCTACGAATGAGTCAGAATATTAAAAAATGTAGGGCATCAGTTTCATGTTCTGAAATTAATAAGTTTTTTGATTATTTGAAAATTACTTTGAAGTATGATGAAGAAATACAAATTCCTTCCTGTAATGTTTTTAAATATGATGAAACAAATTTGTCAGATAATCCTGGAACTAAACTATGTATTTTTAAAAGAGGGGTGAAATATCCTGAACAGTAGTAAAAGTGCTACGTCAATCATGTTTTGTGGTTCAGCCTTTGGTTAATTGCTCCCAGCTTATGTTGTTTATAAAGCTGACCGTGTATGGACAACATGGACTGAAGGTGGACCACCTAATGTACGATTCAATCGAAGTAAGTCAGGATGGTTTAATTCTGTTTGTTTTTCTGATTGGTTTAAGACTTTGAGTTTTTGAGTTTTTGTCAGATCTGTAAAACATTTTCCAGGAACCAAAGTTCTAATTGGTGATAACCTTAGCAGTTGCTTTAGTGAAATGGTACTTAAATTAGCTAAAGAAAAAACATCTTGTTTGTTTGCTTAATTGAAAACTCTACCCATTTACTGCAACCACTTGATGTTGCATTTTTTGGTCCACTTAAAAAATATTGGAGAAAAATACTTAATGAATGGAAAATTTCGTGTTCAAAAAAAACACCGACAATTACAAAAGACAAATTTCCTTCTTTATTAAAAAAATTATATACTTATATATATTCGCCAGATCAAGAGGTAAGCAGCACTTTAGTAGCTGGTTTTAAAAAATGTGGTACTTACCCATTGAATGCAAGTATTGTCCTCAATCGTTTACCAGATGCTGATAAAAATATTGAAAGTTTTAAAAGCAACGTTAGCCAAGCTGTAGTTAATGTACTTAAGCGATTTCGTTGTGTTGATGACCAGGTAAAAGAAAAACCTAAGCGAAAAAAAAATTACAGCTGATCCTGGTAAAAGTATTTCTTCAGAGGATTTTCGAGCGACATTTAATGATGTTCCACAAGCATCGTCTTTTCTTAGTGAAACTGTTGTTTCATCTGAGTTGTCTTCTACTCCTGAACATAAAAAACTAAAGAATGAAGATTATTTTTATGCAGGTCTTATTAAAACATACACATTAAGACAAAAAAAACCATTTAGGTAAAATATTATTACATTATATTATATTATTTGAGTGATGATAACTAATACGAACCTAGAGTGTTGTTTTTATTGAATTTTAAAACCAAGCATTGTGTTTTTGAAAATGTTTTGCTTTTACAGCAAAACATATTCAAAGTAACCCCATTTGCAAGGTAACTTTGAACGACTAAGTAAATAAATATTATACCAAATCTTTTTGTTTAAATAAGATTTTGAGTTTGAACTATGTAAGAGCCAGCCATAGCTCCCATACCCAGCGGGCACGGTAACGTCCATATGACGTCGAAAGGACGTCTTTTTCGGACGTCCGGAACTGGTTCTAAATGGCAACGCCAGATGACGTCTTTTTAAGACGTAATTAGGACGTCTTTTTAGGACGGAATAAAGACGTGTTTTTAGCCGTTTAAAATACGTGAATTTAAGACGTTTAGAACTAGTGCTAAATGGAAACGCCGAATGACGTCTTTAAATAACCTAATTTAGACGTTCTCATTTCGACGTCTAAAGTACGTGTTTTCACATGGCTTTACTTAAACGTAAGGTTCAAATTTATGTTTTCACAGAACTTCTTGAGAATAAGAAAAAAATAATAAATCGTTTAAATTTTTTAATAATATAATTGTGCTGAGTTTTATAAATTACAATTTTGTAATTTCTTTTTTGTATATTAAATTTGTAATATAAATTTGTAAATACTTCTTTTTCCACTTGTTAATTTCCAAGAATCGAATGTTCGAACAGTTGACGTCATTCACCTTCTTTTCGATCAGATGCACTCTTTTAAAATATTGCCACCAGCATTTGAAAGTTTTTTTTTTGCTGTAGGAATCAGGAAAACAGTCTTAACCCTAAAAAATATTGTCAAGGTAAGTATGTAAAAATAAAGGGGAAATAAACAACACACACACACACACACACGCACGCACACACACATATATGAGCCTATGAGAGTAAAAGTGGACCAAGTCCAATTTTTTCAAATGACCCTTATATATGTAACACTGCTAAAAATTTGCTATATTTTTAGAGCAAAAATGGACCAAGTCCATAACACATTTATTTCTTATTCAACAGAGGGCAGCACATTTTTACTCTAACAATAAATCACCAGGTATCGAGAGTAATAGTGGACAAAGTCCATTGATAGTGCATTAATGTAAGAAATCAAGATTCAAGACCACATAAACTACAAATTTTCTTAGAATTATTATTATTATATTATAACAAGAATAAAATTTGTACAGGTAAGATGCATTAAATGAATATCTGATTATGGTTTTATATTAATATAGTGAAGTATACAGCACTTTCACACTTTATAAAGTGACAAAACTGAAATAGTTTAATTAATAGTTCAATTATAATAAATATATATCTATATCTATATCTATATCTATATCTATCTATCTATCTATCTATCTATCTATCTATCTATATATATATATATATATATATATATATATATATATATATATATATATATATATATATATATATATATATATATATATATATATATATATATATATACACAGACACACACAATAGAAGTATAGGTTTGCAATCTAAATTATATATATATATATATATATATATATATATATATATATATATATATATATATATATATATATATATATATATGCATATATATATATATATATATATATATATATATATATATATATATATATATGCATATTAAGCCCTGTATATGCATATATATATATATATATATATATATATATATATATATATATATATATATATATATATATACATATATATATATATATATATATATATATATATATATATATATATATATATATATATATATATATATATATATATATATATATATATATATATATATATATATATATATATATATATATATATATATACACAGACACACACAATAGAAGTATAGGTTTGCAATCTATCAAAGGACTGTATAATTTCTTTATTAATAAGTATAATCCATTCACTTTAATAAAATTTCCTAGATTATAAAAAAAATATTGAGAAATTAAGGAGAGTTTCTCATTGGTTACTTAGTAAATTGCCAATAACATTCCAACAAGTGATATAGTGGTTATTCATATGTTAGCTACTTTTGGCTGCTGCCACTAATGGGCTATTAAGTAAATGATGACCAAAACTGCAATTACCTGTAATGCCTATATAGTTCCACTGAAATTCTGATTTAAATGTTTTTGCTGTGTTATATAATTTTTTACTAAATACTAAAACTAAAACCATAAATTTTCAAAAAAATCATTATAAAAAAATCATTTCAAAAAATAATAAATCAATTCCATCTTTAAATATATTTTTCTTATTCTTATTTCAAGTTGGATAAGTTACTAAAAAATAAATTTTATCAAATAATAAATATAAATATTGATTTTAATTAAAATTATTCATATTGAAAGTTTAAAGAATAATAAAAGAGAAAAATTATTTACATCTGTCTTCTAAAGAATACTTTTAGAAAATTAGATAATAAAAGAGTAGGATAAGTCACTAAAAAATGTCTAATTAAAAAAATTCAACAACCCATAACAGTTATAGAAGAGACAGGTGGGTAGAAAATTTCCTTTAGAGTAAAGGAAATTTTCTACCCTCCTGCAAATAATATAACTGTTACGACTCCTCCTGCAAATAATATATCTGTTACGACTGGTTTAATTTTTTCAATTAGACTTGTTTTTCAGTGAAAACCTTTGAACTTTACTAATAACTAATTCCTAAAGTTAAGTAATTAGTTATTAGCGAAGTTCCAAACCTTGATATTGTAATATTTCAAAAAGTTTATTAACTAATGTACTGGTCCAATTATTTCGAATAGCACAATCTAAAAGTTGTTAATTAAAGATATTGAATTATATTAAATTATCAGCATAAATTCTCTGTATGGCTTTGCATGAGATTCTGCAATGTCTAAGTTTTTCAAACAGCCAAAACTTGGTTCTTGATATAGTATATCAGTTATTATACTTGAAATACTATATCAATTGCCAAGTATATACTTAGTATATATATATATAGTATATCATATACCCAGTTTTTAATTATTTCTTTCAGTATCTGTATCAATTTTAATATCTGTATCAATATTAACACAATTCTCAAGTAGTTAAATGTTTAAAAATATATATATATAAATTAGCAAGAACCTGTCTATAAGTCGCTTTTCATAAGGTGTTTTTAAAATTCTCCTTGCATCTTTGGGAAGTTCCAAACCTTGATTTGGCAATATTTCAAGAAGATCATTAACTAATGTACTGGTCCCATTATAGAATAGCACAATATTGTCGAATAAAGACATTGAATTCAAAGAATTATCAAGATAATTGTTCTATGTATCATTAACAGGTTTTCCTCTCGAAAAATTCAATTCTGCATGAGATGTCTATTTCTTTGAAATTATTAGAACTTGGTTCTTGATAAAGCAATACTATACTAATAGTATATCAAGTATATATATACATAGTATAGCATATATTCAGTTTTAAACCGTTTCTTCCATTATCTGTAAAAATTTCATTACCTTTATTAACATTATCACAATTTTCAAGTAATTGATAACAAAAATAAAAATTAGCTAGAACGTGTCTATTTGTCGTTGTAAAAAGACTTCTTTTATAACTGAAAAAAAAATTTTAAATGCGTTACTTAAAAATTTTAGGAAGTTTTAGATTTAACTGACTTTTTTTTGATTTAATAAAGCATTCTGGATATTTTTTGGACGAAAAAATTATTGGACGCGAAAAAGACGTTCAAAAGACGTTTAGATTTTTAATGGGAAGGACGAACGCGATTTGAACGTCCTAAGGACGTCTCTTTTACGTCCCGTGCCCACTGGGTATGCATATTGTTAAATTTTAAATATTGTCGCTAATGAAGGAGGGGCATACAAAAATATCTCAAAAACGTTCAAAGTAACCCCGGTTGACGGTACCTCAACTTGCATGTATTGAAAATGTTTTGAGTATCCGGAAAAACTAATAGTTGAAAAAAATATCCGGAATTACGGAAATATCCGGAAGAAGATAATCCCTGATATAATATCTATAGGCCTTAAAAAATGTTTTATTTTGTATTCTAAAAAATTGGAAAAGATTTTTAGAAAAATTAAGTGTAAACGAAAAGATTTGAACCCACGCAAAGCACTTGAACCACTTTGGCATGTTTTAAAAGAATAAAAAATTATCTGTATTGTATTAATGTATTAACTGGAAATCAATTTATTTATACATAATAACCAAAACAAAATATATATAGAAAATTGTTTACAAAAAAAAAATTCTACTCCGACCCGCAGTTTCTTCATGCTAAACAATAGAAACTATACCCAATGAGAAAAAAGATATCTTTAAACGAATAAAAGACGTCTTTTTTATGACTTGTTATGTCTTTTTATAATCAGCCAAAATAAAAATGTGGAAAAGACGTCTTCAGAAAAGAGGTCGAAAAGACGTCAATCGGTTGTACGTCTTTGATAAGACGTAGACAAGACGTCTTTTATATCGATGACCTTTAAAAAAATAAAAAAAAATTTCATTCAAATGATAAATTAAAAAATATCTAGTAGAAATTGTATTTTTTAAGAGGGGGAGGGGAAAATTCACTAAAGTTTCCCACTGGGAAACAACTTATAATGGTGCAACACCAAACATTTTCTAAAAACTGAAAAAAAAGGGAATTTTTGATAATTTGATAGACAATTTATTGCAGATTAATAATATAAAAAGCTTGTTCCCAACATATCATTTAATTTTTCAATAAAATAACTAACTAAAAAAAATTTATATAGGAATGATAGGAATATTTAATCTTCTTTTGCGTTTTTCTCTGTTTTCAAATTTTGCGAAACATTGTCTGATTGTAAACATGATATTTTAAGAAGCAGAAGTGCTAATCACTCCAAATTTTCTGGAAAAATTTATTATACTATTCTCTAGGTAATGACATTTAGAAATCTTTAAATTCTCATCTAATTTTTTTTTTAATTTTAAGGTCTAAAAAAATTTTTTTCTTTACTTGATGTAAAAAAATTGAAATAAGGTAATGCGGGGCAAAATGAGACAGCGGGGCAATACGAGACAGTTCGCGTTTAACATAATGCCAGCCCTCCAAATTATTATTTGCAAGATTTTTAAAAGCGCAGTTGTGTTCAAAAACTATTTTGTGTCAAGAAAAATATATTGAGTCACTTTGAAATAAAAAAGTTGAGTAAAAGGGGAGTCATTTCATCCCTCGGTTTAGCAAAAATTACGAATTTTTAAGAGTTGTTATTATATTTTTTCCTAGTCTTTTTTGATCTCACTGAGTGAAAAAGCTTTTTGTATTTAAGGTTTTTTTTAATTAGAATCTTTAAGCCTTTTCCTTTTATTTCCATTCTTTGGTGTTTTATTTCTTCAATAAAATAGCCTGGAAATTAGGCTATTCGATGCCAACATGATGCGGGGCAAAACGAGACATTCTGTTTGTATTTTTTTTTTGCCGATATCTAATATTATGTTTATTTATTTTTTTACATTAAAACAACAACCAAAGCAAATATTAATATTTACATGCTGTATATTTAAATTTATTATACTGTATTTACTTACTTTTTATTTTGTTAATAGAAATGTTTAGTTCTTATTCAATATAGAATTGCGTTTTATATTTTGTTAACTTATATTTAAATATACTAAATATTTAATCAAATTGAAGCAAATAATTGCCTGATGTTTATAATTACTATGTTTGTATTTTATAATCTTATTGTATTGTAATGTAATAAAGTAAGTAGTATATATTATATATAGAGAGAGTAGATTATAACATAGGTTATTGTAGTACCTATAAACAAAATACAATGAATGTTATGCGTGCTTTAAATACATAAGTTTAATATATGCATGTATGGTTTTATTAGTTCTTGTAGTGGATATATATATATATATATATATATATATATATATATATATATATATATATATATATATATATATATATATATATATATATATATATAAGTGGAGTCAATTTCCAAAATGCACAACCTGGGCTCATTCGGACTGTTGTTTGTTTCAAAATACTGGTTAAGCAATATGTGATTTATGTGACTAGTGACAGTTTGATTACAGCTGTAATATATTATAAAATGTATTTCTTGCTGATCCTTTTAAAGATATGTTTTTTTTAACTTTATTTATTTAAATTACTAAAAAAAAAAATCTGTCTCATTTTGCCCCGGTATGGGGGGCAAAATGAGACAGGATAGGTGCTGTCAATAAATGATTTCTGGTGACCAAACTACTGCAGTTTTGCAACTCATACTTTTTAGGCTTCAAGTAGGATCGTAGAAGAATTGAAAAATATCAATTTATTTTTTCAAAAGTTGTTAGACGGGCCGTATTAGATATATTAGCGCTTGAGTGTCTCATTTTGCCCCTCGTTACACTAAATTTTTATGTACTTGGAATATCTTAAAATCCAAATGTGAATACCTTACCTTACATGTTTAAAACATATGTAAAAAATTCATGGATGTTGTTTTAATATATTTCAAGTAATCGTGTTTTAAATGTAACAGTCTTGCCACAGAACACCGCGATCTAACAGTCTTGCCACAGAGCACCGTGGAAGCGTGTTAAACCAGGAAGTTTAAGCCTCCTTCCTTACCTTCCTGGCCCACGATTGCTTACCAGCACTGGCCCACTATCTATTACCAGTACTGATCCATGATCATTTTCTAACATTTGTTAAGACGTAACGTCGCGTGTCAGTAGTAAAGCGTTACTTGTTACTAACTAATACACTAGCACGTTATTAATATCCGTTTCTGCACAAATGTATTATTCTGCATAAATCAAACAAATAATTTCTTTTTGAAATTTATTTTTACTTATATCGAAAAAAATAAACAAGTATTTTCGAAATTTATTCCCAACCAAAAGTGTGTTAAAAAATATTGAAATAAAAAATAAAAAAATGTTATAATGTTAGTTAAAATTTACATTACACACACATAAATAAACGCTAGGGTAATTAAAAAAAAACCTTTTGTATTTAACAAAATAACACTAGATATAAAAACAATATTTAAACATATGGCAAGTTCATATTATTATCGAAAAAAAAATTTATATAAAAATTACTCTAAAATTAAATTGCGAAAATACTACTAACCAATGCAATGAAGTGTTTTTTCGCTCACATAGACAAAAAACAATCTCACAGATAAACATCTATTGGATCTCACTTAAGACCCCAAAAACTAAAATAACAAAAAATTAACAATAATGAAACAGTTAAATTCAGTTTACTAATGCTTACTATGTGCTTCAATTTTAGTAATAGATACAACTGATGATGCAATACTGATTTAGTGAGCTATGAGAGTTTTAATTCATCTAGCAACTGATTAGCACGCAACTAAGTTGATATCACCTCAATAGGCAACAACAAAATATTTTCATTTTTCTTAAATCAAAGCGCATTTTTTAGAATTGAAGCACTTAATATTAAACAAGACATTGTCACCTTATAAAGCACTCTTTCAAATAAATTCTTTATTAAAAAAAAAAATTTCTGGTCAATAAAATACAACACCATAGAGGTGGATGGGTCTCCATCCCATCAGTTGTCTAACTCATTGCTTTATAAAAGAGAACGTCCATCAATTTAATTTGATAAATTTTGATGCATATTTGTGTCCTATTTACATAAACTAACTAAGAGATTGTTTAAGAACATTTTGAAATTCAGTTACAAAAATAAAAAAGAATATTCAAATGAAAAAAATATAAAAATACATCCTTTTCTAAAACTACAGAATCAGAGCTAGTTTTAAAAAATTATTGATTTTTAAATGATCTGAAGAAGTCAAATTTTCAATACATAAAAATGTTAAAGAAGAAATAGTACGGGCTGGAGCAAGTATCTTTTTTATTATTAACGATTTTCTTTTAGTTTTTAGTAACTGGGGAGTGTCAGTTTCTGAACTTAAATATACAAATATGTAATATTATACATTTCTTTAAAATACTGAAAGTGAACCAACATCATCAAATGATAATCTTCATCTAAACTACATATGCTCATCATTATCACGTAAATCATACCATCATCGTAGTTATCATAATTATCACCTGGTAGGACAAAGACTTTTTTGTAATTTGTTTACTTCTAAATTTATCAGGTATTACCGTCGTTGATTGAAAAAAAGTACAAAGAAACTTTTGCCATAGGTACTTTTTCTCTTGTTTAGTCGTTTGTAACAAAAAAATCAAAATAGTAAAAAAATTTTAGAAAAATGCTTCAAAATAAAAAACAAATAAAAAAATTATACATGTTTATTTATTCTTTTTAACACCCAAATTACAGGTAAAAAAACAAATTGTATAAAACTAATAGTTTATACTTTCAGTGTAAAAAATTTAAATTTTTCTTGGGATGTTTTCCTCCATCAATTTAGTAAATACCAGTCTTTGTTTTCTGATATTCCAGAATTCAAAAAAATGGTTCAAAATCGCCCCTATATTTTCTCCTACGTCATCATACAATGTGTTACCGTTATTTTTTCCCCCACCTTTAAACACTGCACGAAGTTCAGCTCAAGTTTATTGCAAATTTTTATTACTTCGTTGATAAATAGGTTATCTTTAGTAACATCAGATATCTGAGCTAAAATCAGGGAAAAACAAGTTGGATTGTTCAGTAGCCTGGTAAACAGATTTAATTTGTTTCGAATGAGGATGGTAGATATGTCATCAATTTTAAAGAAGCGATGCAGGAAGTTTTTGCTGTACTTCGATATACTAAATAGGAATTTTAATGCTGACCTTCCAACAGCGTCTAGTTTATTAAGAAGTGAATTATTATAACAACAAATTTCTAACCCGTATGATAAATTCGGTACAGCCAGTGATTTGAACAAGTGTACTATGGTTAATGGTTGACAAAAACAAATACCCGATTTTATAAAAGCTCTGGATATTTATTGAAACTGAATAATACGTTCGTTTACATTTAATGTTTAAAGTGCTGCTATATTTTTTGTATTATTTTGATTATCCCATAGGAATCCGAGGTGTTTCAGTTTATTCTTGAGGTGTATGGAAAAGCCGTTTATTTAAATTGAATTTTTTGTTATTGAGCTTTTACCGGATATAATAAACTTTTTTCAGTGTTTAGTTTGATATATAGGTTTTGGCATTGTGACTGAACTTTATTAACCAATTCTTGTAAACCAGAAAGAGTGGGACTTTGGGGATTATATCGTCTGCATAAGCTATAATACCGGTGTACACCCCACTTATCGTTGTTCCAACTTTGCAATCTGAAACAATATGATTTAATATACTTTGAGTGTATAAATTATATAAAATTGGTGATAGAATGGATCCTTGTCGCACGCCTTGAGACAAACGGAAATGATTTGATTTATAACCAAGGTATGATATACTAGCAGTACCCGATAGGTATAGTGATTGTAGTGCGCGAACTACTGATAGCGAAAATTTTTTGTTGTAATAAAGTTTTTCAAACAACAATTCCCAGTTACAGCTATCGAAAGTCTTATTTGCATCTAAACTACAAATATTTATTGATGAATTATTGTTATTGTAATATTTTATTGTTTCACTTAAAAGAAACTCTGCATGAAAAGTGGAGCTATTATGTTTGAATCCAAATTGGTGAGAGTGGCTATCTGATATTTCCGGACATTTTTCCATAATAATATATTCAAAGAGCTTTGTCAGAATTGGCACGATGCTAATTCCGCGATAGTTATCGGGATTATCAAGAGATTTTTTATTGGATTTCACTATTGGAATAATTATAGATGTTGATAAGTACTCCGGCACCGCTCCATTATTGAAGATATTGTTATAAAACTTTGAAAGCCATGTAAGTAGATTGTTGTTATAGAAGTATTTAAGATGTTCTGCAGTAATTTTTTTTTTTTTTTTATATATTAATTCACCTCCTCAAGGCCGAGAAGGCCACTACAGACGAGGAGGCTACTTATTTGTGGTTATAACCCTCTCTCAACTCTATAACTCCGAAAAACAAACCTTGACGAGCAAGGCCGCTGCGCGGAGAAACGAGTTGAGCGCGGTACTACCAGGGACGTGGTGGGGATCGAACTCGGAACCACTCGTTTATGAAGCGAGCGGTCTACCACTACACCACTACCGCATATAATATATACACATGTTGAATTTCGCAGGAATCTCATGATCTATTAGATCTAAGCTTAAGAATACAAGTTTCGATGTCGAAAGTTGATACAAGACTTTTATTAGGCTCATCAATGAGTTGTGGAATACGACGGCGTTTGTTGTTGTTGTTGGTAATTGTGGGAGTGTTGAGAATGGTACTAAAGTTTTGTCTAAATTCTTCTACAATTTCTTTTTTATCTTGTTTTTTATTAATAGTAAAAATACGAGTGTTAGAATTTGATTTAAATTTTCGGTTATTGTTCTAAAACTTTTGTGGATTACTTTTTCGAAGAGATTCAATATTTTTTGTGATTTTATTAATTTTTAAGTTGTGAGCAGCTTTTACAATTTTGCGGAAATTTTTTGGAGCTAGCTTGTACTTGTTAAATGAACTGCATTCCTGCGATCTACTAAAGTTATCTTTTTTCCATTCTTTAAAGTGGAAAGAGAGAATATCTTTGCACGATTTAATTTCTGGTGTCCACCATGATTTAGAGTAAGCTCCTGATTCTTTTTGTGGAAAACAGTCTTCCATTGCTAAAATAGCAGCGTTGTTTATTTTTTCACATGTTGTTTGAGATTGTTTCTCTATTTCTTCTCCAATAAAAGTGTAATCTTTGAAAAAATCGGAGAGATTCTGATTATAAATTTTATTAAAGTTATTATCATTCCATGTATACTTTGGGATTGTATTATATTTTTTAAGAATACTATTTACAACTGGTGTTAGACTTTTATTTTGAAGATTAATATTTGTAGTGATGGGTAAGTGATCACTCATGTTTAGATGCAAAGGAGGTATAAAATGGCAGCCAGTAAAGCAGATTGATGATTCTTTTAGTACTGCAATGTGATCGATTTAAGATGAATGATTCAGCGTTTTATGTTTATAGGTATAGGTTGGACCAGTACCATTAATTATGTCCAAAAAAAAGAGCTCATTTAATTCAATAAAATTGGATAAATACTTAGAAAAGTTATTTCGTGTTTTATTGTTTCGGATTTCCGTATCATATATATTTTCTGGAAATGACAGAAAATCGCCTGCAATTATACACTCTCCTTTATCTTCATATGTGATAATGATGGAGTTTATCAAACTAAGTTGAGACATATATTTTTCTAAGGATTCAGAAGTATTTCTGCATGAAGTAAGATAAACTCCAATAAAAAGAAAAACACTGTCGCCAAATCAACCTTTTATTGCAGGAATTTGTTCATCTTCGTGTATTACCTGAAGAGACAACGGCAAGCTTTTACGAATTAAAATAACATTTCCCCCAAAAGTCTTTCGTATTCTTTTTTTTCGGCACAGTGAAAAAATACTTGAAGTGTCGGAGCTGCTAGATCATTTAAAATAAAACGCTCAGCATTTGAAAGCCAATGCTCGGATATAAAAATTATATCGAAGGAGTTAATCAAGGTAGAGATATAACAGGTGTTTGATTTAATACTTTGACAGTTATATGCACAGAAACTAAAAGTAAAAGTTTTTGAATTTATTGTGCGTTTACCCATTGTGATTTCGGATTTAGATATAGGGCACGAGCTGCATATTGTTGATGTTCATCTTCAGATTGACTTTTTGTTATTGACTGCGATATTGACGGTATATTGTTATTATTTTGAGGTATTACTGTTCTTAAGTTTTCACGAGACTTTCGAAATTTTTTAACAATAATATTGTTGTCCCAAACTTCAGGTTTTAAGACGATGTATTTTTTGTAACTTTTTATTGTTACCTTGAAGGAGCGATTATATTTATTTGCCCGGTTAAGTGTGACAGCAATCGGTTCGACGCCTACTTCTTTTTTTAAGTAATTATACAAAAGATCTTCTAATATAGAATTGCAAACGCCTCCGACAAATATATCAAATCCTCAAACAATACAGCTACCTGGAATAGAGCTTCTGTTTTCAGCTATTTTGCTTCCAAAGATTGTTTCTTTTCTTGGTATGAATGTACCCGGTGTCGAATCATAATAGTTTTTTTCTTCAAACCAGTCACGATCAATACTTTTATTTCCAATTTTTTTTTTCATTATTATGGTATGCAATTTTGGGTGGTATTTTAACTTTTTGTGCATAAGTTTCACGTTTTTTTAATTTTTCGCTGATATTCTCTACGGTGAAGTGTGGAGTAGTTTTACTTTGTTTATGATTTTGAGTTGTACGGTAGTTTATTGAATTTTAAACAATAAGATTTTTTGTTGGTTTTTGGATAACCGATGATTTAGTGACGCAGTTTTGAGACAGCTGTTTTTGATTTTTTTTAATTTCTGCATTTGATTCATAAAGTTCGTCGAATTTTACTTGCAGTAAACAAAGATCTTCTCAAATTTTCATGTTATCTGAATGCAATGCCTTTATGCGGTCGTTGAGTTCTTTTAAATTCGACAGAACATTTATTTCTTTTACATGTGTAGTTATTTGTTCACTAAATATTTTTGAGTTATTGATCAATTTAGTAAAATCTTTGTGGAGCTGTTTTTCAGCAAGAGAGATAGACATTAAATATATATCATTTAAACACGTAGAAACCTTGTATCTTTTTCTAACATTTTTCTTCACAGGGTCATCAGAATCGAGACTAATGTTTAAGGAAGAAAATTGTTCTCAATCTCAAAGCTTTCTAGGATCTCCGTAAACAGAAAACCTTTGAGACTATATATATCTTCCTCTTGAAGTTTTGAAAATTCTTTGATGATTACATCTTTAAAATGGGAGCAAACTTCTTCCACATTAAGAATGTAGTTTTCTACAAGATTCTTATTGCTATTCAGATACAAAAATAACTCACTAATTTTTCTCGGAGCCATTTTAGCGTAACATTTTCAAAACTTTTTTTTAAAAAATAAAAAACTCATAAAATGCGTCTCTTCTCTTCAATGTCCAATGCGCAAAAAAAAAATAATGATGAAAAGTAATTAAAAAAGAATTAAAATAAAATATAAAAGTTGCTCCATTTTGTAAGGAAAAAAAAATAATATTTTTTAAATTTTATTATTTTGGAGTGACGATATGTGTTTGCTTGATATGATTTACTTTTTTATTTTAATATTGTCATTTATTATGACTACTTTTAATTGAATAATTTTTGTTTTGTTTATTTATTGTTATTTTTTAATGAATTTATTTTACTTTTATCGTTTTTATTATGACTATTGATATTAAGATTACTATTTTTATTAAATTATTCTTACTTTTTTTTTGCAGTAATTGTTTTAGCTACATGGTAGGTTGTTACGTTTTGTCAGTACACAACTGGTTGTAACTTTCCTGTCTGTGCATTATTCAATTGTTGTTTTAAATTTGATATTGGTTTATTATCATATAATTATCTTATTGTTCTTATGACTTCTAATTTATCATCATTATTATTATCAACTATCATTGTTTGTATTATTGTTATCATTATTTGTATTATCAATCCTAATCCATGGTATTTAGTTAAGATTAGTTTTAAACTATTTGCAAATGACCTCGATTGTAAGATCTTTTATTGTAAAATATATTGATTGATTGATATCCATTTTACATGAAAAACAGTGACTGAATTTTTTTTTTCATCAATAAATTTAACAATATGATAAAACTTATTTTTCGTTCTCATAGAAATAAAATATATGCTAAATGTAGTAATAAATTATATAAAAAACAGGAATTATAAGCATTAAGTGTAATTACAATTGATTATTTTGTTATATTTGATAATCGAAAAAAAACTTAAATTTGAGAAATGTTAAAATATAGAGCAATAAAAAATGCTAAAAGTATTTCAGAAAATAAAATCTAAGTAAACATCATTATATGATATAAACTAGACTCATACACATGTATACGATATACACTATACACATACACATACACTTATAAAAATAATATAATATTGAATATAGTATAAATATTACAATAATATTTTTGTGAAGGGACAATGTTAAATAGCGCAAGACTAATTCAAACCAGAAACCTTTTAAAAAAACAAAGCAAAAAAAAAAACAACATATATATATATATATATATATATATATATATATATATATATATATATATATATATATATATATATATATATATATATATATATATATCGTATATAAATGCCGTCGTAGTGGCTTACGACTATTCGCCATTCGCCAGAGTCCTGGCATTTCGTCGCACGTCGTTGCAACTTCTTGCGATGATTTACCGTACTTAAAAAGTTGCTTGAGTCGTTTGTTATACTCGCGCCAGTTATGGCCTGTTACTAATTTAGTCGCAACGGCGTGCGATGATTCGCCTGAGTTCTAGCCCGGAGTCGTCTTGGTCGGGAAGCGGGTGCGATCGCACTCGATAACTGAACACGGAAATAATATTTAGTTGCGAAAAACCGGCCAGATTTTTTAATCGTTTTGAGAACATTTAAGTTTATGTATGTTTCCTTAAGTGTCCGCAAAATAATTTACGATAAAGTTATCGTAAATTTTATAATCTTTATATGTTTCATTAAATAAGGTGATCAAGCACTGATTGCATATTCCAGGTTAGGTCTGACTAACGTTTTGAACAACTTGGTCCATAACATTAAATCCCTTGATATAAATATTTTTTTCAACATGTTAAGCATTCTGTTAGTTTTATTACTAGCATGAATAAGTTGATGAAAATATTTAGCATTACTTGAAACAAATATACCAAGACCTTTTTCTACATCTGATTTTTCTAAATTGTAATATAAATATTTGGTTATATCTTGAAGTGAATAGTTTGAGCGTGGGATGTTTCTTCTCATATGCATAACTTTACATTTTTCTAGGTTCAGCTTCATCAACCAAACTTTTTTCCATTCAGTGATTTTATCTAAATCAGTTTGAATGTCGGTGGAATGAATTTTACTCGTAGCTCATTCATAAATTTTAAATCATCTGCATAAAGTTTACTGACACATATAAAATTGTCTGGCCAAGTCATTGATGTAAATTATAAAAAGTATTGGGCCTAAAACTGAGTCTTGTGGGACACAGCTAGTATCGTGAGCCCAATCAGATATGTGTTCTCCAAGTATTATTCTCTGTATACTATAAGTGAGAAAGTCTTTAATCCAATCAAGAAGATCTCCAACTACTCTATAGGCTTTAAGCTTTTTGATTAACAATTTGTGAGAGATTGTGTCAAAAGCTTTTTAAAAGTCCAGATATACCACATCTACTGCATTTTTGTTAGCCAAGCATTTTGTAACATAATCATTGGATTCTAATATGTTTGTAACACATGTTTTATTCTTTACGAAACCATGTTGAGATTGAGACAATAAATTCAGTTTTGAGAGATGATTTAAAATGTCATTGGTTACTAAGCTTTCCATTAATTTACATGGAATAGATGTAATAGAAACTGGTCTATAATTACTTCGTTCATTGGTATCACCTTTTTTAAATAGTGGAGTAACATTTACGTTACGCCATGCATGAGAAATCAATCTTCCTCATAGTGATTTGTTGAATATAATTGTTAGAGGTAAAGATAGTACTTTAGCACATTGTTTTAATATCATTGGGTGGACATTGTCCGGTCCTGTTGTTTTATTTAGGTTTAAATTTTTCAACTTATTTTTGATATCATCTATTGAAAAATGAAGGCTTGATAAACGCTCAGTTGTGCAATCTGAAAGTAGTGGAGAATCTTTGTTAACTGAATAATTGTTGAAAGCTGATTTAAATTGATCATTTAATGTGTCTGTTATAAATCTACCATCTGTCTCAGTAACTCCATATTTATTTCAAATTGATTTGATGCTTTTGTTTGATTTTGCGTGAACTATTAGCATAACTAAACAAACGTTTGGGATTTTTTGTATCAAATGCTAAACTATGTTCAAATTTTTTAATAGTTAATTTTTTTAGAACTTTTTTCAACTAGATTTTAATTTTTTGCATTGTTCGGCAAGCTCAGGTATTTTCTATATCGCCATAATCTATTTTTTTTATTTATGAGCATTAAAAGGGTACAATTTAGCCAAAGAGGGTTTTTTTTATATATCACTTTAGGTACAAACATATTTGTTATCTAGTTATAATGATTCAAAAATAAGTTGTAATCCCAGCAGGCACAATGACGTTGAAATAACGTTAAAACAACGTCGCAAACCGACCATATGCCACGTTGAAACAACGTTGAAATTTGGTTGAATTGGAAATAAAATCCGACGTCAAAAACTACGACGTTGAAACAACGTCGAAGATTACGTCGTTTCAACGTTGATCTAACGTCTTATCGACTACATATCAACCATATTTCAACTTTGAATAGGTGATATATTCGATTGATACGTAGTTGATAAGACGTTAGAACTTTTCAACGTTGAATTTACGTTGAAACAACGTAAATTCAACGTTGATTTTTGTTTTTTATTTTAGTTAAATCCAATTAACTAAAAAATTATCTCAAATTTAATTGCAATAAAATGACACAATAAAAAAGCAATAATTTGCGCAGAGGATATTATATTTCAACGGACTTTATATACAATGCAAATAAAAAAAAAAATGTTTGTTTTATTTATCAGTAATATATTTATCAATTTATCAATAATAACTATTATCAATAGTTCCAGAACAACTAGGAAAAAGTATGAATGTTATACATCGGGTGAATCGCCTTTTACGCGCCGATCACCACCATTTGATCTGTCGAGTGCGTATTTTAATAAAGTCATTATTCCTTTTCTTATTTCGGCAACTGTAGCAGTCACTTTAATTGACAAAACTCTCTCTATAAAAAAGTTATTGCCTGAGTAATTTGCATCAAATACATCAAAAAGTTAAAAATAAAATAGCACTAAAAAAACGAACTGTGATTTTTAAAAAATATATAATTTTACACTTAACTTACAAGTAAATACCTAATGTTTGTTCCTTTAAACTTCTCTTTACCTTTACCGCCAGCCATATTAAATTTTGATTATAAACCATTGGTCAACAACCTGCATTATACATTGTTATTATTATTATAGTTACATTAAAAATTGATAAACATGTCTTTTACAAAATACAAATTATTCTCAATGAAAACTTGCACAAACCGCAAAGGTTTCTTACCAAACCGTAATGCAAGTAAGAAAAAGAATTGATACAGGGGGAGAGTTTGGCCCAAAGACACCACCTTATAAACGCAAGAAAACACCAAGAGCGGACAGTGTAATCAGAAATATCTGTCTGGAAAAGAGAAAAAAAGCCACTAAGCTTATCCATGAAGCTGTAATTGTTGTGTCAGACCGGACCATTTGTAGAAAGCTAAAAGAAGAGGGATTGATGTCCAGCCAAAAAAACCAAAAATTGACAGAAAAATTTAAAAATATTAAAAATAATGTCAAAAATCTTATATTTATGCAAGATGGTGCAACTTGCCACACAACAAAAACTCTTATGGCTTAGTTGATGTATTCCTGTAGCCAGACAACTCGCATGATCTTAACCCCATAGAAAACATTTGGGAAATAGTAAAGCAAGAAATTGAAAAAAAAAATCTTACTAATAAGCAAGATCTCTGGAAGAGATTATCAAGATCTGTCATTACAACCCAGAGTTGACAGAAACTATAAAAATGAATTGCAAGCATGCCATAATGCAATGAAACAGTTATTGCAAATAAAGGTGTTTTTGCAAAATATTTATACTTTATATATATTTTATATAATTTATCATAATAATCAATAAATATTCAAAACGTTCAACTTTATTTGTTTATTTTTATCAAAAAACTTTATAAATAAAAGAAAAAACTTTAAATTGCACCATTATTGTATATATATATATATATATATATATATATATATATATATATATATATATATATATATATATATATATATATATATATATATATATATATATATATACATATATATGTATATATATATATATATATATATATATATATATATATATATATATATATATATATATATATATATATTTTTTTTTTTTTTTTTTTTTTTTTTTTTTTTCTAACATCTTCACTTCCAACAAGGCTGCAAGCAACCACTATAAGAGTTGGAAGTTACTGGAAGAGAAAAGACTAAATCTGTAGAGCAAGATGACGATTGACTAATGACTTAAAAGATTGCAAATTATATGAATCAGGAAAGCAAGATGAAGGAAGCGAATTCCAAAGAACTGATGTTCGAGGAAAAAAACTAGAAGAATAAGAGTTTTTGAAGCACTTAGGAACAGTCACAGAAAAAGGATGAGACTTAATTGAATGGCGAGTAACACGAGAATGAATTTTAGTAGATGGCACAAGGGATGCTAGCTCTTTAGAGCAGTGCCCATTATAGTATTTGTAGAAAAGAGAAAGAGAAGCAACATTACGACGATTTGACAAAGGTTGGAGATTGGCTGCCAGAGCAGGTCCAACTATGTTTACAATTCGTTTTTGCACCTTGTCTAAAAGAGAAAGAGCGTCATTAGAAGATCCGCCCCAGATGTGGCAACAGTATTCCATACAGGGACGGATTTGAGATTTATAGAGATAGAGAATAGAATCTGGAGTAAGAAAGTGTCGAGCTCGATAAAGAGATGCAACCTTAGCAGATGCTAATTTTGCAATGGATTTGATATACGGTTTAAAAGAAAGATCAGAAGTAAGAGTTAATCCTAGAAGATGAATGGTAGATGACTCATCTAGTACATTACCATTGATAAATATAGGAAGATTTAAATTATTACGATAACGATTGGCCGAATAAAATTGAGTTTTATCTGAATTAAAGTTCACCAGCCACTGTGAGCCCCATGCTGTAGCAGAAGTGAGATCCTTTTCAAGCTCAGATACCCCCTCCAAGCAATCAGAGAGTGTAGGCTTCTTATCATGACAAGAGTAAATGGTAGTGTCGTCAGCGAATAATGCCACCTTAGATGTGAGAATATCTGGAAGATCGTTAATGTAAATTAAAAAGAGTATAGGGCCAAGGATTGAACCTTGAGGAACCCCTGAAGTTACAGGATGTGAAGAAGAGTGTTGTCCATCGAGGACAACTTTTATACTACGATTGGAAAGAAAGGACTCAATAATCTTAAATATGTTACCAGCTACACCATAAGAAGAAAGCTTATGGAGAAGACCAGCATGCCAAACTTTATCAAAAGCTTTAGAAATGTCAAGTGCAATAGCCTTAACCTCTCCACCTCTATCTAATGCACGGTAAAACCTATCGGTTATTACTGTTAGCACATCAGCTGTAGAACGAGAAGACCGAAAGCCATATTGATGATCAGAAAGTAAGTTATTTGATTCAAGATGAGAGATTAAGTTTTTGTTGATTAAAGATTCAAAAACCTTGCTTATGACAGGAAGAAGACTAATGGGACGGTAGTTAGATGAATCAGATCGCTCTCCAGAATTTTTGAAAATAGGGATAACAGATGCTGCTTTCCAGCATGATGGAAAACAAGACTCTGATAAGCACTTGTTAAATAGTTTTGAAAGTATGGATGAAAGCTCCGGAGAACACCTCTGCAAGACTACAACAGGAATGTTGTCAGGACCACAAGCTGTTGAAGAGTCTAAGCAGGAAATTACTTTTGATACAGAAGCTGAAGTGATGCGAATGTCAAGCAAGGGATCAACCTCTTTGACAGTTATGTCAGGTAAAACGCAGCTAGTGGAATCGAGAGATGATATTGATGAAAAGTTCTTAGCAAACAATTCAGCTTTGTCTTTAGGTGAGGTGACAAAGTCTGAACCATACAAGAGAGAAGGAATAACAGATTTGCCCTTATTATTGATACTGTTAAAAATTCTCCAGAAGTCTCGAAAGCCTAATTTTTGTGATGAGATACGAGATTTAATGACCTGAGAATAGCGAGCTTTGGCGTCAGACAAAACCTTTTTACAATGGTTTCTGGCGATAGTGAACAGATGTCTGTTTTCTGGAGAATTGTTTTGCTGATAGATATGGAAGTAACGGTTTCGATTAGAAATTGCTGCAGCGCAATGTGAGGAAAACCAAGGAGAAGAGTGAGGCTTGACCTGGAATCGTCGAGAGGGAATAAAAGATTCCATGCCAGCCTGAATCCACGAAGTTATGTAAGAAGCACATTTGTCAGCAGGAAGACGAAAGATTTCTACCCAAGGGCCATCACGAAGAAAATCACGGAAAGAGTCCCAGTCAGCTTTAAGGTAGTTGTATGTGGTACGATGATAGGGGGATTCTGATGAAGTAAAAGAGTTTGATAATAGTTTTAGAGAGATCAAACCGTGATCAGAAGTACCTAAGGGTGAATGTGGAGAAATTGAGCACTGACTAGGATCCAAAACAAGACATAAGTCGAGTAGAGAAGGTAAATGATTAGGGTTGTCTGGAAAACGAGTTAGAAAGTTGACTATTTGAGTTAGAGATTGAGAAAGGCAAAAGTTGAGGGCCTTATCGCCAGCAGAGTCACTGACACTAGAGCCAAGCCAATCGGTGTGATGGGCATTAAAGTCACCAACAACGACGATATTGGCCGATGGATAAAGAGAGAGGGCTTGGTCAATTTGATCAGAAATAGCATCAAGAATAGTGCAATCTTGGGATGAAGGAGAGCGATATAGAACAAAGAGAAAGGCGATAGAGTGAAGTTGTGCTAAACGAAAGCACATAAATGAATAGTCTGTAGATTCAAACCTAGTTTCACGACAAATGGGTGAGTTTTTACGAATGTAGATGCCCAGGCCAAGCGTATGATTATTGGAGTCTTTACGAATTAAAGGAAGATAACCATCAACACTAAGATCACAAGATAGGACAGCCAAACTCAAATTAGTCTCACAAAGAGCAAGTAGGTCTGGTGAACTTTGCAAGAGATAAGACTCAACAGAAGAAAAGTTACTTCGAAGAACACGAATATTAGTAAATGATAGGTTTAGAGAACTTGGTGATGACGATGGTTTTTTGTGTTTTTTAGTTTTAGGTACTTTAGTCATTTTGAATTTATAAAGAACTTGACTCAAGTATAGATAGTACTCAGTACACTATTTAACAACTAAGCAATAGCCTTATTACTATTAATAAACCCTAAGCCGTAACAAAGGGCTCCAAATGTGGCCTCTGCAATGCACACCAAAAGTACAAACAGGGACACCATCCATGCGCAACATAGCACTGTTAGTACTCTGATATTTTTCGGCTGTTGATGGAATCAGCCTCTCTGAGAGCTACCACAGAGTTCGGGAAACCTGACTACCAGCCGGCCTCAGAACCATAAAACTAAGTTTTAGAGCTGTACCCTCATTAGGAGATATTAGAATGAGTTGCCCAGTCGTAAAAATAGAGACACAAGCAATACCCACGCATTGAGTCAAGAAGATCCAGCGTTCAACATCCTAAACTGGAAACAATGTATTAAAAATACATCTGCGCCAGCCTAATAGATGAGGAAGGGGTGCGAGGCTGGTCAACAGATAGAATCTGTTTACGCCTTAAGTCTTTGCCTAGGAGGCCTTCTACAAGACAGCAGCTGGATGCATGTAACATCTGCCCAAAATGAGTATTTTTATCGAGACACCATCTCTAGCCTTTACTCAACCAAGAGCCCCAAGGCAGGGGGTGTTTTAATTCGGAGTTAACTTCTCCTAGCCTTTGCCTAAAAAAGCGTATCCTACAAGGCAGCAGAACATGAAGCAGGTTGTACTGGGTTACATGTTACCAGTAGCAGGAAAACCTGACCTGACCATGAATAATATATAATATATATAATATATTCATATAAGCATATAATATAGAATATATATAGTATAAATAATATATTCATATATAATATATATAATATATATAATATATATAATATAATATAATATATAATCATATAATATATATAATATAATATATAATCATATAATATATATAATATAATATATAATCATATATAATATATATAATATATATAATATAATATATATAATATATTCATATAAGAATATAATATATAATATATATAATATATATAATATATTCATATAAGCATATGTATGTATATATACATACATATATATATATATATATATGTATGTTTATTTATGTACATATATATGTATGTGTATATAGAGTAAAAAAAAGATCAAGTATGCATTACAAATCAACCTTTGTACTTTAAGGTTGTTCTTTAGCTCAAAGAAATACAAAAATAGAAAACAGTTACAAAAAAAATTATAATCAGACATAAAAAAAAAAGATTTATTTTATGTCTGATTAGAATTCGTCAAACTTTAAAAAATATATGCTACACATATTTTCAACACAAGTTTAAAACAAACTATAATAAAAAAATTCAAAAGATTTTTTATTTAAAACTACTTTTAACAAACCTTTGCATCACATTTATTTGTATTTGTCTTGATGGTTTTACCTCCAATTTTAGAAAGTTTGTTAACCTAAAGGTTTAAAAAAATAATTACACCACATTATTTTTATAGTACATTTATAAAAAGTTACAAGTAGATTAACTTAGGCTAAGTTATTAATAAATACTTTTTCAAAAAACAATAAAAAAAACTGCAAAAAGTCATGGTTTGAAACAACCCATCACTTCTGACCTCACCCAAGAATCATTTAAACTGTTATCATAATCATTAAATTACTGCTGCAAGTTCATCCATAAAATTTCAGAACTATTTGTCATGATATTACTTTAATTACTGGAAAGAATTTTTACTAACATCTCTTTCTAACAATAAAGATATATCAGAAAGACAAAAGAACCAAACATTAATTAATTTCTATAAGCGTTGAAACACAAGAATAAAACATTTATAAAATAAAACATTATTCAAAAAACTAAATAAAATGTATTAATTTAGCAACCAATAAAATGTGTATATCACTGAAGCATAGAAAAAAATGTTCAGAATCTTTTTTTCCTAAATCAACTTGCAGACAGACAATTAATACCTATGTGGAGTATGCATAAAAATTGTTTTCTGTTTCTTTTTTTGCGTTACAGGAGTAGGTAGTTGCTTACTATTCTGTTGGTTATTATGTTTTCTCTTGCACAAGCATGGTAGTGGCTCCTATAAAAATTAATATCAAAATAAAACTAATAATACTTGAATTAAGTATCTTTTAAAATAGTTTTCTGAATCTGATTCTATCTGAGTATCACTAGTAGTGGCAAATTCAAATTTATCACATAACTCATGATCTAAGAATATTCATTTAACTTAAAAATGTTTTAAATACATTATATAATAAAGAATATATAATAAAGAATATATCTAAACACTGAAAAAACATATACAGAATGAAAAAAATGTTAAAAAAACAAGAAAAAAAAGTAATGACTTAAAGTTTATATAAAAAAAAATTACATTATCTCCATGACATTTAATTTTGAGCAGCGTAAATCTGTATTAGTTAGATGTGGTTTATGCATTTCATTGAAACAATTTATTACATTTAGTGATGATGGCCAGCACAAAAAATTATCAATCGAATTTTCTCTCTTTATTTCTCTGTATTTTCTATCCAAACAGCTCAAATGAACATTTCGCTTGCCCTAATATACTTTTTCAACTGGAAAAGTATAGTAGAAAATATAATAGAAAAAATACTCATATATTAAAAATTTGTTCATGTAAAGTAGCTAACAGAAAAATACAACTTTAAACTGTATATATATATATAGCTATATGTATCCATATATCTCTATATATATATATCTCTATATATATATCTCTATATATCTCTATATATATATATATATATATATATATATATATATATATATATATATATATATATATATATATATATATATATATATATATATATATATATATATGTATATATATATATATATATATATATATATATATATATATATATATATATGTATATATATATATATATATATATATATATATATATATATATATATATATATATATATATATATATATATATATATATATATATATATATATATATATATGTATATATATATATAATCCATATATATATATATATATATATATATATATATATATATATATATATATATATATATAATCCATATATATATATATATATATATATATATATATATATATATATATATATATATAATCTAACGTCTTATCCATACTAATATTCTAACGTCTTATCCATATATATATATATATATATATATATATATATATATATATATATATATATATATATATATATATATATATATATATATATATATATATATATATATATATATATATATTATATATATATATATATATATATATATATATATATATATATATATATATATATATATATATATATATATATATATATATATATATATATATATATATATATATATATATATATATATATATATATATATATATATATATATATATATATATATATATATATATATATATATATATAATATAAATAAGAAAAACATATATAAGATATATTTTATATTTATATAATATATCAAGTAATCTCTTCTTGTAATCCACACTCATGAAATAATACGGTCATAAAGAAATATCCATTTAATATTTACCTAACTAACTGCATCACAAGTTAAGCCATGTATTATTGTTAAATTTTCAAATTCAAAACCTTATAAAAAAGCAACAGATGGCCTAATTTATTAGCATGTGGGACTTTACTTGTTTTTATTGGGCTAATAAGTAACTTTTTAAGTCTTTACTTGTTATTTGTTATGCTAATAAAAAAAATTTCAAGTCACGCATGCGTATTTTAGTTCTCATATTGCAATTACGAACGGTCGAACTCGTAATATAGACGTTGAATTAACGTGGATTCAACGTCGATTTTATTTAATAGTTTTAAACAAATTTTTCAACGTTGATACAACGTTGATTTTTGGTTATACGACGTCGCGACTAAAAATCAACTGTAAATCAACGTCGAAATAACGTCGTGTGCCCACTGGGCTTATTTTTTTTCTTCTGCACTAAATGCTACTTTTGTAACAATTTTTTTTTCAATTTTTTTGATTTTCTTCTCTTGGATATCTTGTGTAAAAGTGATACTATGTTCAATATCTTTTTGACTGTGTTCAATTTTTGAAACTCTCCCATTTGTTTTTACCATTTCAGATTTTCTTTAATTATTTTCAATTTGTACAGTTTTGCACGTTTCTTTTATTTCTGCTATTTCTTTCAGCAGTCCATTAATTCTTTCATTTGTAATTTTTAAATTACCACTAATAAGTTTGAGAATGTCTTTTTGCTGTTTCTTAAACATCCCAGAAAATATTTCTCGAACTAATTTCACAGATATTTCTGAAGCTTCTGTATTTGAAGGAATTTTTTTTTATCACTAATTTTATTTTTATCCATTTTATTAATAAGTTAAATACCAATGTTTAAAAGTTAAATACCAATTATAAACAAAAATTCTAAAAATTAAGTTCAAACAATTTTATTAAAAATTTACAGCGCAAGAAAAGCACGTCCGATCACTTACGTGCCATACGTAAACTATAATTCGTAAGTATTCTGTCGTTATTTATGAAAAATTAGTAGTTAAAATTTTAAAAAATCACTTAAAAATGCCTAAAGCATATATATTCTTTATATTTTGTTCTTTAAAAATTAATCTTAGTTAATATTGCTAAAATGGCGGAAGCCATTAATAATATTGTTTTTGACATACCAGGAAGGAAAAATACACTTAACCAATGATAAAAACAATAACTTTTTTGACGAAGTTTTAGTAGAAACGGCTTATTACAATGTTGACGATGTTAAAGATGTTTTTAATACTTCATCAACTTATTTTTCATTATTACATTTAAACATCAGAAGCATAAATAAAAACTTTAAAAATTTAAAATTGATGTTAAATAATATAAATATCAAGTTTAGTATAATCTGTCTGACAGAAACTTGGTGTCATCGAGACACGATTAATTCTAACTTTCAATTATCAGGATATAAATCCGAGAGAAAGCGGCATCGGCGGGAGGTATCTATTTTTGTCCAAAACTCATTGTTCTTTAAGCATATAGATAACCTTATAGTAAATGACGCTGATTGTAAGTCATTTACTATTGAAATAATTAGTAAAACAAATAAAATTACATTTATAACAGCATTATAAAGACCGCCTAATGGTAATTACAATCAGTTTGAAAACCACATAAATTACTTGATACCAAAGCTCATAAAAAAACACGTGTATTTACTGGGTGATTTTAATTTGAACTAGCAGTAAGCAACCCGTAATACGCGTTGTTAGTAAATAAAATTAAAAAAAAAACAGCGTATAGAAAAGCCTAGAAACTACTTTAAAATAGAAAAGCCTAGAAAATGACGTAATTCGACTAATAATATTAAATTAGCGTATTAATATTATCAGATTTATTGAAAAATAAAACAGAAAACCACCTTGTGCGTTTTATAAATACACTTTTGCAATACAGCGTTTTCCCCATAATTAACAAGCCAACACGCGTGACTAAAACAACTGTATCCATTATCGATAATATTACTACTAATGACTACACAAGGGCTAAAATGCAAAGTGGTATTATTAAAACAGATACTACTGATCATTTTCCAGTTTTTCTGATCACAAATTCGGCAACCCCTGAGAAAAAAATAGAAACAAAAACTATTTATGTAAGAAAAATAAACAATGAATCAATCGTCACTTTTTGAGACCTCCTACAAGAAATAAACTGGTAACTATTGACTGACTGCAATGATGTATATAATGGCTATGATTTTTTTATTCGCGTGTTTTCTAAGCAATACGAAAAAGCCTTTCCAAAAGTTAAAAAAATTACTAATTCTAAAAATTTGCATAGTCCGTGGATGTCGAAAGGAATCATTAAGTTATCAAAAAAAAAAAAAAAACTTTACTAAAAATTTTTTAAAAAAAAGAGCTACAAAAATGAAAAAAAATACAAAAAATATAAAAATTCTTTCGAAAAGTTAAAAAACCAATCCAAAAAAAATTACTTTTCCCAACCAGGCACAATGACGTTGAAATAATGTTGAAACAACGTCGCAAACCGACCATATGCCACGTTGAAACAACGTTGAAATTCGGTGGAATTGGAAATATAATCCGACGTTGAAAACTACGATATTGAAAAAACGTCGATGATTACGTTGTTTCAACGTTGTTCTAACGTCATATCGACTACATATCAACCATATTTCAACTTTGAATAGGTGATATTCGGTTGATACGTTGTTGATACGATGTTAGAACAACGTCAAAACAACGTTAATTCAACGTTGCTTTTTGTTTTTTATTTTGGTTAAAATCCAATTAAATAAAAAATTATCTCAACTTTAATTGCAATAATATAACACATTAAAAAAGCAATATTTTGCGCAGAGGATATTATATTTCACGTAAATTAATCAGATACAACTAAATTGCTTCAACGGACTTTATATACAATGCAAATAAAATAAAATGTTTGAAAAAAAAAATTTATTTAACAATAGTTTCAGAAAAATTAGGAAAAAGTATGAATGTTGTTTTGTACCAACCACAACTATTAGATCTGTTGAGTGCATATTTTAATAAAGTCATTATTCCTTTTATCATTTCGGCAACTGTAGCAGTCGCTTTAATTGACATGACGCTCTCTATAAAAAAAGATATTGCCTTAGTTAACCTGCATTATACATTACTATTAACATTATAGTTATATTACAAATTGATACATTATATATATATATATATATATATATATATATATATAAATATATATATATATATATATATATATATATATATATATATATATATATATATATATGTATGTATGTATGTATATATAGCGCAAAAAAAAAGGTTAAATATGCGTTACAAAACAACCTTTGTGCATTAAAGTTGTTCTTTAGCTCAAAGCAAAAAAAAAATTTCAAAAAAAAAAATTCTAATCTGATATAAAAAAAAAGGTTTATTTTATGTCTGATAAGAATTCGTCAAACTTTTAGAGATATAAGCTAAACATATTTTTAAAAAAAACTATGACAAGATTCAAAAGGTTTTTTATTTAAAACTAATTTTAACTAACCTTTGATTCACATTTTTTGTATTTGTCTTACCTCTGATTTTAGAAAGTTTGTTAACCTAAAGGGTTAAGAAAATATTTACACCACATTCTTTTTATAATATATGTATAAAAAGTTACAAGTAGATTAACTTAAGCAAATACATAATCCCAAAAAAGCAATAAAAAAGTTGCAAAAAGTCATGATTTGAAATAACCTAACTTCAGACCTCACCCAAAAATCATTAAAACTGTCATCATAATCACAAAATGACTGCTGCGAATTCATCCATAAAATATCAGGGCTATTTGTCGTGATGTTATTTTAATTAATGGAAAGAGCTTTACTAACATCTCTTTCATTTCTACCAGTGCATTTAAAACTTTTTTCTGAAATTCTAATAATAAAGATATAACAGTTAGACAAAAGAACCAAATATTAGTTAATTTCTAAAAGCATTGAAACACAAGAATCAAATACACTATTTCAAAATATCTATTTATTAAATAAACAAAAGTATTGGATTTTGAAAAAATATATTTCTTCTAATGGCTTAAAGATAATTACTTGCTTTTTTTACTAATTAATAAAATGAATGCATACCAAAATAAATATCAAATATTTCACATACCTTCCTCAATAATGGGAGACTTTCCATTCGATAATCTTTTTTAGCAGCTTCTCTTATATAGGAAAAAAATGCAGGTGTGTCTGGTAAAACAACCTTTTTTCTTTTATGTGGAAAAACACACACGCCACCTTGGCTTTGCACTATATTAAAATCCTCTCTTTTCTCAGGAAAATCTTTTCATTGCTGATCCTAAGAGATCAAAAAATCAGCAACGTAAAAAAATAATCAATACTAGAATGCTAGAAATAAAATAGCTTTTGCTAAATGCTACAATAAAATAAATGTCTTACCAATGAAATAAAATGTCATAACAAAGAAAAAAAAAAAAACCTTAAAACATTAATAAAATAAATAAAATATATTATTCAACAACAAATAAACTGTGTAAAAGCGTAGAAAAAAAACATTAAATATATTATATAATAAAGAATACATCTTAAACACTAACAACAACATATACAATAATAGAGAATTTTTAAGAAACAAGGAAAAAAAGTAATGACTTAATGTTTATAAAAAAAAAATTACCTTATCTCCACAACATTTAATATTGAGCAACTTAAATATGTATTAGTTAGACTGCCGTTCATGCATTTCATTTAAATAATTACACTTAATGATGATTTCCAACAAAAAAAAAACTATCAATCGTATTTTCTCTCTATTTCTCTTTATTTATAGGGGCCATCCATAAAGTACGTACGCATGTATGGGGGGAGGGGGGGTTATCCTGAAACGTACGAATGCGTACAGGGGGGGGGGGAGGGTGTTAACGACAGCGAGTACGTACGCGGTTTAACTATCTCTCCTAAACTTCTTTATAAAAACATTGAATTTCACGTGTTTTAATGTTTTTTTATAAAAACATTGAATTTCACGTTAAAAAATCATAATATAATATATGTTTTTTTTTTTTCTGACTTCAATTACAATTGTTTTTTATTTTTCTTTATAAGTAACGAGGAGAGAAAAAATCGAGCTATAATATCTCCAAATAATGTTTTCCATTTTTTGCAACATAATTCGACTGTAGCAAGATGAAAAGTAACAAAACTGTAATCAAAGAAAACTTCTTCTGAATTCTTTTTTTAATTACGAACCTGGTTTTTCCCATTTCTCTTAAAAGGTTAATATTTTGTTTTTAAAAAACAATAAAATAAAAAAAGGTAATATTATTATTTTTTTTATCATTAAAGTTAATATTAACATAGGAGGGGTGACATCTATATGCGTAAAGGTATCTGAAGGCCTTCTGAGTTTACATTTAGACCCGCACGACCACGTAGCGAAAACGGAAGACCTTCAGAGTTTTTTTAAAGACCCGCACGACCGCAAAGAAGGTCTAGAGGCGCAATGAAAAAATTGAGGCGTACGGTAGTTCTCCGCATATTTATTGAACAAAATATAGTGAAACATTTAATAAGAAGCTGGATTTAATAAGAAGCTAAGAACATTTAATAAGAAGCTAAGAATACTGAAAATATATATATTAGATTTTAAATAATTTTATAAAGGAAAAAAAAAATAAAAAAAGTTTTAAAAAAGGTTTTATTCTTAATAACCTTTTTGTTAACACGCTATAATTAAAATCGGATTTGCCCGTAATCATTTAAGTTGATATTGTTAACAGTCAGTTTAAAATTATAAAGTTTTTTAAAGTTAAAAAAAATTAAAAGCTTTTTATAGTGTTAACATATATATTATATTGTTAACAATAAGTTTAAAGCTATAAGATAGGTTTAGTATGTAGGTTTTTTAGTGTTTTTATTTTGGAAAGCTTTTGTTCTAGAAGATATTGTTAGAAGAATACTAAATATTCAGTTATAGCCTTTAAAACTTCAAACTTGTGTAACAGACGCAACGATAGGTTAGACGCAACATTATGTCAAACTAATGGTTGGCAACCTATTTTGAGTAGAGGGCCATTTTTCAAAGCAAGGTTCGGCAAAAAATGTTAAATCTAGTGTTTTTATATTAGGGGGCATCCATAAAATACGTACTCAGTAAAATCACTGATTTAAGACCCTCTCCCCCTTTTACAAACCTGTACGCTTTCAAAGACCCCCCTCTCCGCGTACGTACGCATTGTTTTTTTTTCAAAATTAACTCGTTTTTTTTTTCTGAAGCTAGAAAAAAAAACTGGTCAGAAAAAAAAAACACTATTCTGATTTGTTACACACGTGAAGTTCAATGTTTTAAAAACAATAAAATCATGTTTAGGAGAGATAGTCAAACCGCGTACGTACTCACTGTCTTTAATACCCCTCCTCCTCCCCTTGTTTGCGCTTGTACGCTTTTGGCAAACCCCCTCCCCATCCCTGCGTACGTACTTCATGGATGGCCCCTTATATAGAACACATTTAGAGGGTGGGAGCAGATTTATATATATTTATATTATATATATATATATTAATATATATATATATATATATATATATATATATATATATATATATATATATATATATATATATATATATATATATATATATATATATATATATATATATATATATATATATATATATAATATATATATAGATCAGTACAGTGGGGAACTACGTTTTTCCACTTAACATTCTAAAAAAAAAAACAATTTTTCTTTGATACATAGTTATGAAATAAATATATACACAAAACAATGCAAAATTATAAATGGAGTACCAAAAACAGTTTTAAAATAAACCGGAAGGAAACTTCAAAAGTTAATTCTAATAAAAGTTTAATCAGCAGCAAGCCATTCAGTTATTTCATAGCAATCAATTTTCATAAAATACTTTTTTTGATTGTCCTTTATCTCTTCGTTTTCGACATTTTGATATGGTAGCATATAACTACCGGTTAAGACTCCATATTCTGCTAAAGTAGAATGTATTAAAACTAAGCCTTTTTTATCAACAGGAACTTCACAACTTTCTGTTGGTCTCCATTTGTTGTATGCTTTTCGAAAAATACTCATGACAACCCATGTTTTCAGTTCTGCTTGAAAAAGACTCCCTATTTTTACATTAAATTTTTCCATGCTAGACTTATTTTTTAAATTCGGTCTATACCAACGTTGTAATAATGATTTAGATTTTTGGTGATTATTAAACGATACATGAGCTTGCTCAGAAATAGAAGCCAACCCTTCTTCACAAATGTCTTTAAGGGATATTTGAGTGAACATTTTCTGAAAAGAAATGATGCTTTGGTTAATCTCAACCAACACCTCATCGACATTGTTTATCTCTGGTTCATTATGAATTACTTCAATTTCTAAAATTGCTTCTTGTAAACTATTATTAATTATTTCTATCAATTTTTCTTGAACATCAGTGTCATAGCCATTATCAGTATTTAAAGCCTTATCCAAGTTGGGATTAATGTTTACTTTTATCAGACTACTTTTATTTTCTATAAAGGAAGTATAGAAGCTCTTTAAATCTGAAAGAGAACTAAATTTTTTAGTCAAAGTTTTTTTAATTCCACATGTATTAAGCAAAACACTCATTTGATTTGAAAACTCATTGATTATTGGAAAAACTATTTTGGATAGTTTACTAGCAAATGATTGATGACAAAATTGGTCAAATAAAACCTTTTCTTGATTAGGTGATAAATTCAATGTAGGGATAACTTCTTTTTTCTTTGTTTTTTGTTTTTCTAGAATTGCAGTTACAGATGCAACAAAGCCAGTTAAAGTACTGGCATAACCTTTTGACGAATTCCCTCCAGTGTTTAATGCAGATCTAAAAGCAGATGAAAAAAATTGATTTATTCTATCATCATACTGAATAAAACCACGAATTGTGAATTCTCTTTCAAATTGTCTAGTACAACCAAAATAATGCTCACAAGGTTCTTCAGTACAATATCTAGGGCATTTAATTCGCTCCTGTGGGTACAAAAAGATAGACCCTATTGCATTTGCAACAATGTTCTTTAAAGTTATAAAGTGAATACCTTCAATTGATAAAAACCAAATCATTGCGCACCATTTAAAAGCAATTCTTAATTGAAAATCAATATCGTCAGCATTTGTTGAAAGAAGAAAAAGTCTGAGAAATACTAACGTTAAAGAAAGTATGTACTGTGATTCCTTTGAAATTGCATGACTGTTAAAATCTGCTTCTATTATCTTTTTTATTAATTTAGGGTCACAAATTCCTAACACTAAGGCATCAGATGCAAAGTCTTTAACTTCATATAAATCTCTAGATATATTTAAACTTGCGTGTGCAAATATTCCAGGTTGAATCAGATACGATCCAATTGTTTTTAATTCGGTCCCAGACAAAATTTGATTTCTTATGGCTTTTGCAACATGATTATCATCTATAAAAGCAACTTCATTTGTTTTTTTATCAAGAAATGATAATAAAATCTTTGTTATCCATTTACTTTCGTATGATACACCATCTGTGCAAAATGAAACAACTTCGAAATTTGGGTGTCTTGTTAAAACATCATAAATGTGATTATTGAATGTATAATTACTTTCATTTGTACTTTGGGGATGAATACATAGAAGTTTAATTGGTGTTGTTCCTTCAGGACAGTTGTGAATCATTATAACAACTGCTTTAACTTCTGTTGCTAGATCTATTGCACTGTCAATACCATTAAGTGTTTCATCATTTATTTTTAGTATATGATTTGGCGCAACCTTTCCCACAATACAATTAAACTTTACACAAGTTAAAAAGGCTGGAATTACTTTGGTAGCATCCATAGATACAGACACAATTAGTTTATTGGTACCAGGCATTATTTCATAAATTTTATCTAATCTTTTGTTAAGGCCATCTAAAGAAACATCAAGAATAAAACTATTTGATGTTTTTGCAGTGACGCGTTGTATATGTCTCAAGGAAACACTAGGGAGATTTGCAGCAACAAATCTATAAACACATTTACCAAATGTTCGAAGCATTAAAAAAAAATCTAACATCACAATTTGAAATTTTTCATTCGTCTTACCACTTGCTTTTGAAATTAGACAAGTCTGCATTGCATGTAGTAGAGTTCCATTTTGTTTAGGATTTTCTTTGTAAAGTTTATGAAATGATTGGAAAAAGGAATCATATCCTGAAATTTGATTTGTTTCTGAAACAGTAATTCCAATCGCCAAAAGTTCTTTTTTCAGATTTAATAATGAAGTAATACCTTCAATTTTTAAACTGACCTTTGCAGCTAACAGTTTTCTTTTTTCATTACACCGTGCATGATTAAGTTTACAGCTCTTTACAAATTTTTTAAGTGCTTTTAAGTCTGCTTCACGAATTTCAGATGATTCGATAATTTCTAAAACATCTCTTACAACACCCATTGCTTCCAATCGACTAGTGAATGATCTATTTCTACATAAATTAATACAATGATCACATTTTTTGATGTGATTTCCAGTACATTGAATGCTATGAAGATAAATTTTATCATCTATTTTAACAAATTTTGCGTTATTATTTATCATACTATCCATAATGCCATAGGAGTTAAAAAGGACTACAAGTTCTCTTCTCTTATTAAATACACCATCGCATGGTTTAGTTAATTTTATTTTAGCTTCAGGAATAATACTAAAATCAATTCCAGAATTAGCCACAACTTCTAATTTCGAAACATTTGGAAAAACAATAGGAAAAAACTGGTGTATATTAGTTTGAAAAAGCCCAGCTTCATTTTCTTTACGAACAGATACCTCGTGTGAAATGGATTTACAATGTTGATCGTACTCATGGGTAGTAAAAGATCTTCCCTTTCTGACTTTGATTCCGACGTTACATAGCAAGCATTGTATATTGTTACCATTTTGATCTAGTTTAACATATTTCTTTGATTCTAACTGTACTGCTTTATCAGGCCACTCTACTTTCCTTTTAGAAGCCATATTTAATTCTGCTTTGCGCATTTAAATAAAGCGCGGGTCTGAAACAGAAGGCCTTAAAATTCTAACACCCTACATACATTATGCGAGTCCTTCTGTTGTAGGCCTTCTAAAATTGAAAAATGACCCGCATACCCGCAACCAAAAGCCTTCGGTCAATATTTGAGAACCGCACGCCGACAAACAGAAGGCCTTACTTTTTACCTATGTCACCCCTCCTATTAACATACATTAAGATTGCTAAGGACAGGCGAAGCGAAATGAACATACATGTGACAATGCATATGACAATCATTGTGATAATTGTAAAAAATAGTTACTTTAAATGCTGATGGAAACCAACACTTTTTATGATGCAATGTAACGGCAATTATCTTGAGTAAACTAAAACAAAAAAAACTTTTATGATTCTATTCGAAAACTCAATACGCCTCATTGGAAAAAAAACTTATTATTTATTATGACCAAGATGCCGCGCGGGAACGAGAAAAAATACCTTCAATTCCTTGAGTTATATAAAAAAGCATAATCAACACTTGAAAAACAAAGGCAGTATCAGCAAGCCCAAGAGTTGTGGAAAATAGTAAAAAACAATGAATCCTTGTATGAAAAAAAAATAAATGAGTTAAAAGAGAAAGTAACAAAGTCGAAAGTATCACTTATGTCATTCTGGGGAAATACCATTTCACCACCTAGCAAAAAGAAAAAAGATATCCATCCAGCGCCGTCTTCGTCAAATGAAACACGAAGTTTCCTAAATGCAACTACGACAGAGCCTGCAAGGATTGAAATTAGTAAGCTAATTTCTGTAATATTTTAAAAACTTTTTCTCTCTTGTGATTTTCTATACATTAGGCCGGGTGAATAAAAAAGAGCAATTGCTTTTTCTCAGTAACTGTTCAGCTTTGCGTGAATAAAAATTTGACCAAGATTGCTCAAATTTTTATTCACGTAAAGCTGAACAATTTACTCCAACAACGCTCAACTTTACGTAAATAGAAATTTGAGGATAATTGCTCAATTTTTTATTCACGTAAAACTGAACAATTACTGAGTAAAAGCAATTGCTCTTTTTTATTCACCCGGCCTACTGAGTTTAACCGTATTGTAAATCAAACTACATCGTACGACCTTAGAGCAGTCACAGAAATTTATAATGTTGACCACTAGACCTATTTTTCTATATCCAAAATAAATTGATTAGTAGTAATTGTCAAGAATTTATAATAGCTTATTTTTTGGCATTTTTTAATTTAGATTTAACAGACAACAAAAAAAAGAGAAAATCCGGCACAAGTTAGGAGTCGAAAGAAAATCTCAGATCTTGAATCACAACGTGCATCCTTGATAGTCGTACGTGATTCTGGTTTATCTACCGTAACAAAGGAACAAATAAACACTGTGAAAGAAACCATAAGAAAAGAAAAAACAAAATTGGACAGGTAAGATAATTTAGTTATGTATTTCTTTATTTGATATTTCATTTTAGAATGCTTAACTGTCAGGTTTCTAGTAAATATCAAGAGATATATGTTAAATAATACAGAGTTTATTTATGCGTAAAGAAAAGCGTCTTGGCTATAAAAACCAAACATTTTCAAAGACAGAAACTTTCATAATCTTATTGTAAATAATACTTTCTTATTTGAAATAAGAATTTGCGTACTTTTTCTTTTGCAACATTAGCCAAAAGTTGCGAAACCTTAAGTATAGAAGTTTTTATAACGGAATCAAAGCTTTACTGATATTCCGTTTTCAGATTGATTCGTGAATCAGCTCGTCAAAGAAAACGAAGACAAAAACTTAAAGAGAGCATCGAAACTGTGTGTCAGAACATCCCTGAAGCATCAAGTGCTTTGAAACAGTTTAGTCGAAACCTTACTGGACGACCGCGTCTCGAAGTTGACCAACCAGAGCTTTTATCAACAATTATAAAAATTGTGCAAAATTTATCAGCAGCTGACGAACGTCAAAGAACAGAATGTCTCCGTAGCGTCTCCACTTTAGATGACCTTCAGGAAGAGTTGACAAAGATAGGCTTTACCTTGAGTAGGAGTGGTTTGTACCTTCGTCTTTTACCACGACGTGGAAACACTTCTGAAGGAAAAAAACATGTCAGCACAGTTCCAGTAAAGCTGTTACGTCCAGAAAACTCAATGCGAAAAAAAAATGACGATAGAATGTTTGCCAAATCATTCATTGACGACATGTTCGAAGTTTGCAAATTGTTTGGACCAAAAGCTGTGCTTTTCATTTCCAACGATGATAAAGCCAGGGTCCCATTGGGTATTGCTGCAGCAAGCCTTCAAGCGCCGTTGCTGATGCATATGGAATACAAGGTCAAACTCATGGATCACGATTTTGTCGTTAGCTCACAGCACAAATTGATCCCATCAGTGTATGGCGTATGCGAAGTTAACAATACTGGAAATGTATCATACAGTGGGGACACTTTCATACGCATAAGAAGTGCGAAACACGATACATCAAATGCTTTTACACATGCTTTTGATGTTAGAGAGCTTTTTAAAACCGAGTTGGTTAAACGTAGACCAATTATGTTAATGGAGACTGATGGAGCTCAGGATGAAGCACCACGTTTCCCTAAAACCTTAGCAACTGCTGTTGACCTCTTTCGCTTGCTTAATTTAGATGCCTTTCTTCATGGTGTGAATGCAGCTGGCCTTTCAGCCTTTAACCCCGTAGAACGAAGAATGGCACCTCTTTCTCGTGATTTGGCTGGAATAGTCCTTCCTCATGATTTTTTTGGCAATCACCTTGATTCTTCTGGAAAAACAATCGACTATGAATTGGAGGTAGAGAACTTTCAAAAAGCGGCTGACGTTTTATCCCAAGTTTGGGAGAAAACCGTCATTGACGGGTATCCTGTTCATTGCCAGGCTGTACCAGTTGGGAAAGCATATGAACCACCAATTCCAGATCCTGTTTGGGTAGACAAACATTGTCAGCAATCGCGATACAGCCTACAAATCGTAAAATGCCATGAGGAGTCAGGTTGCACACCGTTTGAAACAAACTGGCTGAAAAACTTCCCCCAACGTTTCATTCCATTTCCGGCAATCTACGAATACTGCGAGAATGGTTACAAAGCAATGGAACCGTCTCGATATTTTAAAAACGTATCAAAACAATCAACGTTTGCACCACTGACACATCGACTTTTGCTACATGATATACCTATAGAAGGATTAAAATACAAAATTATACCATTTGATCTGTATTGCCCATCGTTAAAGGAAAAGCTCTCAAACGGAATTTGCGACAAGTGCAATGAATACTGGCCAAGCGAGGCTGCAATGAAACGGCACAAGAAAGCACATACACAAAAAAAAACACGGTTGAAATGGAGAGTGAGGATAGTGTAAGTGACAGTGAATCTATTAATAAAAGTGAAGATATCAGTGAGGAGATTGATTATAAAAGTGTGGAAGCAGAGTTCATGCCTGTATTTGATAACATATTTGATTTATTTAAGTCACCATTTGAGGAAATATGAAATATAAATACTCGCAACAAGAATTCTTTTTTAGAATATTTTTCTTTTTTTAACAAAAACTGGAAAGTTATTAACAAATAACTTTCCGGTTTTTAATTAAGCACAGAGAAATTAACAAAATGTTTTTTTGTGTTTAATGTTTTGAAAAATTAATGCGTTGGGGAAGGAAGGGGAGGAGAGCCTAAACTTGTAATAAAAAATGCGTACGTACGCAGAAGGGGAAGGGGAGGTCGTTGAAAGCATACAAGTGCGTACAAGGGGGGAGGGGGGTCCTAAATCAGTGGTTTTACTGCGTACGTACTTTATGGATGGCCCGTAACCAAAAATCAACGTTGTATCAACGTTGAAAAATTTGTTTAAAACTATCAAATAAAATCGACGTTGATGCCACGTTAATTCAACGTCTATATTACGTTTGTAATTGCAATATGAGAACTAAATTACGCATGCGTGACTTAAAATTTTTTTATCAATACAACAAATAACAAGTAAAGACTTAACAAGTTACTTATTAGCCCAATAAAAACAAGTAAAGTCACACATGCTAATAATATAGGTCATCTGTTGCCTTTTTATAAAGTTTTAAATTTGACAATTTAACGATAATACATGGCTTAACTTGTGATGCAGTTAGTTAGGTAAATATTAAATGGATATTTCTTTATGACCGTATTATTTCATGAGTGTGGATTACAAGTAGAGACTACTTGATATATTATATAAATATAAAATATATATTACATATGTTTTTCTTATTTCTATAATATATATATATATATATATATATATATATATATATATATATATATATATATATATATATATATATATATATATATACATATATATATATATATATATATATATATATATATATATATATATATACATTTATGTATATACATATATATATATATATATATGTATATATATATATATATATGTATATATATATATATATGTATATATATATATATATATATATATATATATATATATATATATATATATATATATATATATACATTTATGTATATACATATATATATATATATATATATATATATATATATATATATATGTATATATATATATATATATATATATATATATATATATACATATATATATATATATATATATATATACATATATATATATATATATATATATATATATATATATATATATATATATATATATATATATATATATATATATATATATATATATATATATATATATATATATATATATATATATATATATATATATATGTATATATATATATATATATATATATATATATATATACATATATATATATATATATATATATATATATATATATATATATATATATATATATATATATATATATATATATATGTATATATATATATATATATATATATGTATATTATATATATATATATATATATATATATATATATATATATATACATATATATATATATATATATATATATATATATATATATATATATATATATATATATATATATATATATATATATATATATGTATATATATATATATATATGTATATATATATATATATATATATATATATATATATATATATATATATATATACATTTATGTATATACATATATATATATATATATATATATATATATATATATATATATATATATATATATATATATATATATATGTATATATATATATATATATATATATATATATATACATATATATATATATATATATATATATATACATATATATATATATATATATATATATATATATATATATATATATATATATATATATATATATATATGTATATATATATATATATATATATATACACATATATATATATATATATATATATATATATATATATATATATATATATATATATATATATATATATATATATATATATGTATATATATATATATATATATATATATATATATATATGTATATATATATATATATATATATATATATATATATATATATATATACATATATATATATATATATATATATATATATATATATATATATATATATATATATATATATATATATATATATATATATATATATATATATATATATATATATACCATTAAGACAAATACAAATAAATGTGATGCAAAGGTTTGTTAAAAGTAGTTTTAAATAAAAATTCTTTTGAATCTTTTTATTATAGTTTGTTTTAAACTTGTGTTAAAAATATGTGTAGCATATATTTTTAAAAGTTTGACGAATTCTAATCAGACATAAAATAAATCTTTTTTTTTTATGTCTGATTATAATTTTTGTGTAACTGTTTTCTCTTACTTTTGCATTTCCTTGAGCTAAAGAACAACCTTAAAGTACAAAGGTTGATTTGTAACGCATACTTAACCTTTTTTTTTACTCTATATATACATACATATATATGTACATAAATAAACATACATATATATGTATGTATATATATACATACATATGCTTATATGAATATATAATATATATATATATATATATATATATATATATATATATATATATATATATATATATATATATATACATATACATATATATATATATATATATATATATATATATATATATATATATATATATATATATATATATATATATATATATATATATATATATATATATATATATATATGTATATATATATATAAAATAATGGTGCAATTTAAAGTTTTTTCTTTTATTTATAAAGTTGTACTTGATAAAAATAAATAAATAAAGTTGAACATTTTGAATATTTATTGATCATTATGATAAATTATATAAAATATATATAAAGTATAAATATTTTGCAAAAACACTTTTATTTGGAATAACTGCTTCATTGCATTGTGGCATGCTTGAAATTAATTTTTTATAGTTTCTGTCAACTCTTTTCCTTGTTGTTCTGGAACTATTGATAATAGTTATTATTGATAAATTGATAAATATATTAATGATAAATAAAACTTTTTTTTTTCAAACATTTAACTTTATTTGCATTGTAAATAAAGTCCGTTAAAGCAATTTAGTTGTATCTAATTAATTTACGTGAAATATAATATCCTCTGCGCAAATTATTGTTTTTTTATTGTGTTATTTTATTGCAATTAAAGTTGAGATTGGATTTAACCATAATAAAAAACAAAAACCAACGTTGAATTTACGTTATTTCAACGTTGTTCTAACGTCTTATCAACTACGTATCAATCGAATATATCCCCTATTCAAAGTTGAAATATGGTTGATATATAGTCGATAAGACGTTAGATCAACGTTGAAACAACGTAATCATCGACGTTGTTTTAACGTCGTAGTTTTCACCGTCGGATTTTATTTCGAATTCAACCAAATTTCAACGTTGTTTCAACGTGGTATATGGTCGGTTTGCGACGTTGTTTCAACGTTATTTCAACGTCATTGTGCCTGCTGGGTATAACCTTTTCAAAGTTAAAATATGGTTGATATGTAGTCAATAAGACGTTAGAACAACGTTGAAACAACGTAATCATTGACGTTGTTTCAACGTCATAGTTTTCAACGTCGGATTTTATTTACAATTCCACCAAATTTCAACGTTGTTTCAACGTGGTCGGTTTGCGACGTTGTTTCAACGTTATTTCAACGTCATTGTGCCTGCTGGGTTGGTTGGTATGAGTTTAAACTCAAATGTGATGAAACTGAAATGTGAAGTTTACAGTAAAAAATTAAAATATAACACAACAGTTGGTTGGTATGAGTTAAAACTAAAATGTGATGAAACTACAGGTGTTATAACCTATTATATGCAAATGATTATTACATATATTTACATATAAGAGCAGTATTAAAGACCGTTGATTCTTTATTAAATCTTATGTAAAGAATTTATTGTATTCTTATTCCTAGGGATCAGTTTAATAACATCAGGTAAAGTAAAAACATATACAAACTGGATTGTAGTTTGGATCGGTTTAATAACATTCGGTAAAGTAAAAACATATATAAACTGGATTGCAGGCTTTAACATTACTCCAAAGCAGGTTGATATTTTCGTTTTAATCATTTTTTTTTTTTAATTTTGCTGCATTATTAAAATAAAATAAAGATGGTTCGCACAGTAGAACAGAACATAAGTTTAAAGTTTTAGTTAAAAAAGCAAAAAATTGACTAGTTAATGTAGGCTTTGATAATATAGGAGCTAAAGTATACAACAAAGTCATTTTTAAATATATCTACCTTGTTTTGTCATGTGCATATTATGTTCATCCAGAAAAAGGAGCCAGTCAATGAAAATCTAAAGAACAAAAAGATTTTTTTTTAATGTATTGTTAATGTCGAGCTGTTCAACTGTAATGGGGTTTAAATTACAATAAAGCACATTTTGGTTATATAATGTATATGTCATTATATAAACATTATGAAAGTAACAAAGAGTGTAAATTACGACTTTTTAAATTAACTTTTATTACTTTGCCATCATAGCCAATTGTCTTCGATATATCAATTGTGTACCATTCATGACAACTTTCTGCTAATAGTTTTTTTTACACATAATATAATCTAAATCATCAAGTTGCATAAATGACAATTTGTTAAATAAATTTCTTATTTCTTTTATTATTTTATATATTTATTTATTATTATTATTAATATTATAACTATTTATATATTTCTATTAATTATTTATTATTTTCTTATTTATAGTATTTATAAAAAAGTTCGGACTTAGAAAAAAAGAAAAAGTTATTAAAATTTGCTCAAATTAGAAGGTTGCACCATATTGATTAGATCATTGAAAATTTATCAAATCAAAATGAGTCTGATAACAGAAGGTGATAAAAATACATATGAATTTGATATTGGTGATGAAGATAACGATATCATGATTTTATCTAGATCGTTTTAAAAATAACTTTAATTTTGTATAAGTTATTGTTCTAAAAATGTATAAATTATTTTTTTGGTTTTATTTGCTTTTAATAATTGCCTTTCAATTTCTTTAATTTAGTTACCTGCGTTAAAGAAATGGTACAGGGTAGGTTATTTGTAATGCTATAGCAACAGTTAGTATTATAATACAAAATAAACTAATAATACTACTAATAATAAGAAGAAAAGGCTGTAAAAATTGAAAACAAGATGTGCAGTACAATAGAATAAGTTATTGTACTGTTATTATAAGTTTATGAAAAATACTGTTTTTTTTCTTACTCATAACAAACAATATTGTATAAAAAATGTTTTTTTGGATTAAAAGAGTCACGGCGCAAAAAACTGCATTTTTGAGGTTTATAAACTTGTATACAAGTTAATTGAATCAATGATAGATCAACGTTAGTCTAACGTTGATTTTTGGTTTCTTTTCTACGTTGATCTAACTTTTTTTTTCAAAATTGATTTGTGTTTCCATTTCAACCAAATATCAACCATTTTCAATCATAAATTTCAACGGTTTTTCAACGTTGTTTCAACGTTGATTGTGTTTGCTGGGTAGTGTCGTCAGCAAAAATAATATAAATAAGTATTTTTGTTGACAAATAAATATCATTAATATAAATTAAAAACAGTAAAGGTCCAAGTATTGATCCTTGCGGAACTCCACAACTTATAAACTTAAATAGGGAGCATGTTAAATCAAATGGTACTACTGGTTTACGATTTTCTAAATAACATTGCAGCCACTTTAAGTTAGAGTGAGCTACTTTGTAATTACATAGTTTGTTGATAAGAATTTTGTGGTTGACAGTATCAAAGGCTTTAGATAGATCTAGAAATATTCTGAGTGTGTAACTAGTTTTCAAAACCATTTAGAATTTGGTTCACAAGATCAATTATTGCATGCTTCGTGGAATGGTTTTTGCGAAAACCAAACTGTTTATGATAAAAAATTTTGTTAGTTTCAAGATAATTGTACAGCTTGTTGTGCATAATACGCTCTAGTATTTTAGAAAAATAGGAAAGTATGGAAATTGGTCTATAGTTAGATTTTATCGAATCATCGCCGCTTTTATATATTGGAATTAATTTTGCTAGTTTTAGTTGGTCAGGAAAAATGCCGTTTCTTAGGGAAAGATTAAAAGTTATGAAAAGAGGTTTCTCAATAATATCAGAGACCGCTTTTAAAACATAGGGGTTAGTTTCATCTAGACTCCCACACCCTTATTTGTTTTCAATATACTAATTGCTAGCCAAAGTTCATCAACCAGAAGCTTCGACTCATCCATTATGGAATCTGATTTTTTGAAAAAAGATTCAAATGATTGACTCCTCTCAGGAATTGCACTGGCTAGGTTTTTCCCTATATTTATAAAAAAGTCATTAAATTTTTCTGCAATTTCTTTATTTACAAAAGCATCTCCTATATTATCATCTCTTCGCAATCTTTTTGGGAAATTATCAATTTTCACATTTCCCAACGCCTGTCATTTCTTTAACTACATTCCATGTTTTTCTTGCATTTCCAAATGTTTTATTAAGCAATAAGGAACCCAGTGGGCACACGACGTTATTTCAACGTTGATTTACGGTTGATTTTTAGTCGCGACGTCGTATAACCAGAAATCAACATTGTATCAACGTTGAAAATTTGTTTAAAACTATCAAAATAAAATCGACGTTGATTCCACGTCTATATTTCGAGTTCAACCGTTCGTATTGCATTTTGAGAACTCAAATACGCATGCGTGACTCTACTAGATATTTCTAAGGCCTTCTGTTGCCTTTTTATAAGGTTTTAAATTTGACAATTTAAAAATATCATATGGCTTGACTTGTAATGCAGTTAGTTAGATAGTAGATTAGTGTATGTATATGTGTGTAAGTATGTATGTATGTGTATGTATACAGTGGCGGCACAAAGTAAGGACAAATCCGACACAATCTAGCATTTTTTACATTTAAGTGGTTCTGACGAAAGAGATTTTAAGAGTATGTTTTCTTATCCAAATTATTGAACAAAACATACAGAGTGAACACATATGTAAAATAAACATTGTTTTATTAATATTTGGTATGGTATCCACGAGCTTTAATCACACACCTCATACGGCTAGGCATTAAGGCAAAAAGACCATTAATTGTTGTCTATGGGATATTGTTCCAAGCGCCTTTTAACAATACCCACAGGTCATCCAAATTGGATGGTTTCTTTCCCTCAATGCTCCTAAACATGACACTCAATAAATTCTCGATGGGCTTCATGTCTGGACTCTGAGCAGGCCAATAGAGCACGTAAAATCTATTTTGACGAAGGAAATTGGTTACCTTCTTTGCTTTATGAGATGGCGCATTGTCATGCTGGAAGATAAACCAATTTCCTTGTCTAAACAGAGTATCAGCAGATGGTAGCATTGAGTCCTGAAGCACCTCAATGTATTGGTCTTGGTTCATGGACCCAGTGCACCGATACAACTGTCCTACCTCGTGCATTGGCAGCAGAGAGCAAAGGTTTCTTTGCTGCCACACACCCTCTCAATCCGGCTTTTTGTAGTCTCTTCCGCACATTTCTGGAGGCCAAATTAACTTCATGTTCCTCCGACAGTCTCCGGCTTAGTTGTGGTGCAGTCAGGCAACGATCCTGAAGTGACATGCGGACCAGCACCCTATCGGTATGAGCCGTCGTCTTCTTTGGCCTTCCGGAACGTGGTTTGGGCTGCTGTAGAACCTGAATTCTGATATTTCTTAACAATTTTCCTGATGCCGCTTGCAGTAGAACCAAAAATTGTTGCAACTTTACTATTTTTTACCATTTTCTGCCATGAAAACAGCACGGAGGCGCTCTTCTTGGGACAAGCGACAATATTTTACCATTTTTTCGACAACAAAAAATACTGATATAAGATCATTAAATTAAACTAAAACAGACAAAATAATATTAATACTGACAGTGAAGCTGTCAAAATGGAAGCAGATGCTAATAAAACATAAAAAATTGGCTAAAGTAAAAAAACTTGGTGGAGAATACCTTAAAACTCGATAGTTACCCTTAACTGCTGGTTCTCATTAACTATATCGGGCTTTAGATGACCTTAAATGACTTTAAATGTTATATACTGACTTAATATGTGAATGGCAATAATATAAACATATATTTTTTACCATTTAATAATGATGACATTAATATCACAATAAAGGCACATCACTTACTTCAACTGTCTTGTTTCCTATGCTTAAAATATGATAAACAACTTTCCAATGTGTTACAATAATTTATCAAAAAAAACATGTGCTTGTTGCTAAGGTAAACAGAAAGTGCAAAGATATTAACGTGTCAACGCAACAGAGATCAATAAATGTAGCTATGATGCTTTCATCTGATAATTATTTGGACAAAAGTTGCAGTGATTTAATTTCTGCTGGATTTGTCCTTACTTTGTGCCGCCACTGTATATGTATATATGTGTCTAATGCAGGTGTGTATATGTATATATATGTATGTATATATATATATATATATATATATATATATATATATATATATATATATATATATATATATATATATATATATATATATATATATATGTATATATATATATATATATATATATACATATATATATATCTATATATATATATACTATATATATATATATGTATCTATATTTATATCATATATATATATATATATATATATATATATCTATATATATTATATATATATATATATATTATATATATATATATATATATATATATATATATATATGTATATATATATATATATATATACTCAAAATTTAATTTTAATATTGCATTAATCCTTAAAGTTAATATGCATATATAAAACAACATTATACGGATTAAAAAAAATAAATAAAAAAAAAATATCTTTTATTTACTTAACTTTCTACTAACTTTGTCTTCCTTCTTACTAATAATGCAATATTATCTAATCTTTGATATCATTACTTTGCTTATTATTATACCTAACTTTGAACTTGTTATTATTGCTTCTAATTCACTATCATTATTACTTTTGACTACTAATTATTAATTTAATTTACTACTTTGTTATGATAGACTTTTATGTTATCTATTATCATTACTATCCCAGCAAACAAAAAGATATCTAAAATGCATCTAATATGCATCTAAAAACTGGTCTAAAAGATGTCTAAATTCAGGTCTAGAACGGGACATAAATAGACGTCTATCTTATAAACGTCTTTTAGATGCATTATATTCAACACAAATAATTGCCTTAGATGCATAAAAGATGAGAAATATACATCTTACAGATGCATATTAGATGTATAAAATAGGTCTCTTAAATAGATGTCTAAGGCACGTTTAAAAAAGATAGATAGTAGATAATTTTTTAGCTAATAATAGCTCTTTTATGCATCTAATATACATCTTTAAATGTATATTTCACATCTTTTATGCATCTAAGGCATTTATTTGTGTCGAATAAAATGCATCTAAAAGACATCTATAAGATACACATCTATTTATGTCCCGTTCACGACGTGAATTTAGACGTCTTTTAGACCAGTTCTTAGATGCATATTAGATGCATTTTAGATATCTTTTTGTTTGCTGGGACTTGTTTGATACAAAGATGTTACAGCGGTTAAATTAGTCATAAAAAAAGGATTAAATTAAATAAGTAAAGAAACATTTTAACTAACATTACTTAATTTTTATTTCACAAAAATATACATAAAACTATATTTCTGCATTGCCGTCAACATTTTCTTCCAGGTCGCCGATATCTAAAATATATACATTAACGACATTTAAATGACTTTAAAAGACATGTAGAATTCTGAATCTATTTTTATGAAATATTATATATATATATATATATATATATATATATATATATATATATATATATATATATATACATACAGTATCGGACAAAACCAGTGCAACCAAATGATGTTAATTTAGTTTCTTTGTATAAAAGTGTTGCATTTTTTCAATTTAGAGAAATAACTATGTAACTGTTTAGAGACAACGTTCTTTAAATTTTATTCATCACAAAGTTTATTATTTGTACACGAAAATTAATAAATTAATCAAAAGTATTAAAAAAAGTTGATTTCCTTCTGGACAAAACAAGTGCAACTCCACAAAATGTTGACCAAGCTGTATTTTGCTATCAATATTTTGTGGTGAATCCTTTGTTGTCGATCACAGCCTTGCATCTTTAAGGCATAGATTCGATCAGGTAATCAATGAAACTTTGTGGAATCTCTGCCTAGGCCTTTTGGATTGGTTCAAACAGTTGATCCTTATTAACTCCTCTTATTATTGCAACACAAAGTACTTTATTGATTTATTGCAAAACTCATTGCAAAGTATTGCTTATGCGTTGAAAGTATTACTGATGCATTGAAAGTATTACTGATGCGTTGAAAGTATTACTGATGCGTTGAAAGTATTACTGATTTTTTTTTATTCATAAAAAAAAATTTAAATCACATACAAACAAGCACCATCAAAAAATTGAAAATAAAACAATATAGAAAATATAACTTACAAACACATTCATGATTAACTCTGCGGTTGACAATCTCCCACAGGTTCTCAATAGGGTTGAGATCCGGAGATTGAGGCGGCCAATCCATCACTAATAGATGGTTGTCTTGAAACCACTGCTTGACTACTTTTGCAGTGTGTTTGGGATCGTTGTCTTGCTGAAAAACCCATTTTATTGGTATATTCCATTCAGCATGAGGTAACATAACATCTTTCAGGATATTTTTATACATGAAACGGTCCATTATTCCATTTATTCGATGTATTGGACCGTTAGCAGAAAAACACCCCCAGACCATTACATTGCCTCCACCATGGCAGTAACGTAAATCAAGGCGTTTTCCGGCAGCTTTAATTGCTTTTGTATCTCAACTGATGATATCCAGGGATCCTTCTTGACAGATCTGACGATCATAGAATTATCTCTATGATTTATTTTTTCACGCGATATTTATCACAAATACTTTTTGTGACATTCCACTTAAGTAATCGCAAATAATTTTCTCTCTTAGTTCCAATCCAAGACTGTCGGGAACCATTTTTGCACTTGAAGCCATAAAAATAATAAAAATAAATAATCACGCTTCTCAAGGCTGGAAGCTTCTGTAAGCTTCTGCATGCTTCTGGAAACTTCTGGATACTTTCTTTAATTATTAAAAAACTTCCGTGACGTTGACACGGACCAGTCTTGAGAAAATGAAACAAACCAAAAAAGTTGCACTTGTTTTGTTTGCTGCAAAATGGCACTTGTCAACGAAATTCTGCCTGTGTGCTATATACATGTATATATATATATATATATATATATATATATTATATAGTATATATATATATATATATATATATATATATATATATATAGTATATAGTATATATATATATATAGTATAATATATATATATATGATATATAATATATATATATATACATGTATATATATATACATAAGTATATATATATACATGTATATATATGTATATTATATATATATATATATATATATAATATATATATATATATATATATATGTATATATATGTATATAATATATATATATATATATACATAATATATATATATATATATATGTATATATATATATATAATATATATATATATAATATATATATATACTATATATATATATATATATGTATATATATATATATATATATGTATATATATATATATATATATATGTATATATCTATATATATATATATATATATATATATATATATATATATATATATATATATATATATATATATATATATATATATATATATATATATATATATATATATATATATATATATATATACAAACCAGAAGATTTGTATCTCAACCAGATACAATAATAAACAACAATTTTTTTATGAAAAATCTAAAGGAACTTGTATTATGGATACAAAAATTCTAGCATGACACAAAAAAAGTCGAAGAATATCTTTTTAATACAGATGTCAGTTTTGTAAATACTATTAAAACTATACCTCGTAAAACGCTCCATATATTTACTAGATTTTCTAAGCTTATCTTTTCCCCATTTCCTTTTCGATTTAATTTGGATTGTAACTGATTCGAAAATAACCTGATAAGTAATTTAACAATAAACTGAAATATATTTATAAAGATTTTTATTTTAATATATGTAATAAATTAAAATATATTTTAATATATGATTGCTTAAAATTATGAAAAGTAAAAGCATTAAATTTGAAAATAAAATGCTAAACAAGGTTTAGCATTACACTTACTTTAGCACACAAACAAATTTAAACACCTACAGTGAAGCTCCCGAGTTTATCAAATTGTCATGTTAAAAGTAAATCCATAACAAATAACGGTCAAAATGAATTGCTTTTGGTCCCTTTTAATCATATTTCTAATAATTAATAAAAACATAATCATTTACCTTTTCATGATCAAAAAAACATTTTCTCTTGGCTTTCCACCACCAACCTTTTTCAAACTATCAAGCTGAAATAAATGTAATAAAAACTAGTGTAACTTAAATTTCTTTACAACATATTGAGTCTAACACAAGCTAGTTATTTTAGTTCATATACAAATACTTTTCATTTAGATTCTAAACTAACAAACCAAATTTAAACTAACTTATTAAAAATTAAGATAATTAGATTATGCTAAATTAGTATACTCGGTTTTATCTTTTAGTTTATTATCCAGTGTAACCACTTCGTCCACTGATTCTAGCAACTTCACTCCAGTAGCCTGAAACTTAATTTCTATAACTTCTTTTAAAAGAACTTTTATTTCTGCAAGCTCCTTGAGAATAACATTTTGCATCTCTACAAACAAGAATAAAAAAATATTGATTAACATATTTAGCTCATAAAACCAAATAGCAAAACAATGAAATAAGAACTTTAAAATTCAAATTATGCTTGAGTAACTCAAACTAAAATTCAAAAAATACATGTAAGTTTTTTTATTACTCCATCGCAGAAGTTGCCATAATATTTTGGAAAACCTACTTTTTAAATCAGCTAAAACTTTATCCTGTAAAAGGTTACGATATTAAAGAATTTTGTTTAACTACTAAAGGTAAAATGCTACACACATGATTTATTGGATCACAATATTATAAATAATCCATTTCTATTCTTTTATACCTATCTTTTACAATTATTTTAATACAAAAACAAATTAATAAAAAAGATCTCTACATTAACATTCAGTGGTGTAAAACCAAAAATACTCATATTAAAACTTGAAACTCTTTGACAATGTGAACTTTACTTGGTTTTATTCTGTTCATCGATAAAATGTGAATAAAAATTATCTTCTTCAATCTTTGAATCTGATAACAACTCTATTCAAAAGAAATAATTATAATTAGAACTATAAATAATCCCTCAACCATACCCGACGGGCATTTTTTTTAAAAGTTACGATCTAAATGTATTTTAAATGTCTTTTAAACGTCTTTTAAACATTAATGTTTAAAAGACGTTTAAAAGACATTTAAAACACATTTAGAACGTAACTTTAATAAACAAATGCCCGTCGGGTACCTGTTACTTAATTTAATCTTTCAACCAATTTTGTACTCTTTCAATTTCTGAATTTAAACAATTTCAGCATGCTTTCAATCAATTTTCAATTTTCATAGTTTAATAAAATTTACAGTTTCTTAAGAAAGTTTTTTTTTTGAGTTTGATTAAATGGTTTTACTATGTATGTTAGTATATTTAACTATACTAATTTTATATTAAATAGATATAAAATATATATTTTTAATCTATATATATATATATATATAAAAGCAACCTAAAATAATTTAGTTTTTTTGCTTGTTACGCTCTCGTTATTGGAGGTTTTTAAACCATCAAAATATTGTTTGAAATAATAAAAGAAAAAAGATTGCTGCCCCATGCCAAAGCCTCAGTTGATGTAGCAGCACTTCCTTTTAGCAGCAGGCTATATGATAGTTGATGTAGCAGCACTCCCTTGTAGCAGCAGGATATAAGATAGTTAAGGAATGTAGTGAAGCCAAAAATATTCTTTTTTATATTAAAAAGTCACCACTTTAAGCATGTCTCTACGCGAGATCACAACAAGCAAAAAAATAAATTATTTTAGGCTGCTTAACTGCAGATTTACCGCTTTTTAACAATCCATATGATTCAAAGGGTTTGACACTTGAATTTCAATATAATTTTCACTAAGCAGTTATATAATGTATAAGTTAAAGTTGTATTTTTCTGTAAGTTATTTTACACTAACAAATATTTTATGTATGAGTATAAAAAGTGTTGTTTTAAAAAATAAATTTTTCCAGTTTAAAAAGTATAGTTGAGCAAGCAAAATGTACATCCGAGCTGTTTGGATATGGGGCCATCCATAAAGTACGTACGCAGTAAAACCACTGATTTAGGACCCCCCTCCCCCCTTGTACGCACTTGTATGCTTTCAACGACCTCCCCTTCCCCTTCTGCGTACGTACGCATTTTTTATTACAAGTTTAGGCTCTCCTCCCCTTCCTTCCCCAACGCATTAATTTTTCAAAACATTAAACACAAAAAAACATTTTGTTAATTTCTCTGTGCTTAATTAAAAACCGGAAAGTTATTTGTTAATAACTTTCCAGTTTTTGTTAAAAAAAGAAAAATATTCTAAAAAAGAATTCTTGTTGCGAGTATTTATATTTCATATTTCCTCAAATGGTGACTTAAATAAATCAAATATGTTATCAAATACAGGCATGAACTCTGCTTCCACACTTTTATAATCAATCTCCTCACTGATATCTTCACTTTTATTAATAGATTCACTGTCACTTACACTATCCTCACTCTCCATTTCAACCGTGTTTTTTTTTTGTGTATGTGCTTTCTTGTGCCGTTTCATTGCAGCCTCGCTTGGCCAGTATTCATTGCACTTGTCGCAAATTCCGTTTGAGAGCTTTTCCTTTAACGATGGGCAATACAGATCAAATGGTATAATTTTGTATTTTAATCCTTCTATAGGTATATCATGTAGCAAAAGTCGATGTGTCAGTGGTGCAAACGTTGATTGTTTTGATACGTTTTTAAAATATCGAGACGGTTCCATTGCTTTGTAACCATTCTCGCAGTATTCGTAGATTGCCGGAAATGGAATGAAACGTTGGGGGAAGTTTTTCAGCCAGTTTGTTTCAAACGGTGTGCAACCTGACTCCTCATGGCATTTTACGATTTGTAGGCTGTATCGCGATTGCTGACAATGTTTGTCTACCCAAACAGGATCTGGAATTGGTGGTTCATATGCTTTCCCAACTGGTACAGCCTGGCAATGAACAGGATACCCGTCAATGACGGTTTTCTCCCAAACTTGGGATAAAACGTCAGCCGCTTTTTGAAAGTTCTCTACCTCCAATTCATAGTCGATTGTTTTTCCAGAAGAATCAAGGTGATTGCCAAAAAAATCATGAGGAAGGACTATTCCAGCCAAATCACGAGAAAGAGGTGCCATTCTTCGTTCTACGGGGTTAAAGGCTGAAAGGCCAGCTGCATTCACACCATGAAGAAAGGCATCTAAATTAAGCAAGCGAAAGAGGTCAACAGCAGTTGCTAAGGTTTTAGGGAAACGTGGTGCTTCATCCTGAGCTCCATCAGTCTCCATTAACATAATTGGTCTACGTTTAACCAACTCGGTTTTAAAAAGCTCTCTAACATCAAAAGCATGTGTAAAAGCATTTGATGTATCGTGTTTCGCACTTCTTATGCGTATGAAAGTGTCCCCACTGTATGATACATTTCCAGTATTGTTAACTTCGCATACGCCATACACTGATGGGATCAATTTGTGCTGTGAGCTAACGACAAAATCGTGATCCATGAGTTTGACCTTGTATTCCATATGCATCAGCAACGGCGCTTGAAGGCTTGCTGCAGCAATACCCAATGGGACCCTGGCTTTATCATCGTTGGAAATGAAAAGCACAGCTTTTGGTCCAAACAATTTGCAAACTTCGAACATGTCGTCAATGAATGATTTGGCAAACATTCTATCGTCATTTTTTTTTCGCATTGAGTTTTCTGGACGTAACAGCTTTACTGGAACTGTGCTGACATGTTTTTTTCCTTCAGAAGTGTTTCCACGTCGTGGTAAAAGACGAAGGTACAAACCACTCCTACTCAAGGTAAAGCCTATCTTTGTCAACTCTTCCTGAAGGTCATCTAAAGTGGAGACGCTACGGAGACATTCTGTTCTTTGACGTTCGTCAGCTGCTGATAAATTTTGCACAATTTTTATAATTGTTGATAAAAGCTCTGGTTGGTCAACTTCGAGACGCGGTCGTCCAGTAAGGTTTCGACTAAACTGTTTCAAAGCACTTGATGCTTCAGGGATGTTCTGACACACAGTTTCGATGCTCTCTTTAAGTTTTTGTCTTCGTTTTCTTTGACGAGCTGATTCACGAATCAATCTGAAAACGGAATATCAGTAAAGCTTTGATTCCGTTATAAAAACTTCTATACTTAAGGTTTCGCAACTTTTGGCTAATGTTGCAAAAGAAAAAGTACGCAAATTCTTATTTCAAATAAGAAAGTATTATTTACAATAAGATTATGAAAGTTTCTGTCTTTGAAAATGTTTGGTTTTTATAGCCAAGACGCTTTTCTTTACGCATAAATAAACTCTGTATTATTTAACATATATCTCTTGATATTTACTAGAAACCTGACAGTTAAGCATTCTAAAATGAAATATCAAATAAAGAAATACATAACTAAATTATCTTACCTGTCCAATTTTGTTTTTTCTTTTCTTATGGTTTCTTTCACAGTGTTTATTTGTTCCTTTGTTACGGTAGATAAACCAGAATCACGTACGACTATCAAGGATGCACGTTGTGATTCAAGATCTGAGATTTTCTTTCGACTCCTAACTTGTGCCGGATTTTCTCTTTTTTTTTGTTGTCTGTTAAATCTAAATTAAAAAATGCCAAAAAATAAGCTATTATAAATTCTTGACAATTACTACTAATCAATTTATTTTGGATATAGAAAAATAGGTCTAGTGGTCAACATTATAAATTTCTGTGACTGCTCTAAGGTCGTACGATGTAGTTTGATTTACAATACGGTTAAACTCAGTAGGCCGGGTGAATAAAAAAGAGCAATTGCTTTTACTCAGTAATTGTTCAGTTTTACGTGAATAAAAAATTGAGCAATTATCCTCAAATTTCTATTTACGTAAAGTTGAGCGTTGTTGGAGTAAATTGTTCAGCTTTACGTGAATAAAAATTTGAGCAATCTTGGTCAAATTTTTATTCACGCAAAGCTGAACAGTTACTGAGAAAAAGCAATTGCTCTTTTTTATTCACCCGGCCTAATGTATAGAAAATCACAAGAGAGAAAAAGTTTTTAAAATATTACAGAAATTAGCTTACTAATTTCAATCCTTGCAGGCTCTGTCGTAGTTGCATTTAGGAAACTTCGTGTTTCATTTGACGAAGACGGCGCTGGATGGATATCTTTTTTCTTTTTGCTAGGTGGTGAAATGGTATTTCCCCAGAATGACATAAGTGATACTTTCGACTTTGTTACTTTCTCTTTTAACTCATTTATTTTTTTTTCATACAAGGATTCATTGTTTTTTACTATTTTCCACAACTCTTGGGCTTGCTGATACTGCCTTTGTTTTTCAAGTGTTGATTATGCTTTTTTATATAACTCAAGGAATTGAAGGTATTTTTTCTCGTTCCCGCGCGGCATCTTGGTCATAATAAATAATAAGTTTTTTTTCCAATGAGGCGTATTGAGTTTTCGAATAGAATCATAAAAGTTTTTTTTGTTTTAGTTTACTCAAGATAATTGCCGTTACATTGCATCATAAAAAGTGTTGGTTTCCATCAGCATTTAAAGTAACTATTTTTTACAATTATCACAATGATTGTCATATGCATTGTCACATGTATGTTCATTTCGCTTCGCCTGTCCTTAGCAATCTTAATGTATGTTAATATTAACTTTAATGATAAAAAAAATAATAATATTACCTTTTTTTATTTTATTGTTTTTTAAAAACAAAATATTAACCTTTTAAGAGAAATGGGAAAAACCAGGTTCGTAATTAAAAAAAGAACTCTGAAGAAGTTTTCTTTGATTACAGTTTTGTTACTTTTCATCTTGCTACAGTCGAATTATGTTGCAAAAAATGGAAAACATTATTTGGAGATATTATAGCTCGATTTTTTCTCTCCTCGTTACTTATAAAGAAAAATAAAAAACAATTGTAATTGAAGTCAGAAAAAAAAATAACATATATTATATTATGATTTTTTAACGTGAAATTCAATGTTTTTATAAAAAAACATTAAAACACGTGAAATTCAATGTTTTTATAAAGAAGTTTAGGAGAGATAGTTAAACCGCGTACGTACTCGCTGTCGTTAACACCCTCCCCCCCCCTGTACGCATTCGTACGTTTCAGGATAACCCCCCTCCCCCCATACATGCGTACGTACTTTATGGATGGCCCCTTATACGACGTCGCGACTAAAAATCAACTGTAAATCAACGTCGAAATAAGTCGTGTGCCCACTGGGTATATTCGGTTGATACGTAGTCGATAAGACGTTAGAACAACGTTGAAACAACGTAAATTCAACGTTGATTTTTGTTTTTTATTTTGGTTAACCTTAACTGCAATCTTTAATTGCAATAAAATAATACAATAAAAAGGCAATAATTTGAGCAAAGAATATTATATTTCAAGTAAATTAATCAGATACAACTAATTTGCTTCAAGGGACTTTATACACAATGCAAATAGAGTAAATGTTTTAAAAAAAATGTTTTATTAAACAATAGTTGCAGAACTATCAGGAAAAAATGAAATACATCTAGCGAATTGTCTTTTACGCGCCCACCACCACCATTCGATTTTAATAAAGTCATTATTTCTTCTCTTATTTCGGTAACTGTAGTAGTCGCTTTAATCGACATGTTGCTCTCTATAAAAAAAGGTATTGTCTGAGTAATATGCATAAAATTCATAAAAAAATAAATATAAAACAGCATCAAAGGAACGAACTCTGATTTTAAAAATATATAGTTCTACACTTGACTTACCAGTTACAACCTTACAAATGTTTGTTCCTTCAAACTTTTCTTTATTCTTACCGCCAGCCATATTAAATTTTGATTACGAACCATTGGTCAACAACCTGTATTAAACATTTTTATTATTATAATAGTTATATTGAAAATTGATACATTATATATATATATATATATATATATATATATATATATATATATATATATATATATATATATATATATATATATATATATACATATATATATAAATATATATATATATATATATATATATATATATATATATATATATATATATATATATATATATATATATATATATATATATATATATATATATCAGGGTGTTACCCAGCCTGATGGCACCGCGTATAACGCGGTATTCCCAATTGGTTTAAAATTCCTAAAGGTTTATAAGATCGTAGTAAAAAAAAAAAAAATTAAGTCAGTCTCAGATTTAAAGTGTCGCGGTAGACTAGTAAAAATTAGTATGCATGACGAAAAAATGAATTAAATTGATCATTTATTTTTTATATGTAAAAACGTGTCGTCTAGGGTGTCCCAAAAAAAAAAAAAAAAAAATAGCTCTCTACTGATTCCCATTCTATGTGACCTAAATAAGTACTAAAAAATATTTGACGGTCTTATTTTGACAGGAAGTGCTAGATGTAAAATCTGAGTTTTACTGTTTTAATGTTAAGCTGGCTTAACATTAAAAGAAAACACAATTTTTTTACATTTTAGAAAATTAAAACAAAACAATTATGTTTAAATCATTTCCAATTGTTTTCTACTAATGAACTTGATAGATTATATTTATAAATATAAAAATACAAAAAAAAAACAAAAAAACATGAAAACTAATATTTATTAGCAAATTTAAGATTTTATTGTGGTGAAGCATTTCTCAAAAAATACAACTTTTTGAACAGTTCCCAAGCTCCTTTTTAGTCATACTCTTAGTCAAGTTTTTTCTAGACTTTTTAACTACAAAAAAAATACATTTTGAAGGTGATCTTCATCTCTAGTAACTGAAATAAAATCTTTAATGAGCTTAATGTTTCTTTTTGCACCATCATTTACAACAGATATGTTTTTGATCTATGCAATAAAATCTAGCAACTGAGGATGGTTAAAAACATTTATAGTACTAAGAATATTATTGAGCCATTCTTTTATACTTGCTCTTGATATTTTAAAATGTTTGAAGAGAAGGTAGCTTTGCTCGGAAATCAACCCAGGTAGCTCTGTCGTCTCTATAATTTGTACATGATGGTTTACTACGCTGAAATTCATTTGGTTCTTCAAACTCAATCAGAGCTAACAGCATTCTTAGCTTTGTTTCAGAAGGAAATTCTTTATCCCCAAAGAACAAAACACAGAGTTGCGGAGTTAAGTACCACGTAGGGCTTTCAATGCTGAGAAGCATGGCATTTCCAATATTCTTATTGACTTTTCTCAACGTATAGGCTGTCTGGATAACTTTCAAATCATTGTAGGGAGCCAGAAACCCTAAAAACTTTTCAAAAACTATGGAAGATAGCAAATTGCAATGAACAAACTTGCAACCCTCAACTGCAGCACTCCTTTTTCTGTGCAGCACTTCTTTTTCTGTCAAGATATTACTGAAATGTTTGGTCATATAAAGAGTCAGGATGTAGATCGCATCTGCTAAAAATCTTGCCTCATGGCAGGCGCCAGGTTGATGAAACTTAAAATCTTGTACTTTCGCTCCAAGGAAAGCTTACAAACTATACCGTAGTCATTCCTTGAAAACATCATATCAGTAGTTTCAGTGCCGGATCAAGGGGGGGCAGGGGACTATAGCCCCGGGCCCCGCAAATTTATTGGCCCCCAAAATTTTAAGAGCTTCATTTTTTTTTTCAATTTATTTTTAGGCTCTGGCCCATAAAAAGGCCTCCAAAAACAGAAATAGCCCCGGGCCCCAAGAAGTCTTAATCCGCCACTGAGTAGTTGCATTAGTCAAAAATGTCTTAGCTTCCTCTGCAACAGTACGAAGAACAGAGCCAATCTTCAGATCATCTCTTTGCCAGTCCAATTTACAAAAATTTTTCACTTAACTTTCTCACAAATTTACATTAACTTTCTCACAGATTTCAGTCCACTTGTTCTTTAGCTCGACATAAAGAGCTCTTCTTGGACCTTTAATTTTCTCACCATTAAGAGCATCCATATAGCGAGATACATGTACTTCATATGTGTCTCCTACAAATTATCCACAAAATTGATATTTTCAAAATATCTGTAAAAATTTGGACTGCTCCATTGACTCTGCCTGTATTGCTTGAAGTTGTATCACAGCATATACCAATGATCTGCTCTTTACATCCGTAATATTCTGAAAGATTGTACACTTGTTCTGTTTGGTCAATTTCCTTTGAAGAGGAACATTGAACAACACCTAAAAGATGGTCTTCCATGGTATCGTCATCCGGGGCACTCACTGAGACTGCAAGTTGCTCGATTTTTTGAATAGCGTAAAGCCCAGTGGTAATTTGCTCCAACAGTTTGGTATTAAAATGAAGAATAAGCCGTCGGCCTTTAAGATGATTAGTTATTAAAATCCTCTCCAAGTCTCCTTCAAGTTCTACATATTTGAAATTTTTTCTATGAAGCGTGCTTCGTGAAAGCGGTATATCAATAATTTTTATACCTCCAGCTTTGAATACTTTACTTAAAATTGCCAGATGAGGTCGTACACCAACATTGAAACTTGTTGCTGGAATAGCAGTACATTCACTTTTCAACATTCACTAGTAGATTTATTCTCTCCAGAATTGTACCTAGATATCATTTTATAATACTTTCCTACCTATTTATAATTATATACTTTTCAATAAAACAGTTTTAGCTTGTAAAAATTACAACTATATTATTAAAATAATACTATACCTGCATTTCCGACCGTTACCCAGGAAATTTTCTTCCTCGCTGATTTCAGAGTCCTCGTTTGTGACAACAAAACATCATTGATATCTTTTACGTTTTTCTGTCCCTGTATCTCTCTCAACTCATCTAGCTTGTTCTTTCTCCTGTTTGCATCCAGTACTCTCCTACTGTAGTCTTCGTCAACGTTTGTTCCCATATATCTTTTCCTGTCCAGCTTTTGGTCTTCATAAAAACTAAGAAATAGTTAATTCTATTAAGACATTTATAAATAAATTAATAATTGTTCTAGTTTTTCCTGGAAGATAGCCAACCATGGAATGAGTTAAACGTAAATATTTTGAAGGAAATAATATGCTATTACTTAAGTTACTTTAAATCGGAAAAAAATTCTCACTACTAAAAAAATGTTATTTAATTGATAGTATCTTAGGATATCACCATTAGATGGAAGCTGTCTCTGAGGTAAATCCCTCAGTGGGTACTTCAATAGGTAAATATATCTCAACCTTTCTGTATTTTTCCGCATTTTCTTCTGTCCTATAATTTTTTTTTAGCTGTTCTACCCATTTTTATATGAATTTCGAAATAATCAGTTTTTTAACTAAGTTTATACTAAATTTTACACTTGCATTAAAAATCTATGAAGTTGTTATTCCTTCTCGTATCATATTTTACTTAAGTTTACCGTTAAGGCTTTTATAACCGTTTACACAAGAATTTCTTCGTGCACAAATTAGAATTCCTTCGTGCACAAATAATTCCTTTTAGAAATTTCTTCCTTCAAAAAAGTTTCTAAATGGAGTTATTTGTGAACCAATCCATGAGGAATTATACCAACGAATAATATTGTCCAGAGGGAATTATATCAATCGCTAACAATATTCATAGGAAATGATCCTATTCTTTAATAATGTCCTATGGGAATTACTTGTGTACCAATAACTACGTCATATTAAGACCTATTGAAATACTAGTTTGATTTACAATGGCTCAATTGAAAGAAATTTTAGAAATGCACGACAGTACAATTATTAAAATTTTTAACGAAAAAATAGAAAAATTAGAGAACAAAATGAATTCAATAAATGATGAAACACGACTCTTAAACTTGAAATTAAAAATTAACTGAAGGTTTTATAAGCGATAAATATGATAAAGATTTAGTTGAACTTGCCGAATTAAAGCTTGAACACAAAATTCCTTGCAACTTAGAAAATATTGTAACAGAAACCATGAAATGAAAAATTGACACAGCTCGAAGATAGAAGTAGGCGTAATAACTTGAAAATAAACGGAATTAAAGAATCTGAAAACGAAAGTTGGGAAGATTGCGAAAAAAAAGTTAAACATTATAAAATCAAAACTCAAATTAGGTGGTAGTTTTGTTATTGAACGGGCGCATTGAGTGGCAAAAATTGACGAAAGAAAGAAACGAAAAACCGAGCCGCTATTGTGAAGTTTTTAAATTTTAAAGACAAATTGGCTATTCTTGATAAATATATCAATCGACACATTTTTACAAACAAAGATTTTTGCGAAAGAACAAGCATGCCACAGAAAAAATTGTTTACAGACGCTAAAGAACTAAGACAAAAAGGTAAGTATGCTAAAGTTATTTGTAACAAACTAATAACGCGTGATTTCTAAAATAATTTCTTTTGTTAAATTAGGTGTAATTGTAAAAACAAATTAAAATGGATTCAAATAACGGCAACATTTTTGATTTAAACTCATTTAATTTTTTTCAAACTGATGACTTTTTACTAAACCATGAATCTGATCCGGATTACTTTATGCAAGCAATTGCTGTTCGAAGCAGCTGCCCATATTATTATTCATTGGAAATTCCAATTCTTAATTCTAATAACTTTAAAACTTACCCAGTAAGCACAAGACGCATTTTAGACACTTATAGACGTCTAAAACTAGTCTAGGTAAAGACGCACTTTTATAGACGTTTTGAAGACATCTTCTAGACGTCTTTTATAAAGGCGTTTTTAAAATGACGTTTAAAATGCGTCTTTTTAAAGTTTAAAAAGACGTTTAAAAGACGCATTAAAAGACGTCTAGATCAAGGCAAAAAGACGTCTTTTCTGAGACCTGTTTATAAATATGTCATTATGACTTCTTTTTGACGGCTTTGTCATTACGCGTTAAGTAGATGTCGTATATTCAAAGTAAAAACATAGTTTTTATTATTTTCAATAAATTGTTTAAGTTTTAAGTGTAAATTACTTTAAATTAAACTACTTTTTTACACAATTGCTAAAATTGTTGTCACAGGAATCACTAAAATAATTGCTATAATATTAGTATATCTTTTTTTTATTAATAATTATTTTGCTTTTTTAATAGATAGTTGACTGATCATGATTATAAGTGAAAATGGCAAGAATAATATATAAGTTAAATATCAGTATTTTTAGTTTTTATACACCCACAAGCCATATAATAATTCAAGTATGCGGTCAAAAATTAGCCAGCTAGACGTACGCTAAATTTTATTAAAACTAAAGGTAAGTTATAAATGCTTTAAATACTGTTTTGATATATATTTGTTATTGTTATATATTATTTTCATCCTTGATGCATCAACCGTTTGTGGTGATTACAGCAATATTATTTTGATTGCTGGTTCTTATGTATATCTTGTATATACGAAATTATAACAATATATGATTTTATAAATACAATGAATATATACCACATACTACGCGAAAATGTTACGTCATGTACTTGAATTCATCTTGAAAAAAAACGCCTAAAATACGTCTAAAACGCGTTTTTATAAAGACGTCTTCATTTAGACGTCTTTTAGCCTTATGATCTAGACGTCTACAAGTGCGCCTTTTAGACCTCCTTAAAGACATCTTTAAAACGTCTTTTAAACGTCTTTGTGCTTACTGGGATGCAATAGAGTGCTGGAATGCGACAGAACAAAGATGAATTTTTAAACAAATTCTGGAAGAAAAATTTCTTAAGTGAAAATCGCGAGAAATAACTTTCTTAATTTTCTTTTTAGCTTGTAAACGACATTAGGTCTTAAATAAATGAAATAATAATAATAGTAAAAATAAAAAGCGAGGCGGTGGTTTAGTAATTTATTGAGGTATATTACCAGGCCTGATATGAGTAATTATGACGGCAATAAAGAGGTTTTAACATTTGAAATTAAAATCTTAAATTAAAAAGAAATTTAGTTGTAAGTTGCTGCTATCGACCACCCTCTAGTCAAATTGAAAACTTCAATATATTTTTAAATGATGTTTTAAGTAAAACCATTCATGTTTTAATATAATAGCAACAGATATTTTTAACAAATCGCTCAAAAAAGGTATAATTAAAAGTGATATCTCTGACCACTTTTCTGTTTTTTCTCATTTAATATTGCTGCAGTAAAAATATCTCAACAGAAAGTAACGTTTAAAAAACGTTTTTTTACTACAGCGAATTTAAAATCATTCAAAAAACAATTATTTCTGCTTCATTGGAAACAAGTAGAAGCCTCTTTTGATGCTAATCTAGTTTATGAATCATTTTTCAAAACTTTTTATGAATCATATGACATTAATTTCCAAAATCTACTGTAAATAATAAACCCAGAGCTATAATTTCTCCATGGATCACAAAAGATCTCAGAAAATCCTCTAAAACTAAGCAAAAATTATATATCAGATAATTGAAAACCAAAACAGAGGAAACTAAAATTTTTTACAAAAATTATGCCTAAATTTTTGAAAGAAAAAGGAAAAATTAAAAAAAATTAGACTACTCTAATTTATTTGAGATAAACAAGAATAACTCAAAACGCACCTGGGAGATCCTATGAGTACTTACTGGCACGCGGATTACAAAAACGTGCACTCTACCCAAAACTTTAAAAATTAACGATGATTTTTCCCTTGATCCAACTTTGATATGTGATGAATTAAACAAATATTTTGTATCAGTTGGCCAAAATTTAGCTAAAAATATTCCTTTTGTGATTAACAAAATAGATGCTTACGATTTTCCAATATCCTTAACCTTAACAACTTATGAAATTTCCTTTGAGGAATTCGAAAAATCTTTTAAAATAAATAAATCCATTGGTCATGATGGAATTAATAGTAATTTTGACATCGACTCGTATGAACCCTTAAAAGATGTACCATTTAAAGTTTTTTATTGTTCAATAAAACAGGGAATATTTCCAGATCATTTAAAAATAGCTAAAGTCACTTCAATTTTTAAAATAGGCGATCAAGCAAATATTACAAATTATCGCCCAATTTATGTTTTTTCTATTTTTTCTAATGTTTTAGAAAGAATTTTATATAAAATTATTTATAATCATCTTTCCTTAAATAATATTCTATATATCCAGGGCCGCCGAGAGCTTTTGTGGCGCCCGGGGCATAGCGTTGAGTAGGCGCCCCTTCAAGCATACATGATTTTAAAAAAAATTATCGAATACATTTATGCCTATACCGTATAGCTCAATATAAAGAATTTTGAAATAATTTTTTTAAATAAATAAACTTCACAACAAGACAAATCAAACAATATAAAAGATATTATTTTTGCAATATAAATCTATCTTTTATTTTATTTTTAAAAAATATTGTTTTTATCCGGAATTAGGTGTTTATGTCCCTAATTCCAGATGCGTATAAAATACAGAAAAACACATACACAAATAATACTAACATTAAAATAATTATTTTAATCCATTGAAAAAATGAAATTGTTTAATAAAAAAAGAATATATATTATTTTATACACATTCGTTACAAATAAATTCCATGGTTGGACGATAATCAGACACATTCAATGCAAGACCAATTTAAACACTGCTCACACGCAAGCCATTGGTTATCTAAGTTATTTGTCCAATTAATGTCGCAACAATAACATAGAAGATCATCAGATACTAAAATGTTATTTGAAGCTTGAGGAAAATGAGGGTCTTCTAATTGATTCTTTGTCTTGATAGCTTTTTTACCTGGTATTTTAGACGACTGACTTTGTCTCAACTTTTTTTTACTTCTCTTTTCTGTGCATTTTTCGCTTTTTGAGTAGCAGTGGAAATCTTTTTTTGTTCTCTAGTAAATTTTTTTGCAGCTTGTTCATCTAATTTTTGTTTTTTTGATGTTTGTTCAGCTTCATTGTAAGCTATGGCATCCGCCAAAGTCATATTATAATTAGCTGGTCGCTTTATTCTCTCACTTTTTTGAACTCTTTTATTTAGAGTAGGTGTCAATTGATCTCAAAGCATATTAAACACTGATTTGTTTTTATCTTTGCCCACTTGTCGAATAGCATTATTCAAAGTAGCAAAGCTTTTAAGCAAAAATTCACGATTTGACATTCTTGACGGTGTGTTAGGTGTATTGGTAGCATTTCCATAACTAATGGACTAGATACTGTTGAAGAATCAAATAAATTTTTAATACTGTTGTTTTCGACAGCTTGAAACACAGCACCAATGGAAGTTTTTTTAAAAGAAATTTGCGAACGATCGAGTGGAAATATACCAGTATTTTTGAAACCACTCCGAGCATTTTCAGGTTTAAACCCACCATTTTGGATGAGATCCTTAAATATGGCCGAAAAATGTCGATTAGTCAGGCTTTGAAAGTGATTTTTAGTCAAATAACTTTCAACAATTCTCTTCCATGCGCCTTTTACTGTTTTAAAAACGCTAACATCTAGTGGCTGTAAAAAATGGCTGGTATGAGCCGGCAAACGCCAAAGTAAAATATAATTTTCTAAAGCTTTTTTTTTCAACTCTAAGCTCATATTTGAAGCATGGCCATCAAGTATTAGAACTTTAAATCCTGAAAGTTTGTTTGCATGAGGCAAAACTGCTTCAAACCACGACAAAAAATGTTCGGATTCCATCCAGCCTGAATTATACTGTTATAACAAACATTCTGGGCACCGCCTTTGCACCAGTCTTTCATAACATGTTTGCCTTTATAAATTATTTGATGAGGTAAATAATTACCGAATGCGTCACAACAAGTCAAGATTGTCGTCATTTGCTTTTCATTTGATGGTGCTAGCTTTTTAGGGTTTTTTGTTCCTTTTCTAGAAATAATTTTGACTTTGCCTTGATCAAATTGCAAACCAGACTCATCACAGTTAAATATTTGAAACGGTTTATCGCCTAAATTATGTTCATTATATGCTACTGCTAATTGCTCAAACCAATTGTCAGTTATAGCTGGTTGTGTGGTCACAGCCCTAATAGTTTGCATACCGCTTACTTTTCTTGGGCAAATTTCTTTACGATAATTATTCATGAAACCGGATTACCATTATCTAGTCGGTTTGCCGTCTTTGAATAGACTACGTTGGTTTGCTTCTTTTAAATAGTTTTCAACAACAATAAACACGTCTTTTCTATTCAAGCCAAAGCCTATATCACTCATAAATTTTAATAAATCAACAATAATAGTTTTAGTGATGTGGCTCATCTTTCTTGGCGCTCCTCGATTACTAAATGATCCTTTTGTTCTGTCAAAAAGTGTAGATTTTGCCACATTATAACACTTAGCAGCTTGTACGTAAGACATTTCTTTTTTCAGTAATAGCTTGAATAGCTAGCTGGATTCGACTATCTCGCTCTTCTTTTTGTTTAAAATTATCCATATTCTTTAATACAGTAATACAATTAACACAAATGCGTTTACTTTATGGATGCTAAAAAAAAATAGCTGTACCTGGATTAGTGTCAATTATTTTTTTCCCTTGTGGCTATTTTATTTTTTATTACTTTAATGAACATAAATGAATATATTATATTATGTGCATGAAAGTGATAAAAAATAAAATAGCCAATTGTAATTAACTGTATCCGGGACTCAAAAGTGTATTTGTTTATTGCTGCTGGCTAGTTTGTTTATTATTTTTTTTAAGTACATAAAATAATAATTACCTCTATCCGGAATTAGGTGTCTTTTTTTTTTGGCTGGTAGCAAATTTGTTTTTCTTTTTTTCCAATTATTTCAAAAGGTAATTTAATTTTTTTTTTTGACTAAAATAATTAGCATAAAATTCTGCACAAAATAGTGTTTTTACTTTTTGAATTTTTTTGTTGTAAGTCAAATTTTTTTTTTCTTTTTTTTGTTTTTTTAGTTATGAGAGATTTCAAATTGAAATCTTTCATGATTGCATTATTTTGTATAATTTTTTTTAAATATTTTTCGATTTGTCTGGTAAAGACGTTTATTAATTTAAAAAAATTATTCATAAATTCATTAAATTAAGGGAGTTATGAAACTTTTTACTAAAACTATCCAGAATTAGGTTACATCCAGAATTAGGGGTTCTTTACGGTATATGACTGTACAGGGTTTTAAAAAGAATTTTCCTAATTGTGGTTTATTTCTGTTAAAAACATTTTACGGCAAAATTTTCAAAAAATGCGTCTATAAAAAATACAACTTAGCAAAGCAAATACAACATAAATTATGCATTACTAGATATTCTTTAGGAATTGAAATAACAAAAAATGGCCTATATAAAACACTCTTTTTTTGCTTTTTTACCGGCAAATTTTATTAATGTATCATCATATGAAAAAGTCTTAGCCAATTCATTTTTCACTGAAAACATCATGAGATCCGAAAGACGTTCTTGTCCCAAAGTGGCTCTACAATAATTCTTTATCAATTTTAGTTTACTAAAAGATCGTTCACCCTCTGCAACAGATACTAGCATTGTATTAAAAATTCGAATTAGATGCATACATATGGAAAACGAAGACTCATTCAAACAATTAAGATGCAAAATTTCTTGTATGAAGTTGCCTTCTTTGGCATCATTAGCGTAGAACTGTGGTAATTCACGAGCTTTGATCATTTGAGAATCTGGTTCCTCGTCTTTCAGCCAGATGAATGAGAACCTTAAAGAAACACTCTTTATTATTTAAAATTTTGACTGAATTTGATAAATAAAATGATTAAGAGCGACGTTAAAAATGTTTTCCTCAAATTGATGCTCGGGGCTCTGATAGCAGAAAGCTGCATTTTCAAGTTTATTGTGATACCGTTTCAATCTCTTTTTTCGTTTTGCCAAAAAATCCGTTTCAAAGCCTAGAAGACCTGCAATAACTTCCGCTTCAGCCAAAATATTATTCCATGATGAGCGGATGCGGCCAAGATCGCTTATTAGCTGTTGAATAAGAATAACTTTGTCATCTATTGTTAGTGAAGTCGCCTGGAATCAACGGCTTAATTTACTACTTGAAGAACTTTATATAAAAAGGTCAAAAGCACAACAGTCTGAAAGGATTTATAAAAATTTATCAAAGACTTTTAACCTTGTTTTACTATTACTTTTTTTTAATTTTTATATCTTTAAAATAACTTTTTAGCTTACTCTTTTTTCTTTTCTTTTTTCTTTTCGCTTTTCACCTTTAAATAAGCAGATTTGCCATTCGAGATGCAGTTGCATAAAGTGACATTGAAATATGCACTTTATTACTTTCGTGAGATTATATGTTAAAGCCTTACTGCACTTATGTACGACCTAAGCTTGAATATTGCTCTTCAGTATGGTCATTTTACACTATATGTCTGATTAATAAAATTGAGAAAGTGCAGCGTTTCTTAACTAAAAGAATTGCTGGTCTGTGGTCAGTTTTCTATGATAAGCGTCTAGCCATACTAAAGCTTAACACGTTAGAATATCGATAAGTCAAGATTTAGTTTTATGCTACAAAATTCTTAATGGTAAACTGGATACTGACCTATCCAACATTCTTATTCTCAATTCTTACTTGAATAATTGTGGTTATAACTTTAAACTGTACAAACATCATTGTAGTTTAAACAGCACTAAGTGTTTCTTTTCTAATCGAATTGTTAATGTATGGATTAGCTTATCGGAGAATGTCGTGTCTGCATCATCTATCTCGATGTTTAAGAACCGTCTTGCTGTACTGCTTTGTTCAAGTTAATACAATTTTGTTCTAACTTGTCCAGCACTTGATACAATTTAACATTTCAGTAAAAAAATTGTTAATGTATACTCAGTTTAAGTCGCCTTCGGGTCCTTCTGTTGTTTTCAAATAAATAAATAAATATGCGAAAATATCACTATCATATTATGCATATATACAAAAATAGTTCTCTCTAAAAAAAAACTCATTGTACTAAACATAATAATCCGTAAACATGAAAGCCGCCATTGTAAATTAATTAAACTTTTAATTTATTTAATGAAATCATCAGGGGTATGGAGTCGTAAAAAAAAGTAACGACTCCAACACCAGTTGTTGAAATTTTTTGAGTATAACTCCGACTCCCACTCTAACTCCGACTCTAACTCGAAAGCAAAATTTTTGAAAAATTCTTTCAATTCTTAAAAAAATATTACGCGATAAGTTAAAAATTTCTTTTTTGACAAATTTATGAAACGTTCTTTGAGGTTTAGTATTACATAAGGTTAATTAAATGTTTTGTACATGTACGTGCAATACCGAGAAGTTTTACTATTGGAGTCGGAGCCGCGATTTTGTTTAGCGACTCCTACTCCGCTAAAAATGTTGCAACTCCGCAACTCCGACTCAGACTCCACTGCCCTGGAGATCATGCTACAAAAACATCATATTAAATCACAAAACACTGTAATTAAAAGTTAAATATTGTATAGACAAAATTTTTTATCATTTTTGACGCCTCTATTATCTTGGCGCCCGGAGCACGCATGCCCCTTTTGCCCCCCTCTCGGCGGCCCTGTATATATCAATCAATATGGGTTAAAAAAAAATAACTCGACAGAACACGCAATACTCCAAATTATTTTCAGTATAGCTGAACCTTTTGAAAAGTCTCAATAAATGTTGGGAATTTTCATGGTTTATCAAAAGCGTTTGACAATATTGATCATCGAATTCTTCTTAAAAAAATAGAAAGTTATGGAATTAGAGGGAATGTTTTAATGTTATATCAAAAACCGTAAACGGTTTGTTGATAGTAATGAAACTGGTACAACTAATTTATTAAATATAACCTGTGAAGTTTCCCAGGGCTCTATACTCGGACCACTTCTATTTTAATCTACATCAATGATCTCCCTAAAGCGTCAAATTTAATGACTGTCATGTTTGCTGATGACACTAATCTTTTTTTATCGCATAAATGTATTTTAACATTATTTCAAACTTTGAACATTAAATTAGCGAAAATTTGTGAATGGTTCAAAATGAATAAATTGTCACTAAATGTGGATAAAACAAAATGGTCACTCTTTTATTGGACTTCTAAAAAAAAACTACTGCCTCCCATCTTGCCCTTTTTTTTTATAGACAAAATCCAAATAAAAAGAGAAATAAATACTAACTTTTTAGGTGTTGATGAAAATCTAAGCTGGAAATATCATACTAATTTTTTGTACAACAAAGTTGCTAAAAGTATAGGAGTAATGTATAAGGCTAGAAAAACTTTAAATAAACAAAGTTTAACACAATTATATTTTTCTTTTATTCATTGTCATTTAAACTATGCAAATATTGCTTGGTGTAGTGCCAATAAAAGTAAACTGAAGCCTTTTTATCGTCAGCAGAAGCATGTTGATCGTCTTATCAATTTTAAAGACAGATTTACTATGCCAGGCCTCTTTTATCTAAAATGAAAATTTTATATATATATATCAGCTCAATGCTTTTAATACTCTTTGTTTTATGTACAAATGTAAAATAAATTCATCCCCAGTTTCTTTTCATGATTTATATACCGTAATACTTTGGCCAGCGGAGTTACTTTGGTCAGCGGGGTTACATTTAAAAATGGCACAAAGTAACCCCGCTGGCCAAAGTAACCCAAAGCCAAAGTAAAATGTTACGGTACCTTAAAAGATAAAAATACAATTTGAGAAAATAAAATTTGAGAACTTGAGTAAAAATTTGAGTAAAAATACAATTTGAGAAATGAGAATTTAGTTAGTAACCTTTTTATCAAATTAATTTTGGGAAAACAAACATTGCATTTCGCGGAGCTTTTCTTTGGAATAAAATAGTTTTAAAACATTTTGATTTTTCTTTTGAATGGAGTTTTATTTCATTTAAGAATAAACTTAAAGAAATTATTTTGTCTCTGGATTATACATTTTTATATTTTTTCAACGCCTAATAGTTTCATGTATTATTTGATGTATTTATGCTATCAAGTTTTTATAGAGATATACAACTATATTTGATTATGATTTATTAAGATTGTAAATTACGAGCGGTTCTCAATGACAAGACCTGACGGTCTTCTGCGAGTCTCCACGTTCTTTTCATAAAATTAAATACCTGTAAAGCTATATTATCTTTTACTTAGTTCTTATCGTATGATTTTATTATTTAAATGTTAACGATTTTATTGTACTACGATTTACTATAATGTTTTAGAAAAGAACAAAAAATAATAATAATAGCTGTGTTTAAATAACTTTGCGTTTAATAACTTTGCGCTGAAACATTTTTGTGTTTAATAACTTAGTGTTGAAACAACTTTGTGTTTAAAACTTTCTATTTCTAAATGCCAGCATAAGTTAACACCATAAGTCTAAATATTTGGTGGTAGCTGAAGATTTAAAAGCTTGTCGTGGTAATTTTTCATAAAATGGTAACAAAACATGAAAAAAAAAAAATTATGAATAATTACCATAATTGTAATGTGTGAGGCATTGGAAATAAAACACTATGAAAGTACGTTTTACTGAGGGTTTTGTTTTCAGCAAACAGTTTAATATTTAAAGAAAACTTTCATTTTAAACTTTATAAAATAAAAAATATTAAAAGTCAATGTTTAGTTACCTAATATTTAGCTTATTTAAGCAATATATTTAACTGTGTATAAAGTGACTGAAGCATTACCCAGCAAACACAGCACATTCAAAGAACGTTGCAAACGTTCGAGCAAGTTCTATGAACGTTCGTAGAACGTTCTTTAACGTTTGCAACATTCGTTAAACGCTTTGTGTTTGCTGGGTAGTTATTAGGATATTTTCTAAATAAATTGCGATTTAATATAAATTAGTAAATGCAATGTTTTGCCAATTAAAAATGATTTTATTTTGACAAGTTAGGTGTACATTTCTTTCAATATTATTATATAAATAACATTACTGAGGATATGTTCTTAATGTTACTAGTTGAAATGTTGCAGTTGAAATTTTATATAACAATGGCTTCCAAAATCAAAATCTGAACATTTTGTATTGGTTCTGAATTGTTTGCAAAATTTATTCAATATTACTATAAATATATAACCTATACTTAGCCAATTTTGTTTACTTTTAAGGTTGTTTTTAAACAATCCTTTTATTGATAAAAATCTTATTATTTCATTTGACGCTTTTACAAGTTGTTAAAAGTTGAAATGTTGAGAAAACATATTTGTTTACATGCTTCTAGAAAAAATTCAACACATTTAACATCAGGAACCATATTTTATATTTTAAAAATAAATAATTAAAACATTTCGACAAAACCTATTCTTTCTTTCCAAGTTTTTCAATACTAAAATTAATATTTCGGCTTTCTAGCATTAGAATCTTTTTTAAACGTGACCCGTTTGAATAAAATACATTCCTCTGATTTTTTTTTTTACTTTGGGAAATTTCTCCATCTGCTGGAATGCGGCTGTACTTCTAATTATTGCTATTGATTAACCCATCATCTTTCGTTTTATTTATTATCTATTTATTTCATTATTTAATTTTGCCGAGCATTGAAGAGCTTGCCTAAATTATACCGATTTGAAAAAGTTAAGATGCTAAAACCTGAAATATCTTTTAAAATGCGGGAATTCATTATGATGTCGGTAATTACAAAAAAACTAATGAATGGCAATCTTTGTTTAAACATTAGAAAAAGATCCCAACAGATGGAAAACCATATTAGCTAAAAAATTAATTTATCTTAGAAATGCAGCTCTTCAAATAGTTCAGATGCATCCCATGAAGAAGAGCTGTAAATTTCTTTTACTAATGAAAATTTTAAAAAGAATACTAAAAAATAATTTTTTTAAAATATCATATCTTATTTTAGGTTGCAACAACAAAAAAATGAATATTGAGAAAATAGTTTCAAAGGTATATCTTTCCGCAGTTCTTGTGACGTCATTAGCGTTAAACATCACTGCTTTTTACATTACTTTATTAAAAGTAAAGAAAAAGGAACTGACTCATTTCTTTATTGTAAGCATTTCTATTACAAACTTACTTGAATCGACGGTTGGAATAATACCTCAATTAGTAATATCCAACGACTCTTTGTTGGAGAGAACTCCGTTATGCATTTCAAGCGGTTTTGCTGTTTTAGGATTTGCAATAACTAATATCACACATTTGGCGGTACTTTCATTTATCAGAACTGTGGCTATAAAATACCCGATGCTTTATTTAAAGTATCATAAAATGATTTGGTGTAGAGTAACGCTAATTTTAGTATGTTATGCGTACGGGTTTGTTTGGGCAACACTTCCTTTAATTGGTTGGTCAAAATATGATTTAGATCTTGATAAGAAGCGATGTTCGTTAGATTGGAAATTAACAAAATCAAATTCTTTTTCATATATTTTAGCTATTTATATTTGTTGCAATATTTTACCAGGAATAGTCGTTGCATTAACGTTGTATTTTAGCAAAAAAACAATTTATCGCCGACAGTCTTGTAAGTTACGTAAAAATTTCAAAAAAGGTAGATTAGAAAGAGAATATTTGAAAATATGTTATTTATCAGCAATAGCATATTTTTTCTTTTGGACAACATACGCAGTTATTGGTGCTTTGACATTATTACAAATTCAAATTTCACCGATTTTGGCCACATTCACAGCATTAATAACAAAACTCTCCACAATTTCTAATGTAGTTGTTAATTGCTTTGTTTTAAAATCTTTTAGAAATCATTTCATTAACTTAAAATTTATAAGAATAATAAAAAAATACCTTGAAGTATTGAAAGTTAAAAAACATTCGAAATTAGATCATACCGTATAAAAATGATTTATATTTGTAAATAAAAAAAAAGAAAAAAAAAGAAAAGAGTTTACAATAGTTTAAATTATAATTGTTTTTTTCAACTATTTATTAAAGGTGCTCTAAAAAGACAGTCTTATCACAAAGCATTGCGAAAAAGCATTGAACCAGAAAGTTCACGTCTCCTTCCTTACCCTAAGTCGCTTATCTGGACGGAGACGTCATCAAACCTCGAACAACTTTATTCTGAGCCAGAACTCTAAGTAACTTATGTAAAAATAAAAGATTAGTTTTTAGACTAACTATTTTTATATACATTTTTAAATACATCATAAAAACCAGACAGCCTCCCGCTAGCGGCCCAATGTTATTTATTAATGATCTGAAGAAGTAAAATTATCAGTACATGAAAAAGTTAATAGAGGAATAGCACGGACTGGAGCAAGTTTTTTTTATTAATTAAAATTTTCTTTTTTTTTTTCAGTAACTGTGAAATGTCATCTGGACTTAAATATACAAATTTGTGATAATACACATTTCTATAAAATAATGAAAGAAAACCAACATCATCATATGATGATGATCTAAATTACATATAACCATCATAATTATATAATGATGATCATTATCACAATCATCATGATCATGATCATTATCTGGTAATCTGTTTTTTTCAATTTATTTCTTTTGTTTTCATACCTAAAATCTGTTTTCTTCTGAGTTTATCAGATACCTTTACCTTCGTTATTTGAAAAAAAGTCTGAAAAAACTTTTTTTTTATTATTATTATTAATTCACCTCTCCAAGAGCAAGGAGGCTATTTTATTGTGGTTATAACCTCTCTCAACTCTGAAACACAATTCTTGACAAACAAGACCGCTGCGAGTTGAAACAAGTTGAGAGCGGTACTACAAGGGACGTAGTGGGGATCGAACTTGGAAGCTCTCGCTTATAATGCCAGCGCTCTATCACTACACCACTACCACTTTTTTCCATAGGTAATTTTTCTCTTAGTTTTTCACATATATGTCACTAAAAAAACCAAAATAGTATAAAATAACAAAATACTTTAAAATAACAAACAAACAAAAAAAATTATATACTATTAAACTATATATAATTATAAACAAACAAACAAAAAATTATATACTATAGAAAAAATATATATTTGTAAAAGTTTACATAAAATAACTAACCAGAGTTAAACATAATACATATATCATAATCCAATTATCTAAGGAATCTTCACATTTGCTAATGGGTTAATGTGTTAGCTCTTATTGTATGGGAACAACAGCCACTGAATTTTTTTCACTAATAAATTTAACAATATGATAAAATTTATTCATGGTTCTCATAGAAATAAATTATATGCTAAATGTAGTATTAAATTTTATTAAAAATAGTAATTATAGGCATCAAGTATATTTACAATTGATCATTTTCTTATATTTGAAAAGCAAAAAAAAAATAAATTTGAGAAATGTTAAAATATAGAGCAATACAAAATACCAAAAAAATTTCAGAAAATATAATGCAAATAAAATATGAAAAGAAATCAAAAAAACATCGTACATGACAATCCTCGAAAGCATTTTTATCATGTCATTTATATTATCAAAGTCATTTATTTAAATTATTTATTATGGAATGTGTTATTACAAACAATACTAATATAATATTTTTATCATTAAAAGAAAACACTTGACACATAAAATAATATATAATAAAATAAGCAATGAGCACTTTTGTTATCAAGAATATAAATAAACTATGTACAAATTTCAACAAACTATAACAAGTGCAGAGATACATACTTGAGAATTTTGAAATTTAAAGTTGCAAAATGTTCAACTTTTTTTCAATCAATTCATATATTCTGTTGTCACATTCACGAAAGTTTGCAAATAGTACATGTACTAATCTTAAGTAAAAACCAAAAGCTTCTAAATATATTGATTAATGCAAATAGTAACATTAATTATCCACAGCAATAACAAAACGAAATCCAAATTTGATGCTAAAAAATATTCCTCACAGACTTGAATCATAACGATAAGTAAAAAAATTTGATTTTGTCAAAAATGAATAGTACACAATACAGGTAGTCTCATCAAAAGTACAAATACTTTTTACTTAAAAAAGTTTATTGTCTAACGAAAATATTGCCACATGTCACATATATAAGTAAGTTATATTTATATATAAAATGGGGGGGGGGGGCTGTAAACATATGTTAAAAAGGAAAAAGTTCCTCAAATTCGTATTAAACAGCAAAATAAATGAAAATGGTCTATTTATTCAATATTTATCACACTCAACGTGATTAATCATCTTTTTAAAGTGACTTCTCATCTTTTACCAGCTCATATTTAAGCAGCACATATTTAAGCAGCCGTGGCGCAGTGGTAGCGCACTTGCCTCAGGAACGTAAGATCCGCGGTTCAAACCACCTCTGGGCAAGTTTTGCGACATCGGTTAGGAAGGAGGCGTGAACTTCCTATTAAATGCTCTTCCGCGGTGCTCTGTGATAAGACCGTAAGGACTTCTTGGGGCACCTAAATCAACATAAAAAAAAAATATATATATTCATTTAAAAAATAGTTAGTATGCGATAGTATCTTAAACTTTTTAATGGCTTTTTTTTTCCGTGTAATGTTTAATTATGATTGAGTCAATGCAGACTGGAAAATGATAATTCCGCTGTTGCTATCATAAAAGTTTTTTCAAAACTATTTAGAAATGGGCTGGGCATTGTCACAATGGGTTGTTTTGACGGTGCAGAAGTTTGTTAACTGGTGGGCCTTTATATATTAGATTCACTATCTAAAATAATAAATAAAGAAGACGTTGGACTATATCGTGACGATGGTTTGATGGTACTTCGTAAAAAACTGGATCACAAATTGATAGCCTACGAAAAAACGTAATTAAAGTGATAAAAATGATCGGTTTTGAAATAGAGATCCAAACAAACCTACCCGCAGTCAACTTCTTAGATGTCTCTTTTAACTTAGAAAAAAACTCCTACCAACTATTCAAAAAACCAAATGAATATCTACGTTACATCCACACTGACTCCAACCATCCTCCGCAAATAATAAAGCAAATTCCCATCTCTATCAACGACAGATTATCACAAAATTCCTAAAATGAAAAAACATTTAATTTATCTATACCAGAATACAAAAATTAATTAAGAAGAATGGCTTTACTGATTTTAATTTTTAGTATAATCCCCAAAAAAGAGAAAAGAAGAAAAGAAAAAGAAATATAATATGGTTCAACCCCCCGTATAGTTAAAGCGTTTCTACCAATGTCGGACATATCTTCCTAAACTTAATCGAGAAACATTTTCCATCATCCCACCCCCTAAGTAAGCTATTCAATCGAAACACCATCGAAATGAGTTACAGCTGCACCAAAAATATCGAAAGAATTATAAAAAGCCTCAACAAAAATATCAAATCAAAAATACCAAAATAATACCCACCCTGCAATTGCATAAATAAAGAAAACTGCCCTATAATAGGAAAATTTAGAGTCTCAAACGCTATTTATAAATGTATATTATTCCCCCCCCCCCCCTTAACACTCCAGAAAAAGTATATATTGGCCTAGCAGAAAGTGAATGGAAGAAAAAGTGGGCTAACCACAAACACTCATTTACAAACAAAAAGATGAAAAATTCAACCACTCTTTCAAAGTATATATGGCAGATAAAAGAAAACTTAAAAATAACACCCAAATTAACCTGGTCAATAATTAAACCAGTCCCCGCATACAGCAATGTAACAAAAAAAAATGCTTGCTTTGTATTAATGAAAAACTTTGCATAATATCATACAAAGGTACGCAAGAATTATTAAATAAAAAAAAAAAATAATAGTATCTAAGTGCCGTCATGAAAACTAGTTCTAGCTTGACAACCACGAGTCTAAAGATTAAAAAAACAAACCACGCTTGCAAACAGTAACATTTTATAATTGTTTTTGAACGTCACGATGTTATTATATAGTATATTTTTTAACGTAAAAACCAATGTAGTTTTACCTGATGATTGCTAAACGCATGAAACTTTAAGTAGTAAAAATTATGTAGTTATTTTTTTTATCTCGTCAAAAAATCAAATTTTTTGTGAACAAATTAGAATAAAATTAAAATGACAAAATACTTGTTGACTAAAAGTAGTTGTTTTTTAAAAAAACTTTCAAGAAAATTGTAGTTTTTATTTCATCAAACTTTAAAATATAAAATTTTTCACCTTTATTAAGATTTTTTAAAAGAATACTATAAAAAAAAAAAAAATTTTCTTTAACAATGTAAATTAGTGGCGGAACTACTGGACGCAGGACCCTGCGTTGCGGGGGGGCCTACCAGCTATAGGGGGCCCTCATATAAAAAAAGTTATACTCTCAATAATATTTATACTATAAAACTCTTTTCCGCAAAAAAAACATTCTTTTGCGGGGGGGGGGGCCCAAATTTTGAAGTTCCGCCACTGATGTAAATTATCTTTTCTTTAACAATGTAAATAATTTTTTCTTTTTAATCGAGCAAACTTTAAAATGCATATATTTTACATACATTTCTATTTCTAAGTTATTGTAGATGAATCATTTTTGCGACAACTTAAAAACTTTTAAAGCAGGTTATTTTGTTGATCGAGCTGTGTAAAGCTTGCTATATTTGTTAAACAATGTGTTTGATAATAATGATAATATTTTTCCATTTTACCTATCTATGTTTTCAAAGCCATACAATTTTGCTATTATCATTGTTATATTTATTTGACTTATCCGACAAATTAAGGACACGATATGATGGAAAAATATATTGCAATAAATAACCCATTGACATATATTGTCTCCAGGTAATTTTAATCCACCTCTGTTAAGTTCTTTTGTAAACCTGCAAATTCCTCAAAATAGAAATTTGTATCTTTTTCATCTCCATCGTATCTGCTGATGTATCCTGCAATATAGACTTGTGCCATTGTTACAGATTTAAATAAGACTGACTCCATATTTGAAAGATTGTGAAACACATTAAAGATATTGTCGTCATTTGGTAAAAATCCACATTTCAAACAAGTATGTTCACAACTTGTTTGGATTCCATTAAAACCTGTGTGTAAATAAAAAAAACTTTTTTTTCTTAATGTTTACTTTTTTCAAAATTTGTTGAACATTGATGAAATATATTCCGCTAGAACCTTGACGTAGCTTACTAAACATTTTATAATGGGATCACTGGAAAAATTTCCCAGACAAAGTCATGTGAAGTGTTAAGGAGATGCTTTGTTAACTCAACCACTCCTCCACATATACAAAAGCAAGAGCAGTATCTTTGGTAAGTAGTTTTACTCTTTTCTTTTGCTTTTCAGGGACCATTTTTTCAAACATATTTGTTAAATCAAGCGAAAAATTTAATCTTTAATCATTAGGATTATCTAAGACACTCCTTTCAAATTCTTCAAATTAGACACCTTCAAACGAACTTTAATATTTAGGATCTTAAAAAAGTCTACAATTTTTGGTATAAAATAAACAGTTTCACCTATATCCTGCATTTCCGGATGAATCTTTAGTGCAGTTAATGTTTCAGCACAAAATTCTGAAGACTAATGCAACATTCTGTCGTTCTATTCGTTTTGGACAGATTGAGATATATATATATATATATATATATATATATATATATATATATATATATATATATATATATATATATATATATACCTGTTTATCAACTAATTCTAGAGGTCTTCATACTAAATAAAAATCCTCAAGAATTCACAACACGAACCGTTTAAATAAATTGAAAATTACACAATAAATCGTAAGGATTTTATTAATTACACATTGATAAAAAATCATAATCTACTTGACTTGGAATACTGCATTACTAAATACTTTAGTATTTTCCGAAACAGAATTATAGTGCTAGTATTTATATATACTTCGTATGCAAAAGTATCCAAATAGTTATATATAATATTAACAAAACAATTGGAGGAAGAAAATGATTATATGAAAACATTAAACAACCTGAACGGAAAATGGAATGGAAATCATTATATGAAAATATTAGACGGCTGACCAATGAGTTTAACTCATTCAGGTCGTTAAAAGAACGTCCAAAAAACGTTTTATCCAAAGATGGATGACATATTCCTGTTAATGCAGATTTAACTAATTTTGTTGCATGCAGGGGCGCCAAAAGCATTTTTTTTGTCTTTGAGATAACTTCCAGACATGAAGCAAACTCCAAACATTTATATGTGTATACTTATGTCAAATAAAGATGCTTTGCAAAAAATTGATGAATGGAATTTGGGAACAAAAAAACCAACTGCCCGAACATTTTGTCCCCGCTGCCCCAAACGTGAGAAAAACAAATTATTAACTAGGCTAATATTCATCGATAAATTTTAAATTTCATTGTATTATCTCTCAGCGTTCAAAAATTATGACAATATAAAATTTTCAATCCCCAAAGTATATGACCATAAAGGTCATAATTTTTGAACGTTAAAATATTTTACAATAAAACTTAAAATTTATCGATGAATATAAGTCTAGTTGAAAATAGTATAAAAAATATTTGTTAAACTTGTTGCTCTCACATTTGGGGCAGGGAGGGGGACAAAATTTTGGGGCTTTTTAGTTTCCAAGCTCCAATCATCGCAATTTTTTGCAAAGCATCTTTATTTGACATAAGTATAAACATATAAATATTTGAAGTTTTCTCCATTTATGAAAGTTAGCTATCTCAAAGACCAAAAAATGCTTTTGGCGCCTCTGGTTACATAAATGCTTCTTCTATTCTTTATAGCGTCAAGCTTTATTTCTTTGAAAAGGGAAACTGGTGTTCTTAGATTTGTGACATAATTCGAACACAGTGCTTTTATATTACATAAAGTCTCATTAGTTGTACTTTAGATTGTCCAAGGTATAATACACTACCATATTCTAACTAGCTCAGTATAAGTTTTTTAAGTTACTGTTTTCTAACTTTTACATTGTATAGTTATAAGGATAACACGTTAGTTCAAAATAAATTATAGTAACAAAATAAAACATGATTAAGTTATTTAAAATCTTTTTTTAGATGAAAAATTCTATATTGTACATTCAAAGTTTTATTGTTTTTACTGAAAACTAAACTTGATTAAAGTAATTGTCTACAAGGTAAGTAAATCACTTTTCTGAAATAATGGATGTTTTTTGTATAATAATTGATGTAGTTGTTTGCAACAAAATGTTTATAATGTAATGTAATTATAATTTCAGCAAACATATCAGGCTTTTATGAGGTTATCCATGTAGTATGTCACGTTAAATTTAACTTTTAAAGAGAAATAGGAGATTAATGGCTTTCTTGCGCAGAGATTTTTTAGTAATAAAGCGCTTTATGTTGAATGAAATCTCTGCACAAGGGACCAAATGATCTCCTACTTTTATTTAAAAGTTAGATTTAGCGTGACGTACTTAATGGATGACCCCTATGAAAATTTATATAATAAAAAAAGTAGCTCAAAGAAAATACTTTTGAGTCTACAGATATTTTCTGTGGTTTGCCTTTTCTTTATTATAAGTATAAAATGTATATGAAGTAATATAAACTACAAAGTAACTAACAATTTTTTTGAGTTCTCTGCAAGATTTATACTTTCAAAGTATTATTTTGCAACTTTTTTTTTTCTTTTTTTTTCACTGCATAGCTAGAGGATTTTGTTTTTGTAGCTCAAATTTGGACTTGTTCGAGGATAGCAATGTTGGACTTTAAATGCAGCAACCATTTTAGGTTTTTATTGAGGCTTGTACAGCAAACTCATTGTAGGGCCAAATGTAAATGAGATACAGTGTGTAAATGAGATACAGTGCTATAAATGAAAACTGCGATTGCGAAATGTTTTTTTGAATCGCCCTAGCATTTAATTCGCAATTGATGCGGCTAACTATACATGCGGTAACTATACTTGTGGTCTGATGTTAAGGTCATTGGAGACTATCACAAGTTCTCGCTCGATTACAGTCTTTTTGAGTGGACAACACGAGCCGTCGACGTTACCCATTGTGTATTCGTGTGTCAACTTGCTTTATGCACGGCATACATGCATTACTTTGTATTTCTTAATTTTGAAATGCATAAGCAAATATGAGACCATTCCACTGCTCTGTTAATATCAGCTTGGAGAGTGACGCTGTAAGACTCATTTTTAATTAAGCCAATAGTTTTACTGTTGCCAGCATATACTTTTATTTGATAAGTGATGTTGTCCTGCAGATCATTATTAATGAAAATTACGAAAAACAAAGGGCCCAAGACCGAGCCTTGAGACACGTCACTAGTGACCGCTTGCCATTCAAATGTGGTGCTACTTGTTGACTTCGGTTGCTTAACCATTTGAGTTCCAGTCAACAAGCGGGCCTTGAATATCGTAAGCTCTTAACTTATGAAAAAAGCGTTTATGAGGCACTTTGTCAAACGCCTTTACGATGTCTGTGTATAACCCTGACTGCATGGTTGCAATGAATTGCTTCCGTCATGATGTCCCGAGTTTGTAACAAGTTTGAGACGCAACCTTTATAATAAACATAGCCATGCTGCTTTGGAGTAATTAAGTCATTAGCAGCACAGCATTCCGTTATGCTTGTTTGAGAATGATTTTACATCAATATACATGGAATAGATGTGAGCGAGATAGGCCGGTAGTTTGATGCATTTAGTTTATTACCCTTCTTTAAAATAAGCGGTACATTCATTTTTTTCCACAAGTCGGTAACAACACCAGTTGCAAACGAGCACTTGTATATAAGCGTTTGACAAAGGTAGTTGCATATTTACTAAGGTAAGCCATCATAACCGGTTGACTTTTTTTATCAAGGTGGTTAAAGCACTTTTGTACTATATTGATAGAAAAAATTGCTTAGTCAATGACACAAATTGCTTAGGTATGACTTTCAAAAGCTACCACTGAACCTTTGGGCTCCAAAATAAAAACCGATTGAAAATAGTAGTTTAACAATAAGCATATATTGCCAGTATTGGTAGTGATGTTGCTGTTAACTGTTTCTAGCTATGTAAAAGTGTTCTTGACGCTTTTTTTGCTTCGTATATGTGCATGTATGTAAATATATGGGCTGCTTTCAGGCTCTCTGGTGAGTTTCTCTTCGTAGTTGTGCGTTAAGCAATGTAATTCTTCGAAAAATTTTTGCGTATCGGAACCTGCATTAATGTACTCGGCGCAAGAGGCGCGTTTTGCCTTGACCCCTTAATAAGATCTAGTGTTACCGATTGATCCTAATTTTTAGTGAAAGGAGTAGTTGTTGATGAGGTGTGTATTTTGATGGCTTCATTATACATGATTACTAGGAGCTGGTAGTTATTGTTTGTATTTAGCCGAGTGAATTCTGTTTTCCAATCAACAGCTGCGAAGTGCGCGGACATTGCTGCGTAGTTTGCTCGGCTCTAAATAAGTTGAGCTCATAGCGGCAAAATAGGCAAGTTGTCAAGGCCTATAACAGGGAGTTGACCTTCAGTGAAGCAGCGTGCTTGGCTGATTGAATTTGCCATATAGTACCATTGCCGAGCAGTTTACGTTAGGTAGCATCTGCTGAGCGGCTGTGATCGATGTGATGCACTGAATTAGAACCTGATCATTAAGGTTGTGAAGACGATATAAGCCGCCAAATAAAAACGATTCTTTATCAATTTTTATTTTTTGTCAGATTTACTCAATTAATCTTAAGTTGAGCTAAATATAATTAAGTTCGTTGACTATGATATCGTTTTTTGTGTAAATGGCAATTCCGCCGCCTATATTGTTTTTGTATTAGCGATGTGGTTGATAGCCGGGTATGGCAACGTCTGATAAATCTGTAAACAGTGTTTCCACAAAAATATTACGTGTAGGGAACTAGATTTAGGCAGAGCAGATAGTCTGTCCGACAAGTCTTGGCATTCGTCATTATTGAGTGAGCATGGGTTGTTTGCCTAGTAGATGGCTAGTGAAACGGCGGAGGCGTTGAGCTGGATTGGTTAAATTTTTACTTTAGTTATTGGTCTAGGATGTCTAGTTGGCAGTGGAGCTTTCTGAGTTAAGAGCAACTTGCGTTGTCAGCCAGGGTTCTGGCTGACAACGCAAATACATAGCACTGATTAGACGTTATAATGCAAATACATAACACTAATTAGACGTTGATTTGATAACATTGATGCAACTGATGCGACCTGCCCTTCGATATATATTATTCCGAAACAATATCTATCAATGTTGAATTAATACATCACTAAAACTGATTTTGTCACCCTTTAAATTAAAGAAAAATTAAAATTATAGAAAATAAGCATAGTTTTCATAAAATGTGTTGCAACTAGCCCGGTCTCCCCTATTTTTATCTAAGGATTGATTCTTATTTTGGTATTAAAACACATTAGCTTTATATAATCTACCCATACTAAGGGGTTTTCTTTTAAATGCTTCTATTTCATTTTCTTTTTCAAGCCTGATATGGTTTTAGCTATTTTTAATAACCTTGAGTTCTTTTTCATCAGTAAACTATTAGTTTGTTTTACATATAAATTTATTTGTTGTCATGGATGGGTTAAGTTTTGTTGTCATAGATGGCTAAATAACGCTGTTCTCTTATTGAGATATTCAAACTTGACGTTTTTAAATGATCTTTTATAAACAGGGTTTAAATTGAGTTATTTTTTTATTGCTGCAACATGATGATGATTATATCTGACTTTTTATTTAATTTGTGCTCAAAGCATACTAGATTACGATCGCTGACAATTGTATCGAGGCACGTGAATCAGGTATCAGATGTTCTGTTGGGTTATGTATATTGTATCTTCACTCCGGCCACCTAAAGGAAACATGATATTGATTTATCTAGATTACATTTGCATTATTAAGATCTGCATCAAATTAGCCCATTATAACTAGTTTTTATTTTATTTTATTAACTCATTAAAAGTTAACTACCATTGATTTTCGACACTTCGTTAAGCGAATAGCCTATTTGTTAAGCGAATAGCACTATTCGTTACTTTAAAACCAATCTTTTTAAAAAAATTTAACATGTATAATTCACATTTATTACTTTTTCAAACAATAAATTATTAAATTATCAAAATAATAAAAATTAAATTATAGATAAATATCATTATTGAAATTAAAACTATTTATTTTATTTTATTTACAAAGCAGGATTTTTCGACATTTAGAACTACAAATTTGAAATTTAAATTTAATTTTGATTTTTTTTTTTTTTTTTAAAAATGTATTTTAGTAAAGTGTTTAATGAAGCGATTTGATAAACGCTCAAACTCGGTCAGGCGTAGCATCTTTTACAAATTTGATTGGATAGTTACTGTGAACTCATTTATGTTGCTTCATTTAATTTACAAACTATATATCATCATTGTTACTTAGTTTTATTCGTAACAGTATTTTAAACTCAACAGCAATTTAATAATTCCAGTTTGCAATATTACAAAAAAAATTTTTATACTTGTTTTGTACAATAGATTTAGTTATTTAATTTTTAAAAGTATTTCAATGATATATTTTCTAGACACGTTATAAAAATTACTATGGCAATGGCTGTTAGGGTAGTCATTTTATCATTTATGTTTGGTTCGGCATTAGCTGTAATGGAACTAAATGATAACAACTTTTTTGAATATGCTAAACGAAAAGAAGTACTTTTGGTGGATTTCTATACTCCATGGTAAAATTAGTATTTATGGTATGATTATTTAGGTCAGTAGAATTAAATATGATATATGGATAAATGACTCAGAATTAAGTACAATTTGTTATATACATAGATTTGTTTGCTAAACCAATACCTTACTATTTTTTAAAAACTAAATATTATTAATTATTCAACATTAGGGAGCTGTGACGAATTTTTTAAGTTAAAAGCATATTTTAGAACCAATATATCAATATTTGCCTTGCGTACAACAAATCTTGAAGTTTTATCTGAAACGCTACAGGCATGTTTTTATCTACTTGTTTAGATATACCTTTCATATAACCTTGATATAAGTTTCCCGAATTTTCATATCCGTTGCAATAACTCATCAATAATAATCCTTATTTTTTGCAAAGAATACAAACACAACAAAAAGTGCACTTGCTTTCGCATTTACGTCTTTACTAAAAAATTTTTCAATTTACTCATTAGTGTCAAGTTTTCAGCCAACCAAATTTGAGATTCAATTTTTTGCTTTAATAAGTTAAACGGTTTACCTCACAATAAGAACCCACGCGTCACCAAACCAACCCCCTACATGCCAAGCCTCCTTATCTACTGTCTATTTTAGCACATGAAGCCTTTTTGACTTCTAGATTCATTTAGCGACTGCTAGATTCGTTTGGCTGATCAACAATCAATTAATTTCTTAAATGCATATGTTATTATATCAAGTTTTCTTCGGCTTTTAAAGAACTTATTAGACAAAATTCTTTTTATCAATGTCTCACAACGACCTAAATCATTTGAAATAATTAATTCTAGATCATTTTATTAACCTTTAAAAGATTTCAGAGAGTTTTTATATAAAATACTTACAGAATCTTCGTGGTGACTAAAAAAAAAAATAAAACTGCATTTCTGGCATATCATCTATGTAACAGACCTACTAAAATACAACCATTCATTTTAAATCCTTGTAATATTTAGTATAACTTTATTGAATAACTTTTTTTAGTTAACATTGTTAATTATTTACAAGAATTGAATGTAGTCAAAAAAAAAAAATTAAAAAAAAAAGTTAAATATATTCAATCCTTAATCATTTTTTTATATAACAATGAAAGAAATCAAAAAAGTGATGCAATGCGTTACACTAGGTACGTTTTTTTTATATAAATATGCTCGTAGCTAATTTTAATTGTGATATACCTGCATAAGTCTACTAATCACAATGATAAACACAACCTTTCAAACTAAATATATGTTATTTAGCTTTACGATTGTAAAGTGTTCTCTGTTAATCACTGTTTTCTTCCTCCGTAGTAAAGTTACTTCATATATTTGTAGCCATATGCAAGACATGCATGCACCAAACTTAACATAAATATATATATATATATACAACGCATATACATATACATAAACATTTAACTCACAGGTGTAAAGAATCAAAACGTCTTGCGCCAGAAATGCAATGGGCAGCTTTAGAATTGGGTGTTCAAAAATCAAAGAACCTAGCTCAGGTATTATTACTCATAGCACATTTCTAACACCTTATGTTATGCAACTTTAGGTGTAGCGACTGTAAGAGGTTAGCTCCAGAGTTCGAAGGTGCAGCAGCACAACTTCAGGATAGAAGCGCTGATTTGGTGAAGGTACAAGAATCATATTTATATTTATTAATGATTTAGGTTTAGAAAAATAGTTTTGAAATAAAAAATATTAATTAAAGCGCTATAGAAAAGAGTGCGCCCTTTGCCTCTCACAACCTTTAGTTGATCTGCATTGCACTAGAAACCTCTGTTGAACACACAAACTGTTATATTTTGAAGTAGTAGTAAAAAGTGATTTTAAATAGATATTTTTTATAAAGTAAATGAATATTATTTTAATATGTGAATTTGTTTTACAGGTTGATTGTGAAGGTGCGGGAAAAGGACTATGTCAGATGTACCAAATACGCAGTTGGCCACAGTTAAAGAATTTTCATTATGGAACATATACAGGGGATTACACTGGACCACAGAGTGCTGGTAACTTTGATTATTATTATAGGAGAATAGAGAACAAGACAACTTAAACTTTGAATAAAATTAATAGTTTTTTTTTTTTTTTTACAAATTCTTTGGAAAAGCAAAAATTAAATAAAAATTTATAGCAACAAGTACATACTTATTAATGATTTTATTATTTTCTATATTTTTATTTACATTGTAATAAAGTTTGATTTCGATTACTTTGAATATTGACTACTTATAGATTTAAAGTTGTTTTATCAAGCTTCAAAGCTATGATATGTTGCTATTAATATATGTCTGCCATTGTCCAGGTTTTTAAGAAGGAGAGCGCAGCGCTAAACTAATTAAAACTGAAATATTCATTGCGTTCTCCTACAGAAAAACCGGGACAATGACAGCTAATATTCATAAACTAAATATGAAAACCTTAATGCTGGTTAAAAAAAGTAAAACTTAGAGACGTAATTCCTGAAGCTACTCTTCATATTTTGCTACAGGCAGTTCAATGTTGGAATGGAAAACAACAGCGAACAACTTTTAACAATAATATATATATATATATATATATATATATATATATATATATATATATATATATATATATATATATATATATATATATATATATATATATATATATATATATATATATATATATATATATATATAGTAACATATTTTTTTAAAATAGCAGTCTAAAAACTCGCGATATGTATATACATACTGCTACAGCGATAGGTGGCTATAGTTAAATAGTTTGACAAGCTACAGATTTGTCGTTATTGACAAGCTACAGATTTGTCGATAGGTTGTAGCTAGCTACAATGCTACAATATGTAACAACCATATATCGTAGCAATATAGGTAGGTATTTAGCTGCGATATCTAAATAGCCACATTTCGTAATAAAATTGCAGTGTTTCAAGTTTAATTATTAAAGAATAAATATTAGACTCAATACTAAAAATCGAATTTTTAGTATTATTTAGCATTTTGGCTTTTAGTAAAGGCCAAAATGAATTATTAATGTGAGAAAAAAAAATCGCTTAAAATTGTTATTTGGTTAGCTAGTCCCCCACAGGGTATAATGAAGTTTTTATTTACTTTTTTTTTATCATAGTATCTTTTTATAAAAAAAAATTATTTTAAAAAAATGATAAAATGATCATATTATGCGGTATTGGTGTAGTGGTAAAACACTCGCTTCATAAACGAGTGGTTCAGAGTTCGATCCCCACCACGTCCCTGGTAGTACCGCGCTCAAATCGTTTTTCCGCGCAGCGGCCTTGTTCGTCAAGGTTTGTGTTTCGGAGTTATAGAGTTGAGAGAAGATTGTAACCACAAATAAGTAGCCTCCTCGTTTGTAGCGGCTTTCTTGGCCTTGAAGAGGTGAATTAAAATAAAAAAAAAATATTAACAAAAAAATATATAATGATAAAAATTGTACTCAATTTTATGTAATTTGCTAACTTTCCTACAAATAATTTATCATCTAAAATTTTTTAAAAACCACGGGCTCCAAGTGCGGCACAATGTTGTCATTTAACAAAAATGATTTAAGAAAAGAATGTAAAAACAATAAAAAAATTTTTCTCAAATTGGCCATACCATAATTTTTAAGCTAATTAAAAAGCATTTAATGCTTTTTTTTTATCATATCATTTACCCATGATAAAATCAATTGCATAAAATATTAAGAAATACATATTTGCTTTTAAGAATAATTTGTCATTGAGACTTTGCTTTGCGTTGAATAGATCCAACCAAAGTTTAATCAGTTTTTAAATAGGCACTGTATATTTATGGTGAGGTCTAATAAACACTTTATATATCTTGAGAGCCAAGTTTTCATCAATGAAAAAGAATGTCTTTTTGCTTCCAAGGAATTTATACAATTATTTATACAATTGTTCGAAAATATGTAAAATTAATAAATTAAACATTTGATTCGCAGTTTTATGCAAAAATAAAATATTCCAGTTGATTGATGCAGTAAAGTTTGATATTGAATTGTAATCACCTGCTGAAACTAAACAACTGAAATTCACTTTCAACGGTTTTGAAACTAAATTTCTTCAAGTGATACTAAAGCGGCCCTTAGTATTATTACCTAATATAGCATTAGGAAACAATTTTAAAATAAAATTACTGTTGTAAGTAAATAATAAGTCCAACATGTGGTTTGAGCAAACATAGGGTGTCTGGACGTAGGAAATGTGATATGTTAAAGTTACCGACAAGTGAAGCAGCCATTATAGGGCTTTTTAATAAGGCTATAAGCTAATTTGAAGGATTTAGCGTATATTATTTCAAATTAGCATCATTTGGTCTATGTATAACCTAGATGTGTTTATTGTTAACTTTTACAGGTTCCAAAACTTGTTTGAGAAAACTTTTATAGAACTAATTAACTTCATGAGAGATAAATGCATCAGTAATGAAGATAGCTACACTCCCACCTCAACGTCCGTCTTAGGAATAATCCTTTTAAAGTGAGTTATTGTTTTAATACAATAGCTTCACTATTGTACTTTGCTTTAAAACCTTACGACTTTACTTACCACTTTACTAAATTGTATATTTATGAGCTAATACAGTTTGTTTTAAATTTTTAGATATAATTAAATAAAAAGCTCACTATTTGATGTTTTAATCAAGATTATTATTAAAGCTAAAAAAATAGTCTGAAAAAGAGTTTTTAGCTCTTAGCTATATAACAATAGCAAAAATTACTTATTTTACTATGTTTATATACATGCATATAATATTTATTTTACTATGTTTATATACATGCATATAATATTTATTTTACTATGTTTATATACATGCTATATACATACTTATTTTACTATGTTTATATTCATGCATATAATATTTAAGAATAAGAACGTTTAAAAAAAAATTGTTAAACTTGGCTTGGGCCCCTAATAACTCTGGGCCCTTTTGCATATCAATAAATGATCATGAATAAACTATTCAACTGAACAAATGAAAAATTAATCAGCTTTTTAATGTTTCATTTGTAATACAGTATGGTTCCATTTTGTGAAATGGTTTGAAAATTTAAGAAAAATGATGGTACAAAATTATAACGTCATTTTAATTTTGTGCAACAAAATTTGATGATGCGTTTATCTTAATTTAAATTAATTATTAATACTTTTTTTATTGCAGTAATTCTGAATGACCTCAAATATTCAATTTGGCATACTTTCTGAATATTTTCTGAGATCAACAAGAGATATGTTCTTCCGAACAAGTACAATTGTCTTTTTCGATACATTGAAATTTTAATACTGTTTCCCTTATGCATAAGCACGTCTTGCTAAGATGTCCCAATTGTTTTCGATGGATTTTAAATCAGGTGAGAGCCATTCCAATAACTAAATTTTGTTGTTGGTGAACCATGAGATATTTGATTTTGTTTTGTGAATCGGCATTATCTTGCTGGAAAATAAAATTTGTTTCCAAATTTTTGTGAAATATCCGTCAAATGATCATCCATCAAATTTCCATATTTTTCAGCACTTAGTTTAGAAGTAATAAAGCCAACCGTTTTACGTGCGCACCCCAATTCATTATATCACTACTCTTCCATAGCTTTTCTTTTTGAAAATGTCATGGCAGTAATTAAAGCCATCCTGACCATCAAGATAGAAATTTTTTTCCTTCGATCACACAATTTTTTCGCCATTCATCTTTCAATGTCATATTATCCTTAGCCAATTAAAGACTAATACGTTTGGGTTTATGTAAGTTTTTTGCATATCTGTAAATGTCTGGCGTGTTAATAGCACGATTCATCCTCAATCTTGAGCATTTTAATTTCAAATCAGCGCCAATTTGTATTGCGGAGATTCTGTGGTTACTAGCGCCATGCACAATTCGTTGCAGTTGGCGAGCTGTTAGCATCGGTCTTCTACTATTTCAATGCTCTGTGCAATAATTCCTTGGATTATTTACAAAATGATTGATCAAACATGGTCTCAGCTTGCAAGCGAATGTCCTGCTCGATAAACGCAATGACCTGTAAGCTTCAATATTTTGTCTAGTTTTCAACGGAAAGTAGAATTCCTCTTGACATTCAATAAAATGTATTTGATTAAACAAATTTAATTTAAAAACGGAATTTAGTACTATTTATTATAAAGATTTTGGTGTAATTTAGATAAAGAGGTTAAAGTAATGCACCGTGGTTTTAAACGATTTTATAATTTGAATTAATTAAATTATAAATGAATTCAATTAAAGTATTTCGTTTATTTCAAAAAATGATCTACAAGCAGAATTTGATTAACAAACTTTGAAAGCTACTTTCAAAACTTCTATTCAGATGAGATTATAAATCAGCACAAGTATCAAAATGAATATAAAAAAAAAGATCGGGTTCACAACAAAACCTACTCCCTATATGATTACACTTGCCCTCACATTGCAAAACTGGGGCTGCAAAAACTTTTGAACTTGGCTGGGAAGTGGTACATTATTTGCTCTACTTGCTTCACTTAGCGTCAATAAATTATACTTATTTTGATCACCAGCGAACAGCTGGTACAATAAAATGTTTGCAACGAGGAGGCGCACCATCAGCACCTCTTAGTGACGTTAATAAGATGTCGTATAAACGTCTTACGGACATCTGTGCCCACTGGGGTTACTTCTTTTTTTCAAAGCCTAAAGTTTTAGGCTAACAACATTCTTTGATATTATATGCGTTGGTCACAAACAACAATGTTGCATATATATTTGAAGTGTACATATGGAATCAAAACAAGTTATTTAAAAAAGAATTTTTAAATAACTTGTTTTGAAAAAACACTACTTTTGTCATTCACTCAAGACTAAAGCGGATACCAAATCTCAAACATCTCTAAAGCCAGCACTCTAACCATTGCTCCATAGCTGCTCATTTCTTAACAATATAAATATATAGCAGTACTTTGTTGGTAATATTGGTTAATGTTAGTGTCATCATAGAAACGAAGCGATGTTTGTTGTTAGAAGATTAATTTAGTAAGCTAATAGCGTGATTTATTTAGAAAACTTTACTCACTCTTATTTTTGAATGTTTAAAACCAAAATTGTTGCTAAGTGAAAAACTAAGATTTAGGTTTTCTCCAAGTTGTTTGACTTAGTGTTTAACTATTTCATTGTTAATAATATTGGATATACATATACATACATATATTACATTGAAAAATTCTGAAAATCGTTGCACAGTTTGTAAAACTTTACCCCTATATTATCAATACCCAAAACTAGATTAAAATTTTCTTGTTTTGTTTTGTGAAAACAGAAAAACTAGATAAAGTAAAATAAAATTTTTATTCAACTTTCAATTTATTTTCCTCAGACTTATCAATTTAAAATATAAAATTTAATTTATTATTTTTAATTTAGAGGCAATTGCTTCATACATCAATACCGTTGAACAATCAAGCAGCAACTTTGTTCCTGGTTATTATCCAAACGTCGGCTACGCTATGGCACCAAAAGATAGCTTGGTTGAACCAGCACCTCCAGTAGTTGGGGCACTCAGCTGTGCAAGATGCAATATTGGCAAAGGAAGTAAGTTTTAAACAAAATAATATATAACCTATTAATCAATTATTTATTTAAATTAAAATTATTTTAAAATTATATTTATTTTTATGAAAAACTTGGTTTTGCCATAAATAAATATTTCTTTCCACAAAGTAGAAAGTGACTGCTGAGCACTTTTGTTACTAATAAATATTTTTTTGTTAATTATATTAATATATAATGTGATGCTACAACAATTTTTGTTTCAATAGTTTATACTTCTTTCACGTAATGTTTTTTTACAGTAGTGCTTATGCTATTATGGTAATGCAATGTTGTTACTATAATGTTGTTTTTGCTACTCTAACGCAATGTTTGTTACTATAATTTGTTGTTTCTAAAGATAAAGAGAGTTTATTCATTTGATATGGTATTTGTAACTATAATCTGCTGTTTGTAACTGATACATAGTGCTTTAGCGTCATGTATTGTGTTAGCGAAATTTGAAGTTTGTTTATATGACCCATATTTTAATTATAGCTAAATGCACTAAAGTTGTAAAGAAAGCTTGCGTCGAATTACAGTTGAGGGAAAAAGCAAAAAAAGAAGAAGCAAAACAAAATGACGATGATAAAAAAAGAAGTGTGTTAGTGAAAAAAGCTGATAATAAAAAGAAATCAAATAATTAGTAACACGAAGTTTTCGAATGTACATGTTCAGATTATTTTCAAGATACATTAGTATCTAATAAACATGCATATATATATATATAAATATAAATAGTAAATTAAAATAATTTTTTTTTTTAATCATGTATAGTAAAATTTATTTAAACAACATCTGATATCATCAGGCACTATTGGAAAAATAAGGTTTGCTTTTAAAAAAAAATCAATTACTAGGAAAGACAACCTTAGCAGCAGTCCCTTGGACACAGGTCAAATTAACAGACGACTGAGGTAAAGTCGCACTGTAATAAAACAGTATTATTATTTTGTTTTAAAAGTCTCAAATTTAAAAATAAAAATTTAAAATTATTAACTCACATTTCAAATGATTTTGCAAATTTTTAATTTTAGACTAAAATTTTTGAAATAAATGAACATTTAAAACTTTATCAAAAAGATTTTTGGATAAAGATGAAACTTAAGACAAGAGAGCTAAGTTACTAACAAACTCTGTTTACAATAAATTTAGACATACTCCTAACTCACTACAATAAATTTATAGACATATTCCTAACTCACTACAATATATTTATAGACGTATTCCTAACTCACTACAATAAATTTATAGACGTGTTCCTAACTCACTACAATAAATTTATAGACGTATTCCTAACTCACTACAATAAATTTACAGACATATTCCTAAATCACTACAATAAATTTATAGACATATTTCTAACTTACTATAATAATCGCTTTCCGAAAATAGGAAAAGAAATAAAAACAAATTTAATTGACCTGTTCATGTAATACCTGTTTATGAAATACTGGGGGAATAAAAAAATTATCATAGTAAAAACAAAAACGCTGCATTAAGTAACAAAGTAAAGGAAATACGAAAACATATTTTAAAAAACTAAAATAGAAATCTTAAAAATTGTCTTAAAAAAAATTAAAAATTATAAGGGAGATAATTAAAAAATCAGGGATATTTTGAAAAAGTTAATTAGTGCCGTGCCTGACCGGTGTTCATTGCGAGCAAAGCACGCAGGCGGCTATGCGAACTTGAACTATGCGCTCAACAAATTAAGGACTTAATTAAAACAAGAATTTTCAAAAGAAAATTTTATAGCGTTATATTTGATGAAACAACGGATACCAGTTATAGTTCTCATACGGTAGTCGTATTAAGATATATTGATGTTAATACCTGTGCAATCCGTGAAGATTTTATTGATTTTGTAAACTGCTATACTGAAAATTATTCTAATTTTACTTATGAACCTGTATTAACTGGAGAATTGCTAGGAAACACAGTTGCAAACACATTTACAAAAATTGGCTTCAATTTAAAGGATTGTGTTGGTATAGGTACTAATGGATGTAGCCTTATGTTAGATGAAAACAACGGAGCAGTCACAAAATTACAGAAGGTCCTTCCAAATGCAATAAAAAGCCCATGTTACAACCATTCTTTAAACTTATCAATTTCCAAATGTTCGTTTGTGCGAGCTGTAATAAATACAATGAAAGAAGTAATATCATATTTTAAAGATTCGCCGAAGCAAAGTAACGTTCTTAAATAAATAAATAAGGGAATGCTTACAAGCTTATGCGAAACAAGATGGATTGAACGGCATGATTCTATGTTAAGTTTTAAATCTTGTTTAATAAATGTAGCAGAAACACTAAATTTGATATCTCAGTGAAATAAACGGGGTTCTTCAACAAAGGCCGCATTATAAAAAATGCAATATCTGAGCCCTTATTTGCAATAACACATTTGTTCATTAGCCAATGTGTTAAATACCACAGTCTCTATAAGTATGGCTCTTCAAAAAAAATTATTGGATAAGGAGTATGCAAAAACGATTTTCAAACATACCATAAAGATATTAAATAAAAGACGACAGAATGAAGAAAAATTAAATGCTATGTCTACATCAAAATTACTAGAAGACTAAAGTTTAAAAATCAAGATTCCACGAATTACAGGTAAACAAACTAATCGCATAAACCTCAATACCAATAATCCTCTAACTTACTATAGAGTCAATGTTTATTTACAGTTACTTGATAGCATACTTCTAGATTTACAGTTCAGATTTTCTGATGAAACCTTGAATTCTTTTGAACTAAATGTAGCAATTTCAAGAAATTTATTAAATAAAGCAAAAACAGAGTTAACAGCATCCATAACTAATATACTAAATTTTATGAAAGAACTGCCCAACATAGAGAATATCCAATTAATGAAAGTTGCTTCAGAATTTGTGCTTTTGGAGCTAAAATGGAAAGGCGCAATCAAAAAGCAACAAGACCTACCTGAATTAGCACTGAAAGCGTACAAGCAATGTGATGGTAATGTCTTCCCTTTAATTAAATGTATTTTGCAACTGCTTTGTACCCTTTCTGTTAGCGTTGTTTTGGGAGGACGGAGTTTCTCTGTTTTAAAAAGACTCAAAACTTTAGATTCATTATAGGACAAAAACGATTAAATGGCTTAGCTATGATGCATATCCATAGAGACTGCATCATAAATGTCATAAAATTATTGATAGTTTTGCATCATCAAAAACTAGAAATCTCATTTTTATATTCTAGTTTGTTAAATTTATAAAAGTCTTTGTTAAAAAAAAGAATATACTAAAGATATTATTTTGTCTTTTGTTGCAGATTAAAGACAGGGCCAGATTTACCTATAGGCAGACAAAACTGCAGCCTGTGCACCATGATTTTAGCGGGCTCAATTTTTAAATGTATTGTGGAAATAAAATCCGTCCCTTATTACAGACTTATCTTGAAAAAATCAAACGTTGAAAATATTTATTTTCAACGTTTGAATTGTTAGTATTTTGTCTCATAGCCATGCCATAATGATTTTATTCATCACATTTTTTTTTAGCCTTCTTTTCCTCTCAAGTTCCTTTTTCATCAGCAAGTTTTCCCCTTTATAATTAGCTTTAATGGTAGGAAGACGTTTTTGCATTTGACCAACACGTTATTATATTGTAATAAAATATATTTTATTATAAAATAATGTTTTATAAAGATCAGATTTTGATATCTCATCAAAAGATTTAGTATCTCTGTTGGAAGTTGTAATTGCATTCAATTCATGAAATTTTGAAAAACTGTGCTAATCCCATTTTTTTCAAAAATCAAGTTTTCAATATTGATACTTTTAATACAAGCAGAACATCTACCAATTATGGTTATTAAAAAAGTAAATAATTCATTTTCAATTATAAAACTGCATTCGAATGCAGTGGGAGGAGTTGCAAAACGTTCTTCAATTCTAAAGAAACGTTGAACCAGCCTGTTTTAGTCGATTGATTTAAAACTTTTTTTAATGACGTTTGATTTGTATTATCATTATTTGCTGTTACTTCTCCTCTGAAAACAAACTTTTTTGCAAGTGCATATTGAATTGCACTGTTTAATTTACATAAATTTTTTCTATATTTATCTCCATCATTATAAAGATAAATTTTGGGAAAAAAAAAATTTCAAAAACATTATCTAATGCAAAATTGGGCAAGTGCAAACCGAAACAAATGCGCCAAAGAAATGTTCAAAAAAGTCAAAATCTTTATAAATGAAGAATTCAGAACAAAAACAGTTTTTTGGAAAAAGAAAAAACGCAATTCTAACAGAAATATCAATAAAAAAATTTCTTTAGTAACCATATTTTATGCAAACCCAGTAAACATTCTTTAAAAGAATTCTTTAAATCAACTGTGATTTTACTCAATGGTTACATAGTGGACCTTTAGTGGCAGCCGCCAAAAATGGCTAGCCTTTATGATATATGTTGTAAAGTTTTCAGCCGGCCACTTATAGCAGATGCCACTAATGGCCAACTAAATGACCACGCTAAGGTTGTAATGATACTATTTACTTTCTTGTTTTTGGTTGTTTTTTTTTAATTTTTTTTTAGATGCCCCAAGAAGTCTTTTCGGTCTTATCACAGAGCACCCCGGATGAGCATTTAATAGAAAGTATGCCTCCTTCCTAACCGATGTCCAAAAACTTGCCCAGAAGTGGGTTTGAACCAAGAATCCTTTGTGTCTGAGGCAAATGCGTTACCACGGCGCCACATCTGCTCAATGATTTAATGGAAATAATATGGAAGATTTTATCTTTTAATTATATTGGAATTGTACATAGTATTTTAACAATCTTATTTTATTTTTAACCTGTGAAGCACACTCAGGGGTTCTGTAAAAAAATTGTGGTGACTTTAATCTTTTTTTGAGCTCCTGTCTATTTAATATAAATTCACCCTTTTTTATGTAAACGTTTCTTTGTAATTATATTTTCCTATTATATGAACAGCAAATATATAATAAAATATAATAAATATAATATAAATATATAATAAATATAATTAAAAAAAATATATTCTATGTAATGTTGTACAAGCATCTTAGATATAAATAGAGGTCCGAGGTTTGACGCCGGCTGTAGCCCAACAAGTAACATTGGAACGGAAGGAGGCGGGAACTTCTAGTTTAACGCTCTTCCGCGTTGCTTAGTGATAAGATCGTAAGGACTTCTGAGAGCACCTAAATAACCTTAAAAAAAAATAAAAAAAATAATGATGATAATAATAATAATAATAATAGCAATAATAATAATAATAATGATAATAATAATAACTGATGAGCTAAACTCCAACGAAACGCGGAAAGCGCCTACATAGAGTCACTGCAAATCCACATAAAAAATGTTTGCTGAGAAGTATTTTTAATTTAGATATTATTATATCATAAAATCCTATCAATAAAAATTGTAAATTTTTTTATTTAGAGGCAAATACTTCACATTAACATAAATGGTCAAAATTAAAAAAAAATAGTTGTTTAAATTAAGACAAACTTTTCAAACTTTTTATAAAAACTCCATTCATTTGCTTAAATTTAAAACAAAATGTCGACATAGACATTTTGTTTTAAGAGAAAAAATCTTTATTAACTAGGTATAACTAAAAATTCAATCAAGATATCTTAAAAGGCGAGATGCTTCTAGCTGGCTGAGCAAAATAGTTAAATCAAGAGTAAAAAACAAAAAAATCATAATAGAATATTGATACTCAGAGTTTTATGTGTTACCACAATTACCATGTAAGTAGTAAAAGTTTTTCTATCTGCTAATTAAACCTTTTAATTTTTAGATTAATTTTATCTTTTTTAAAATTATTTTATATCTGTATATAAATATATATAGATTCAATATAAATGATTTTGGCCATATTTTTATGCCTAAAAAATCTGGCCAAAATCTGGCCCACAGCTCCATAAAATTAGAAAAGATATAAAAATTTTAAAGAATATTGACTTTGAAATCGAAATAAGCATAAATGTAAAAATTGTGAATTTTTTTGACGTCATCTCTGAAAATTTATAGTCTTTCAATAAACCAAATGATGAATTATCTTATGTTAATATCTTCCACCCCAAATTTTAAAACAAATCCAGATTTCAAGGCTAAACTTCTCTAATGAAAATGTATTTAATTCCTTTAACAAATTTTCGAAGATGCCCTCAAAAAAAGTGGATTTCAAAATTTTGAACTAAAATTTGACCCTGAAAAAAGTATACTCAAAAATCAAATTGACCTAGAAATGTAGTTTGGTTCAGATATAGGAAAACTTTTTTCACTAACATAGCCTATGTCATAGGAAAAACGTTTTTAAAATTGGTCGATAAACACGTCTCGTCTTCTAATAGATTACATAAAATTTTTAATCGAAATACAATTAGCGTTAGCTACAGTTGCACAAAAAATATAGAAAGATTCATAAAAGGTCACAATAATTCTTTGCTAAATAAAAACATATCCTAAATGAAAAAACAACAGAAAATTGAAATTGTAAACAAAAAGAGCACAAAATAATTATAATAATCCCTTTCAAAAAATATTAAAAAAGTAAAAAAAGCAAAATTAAACAATTTTTTTTATCATAGCGTCAGAATATTTCACTAATGCGTGAAATATTAAAGTAGTAAGACATTTATGACTTCCTGTAATTTAAATTTTGATAAAAGTTGATGCTTCATTGATTTGAACTTTTTTCATCAATTTGAACTCGTCATTTCTGACGAGTCTTAATTGATGAAACACAGTGTTAAATGAAAAAAGTTTGACAAGCGATTTTCTACTAATTTATTATTGTTCTGTTCTTTATACCGTCTTTATACCTTTTAGATGATATCAATGCTTAGATCATTTTCAAGATATAAATATTTAAATTAACTTTAAAATTAACTACGTAAAATCAAAACAAAAGCTTTCCAAAAAAAAGATTATGAACTTAAAAAAGCAGTCGAACTTGTTAATGATGGAGAACCTTGTAAACGTGTGGCAAGGCTATTGAACATACAACACAGAACTCTAAGATGTCATGTTAGTGGTTTAAGAAAAACTAGCGTGGTTGGTCGAAGGAGTGCATTGCTACCAGAAGGGGAAGTAACAATTGCTCAATACATTGCAACTTTTAGTGATTTTGGCTATGCATTCGAAATAGTAGACCTAAAGCTGTTTATACAAAGTTTTCTTCAAAAATCTGGTAGGGATTGCCCATATTTTAAAGAACATTTGCCTGGTAATGATTGGGTGAGATCATTTTTAAAACGACATAAAAAATTGCTATCTTATCGAGCATGTCAAAATATTTGTAGAAAACGTGCTGCAGTTATATGTGATTCTGTAAATAGATTTTTTAGTAATTTAGAAGAAACTATAAAAAAATTTTTGCCTCAAAATATAATAAACTATGATAAAACAAATCTTTCTGATGACCCAAAATCAAAACAAATGATATTCCGAAAGGGTACTAAACATGCTAAACGAGTTATGAATACATCAAAGTCATCAGTGTCTATTATCTTTGCATGTTCTGCTGATGGTGTATTTCTTTCTCCATATACAGTGTATAAAGCTGAGCGTCTAATGGACACATGGATACTTGGAGGTCCAATGGATGCACGATATAACCGAACAAAGTCTGGTTGGTTTGATAGTCACTGTTTTATAGATTGGATGCAAACATTAGTAATACCTTACTTCAGACATGTTGACAATGACGCATTAAAAATTCTCATTGGTGATAATTTAGCATGCCATTTGTCTATTGAGGTTATAGAAATTTGTGAAGCTAATAATATTTTGATGGTCTTTTTACCTCCAAACAGTACACATTTGCTACAACCTCTAGATCTTGCAGTTTATGGACCCATAAAATCAACATGGAGAAAAGTGCTTACTGCATGGAAAATTGGGGAAGGGAGGTTTCATACATCCCTACCAAAAAATGTTTTCCCGAGGTTGCTCCCTAATCTAATATATAATATGGACCACATACAAGAGTTTGCTGTACATAGGTTTAAAACATCTGGTATCTACCCGCTAAACAGAAAAAAAATTATTAAAAAGATTTTAAGAGCAGACATTTCAACATCCTCTCAAAACTTAGTATCCCCGTTAGTTCTTAAACGTCTTAAAGAACTTAGAGAAGCATCTGCTAAAAAGCCTGGGACAGTTTTGCGTGGGAAAAAAGTCAAGGTTTCACCGGGAAAAAGTGTTTCACTGGATGATCTTGCAGTTTCTTCTGTTTTAAAATCCCAATCAAAACGCTAGCTAATCAAAATAAAAAATATCCTTTTGAACGACTCCTTAGATAAAATAACTTCTTCAGTAGATTTGGATAGTTTTAAAAATATCGATTATAATATGCCTTCCAACTCCAAGATGTTTATAGAACTACAAGAAGATTCTGCAAAAAAATCTGAGGGTATACAGAAAGTCAAAAGTAAAACGTTAATAAATATCCATTAGTAGAGGGTTCTTATGTTATTGTAAGGTTTGAAGGAAAAAAGATACCATATTATTTTGGAGGCCAAGTTGTAAAATTAGAGGAAGATAATAATTGGAATATTAAATACTTTAGAAGAGATTTTGATGCTTCAAACCCAAGAATTATTTTCTTCAAAGAACCGCAGGTTCCTGATTACTTATTAACAGAAAACAAATCTATTGTTAAACAGCTTCCTTGTCCCCAATATGAAAAAAACAACATATCTTTTTTAAAAGAAATCATTGGTGACTTATATCCTATATTTATGTTTTTTTGTTTTATTTTGTTATAAAGTTTGAATAAAATATATTAGACTATTTTTTCATTTGTTTATTTTATGTTTGAGAAAGTTGACTTAAACCAATTTCAGACTTATGTAAGTTTATACTAGTGTTCACATCCTTCACCCATGTATATAATATGAGTCAGGGTGATAGAAAGTCCGGTTAGATTTTCTGGATTATTTATTTTTTTAATACACAAGAAACCTTTTTTTTAATAAATTATGAAAATTGAAATAAAAAAAAACTGTTCCATTTGATTATGTTCAACATACAAATAAAAAATATTTAAGTTTATTTGAATGCTAGTTAAAGAATATATTAGATTAGATAAAGAAAATTCGTCTGCTGCATTGTTTGTCTTTGGATTCAATTTTTTGCAGGGGGCCAGGATGACCCAAAAACGGGACTGAGTGTCAGATAAGGATCTTTTGCGCGCGCACACACACACACAAAATATGATGCTTTTGATAAAATACTGTCAATAATTTTTATTAAATGAAATTAAATCAATATTCAATATAAAATATAGATTTATTATTGCATCTATCTCCGCGTTAAAAAGCTATATCCGCGTAAGACTTTCCCAAATTTGTATATATATATATATATATATATATATATATATATATATATATATATATATATATATATATATATATGTATATATATATGTATATATATATATACATATATATATATATATATGCTTATAAAAAATTTATATATATATATATATATATATATATATATATATATATATATATATATATATATATATATATGTTTATGAAAAAGGTATTAAGGTGCTCGCTTACCCCAAATCGTGGGGTAAATGCGCACCCGCATATTTTGTGTCACTAACTCTTTGTGGGAATTTTTTTTTAGTTCAACCTTCCTAAATGATAGAATAATATAGTACTAAAATAACATATCTCACTTTTTAAAATTTTCTACAAGTTTTTATTTTATTTAAAAGCTTTAAAAATGGTGCTTAATTACCCCACGCTACGGTATACAATTTTTTAAATTATAATATAGCATAATTAAATTGCGGCACATTTAATAAAACCATAAAATGTATAATATTTGATATTTGCGGTAAGAAATAGAATTAGCCTCATCAATAATTATTATCAGTTTACTTGTATATTTTGATCTAGTGATACGCATTTGTGACTTAATTTTTTATTATTATTTCTAAGTTAAACAAAGACTGTGAAATCAGCGCTCATAAAGTTGTTAATAATTAGTTTTTGATAATTGAAACGGGACATGATAAGTGTTTAACGAATAAAGAAATAGTCAAAGCATACAAAGATACAGACTTATCGGGATATTGCAAAGAAAATTGAAAGATCTCCTAAAGTAGTTAATAATTACTCTAAGATGGGCGTTAAGTATGGAACTTATAATTAGTGGCGGCAAAATCGATAATTATACTAAACGAGCTATTGTACGTCGTGCTACTGAATCTCAAATTTGTGCTGATTTACATTTACCTGTAACTGTTCAACGTGTGAGATAAATTTTACATGAAGATATATATATATATATATATATATATATATATATATATATATATATATATATATATATATATATATATATATATATATATATATATATATATATATATATATATATATATGATGGTAAAAATAAGATATAAATTGAGCAAAAAAGTCAATAAAATTTTAAAAATTTTAACACGCAGTGAACATCAAATACAAAATTTGCGCAAAATAAATACAAAAATTAAAAACAAACAGCTATTGTATAAAATTATAATGAAAAAAAATGACGATGAATCGGTTTTTGCCTATCAATTATCGATAAAGAAACCAATAATAAATGAAAAACAAATAACGCTAAAAATGTTAACAACATCAAATCTCATCAAATTTATAATCGTCATAACCGTCGAAGTTATAAAAAAAAATTAAATTACTCAGTTTTTTTATTTCTTAGAAAAAAAAAATATTCTTAAAACTGTGTAAGTGATACTTAGTATCATTACTTAGTTAATGTTGCTAGACAACACTTGAATAATAGTTATATTTATATTAAAAAAACACTTAATTATGTATAAATCTTATTAAAAATTATTTACATATAAAAATCATCAAATATACAATATAGAAAAAATAATATTTTATGTAATGTTGTACAAATACCTTAGATATAAATAATTTATGTATTATGCAATAGTGGTGGTCAATCACACCCAAAAGTTCGAAAACTGACACTAATCTATTTATAAAGTTTAAAAAAGTTAAATATGATGAGAGTAAACAAGAATAGAAGAAAACAAGAAAAATATAAAATAACAGTGTTAATAACCAGAAAGAAATAATTAAGAATGGGAAATAATGAAAGAAAACAGAAGAATCGAAAGATTAAGAAGTATAAATATAAAGGATAGCTCAATCCAAAAAAGGATGCTTTTACTCAGTAATTGGTCAGCTTTACGTGAATAAAAATTTCAGGAGTTTTTATTAAGTTTTTATTCACGTAAAGCTGAGCAAATACTGAGTAAAAACAATTGCTTTTTTTTATTCACCTGGCCTGATATATGTAATAAACTTTTTCAAGTTTACATAATCAAGCAAACGCTACTATTTGGATTTTGTTTTAAATTTTTTCCAGTTTGTTTATTTAAGTCACCAGATTCATTCCACACTAATTGATCATTATACTCTGAGTTTAATAGACTTTTTTTATTATAACTTCCTATATAAATTTCGTCGCCTTGCATTACGTCTGCCTTTTTTTTAATTGGCTTTTGTTGACTATTTTTTACATTATCAAATGAGTCAGCTTCAGTAAATTCTATGTGATCATCTTCTTCCAAACCCTTTGCTACTAAAGTATTCTGTCTTTGATCTTTTACATACCTTGGTCTTCCTTTATTTGAAAAATTCTTACAACTTTCATTTTTATTATCGACATTCTCATCAAACAACTTACATTTTATAGCATCAGTAAGTTTATTTACAATACGATCAGCACAATCATCCTGATTATCACAATTATCGCTGCAAGTTGTATACGATATTAAACGTAAAGCATTTTTGTAAGTAGAAACTGCTTTGTCATAATCTTTTAAGCGAAAAAAAATGGCAGCCAAACCTAAATAATAATAGTAAATGAAATATCAAAGACTTTTTTTAATTTATCTGTTATCATTTACATTTATTTTATTATTTATAAAATTTATCAGAAAAAAAAATCATCAATTTATCAGAGGTCATAAAAATATAATATAATACTGAAATTGGGAGGAAGTAGTACATGGGTATGGTGTTAATAAGTGAATATTGGTATTTTTTTATTGAGTCTTTTATAAATTAATTGTTCCCTATTCTTTTTTGCATAAATTAATTGCTCCCCATTCTTTTTTTGTTTTTTTGTCTACCATTTAGTATTCAGTATGGTACTGAACTTGATTTCTAGTCAGTTGAGAATAAAGTTGTATTAATTTATTTGGTAATAATTGGCTCTTTAGGTTTGTTTATTGGGTTATATATACTTATATATATCTATATATACTTATTTCAATATATTTTGCATAACAAAAGTATCATAGATGACAGTTGTCATCTTTGTTACTTATATAACTAAGTAACATAGATGACAGTTGCATAACATTTCTACCGGTGTTTTTGGGTGTTTAAGGCTGCAATAAAATTTTAACTTTCTCATTAAGATATATTTATTTAAAAAGAAAAAGAGGATACAGGAAACAGGTCATGAGATCTAGTTATGGGAAAAATAAGTTAGCTTTATCTGTTTCACATTTTTTATAGAAACTTTTCTGTAATAAACTTCTAAAAAAATCATTCATAAAGTTTGGAGCCCTTTTGTTATGGCTTAGAGTTTATTAATAGTAATTAGGCAATTGCTTGGGCTATTAAACAGTGTACTGAGTACTATCTATGTTTCAAGTCAAGTTCTTTAACAAATTTAAAAATGAATAAAGTAACAAAAACTATAAAATACAAAAAACCACTGTCATCACCAAGTTCGCTAAACCTATCATTCACCAATATTCATGGTCTTTGAAGTAACTTTTCTTGTTGAGTCTTATCTCTTGCAAAGTTCATCAGACCTACTTGCCCTTTGTGAGACTAATTTGAGTACAGCTGTCTCATCTTGTTATCTTAGTGTTGATGGCTGTCTTCCTTTAATTCGTAAAGACTCCAATAGTCACATGCTTGGTCTGGGCATTTACATTTGTAAGAATTTACACATTTGTCAGGAAACTAGGTTTGAATCCAGACTACTCTTTTATGTGCTTTCGTTTAGCACCATTTCACTCTATCATCTTTCTCTTTGTTCTATATCACTCTCCTTCATCTCAAGACTGCACTCTTCTTGATGTTATTTCTGATCATATTGACCAAGCTCTCTCTCTTTATTCATCAGCCAATATTGTTGTTGTCAGTGACTTTAATGTTCATTGCACTGAATGGCTTAGCTCTAGTGTAAGTTTCAGAAAATAAAGCCCACAACTTTTGCCTTTCTCAATCCCTAACTCAAATAGTTAAATTTCCAACTCGCTTTCCAGACAACTGTAATTATTTACCTTCTCTACTCGACTTATGTCTTGTTTCTGATCCTAGTCAGTGTTCAGTTTCTCCACATTCACCTTTAGGTGCCTCTGATCACAGTTTGATCTCTCTAAAACTATTATCTCATTCTTCTTAATCAGAATCCCCATGTTATTGTACATCTTACAAGTACCTTAAAGCTGACTGGGACTCTTTCTGTGATTTTCTTTGTGATGGCCCTTGGGTAGGGGTTCCTCAAGGTTCAAACCTTGGCCCTATACTCTTTTTAAAATACATTAACGATGTTCCAGATATTCTCACATCTAAAGTGGAATTATTCGCTGATGATACTACCATTTATTCTTGTCATGATAAGAAGCCAACATCCTCTGATTGCTTGGATGGGGCATTTGAGCTTGAAAAGGATCTCACTTTTGCTACAGCATAGGGCTCACAGTGGCTGGTGAACTTTAATTCAGACAAAACTCAATTTTTTCAGACAATCGTTATCGCAATAATTTAGACCTGCCAATATTTATGAACGGTAATGTACTTGATGAGTCATCTACCCTTCATATTCTAGGATTAACTCTTACTTCTGATCTTTCTTGGAAACCTTATATCAAATCCGTTGCAAAATTAGCATCTGCTAAAGTTGCTTGCCTTTATCGAGCTCGTCACTTTCTTACTCTGGATTCTATTCTCTATCTCAATAAATCTCAAATCCGGCCTTGTATAGAATACTGTTGCCATATCTGGGGCGGATCTTCTAATGATGATCTTTCTCTTTTAGACAAGGTGCAAAAATGCATTGTAAACATAGTTGGACCTGCTCTTGCAGCCAACCTTCAACCTCTGTCACATCGTTGTAATGTTGCTTCTCTTTCTCTTTTCTACAAATACTATAATGTGCACTGCTCTAAAAAGCTAGCGTCTCTTGTGCCATCTACTAAAATTCATTCTTGCGTTACTCGTCATTCAACTAAGTCTCATCCTTTTTCTGTGATTGTTCCTAAGTGCTCCAAATACTCTTATTCTATTAGTTTTTTTCCTGGAACATCAGTTCTTTGGAATTCGCTTCCTTCATTCTGCTTTCCTGATTCATATAATTTGCAATCTTTTAAGTCATCTGTCAATTGTTGTCTTGCTTTACAATCTTCGTCTTTTTTCTTCCAGTAACTTCCAACACTAATTAGTGGTTGCATGCAGCCTTGTTGGAAGCGAAGATGTTTAAAAAAAAAGGTATGTAGGTGTGTGCATGCATGCATGCATTTATATTAAGGTGATGACTTTTTTACAACCTCGCTTCCCTGTATCATAATTTGATAAGCTTTCATTAAAGATTAGATAAATTTTTACTTTTAAGGTGATTTGATAAAAAATGTCATGCAGAAAATGATTTAAAAATTTTTATTTATTAGTTTTTTTTGCCTAATTTTTGAGGTCCTAGTTAAGCAGTTACAAAATTGAACACAAGCCTCAGAGTCACATACATGCAACATTTTATAGGGTCATCAAATGTACAAGGAAGTCGATTATTTACAATAATGTCATTGATGCAATGATGATTGGAGATTCATACTGCAGATAGTTCATTGAAATCTTCAGCACGGAACAATTGACTGCTAAACCAATGGTAGGCCCATGAGTAGGAAATGAATGAACAGATTTTACATAGCCTGTTACAGGTTTCAGGCATCAGCATAAATGCAAGAAAAGCTAGAATGGCTTGTGAGTTCCAGCGTACATTGCTATTGTTTGGATCTGTTGAAACTTTATGAAGGGTATCTCATTTATCTCAGTGTAGTGACAGAAGACATGAGTGAGATGGTAAAGAAACTTTATGTCGTCTCTCTATCTGTTTGTTTCCTTTTCACTATTGCTAAAGGCTGATTTCAATTTATCATAATTGCTCATCAAATCTTTTAGAAGAAGTACTCAACTTTGGTGATTTAGTCAATCCGTTTAGCTCATTGTCCATGACAACGCAAAGAACGTGATTCAGCACATAGTGTTGGCAACAGATGAACTTGGGTTTATGGTGACTTTTCTCTTTAAAAATTTGGTGCAGCCCAACAACAATGCCTGTCTTCATTCTTGAGATCCACTGCCTGATATTCGAAGACATCAATGTTTGCGGTTCTCCAGTTAAAGCATACTCACCAAGTATTTTTTCACCTGAGCAGTTCATATGTATATAGCTTTGTATATTGTTGACTGGCATGGGGTTGGTATTTCAATGCCCTCACCAGAAAACTGGTGGCGCACCTTTAGTGCTCCATGGGAAGACAGCTTCAAGATTGTAACGTAGATAGACGTCTTGCAATGCATATTGGGCTATGCTTTGTTTTGCTTATTGATGTTGCAATCTCATCATCCCAAGAGGTGTTTTTGCTGTCTTAGGATGTCAAGTCCATACTACTTTCAGACCAATCAGGTGGCGCTGAGCTGGTGAGCTGTGGAGAATGTCGCTTTGATTACCTTCATTTGCTTGGGTGGGTGGATGATGCTAACAGGTTTACCAGTAGAATAACCAATCTGGCCTTAGCTCTAAATTTGCAGTTTATACAGGTTCTTATCCTCTTTGTACAACCATTTGCCTTTAACCTTAGTGATGTTAAACAGCTCATTCAAAGCATTAAAGTTTTGCTTCTTTCTGCAGCGCTCATAAATCTTACAAAAGTTTTGCTAATTTTGCACAAGCAACTTGATCAGATACATGTGGAAAATTCAATGTTTAGCTCATAGGGCTTTTTGCTCATAGGGCTTTTTGCTCATAGGGCTTTAAGCTCAACAACAATTACACTGATTCTCACTATATTTTTGGTGGTACTTTTAAAGTCATTGGATGTTTCAAGCAATCTGAAGCATCCAATGACTTGGTTTTTCTGGGGCATAAAACTTTTTTCACTCAAGAATACTTATAAACATTTAAAGTTCTGCCTTTTTATACCTTGGCCGATGTTTGCTTGAAGCTCGTAGTCTAAAAAGTTTACTTGTCTAGACGTTACTTTTGTAAATTAAATCAAAAGTAAATTGTTTTTTTTTGCCTCTTTTTGATGGCGCTTGAAACTGGATTAAGCTCTTTGTCCAAGTTTCCTTGTTCTTCTCAGTGTTAAAAGAGTTCTTTTTAAACAACGTGTTGTATTCTACTCAGCAAATGTAATAGAAAGGGCATAAATGTAGATATTTAAGTGCGTAAGAAATTAAAAAAACTGTAACTGAGTTTTTATATATTTTATTTAAAAACAAGCAATTCAAAACAATAGAAAATAAAACAAGTAAGACACATAAAATATTATATGCAGTTATATGTTTGTATAAAAAGCAAAAATATAAATGTAGATCACCAAATAATATGAGATCTCTTTTAATTAGACAATAATATTGTTGAAACAAAATTAAGCTAATTTAACTTAACTATCTGTTTTAAACAGCTCACTCATCAGTTTGAATTCACAATGTTCTACAATATTTCTCCCTCCTGGTACTCAAAGCCTATCTCTATAATAATATTTAGTATATAAATTATTATACAAGTTGATTTAATGACTTATATTATAAATATTATTAAAACAACTATATATTACACTAAAATGGCCTACATTACATTTCAAATTGGTTTGTGAGTGACCTTTTTCAACATTTTATTGATATAAAGGTCATTTTAGTCACTAATAGGCAAAAGTTCATCCATTCTTGCTACAGGAAATGATTTTTGAGAAAAAAAAGTTGTCACCCTAATGTATATTCATTTAAAATTAACAATAGCACACTCTCATAGTAAAAACTTTGTTTTCAAGGTAAATGAAATGAAAAAAGTAACAAAAAATAATTAAGAAGACATTAATGTTCATGGTTTGCCATTTAAATATTTATAATAATAACCCCATAAAACAATAGTTTTACAGCCCGTTCAAAGGAATATTTTTGTTAAACAAAACTTTCCCAATTTAAAAAAAATGGTAATACAAAAGCAATCTCTAGACAAACAAACTTTTAGACTACTAACTTCAAGCAAACATTGGTTGTTTAATTTAAACAAATTGTCTTTAATTGATTTTTAAACTTTAAACATTTATAATTCAATTAAAAACAATTTGAAAATATTTTTAGTAAAAGATTATATTTAATTCCATGAAAACATTTTAGTAACACACTTAATTATTGGCATCTTGGAAAAAATGATCAATGCTAACAAGGTTTCCAAAACAAAAAAAAAACAAAAAAAAAATTCATATTTATTCATACAGTTTATAATACAGTTAAATAATTAAAAATTTCATTTTAAGAAAATAATAGCATCAAGTTAATTTTGCTGCAAAAAAAAATAAATTTAATTCCTTGAATCTTTTGTAGGTCAAATTTACAAAAAAGGTCCATATTTAGATTGAGTTTATTATTTATATAGTGGTTTTACCTATGGTCTTTGATTTATCACAAAATTTGTTTTTCTGTGCCAATTATTGGCACACCTAATACCTGGCCAAGAGCCTAATACCTGGGAGTGGACGTTTATTGGTTGTTGAAAAATTTTCCCACCTACTCCAAGCTTATTAAAACCTCCCCTGTTTAATAATTTTTACTATTTATCATTAAAGAAATGAATTTTAAAATTAAAAAATATAAGCCTTAAAAACTAGAAAATATCAACACACTGATAAAAACTTTTAATGTAATCAGGCTATAAAAATCGTTGATCTCTAAAAAACTTTCAATGTAATCAGACTATAAAAAATGGTTGACCTCTAAAAAAACTTTCAATTTAATCATAAATATCATTGACCTCTAAAAAAAATTGTGTAACTTTTGATTTAGTTAATAATGATTTTTCGGATTTTTCACCAATCAAGTACATAATATTCCTCCCCATAAAACTTATATAAGCATATTAAACCCTAATAAAATTATGATAAAAAGCCAAAACCCCCTTATATCAATACATTAATAGACCCCCCCCCCCATTTATTAGATTTGAGAAAAATATTCCGACCCATTCTTTTATTAAGCCCCTTTCCAATTTTATTAAATCAAGACAAAAATTTCTACCCATCTTTTTATTCCCACCTCCACCTTGTATAAGGACCTTAGAATACTGTGCCAAATATTGACACAGTAAGTAACTTTTTGAGTAATAATAAGTGCTGTATTTACTCATTCATACCCATATTACCAACCCATGGTTATATGATAAACTACTGAACAGTATATAATATATAATATTATTATATGATACTGAACCTTCAGTAGCTCTAAATTCTGCATTTTTATCTCCACAGTTATTTGCTGCTTGAATAGCTAGTTGAAATGAATTTAATGCTTTAACGTCATCACGGATCTGTGCATATGCGAAAGCCATATTACAAAAAACTTGTGCTTGCTTGCTCAAATCAGCTAATTCAACTAATAATATAAAACAAGAAATTGATAAAAATAAAATTATTTGATAAAAATAAAATTATTTAATAAAAATAAAAGTAAATGTTTATACATACTAGGATTTTTAACTCACCATATATATCAGCAGCTTTTGTGTGATAGCTTATTGCCTTTTCATAGTTAAAAGTTGAATTTAATAGAGCTCCCAAATTTTGATAAACCATTGCAAGTAATATCTTATCTTGATTACTTTCACACTCAACAGATTTTTTGGCTTGCTCAAAACATTCAACAGCAGATTCTAATAAATTCTCAGATATATACAAAAGCCCAATTTCGTGATAAATCTTAGCTTAAAAAATAAAACAAATTTTCAAAAATACCAAGAAAAGAAAATAAGAAAAACAAACAAAAAAATAATGATCCAATAAATAGATAAAAGATAAAAGGAAAATAATTTAACAAACTAAAAGATTTTTTTAAATTGATAAAGCAAAAAAAAAAAAAAACCTTGCAAATTTTTATCATTCAACTCATGACAAAGATCCAATAAAACATCGAGTAATTTTGCACATTCTTCAATCTCTTGCATTTCTGCTGCAACAGACGCAGCATTAACCAAGTTTAAACATTCATTACTCCTATCATTTAAAATACTGTAACTGTTTCTCGCATTTTTATACATTTCAAATGAATCTTTTAATTGGTTTTGAAGATGATAACATGTTCCCATTTTTGATTCACATTCTGCTTGTAGATTTAATACCTTAAGGTCACAGTAAACTTTACGAGCCTTTTCATATGCTTCAACAGCTTGATCAATATCATTTAGTGCATGATGTGCTATGCCAATGTTGTACCACAAATCTGCATAATTTTCAGGTTGAATGTTATCAAAGGATGCAATTTGTTTCAAATATATCAATCCATTTTTTGGTGATCCAGTTGCTATATAACATGCGCCAAGATTAAAACTACAGCTCTGAAAAATGAATTCATTACTAACTGACTTTGACTGATTATATGCTTTTAAAAAAAGGTCTATAGCTTGAGTAGACTGCCCCTTTTTTAATGAATCATGCCCAAGTTCTGTAAGTTGTTGAATTTGTTCTATTTCGCTACCATTTATTATATTTATTTTGTCATCTGTCATTGCAATCTTTAATTTAAAGCCATATTTTATTACAATATTTATTTGTGTAAAGATTGAAGTTTACCATTTATCAAATAAAAATATTAAATTATATATATATGTATATATATATATATATATATATATATATATATATATATATATATATATATATATATATATATATATATATATATATATATTAGGGTGTCCCAAAAAACAACATTTTTGAAAATAATCTGCTCTCACCCCCTAAATGTGTTCTATCTAATCCAAAAACACTAGGTTTAAATTTTTTTTGAATAAAAAATATTTTAAGGGGTCCCTAAAGACCCTCGAATATTTAATGGGTCCCTAATATTTTTGAAAAAAGGTTTTTCAAAAATATGTCAACCTGGTACTCAAATGAAGCGAAATTTTATAAAAATTTTAAAAATAATATTCATTTCGAAACAAAACTGTTAATTTTGGTTTTATTACATAAAAAATTACATTTTTTAAGAAAAAATAAAAAAAAATGAATTTTTCTAATGTTATTTTATGATAATTTTGATAAATAAGTTAAAAAAATTTCGAAATAAATATTATTTTTGAAATATTTATATAATTTCGCTTCATTTGAGTACCAGGTTGACATATTTTTGAAAAACTTTTTTTTCGAAAATATTAGGGACCCATTAAATATTTGAGGGTCTTGAGGGACCCCTTAAAATAATTTTTATTCAAAAAAAATTTAAACCTAGTGTTTTTGTATTAAATAGAACACATTTAGGGGGTGAGAGCAGATTATTTTCAAAAATGTTATTTTTTGGGACACCCTAATATATATATATATATATATATATATATATATATATATATATATATATATATATATATATATATATATATATATATATATATATATATATATATATACATATACATATATATATATATATATATATATATATATATATATATATATATATATATATATATATCCTTATATCGTAATCGAAAGAGCCTTTTAATGTAAAAAGTCTCTTTTGACTACAATTTCGCTACCTTGACAATTAAGCAATATTTTATTGTCGTCGAAATGTCAAAACAATTAAATTAATGCGGAAGTACATTAAATTTTATTGCTTTTTAAAAAAACCACAACAATAATGACTAGAAAGTTTTTTTTAATTAATGGTATTTTAGGTTGTTGTTTTATTAAAAAATATTTTCAAAACATGCGCGGAGTGTTGCTACATGGACTATATTATAGCCTGCTGCTATAAGGGAGTGTTGCTGCATCAACTATCTTATAGCCTGATTCGCAAAGGAGAGCTGCTACATCGACTGAGGGTTTGGTTAGGGCAGGCAGTCTATCATTTAATAATAAAAAAAAAATTTCAAGTTTTTAAACTATTTCTGGTAGGTTTATTAGCGCTCTCTTTAAAACTACAGTTTATGGAAAAAACTTTTCAACTACCATGCAAAACTATATAATATTTTATATACTTTATAATACTTTTATATAAAGAATTTATAATACTTAGTATAAAAATATTTTATACTTGCATATACTATTTATTATATTTTGGCACACATTTATATATTTTTAAACTCTAATTCATTTCCAACAAGATTGCAAGTAGTCACTATTAAGTTATGAGTTAATTTAAAATAGAGAATAAGTTAAAATACTAGGAAACGTATAACTGATGACTTAAAAAGTTGTAAGTTGTATAAAAAAGGAAAACATGAAGATGGGTAAGAGTTATATGGCTTTTTGGATGTGCAAGGAAAAAAACTGGATTAATAAAAGTTTTTTTAGCATGAAAGCACAGATACAGTAAAAATATGCAACTTGTTGATATTGCAGGTCTTATTACATTTACAATGTACTGTTAGACTTTGTCTGAGAGTAAGAGGGTTGTTATTCATCAATATAGGAATGCTAACAATATTGCAATATTTTTTTGCAGTAAATGAGTCTTGTTGTCTAAAAAAATTGTAGATTTTTAAATCTAGAATTTAATTCCATAAGCCACTGCGAGCCTTAGGTTACAGAAGAGAGATAAGATTTAAATCAGCTGCTTGTTCTATGCAGTTAAAAAGTGAAGATTTTTAGTCAGGACAAGAGTATAAAGTTGAGTTACCAGCAAATAGAACCACTTTATATTAATAACTTTTTAACATTGGCTTCTTGCAATAATAAAAGAACATTAGTTTTTAAAAGAGATGTTCTTGTAAAAAAGACGAAAAAAACTATTATTGTTTAATAAAGCAACTGCTCAAGATGGTGAAAAATGTGGAGTAGAATGAGGCTTGACTAAAAATTGAAAAGAAGTAATAAAAGCTTATAAACTTTTATTCCAGAAGGAAAAAAAGTTTATAAGCTTCCACTTCCACAGATGCACTTTATGCATACATACTATGGATATAAACATATGTTTGCTATTTATTTAGATGCTGGCATACAATACTCTTTCATTGTTATATAAAAGTATTTGCCGAAAGAGAAGATGATCAGATGGATGTGTAGCGTGACTCTAGCAAGACAAGAAAAGGAGGCATAATCATAAACAGATTAGAAAAAAAGTTGTATCAAACAACAAAAAGATTTAAGTAATTTAGGTATTAGTCTAACTCAGAAACTTACTCTGGAGTACATATAGAAAGTAACTTGTTATTTTCCAAACATTTCATGCAAGTTAATAAAGCGATGTAATTGGTAAATCTAATAAGACCTTTCTTCAATCCAAACTCATTCTGCTTAAGATGATTTCAGCATTATGCCATCAAAAAATTATAAAGATTATTAATAAAATGACAATCATGGAATACAGAATTGTCCAAGAAATTTTAATAAACGTCTTCTTTTTGGAACAAATCTCATTCTTAGTTTTGAAAAAAAAATGTGAAAAAAAAAATGAAATTCATTATGAATAGAAATGCAATTCCATTAGCTAATAAAACTAAAGGTACTTCGCACTAATTAAGCACAAAATTTAAAAGTTTACATAAAAGATAACATAAACCAATAATTATATTAGTAAATCTAAATTTAAAAAAAATTTCTCTAACAAGATATTTATTTATAACTTATAATAAAGCACTTATCTTCAAAACAAATTAATTGTCATGTAAATACGTAGTTCGACAACTTATCTGATTTTGCATCACGTATATTTTTACGTCATATTGGTAAAATTGATTTTATAGTTGCCAAGATAACATTAAAAACTCGTCACGATCACCCGATAACTCGAATTTTAATTATTTTTAATAACGGGTGAATAAAAAAAGCAGCAATTGCTTTGAGTAAAAGTAAAAGGTATAGCAAAAGGTAAGGCATAGCAAAAGGAATTGCTAAAAAATACGCAAATAAAGTAGGGATATAACCTAATTCCGTTCCGGCCAGGATTTGTGAATTTTAGGTCGATTCGGTTCGGGCCGGAATTACAGTATTTCAGACCGGAATGCCAGAATTGAATTTTTAATTTTTTTTTTAAGATATGTGGCACATAAGTCTTCTATTTCTTAATATTATCAACACAATATATATAAAGCAGAGTTTTTAACTTTTTTCTTTCAATTAATGCAGCACGAAACTTAATTGAATTATTGAAGTTTAAGAAAATGAAAATAAAACTTTTATTATTATTATTTTTTTTTTTTTGTAGTTCTTAGGTGTTCCCAGAATTCCTACGGTCTTATCTCAGAGCACCGCGGGAGAGAGTTTAACAAGAAGTTTACCAATACCTCATTCCGTACCAATGTCACTTGTTGGGCTGGAGCTGGCGTCGAACCTAGGGCCTCTGGGTTCAGAACCAGAACTCTAACCAAAACTGCGCCACGGCTGCTCTCTTTAACAAAGTAAATATATTTGAACAAAGTAAACATATCATGGCTGCTTTACTTGAACAAAGTAAACATATTTCATACCAAAATCTAACATCAGACAAACAAAAGAATTTTTTTTCAGATTTATCTTAAAGATTGTTGATTTCCCTTTCAAAAGAGTTAAAACTTAGTTCACTTGTGATTTTTGTTGGAGGACCATCTTAATATTGTGCTTAAAAAGCTTTGACGAAGTCCATCAAATAAAGATACTGCTTTCTCTGTCTCTCTCTTTCTCTCTCTCTCTCTCTCTCTCTCTCTCTTTATATATATATATATATATATATATATATATATATATATATATATATATATATATATATATATATATATATATATATATATATATATATATATATATATATATACATATATATATATATATATATATATATATATATATATATATATATGTATAAGTCCACTAGATTTAAGCATCTTTAAAAAGAGTTTTTTAAAGATGCTTAAATCTAGTGGACTTATACATGCTGTCAGAGTGGGTTATACATGCTGTCAGAGTGGATTTATACATGCTGTCAGATTGTGCTGATTCCTATAGCTTAATACTTTATTTGATAACTATGTGTTTCTTTTATGTAAAATTATTTGAATGTATCTTTAGGTTACCATATTTTTTAATATGCTGAATGTAAGTCTTCTATACCAGCTTGAGTTTTAATTTTTACTATTAATTCACTACACCGAGGACTCGATATTAAAAATGCTGATGGGACAGCATAAAAAAAGTCATAGCTTTTACAAAACACTACAATTATCTGGACGCAAAATCTAGACAGCTTTCTAATGTTTCTATACATAATGTGTATGAATAGATAAATTTTATGTATAAAATGTCTCCCGTTCATACTCAACATGATATTATCAATTTATGAGATAATGCCATGTTGAGCATGAATGCCTTTGATTATTTTAATATGAGTATAGTTGATTTATGTAAATGTATATATTCAGAGTGGCCAGCAAATTTTCATATTCATTTTCCATAACTTTTCTGTTTCTTATAAAAATTACCTGACTTTCTGATAATAATTTATCAAAACTTTAACATACAAAGCAACAAAAAATCTAGCCCTTTACTTTCACCCAAAAACATAAACTTGCTTCATAAGTGCTCTAATTTACTTTCAAGTAATGATGTAATTATGAGACTTTAAAAATACATTTTTATTTTTTTTTTTTTGTTTATTTTTTTAAAGGGCTATATGAAAAGATTGATGTGGTATTGCACCAACCATATCTTTTTCGAGTCCGGTCTGTTTTTATAGTGATCGACCGAAATTTGGTTCGGTTCCGGTTCTGGTCACAACTCTGATCGGTTCCTGTATAACGATACCGGCCGGAATTTCGGTTCAAAATGCTACCAAAAATGGATATTTTAAAGCTTTATTAAGCATTATCATTTTAATTAGAGGTGTACCGGATATGATTTTTTACATATCCAACCAGATACGGATATAAATTTATATATCCGGTTTTTGTTTTTTTTTAAGTCATTTTTTCAGTCAATTTTTTCAAAATTATCTATTTGAAAAATTATTGGGTGGTAAATGCTTCTGCTGCCCACCCGGTTTCTACGGGCCTGTGTAAGTTTTAAAAAGTGTATATTAAGTTTAAAAATTCTATATTAGTTTTAACTAAAGTAGCCTACTCTACTTTAGTTAAACTTAATATAGAATTTTTTATTTGGATCAATTATTTTTAAGATTTTAATAAGCTTCAGGTTGCAAATATAACATCTATAAATAATGTTACGCAAAAGGGAGAAAAAAGAGGTCAAGATAACAAGGGGAAAAAAAGATAAGAGGGGGTATCACACAAGGACTGAGGGGTCATAAATAGATTTTATGGATGGCTGCTCACGCTATTTATATGTAATAAATAATTATTATTGAGGTTTAAACATTTAGTAAATACTAAAACTACATAAAATAAGCGACATTTACTATAGATATATTCGACTAAGTTTGAAAATAAATAACTTAAAAAATGTTAACTTTTATATAAAAGTTAACATTTTATCTATAGTAAATGTAGCTTATTTTATATATATATATATATATATATATATATATATATATATATATATATATATATATATATATATATATATATATATATATATATATATATATATATATATATATATATATATATATATATATATATATATATATATATATATATATATATATATATATATATATATATATATATATGTATATATATATATATTTATATATATATAGTATAATATATTATACTTTTAACATTTTTAAGTTATTGTAACTGTTATTTTTATTTGTAATAAAGCCTTTACTTTCTCCTTCAAAAGTTTTCATTTCTTTTTTTCTTTTTCCAAAATTTAGAAGTGATTAGTGAGTTATAGTGAAAAATTAGTGAGCAATAGTGATCAAATGTTCATTCATTCGAACTTAAATTTGTGCGATTACTATTATAGTGAAATAATATAGTACGGTATATTATTTCGCTATAATATTCACAATAATTAAATTACTTAAAGTAGTTAACTCCTAATTGTATAAGTATGTACACAAGTGGGATAAGAAATAATCTCGAAAAATACATATCCGGTTATATCCGGGCGGAGATATGATGTATCCTGCCAGATAGCGGACACCATATTATCCGGCATTTTTGCCGGATTATCCGGCCGGATATCATATCCGGTACACCTCTAATTGTAATAAAATAATTAAAAAAGAAGTTTTTTAAATTAAATGATAAGCTTGAGAATTAACAGAAATAAGACTTTGTTTGAAAACGAAATAATTAAATAAACGAGTATAACTTTTATATAAATATATATATATATATATATATATATATATATATATATATATATATATATATATATATATATATATATATATATATATATATATATATATATATATATATATATATATATATATATATATATATATATTAAATATTACAATAAATTTAAAAAATCCAACTTTTATCCGAGTTTTATATTATCTATAAAGTTTTAAATTATTTGTTGTTCAATCAACTCTTTTTTAAGTTAAGCCCAACGGTTATGCGAGAATTTTCCTTAGAAAAAACTACTTCAATTGGATAACAATTTCAAAACTATAGTTTCCTTAAGGGAATTGTAGTGTTGAAATTGTTAATATTTGTCCAAAGAGACCATATTGTTAATTATTATTGTCCAGAGAGAATTTTTGTGTAGCAATCTTTATAATAAATATTGGAAATACAAAAACTTGTCAATTATATTTTTAACATTTTTATTTGACGCAAACCAGCAACAATGAAAAGCCGTCTTATAGTTCATTAAACAAAATGAGTTCAAAAAGAAAAACAAGTTTAGCATGGAAAAACTGCATAACTGAAGCCAACAATCCAAGAATAGTTTAGTGCAAAATATGCAACGGCAAAGTTTCAAGAGGATTAGACGACCCCAAAAAACAAGAAATACATGAACTAACGTCATACCTGAAGAACCATCATCCTGACATCAAACTTACACCAGGATGTTCAGGGAATCCAAAAGCCAACAAAGAAGCTGAGTTAAAATTAAAAGTTATACTCGTTTATTTAATTATTTCGTTTTTAAACAAAGCGAAGTCTTATTTCTGTTAATTCTCATTTAATCTAAAAAACTTCTTTTTTAATTATTTTATTAAAATTAGAAAAGAGAAAGACAGTTCCAATCTTCAATACACGATCAAAAAAATAAAGACTTGACATGTTAAAATCTAAATTCAAAACTAGGTTCAAATTTTTTCAAAAATTGACTCTAATTCTGGAAAAGGCCAAAAATTTTACAAGTCAATATTGAAATATTGGTTCTTGACCACCGACCGTGGTCTATTGTCAATGATGCTGGGTTTTTGAGGCACCATGCTTTTGTTGCTCCTAATTACAAAATTGCAAGCGAAAAATACTACAGAGTTTTACTGGATCCAACTAAGAAAAAATAAAATTTGCTCTCAAGGAAAAGTTAGATCAATCAGAAGCTGAAAATGTGTCATTCTGTCTTGATGCATGGTTTATTTAATCATGGCTATCTGGGGGTAACGATTCACTTTATTTCCAAAGATTGGAACCGTTTCAAATTCTGCACCTATTGTTCTCAATTTGATGAAAAGCATACAGCAAAAAGCATTTTCAACAAAATTGAAACAACAGCAGAGGAGTGGGAAATTTCTTCAAAAATTGAAGCTTACTCTAGAGACAATGCAGCAAATGTAAAGGCAGCTTTTAATGGACCAAGCTGTAATTATGTGTCAGCTGGATGCCTTAACCACTCCCTTCGGCTTGTCATCAAAAAAGAACTATTTTCACATCCAATTATAGACGGAATGATTGCAAAGTGTCGAAAACTCTGTTCTAACCATCCCATTCATCTGCTTTCTACACTGAACTTTACAGACAGCAAGAAATCCAAATGGATACAAAAGTCAGACTTGGCTTAAAAAGCGATGATGCACAAGATGGAACTCTTCCTATTATATGCTTGAGCGAACTTTACTCCTGAAGCCACCCATCGCTGCCACCTTAATCAAATTTCCTTCTGTGGGAATTGAATTTTCTGTCCAAGATTGGAGTCCTGTAAAAAAATGGTAAACATTTTAGGTGTTTTTGAGGAGGCATTAAAAATGTTGTCAGGTGTTGACTCTTGCATCAGTTCCTGTATTACAATTGTGACAACAATAATTAAAGCTTTGAAAACAACCTCTAGCAATATCAGTGATCAGGAGTTAAAAATTGATATGAAAAATGGAATAGAAAAACGTTTTTCAGCAATTGAAAAAACAGAACATTATTCAGTTGCTACTCTATCAAAGATACAAATGGTATTTTTTCAGATCTCAAGGTGCTTTGCAAAATGCTAAACACTGGTAAAATATTAATTCCGTTCAATCACTATCTAAAATAGTTTACCAAATCAAATAGTAATAAACAAATCACACAGTCTTCTAAAGATCCGCAATCTCTACATTGTACTTATTACAAAAACTTAGCTATATAAAATAATAGTCGCAGACTAGCTCACTGAGGTACCGGATAATTTTCCGGTGAAAACTAATAATGTAAAAACTTAAAATAATTAATTTTTACTCAACAAAATTTTGACAATTATATTTTAAAAACAACACCACAACCAAATTTATCTACAAACCAGTGTTTTAGATTACATTAAAGCTAATGTTGCAAAACTGGTCTTTGGCTTTCAAAATAAGTTGATTCAAATAAACCTTTCAAAAACCTTCAAATTAAAGTTTTTTTTAATATTATGGTGTATTAATCAGTGCAAAGTATTAAAACAAGATTTTTCAAGTATGTTGAACCTTATTTAGCACTGGCTTTCTTTGATCCTAGAAACTTTCACTTAGTTGAAAATACCTGGTCAAATCTGGATATTTTATGTTCCTATATCAGTTAGTTTGTGTCAGAAAGAAATGAGGGTTAATATAAGTTTTCAAATTATATATACTATATAATTTGAAAACTTGTATTAATTTATATAACTACCTTGTTGTGCAATTCTAAATAAATCATAGTAAGTAACTTCAATCCAAATAAGATGATTCTTGAAATATTGATTTATAGAAGTTTGCTATGCAAATGACTTAAATCAACTTGTAATCAAAAATAAAACTTAACAGATTCATTACTAACCAACTACAACAATAATTTATTGGTTGTAGAAACTCAGCATCTTCTAAATCTAAACCACTAAATATTACTGAAACTTTCTGATAACCACAAAAATTTTCTGATAAGATACCACTAAAACTTTTTGATATATTTTGAAACAAATTAAAATAAAAGTAAATTTTCATAATCATTGGAAAAAAAAAAAAGGAAACATAAACTCTATAACTCTTGGGTTGATTTTAAAAACTAAATAAACAAAAAAAATATATTTTGAATATACTATGTTTTAAAAGCTTATATTGTTTATTAATAATTAATATGTTAATTATATGGTTAACATATGTTCTTCTAGTAAAAATAATTGATTACTTTGCCAACACCTTTATGCAATATTTCAAAAAGGTTTGGCAAGTAATCAAATGTTTTTACTAAAAAGAATCTCTACTAAAAAAAAGCAAGCAAATCAATTGATGTTGAACTCTACTAAACATTTGCCAGACGATTACGGAATTTAAAAATTATTATTGATATTTAAAATTTAAATATTTTCAACAAAATTTTCTTACTTCAACAACATTGTTTTAAAATCAGATTGTTTAATTACATATCGAAGGCTTAAAAACAAATTTCATTTGTGAAAATTGTTTCTGAATAATAAAAATGAAAAGCATAACCTTATTTAAAACATATAAAATAACAACAAAAGAATATTAACTAAATTTAGCCAAACAAACATTTCTTCATATTTAATTCAAATACTATAGCTACGTTTTTATATTTAAAAGTGTATGATTTCATATGCTTTATTTTTTTACATGAACCTAACGTGGCAAATTCAAAAAAAAAAGTCAAAAAATCTCAATAAGCTTGATATAAAAGTTATTAAAACGAAAAAAAAAACAGTCTAAAATACTTATAAAGTAGAAATATACTTTTATGACTTCTATATCTGTTTGATTGTGATAACATTCTCTCTGTTTACTTCTTTTACAACTTACATTTTTTGTATTTCAAAATTCTTACTTTTAATCCGTAGTTGTTATTACTCTCTTGTTAGAGTTGAGCCTGGTTTCGTTAGAGCTGGTTTCTGTGGATCTTGGTCTTTAAAAGACAAGCTGGAAGAGTATAAACCATTTAAAAAGAAACTAATTACACCAGTAATTACACCAGTAATTAGTTTCTGCTGTTTAATGACTTGCTAGTTAAATTTTTTGATTTATATTTGTTTTTAATAATAATTTATAAAAATTAAAATTTCGTAGAAAAAAAACTTTTTAAAGGTTGTAAAGTTATGAACTGCCATGTCCAGTTAATCCAACAGTAGCTCAACAAAATGTCAGACAACAATGCATTCCTGAAAGAAACGTTTTCGTTTTTTGGCGTTTTATTAAGTTAATCAATCAATTATCTATTTGTTTATTCCTTCATTCCAATAATATGAAATAGATAGATTATTCTTCTTTTTAACAACATTCTTATGCAAATTTTCTCCTCCTCCTTTTTTTTATTGTTTATCTAATGAAATAAATTCTTTCTATTTTTATTCTTTATCTCAAAAACTACAAGAGTGAAAGACTTTTGAAAAAATGTATGTAATTGAAAAAAATGTATGTAATGTAACTCCGATCAAAAAAAAGTTCTTGTTAAATTTTTTTTTAGAAATAAATATTTAATAAAATTAGTTTTTTTATACAAAAAAAAAAAAAAAAATTCTTTACCTTTTGAAAAAACTTTTCAAAAATATGTTTTTCATCAAAAATAAATAAAACCTTCTGATTGTTGACCAAAACTTAACCAATAAAGATATATTTTAAATAAAGAATAATTAATGTTTCTAATAAATAAAGGGAAATAAATAGTGTAATGTAAAGTGTATAAATAAAAGATATATGACTAAACGGTAAGGTTTAATATAAATTTACTATAGAATTCAATTTTAGTTTAAAAATGATTATTGATTAACTAAAAAAGTTTCTGGTTTTGTTACATAAATATAAAAGCATTTTTAAGAAAGTGTTTGATTAAGTTTGATGTTCGATTTTTATTTAAGAAAGTGTTTGATTAAGTTCGATGTTCGATTTTCATTTAAGAAAGTGTTTGATTAAGTTCGATGTTCGATTTTTATTTAAGAAAGTGTTTGATTAAGTTTGATGTTCGATTTTTATTTAAGAAAGTGTTTGATTAAGTTCGATGTTCGATTTTCATTTAAGAAAGTGTTTGATTAAGTTCGATGTTCGATTTTTATTTATGAAAGTGTTTGATTAAGTTTGATGTTTCCTTTGTAATGTTCATTTCAAATGTTATGTATATGTTATACATTAAGAGTATATATGTATATATATATATATATATATATATATATATATATATATATATATATATATATATATATATATATATATATATATATATATATATATATATATATATATATATATATATATATATATATATATATGTATATATATATATATATATATATATATATGTATATATATATATATATATATATATATATAAATCAAGATTGAAATAAGCAATATCATAAATCAGTAAATATAAAATAAAATATACACAAAATACACAAAAACCAAACACAATAGCAGAGTCTAGTGGACTTGTCATAAATATGGACCAGCTGGAGACAGCTGTCATGATAATCATCTGGAACATAATTATTGTAAGGTTTAACATAGTGAACAAAATGCTTAAACCGTTAAATTGACTTAACAGTATTGAATGAACTGTTTAGCTCTGTCTCCTTTCGTTTAAGAGGTTATATCAAATTTGAAAACAATAAAAGAGTGCACAAAAGCCAACATGATGCCTATCGAGGCATAAAACATTTCTGGAAGAGGAAAAATAACGGCTGATGTTATTATCATTATGGACCTATATTTAGCTGAGCTTGAGAAAGAAAAAGGTTCTGCTCTACTTATCTCTCATTTTAGATTTCTTGTCTTCCAATTATGGATGCTGTTCCAATTACATCGAAAACTCAAGAACTTTTAAATATCTACCCAAACAATGCGGATAATTATTCTCCAAATGAATGTCTGCATTCCAAGAGCTTTGTTTTTAATTGAATTTATATTGATACCGATGAAACTAAAAAGCTAAATCATTTAGATTTTCTTTTAATTATTCGGTCAAAGAAATTTTTTATCCACATTCCCTAAGGCCGACGTTATTCTAAGGATGTTTCTTGCTGCTGCAGTTACAAATTGTACCGGAGAAAGATTCTTTTCAACTTTAAAAAGGATGAAAAATTGATAGAGGAGTAATAGTAAACAGAAATGCTTGCCAGCTCTAACCGTTCTTCAAATTGAAAATAACCATCTGAAAAATATCAACGAAGAAGGTGTGATTAATTATTTTGTTGATTTAAAAAGGCGCCAATCAAAATAGTTTATCAACTTATGAGAGTAAAAATGGGACCTTGATGAAAATTATTTATACTTTAGAAATAATTTTATTTTACCCTACTGAAGTGTTTTAATGTCCAATGCTTAATCTTTGGATTACCTTATTATAATTATCACATTTATTTTTTTGATCTTATGAGAAGCATTTTTTCTACAAAGCAAAAAACCGTGTTTAAGTACAGATTTTTTTTTGTAGGTGGGAGGGCAGAAGAGTAGACTGGAGAGGCTACAATTGTTATTTTGCAAGGCGGCACTTATGATCTATAGACGGGCCTTTTTAGGGATCGTCCCATAAATTACCCGATGCTAAACTTCATAAAAAGCAACGCTAAATTTTACTAAAACAAAAAAATCAAAAGTTTACCTTTGCAGAGTTAAATAAAAAATCAAAATAGCGCCAGTTTAACAAAAATCGCTGTAAATTTTAAGATCTCCTACTTTTATTTTGAAATAAATTTAGCGTTGCATAACTTATGGACGATTCCTTAACTCCAAATTTAAAACACTCACATTTTTTATCTCATTGATAACAATTCTACTTAGATAATGTCCTCGACATGCATGATTGTTCAGGCTTTGTAGTTTGACTTTGTTTTGTATGTACAAGATGCTGTATTAGCATCTGAGAAATGACTATTAGGATCTGAGAGATGACTATTGACATCTGAGAGATGACCATGAATTAGACAAAAGTAAACATTTTTTCGTGAAACAAAATGAAGACTTGATTTTGGTTCACGAAAAAATAAATAAAATGCTTATTCCAGATGATCTTTTTTATTCAATGTACCTAATATGATTTCTCAATGACAAATTTTCACCTAATAGCACAATTTACTGATTGACCTATTTTATAAAACAAATAATTGGTTTTTTCACACTTTAAAAATTATTGGCTCTAAACCTTAAGTTAAAGTTTTCCAGTTCAGTATTCATTGTGGCAAACATCAATTTTAAATTACTTTGATTGAAAAACAAAGTTAATTACATTATTGAACATATTATAGCAGACACCTTTTACTATAGGCTATTGTTTTAATATTGATATATATTAAAAACAACAAAAGCCCTAAGATTGATCCCTGGGGGACCACACACTTAATATCCAGAATACTTTTTTCCTTAATAATGACAAACTGTTCTTTATTAATCAAGTAATTAATTAACCATTAATACATTTATCCTTTGATATCATGTTTTTTATCTTATCATCTTTTTAATTTTAATAGTAATCAAATGCTTTTGAAAGGTCAACAGCTAAACAAAATACCTGTTTATCTTTGTTTGTAAATTCAATGATAGCATGCTCAGTTGAACAACCTTTTTAAAATTCAAGTTGCTTTTTATAAAAGAGTTTGATTAATGTTAAGTATGTATACATTTGATTATAAACTACTTTTGAATTAATCTTAGAAAACACAGGTGGAGTTGAAATTGGACGGTAAATAGACACGACATTGCAATTGCCATTTTTATGCACTAGATTGACTTTAGCTTCTTTTTTATACCTTTTTATATTTTACTGCGTTGTAAGTATGTTCTAATTACAAAAACAAAATTGTTTTCAGATTTAGAGGTTTATTTGAACATCTTACACTTATCGCAGAGACCTGATTTTTTTTCATAACATGATCCGCCTAACATCTTATATAAATATGATCTATAAGCTGCTAGATCACTTGAATAACAAGAAATAATTTATTAATTTTTTTTTTCTCATTATGCCTAAATTTAATAAACTTTTATATTAAAGTGTTTCATTAAATATACTAGGGATGGCACTTTTACTTACTTTTTTTTACTTACACGAGTAAGTAATTTTTTTGAATAAGTTTATTATGTAAGTAATTGTCACCGTTCAAATTGAATTTACTTTTACCAAAAAGTAATTAATTTTTATGAAACGACTTTTACTTTATAAATAAGTTTTTTTACTTTCAAATTAACTTAAGTAAAAAGAGATTATATCAAAAAGTAATTTATATTTTGATACTTTTTACATAGTTCTTTTTACATAATTCATTCTCTTTTTACATTGTTCATTCTCTTTTTACATAGTTCTTTTTACAAGTTGATAAAAATCATAAAAAAGCAATTACAATATTAATTATTTTTTCAAATTACAATACATAATTTAATAGTTCCTCAAAGTGTACTTTACATTTACATATAAAAATAATTTATAAAAAAAACAATATATTACCGTAATTGTAAAAAAAACTTTTATATGAAAAAGAATTACATAAAAGTATAGGCGACCAAATATAAATAAAATTTACTTATAAAATAATATTAAATAAATTGTCATTTTTCATTATTTAAGTAAAAAAAAATTGTTGTAAAAAATAAATTATATAAAGAAAAAATTCTATTACATAAGCTTATATTTTCTATAATTTTTAAAGTAAACTAAAAATAATTTATATTTTATAAGTAAATTTACTTATATTGTAAAATAATTTAGAGAGGATATTGTGCAACCGAGTGAAATGCAAAAAGTATAACTTGCATCAAAGGACATTTTTGTGAGCGGTTTTGGCTTTTTTTTCCCTTGTAAATTTTGATGTATCAGTATTTGGTTTATAAGCATCGAAATGCTACCCATTAAAACCATTCTTACTCCCGGTCCATGACTACATTGGGCAGTATTAGACTATGTGGTGGTGGGTAGGTTTAGGCGGCGGTCATAAAATATTTAAAAGGACCGTCTTTTTAAATTCTTAAATCACTTTAGATGTCGTGGCACTCAAAAACAGAAAGCTACTTTAAAAATAACTCCTGGTAACAAATAATATTATTCCGGTTATTGTTTTAGTTATTAAAACTATTCTTTGAGCTAAGCCGTATTACAAACTTTCTTGAGTGAAGATGATGTTGATTAAGAATATTGTTTTGAAGTTGAAGATGAGACTTTCAATTTTGGTCTCCGTCAAATTGTGACAGAGGTAATATGGCGCATATACCCTGGTAGATGCAGAAAGGGTGGAAAGACATAACAAAGAGAGAATAGGTGTCACGATATAGTAAAAAACGTCAATAAGACCACGGAGTCTTTAATAATATTATTGGATTAAGGTGTGGCTAGAGTAGTTATAGCCCTGGGTCCCGCACTTTTAGGAGACCCGAATTATTTAAGAGGGCTGTTTTTTTTTTAATTCAGTTTTAAGCTGTGGTACATAAAGCAACCCACTTGCTTAAAGAGCCCCGGAAAAGTCTCAGTCAGCCAATAAGGTTGAAGGCCAACGAGTTTATTATACGCTTGCAAAAACTGCAGAATAATTGTCATTTATGAGTTTTTTACGGCTAAACAAATGTGTAGTGAAGACACTAAAACTGAGGTATAGGACAGTTGTGAGTTTTAAGTATATTAGGAAATCATAAATATACTTAAATATTAGCTACCTGTTACTCAAATGTGATGGCAACAAAATCAATTTCCATTTTAATATTTGTGAAAGTTTTGCGACAGGTTTTATAACACTTATCATTTAGAGTTCAACATTTATGATTAAGTTTGAATGTATGAATAAAGTTTACATCCTTTCCAAAATGAGGAAGTTGTTTAAATTTTTTTCTAAATAAGCATGAACACACTTTCGCTCCAGCTCAAAATTACAGGATCTCAGTATAAATGAAAGGGTTTTTTTTTTTTATTAAAGATTTTACTCAGATGTTTTCATGTATAATCATTTTAGGCTATTCTTCAGTTGATCTCAAAAAAACAGGAACATCTAGAGCCATTGTATTCTTTTAAATTAAATTCAAGGTGACTACGTTCTGATTTCTTTAGTTACAAAGCAGCAGCTCAATATACTTTACTTTAGCATTTTATAATAAAACAGAAGTTCCAAATTAAATTAAGCATGTGCAAAACTTCCAAGACCAATTTAGTGCGAAACAAATTGAAAAAAAAAGAAAATAATTTTTTTGGAAATTTTTTGAGTAAATTGTAATAAGAAGCCTGAAAGGCCTAAGATATTCATTAATTTTTCTCAGTCAATGAAAACGAAATGTAACGCGTATTATTATTTCTTTACCACACATTTTTTTGCATATTTTATTTGAAAAAAGTTCATGCAAACGGTTTTCAGTAAACAACGTTTCTAAGAGCAGAAAATAGCAAAAAACCAAACTTTTAAACTTGGTAAAGTGACGTATGAACAAATTGTGAAGTGATGTATGACTGAATTTAGTGACGTATCAAATGGATTTAAAATTCTTTAGAAGTGAAGCCATTAACTTCTATAATACTAATGTTTTTATAATATTATATTAATTTATAATATTGATCATTTGCTATAAACAAATTTTAACTTAAACGAAAGAATACATTAATTTTTTTAGTTAAACAAAATTAGTTTTTATATTTAATAAAACATGAAGACAAAAGCAAAGAAAAAACTGCAATAGTTTTCTATAGATTGTTTTTATATAAATCAAACTAAAATATATATTCAAAATAAATTTTGTTCTCCACTTTAGTATTTAGAATAAAACGCGTTCCGCCTTATAATAACATAATCTCCGCCCTAATATATATTATATATAATAAGTCGCATTTCAAGTTTTTATACAGGTACTTGATTTAAAGATTTAAATTTTTTTATCAAAATATAAAAATATATAAGATTGGTTAGCTTAAATATATAAGGTTGGTTAGCTTAAATATATAAGATTGGTTAGCTTAAATATAAAAGGTTGGTTAGCTTATTTACATTTTATTATATCAGTTAACATATTATTTAACATTTTTTAAAAACCTAATATCTTTTTTATGTTTAAAATGCGTTTATCTTATACCTTTCAAAAGGATGAATAATCACGAACATATTAAACCGATCACGGGGGAGTTTTTAATTTGGTCCAATAATACTTTTATCTTGGTATTAACAAAAATTAGTATTATTTTGAATCATAAGTTGACAGTACAAGAAATACTTATATACTAACTGAATTTAAAAGTTAAAAGTTATGAGCGCGCTCAACATTTTTTTTTAAACAATTTAATAGTGTCATTTTTATAAAATTGAGCAAAACTCAAAAAAACAAAAAACATAAAAATCATAGTATTTGTGAAGTTAAACAATACATAATAAATTTACTGAGTAACGCGTATGATTTTAAATGTAGCGAAATACTTTAGAAAAAAATAATACTTAAATAATAGTAAAAGTAAAAACATTTTAAAAAATATTTAAAAAGTAGAAATTCACAAAATAACTAGTCAATTACAATAACTTGAATAAATGTTATTCGTTACTTTCCGCCTCCGCTTTTTAAACATATTAATGAATAGTTAGATAAAGTTAATGAGTGGTTTGTATGTAACAAACTTTTTCTAAATGCTGATAAAGCTAAATTCATTTTGTTTCAAAAACTAAATAAAACTGATAACGTCCTATTAAAATTACCAAACTTTATTATAAATAAAGCTATAATTAAAAGAGAATCATCGGTGAATTATTTAAGAGTTGAATACGGGAGCCTGCATAATCGCGAATTGGCATATGTGCGCACTTTTGCCAGTTTTTGTAACTGCTTTGCACCTATGCCAGTTCGCACTTATGCCAATGTTTGCAGATTTATTAGGCACACTTATGCCACTGCTTCGCACTTATGGCATAAGAGCGAAGAAGTTACAAAAACTTTTTCAAAATGCTGATAAAGCTAAATTCATTTTGTTTCAAAAATTAAATAAAACTGATATGCGAACTGGCATAAGTTATGCCAGTTCACACTTATGCCAATTTGCAGTTCTGCTAATGTTTGCAAATTTGTTCTGCGCACTTATGCCAATTCGCACTTATGCCAGTTCGCACTTATGCCAATGTTTTCAAAATGTTTTGGCGTATTTATGCCGATTCACACTCATGCCAGTTCGCACTCATACCAGTTCGCACTTGTTTCATTTTTTATAACTGTTTCGCATTTATGCCAATTCACACTTATGCCAATTCGTACTTATGCCAGTTTGCACTTATCCCATTCGCATTTAAGCCAGTTTGCACTTACGAAATTTGCGCTTATTCAGTCGTTCAGTTGAATAGGACAAAAATATAAGATGGAACTTTTATATAAACAGTCTTGAAAAAAAAAATTCTAGAAATATAGGAATGATTTATGGAGTTCAACCATTTCTTAATTTCAAATCATTAAAAAATTTATATTTTGCTTTTATCCAAAGTTATCCAACATACTGTAACATCGCCTGGGCGATCATACAAAATTAAAAATGCTTTACAGTAAACAAAAATATACATGTCGAAATATATTTGGAGCAAATAGAGCAGAACCCTGTGAGCCTTTATTGTGTTTATTTGGAGCTTTGAATATTTATAAAATAAATTTACATGAAATTTTAGTTTTTATGTAAAGAATTGAGCTAGGATTGTCGCCAAAAATATTTGAATCCTATTTTAGTGAAATCTGCCGTAAATATAGCACAAGATTCTCAGTCAACAACTTTGCTATCCCAAAATATAGTTTAAAATTGAGTTCATACTCAATTAAGTATCGTGGGCCATATTTATGGAATTTATTTTCAGATATTACAAATAAAAAGAAAACCATTCTTGATCGATTTAAAAAAGAATCCAAACGGTGATTCTTGTTTATGGATCTCACTATGCTACATTTTAAATTCTTTTAAATAAAGTAAAACTATAATAATAAAAAATCAAGATAACTTAAAAAAATTCTTTTAAAAGAATGTTATCGCAATCCACCATAACAAAGTTTATTAATGATATTACTCTCTTAATATAAATATATGTATCTCTTTTTTTTTTTTTCATTTTATTACAAGTATATAATCGTTTTTTTGCAACTGCAACTCCCTACTTTTTCTTTTTACAAATACAGAGAATGTAAGCATTTTAGAAATTAATAAATACTACTTTGTATATTTGCGCCAATATAATATAAAATTTATAAATCATGATTTTATAAAAATGGGGCTCGGTGATAAGACAGAATTATGTCTTTTTCTTGCTCTAGTCATTACTTATTTTGTTGTATGTATATGAAAATTGTATTTATTGTAAAAAACGAAATAAACATATAAAAAAACAAACAAAAAAAACCCATAATATTTTGTTTGTTGTTGTTAATATGTAATTATTTATAACATAGTAATAAAATATAGAAAAATGCGTTGGAGGTATCCTGAAAATTGTGCCAGATAAAAAAGATGTCGGTGACCGTGGAAAACTAACTCTCGATGACTTTTTTTATGATATTTTTTAGATCTGTAATCTGAAACATGTTTTAATATTGTGTATATTTTTAATCGTGTTTTTATTGTTTTAATTAATGAGAGACACGGGTTATCGTTTCTGTTATGATTACTAAACGTTAAATTTTTGTCCCCAAAACCCTAGAAATTCTTTGATAGCTAAAATACGCTAGTTGCATGAAAAGTGTTTTTTAAACGTTTAAAAGACGTTCTGAACGTAAAAAATATTTTTTTTATACTTTGTATAACTGTACTTAAACGGAAAATCTTATTCTAGTCTTTTTACAACGTCTTGAAAACATACTAAAAGAACGTCTTTGAGCATGTAATCTAGAAAAGGTTTAGAACGCGTCCGAGACATTAAAAATGCAATAAATGAAACGATAAAATTTGTTTAAATTTCTGCTCTTGAAGCGAAATCTGTGGATAGTTTGGCACTTTCTTTGTCTACAGACTGTGACAGCATATTTATTAGAGTGTCAAAATTAAATTTTACGATAAAAGAAGCAAAAGATGCCATTCTATAAGTTCCTTATATATTTATTAGGCTTTTTTTTTAAATTAAGGAAATTGTTTTAATTATAGGTTAGCTTGGAGATAACCTAAAAATCTCTGTTTTGTTCTTCTTGAACTTTATTTTATAAATTTTATGATCAGAGATTAATTTTTGCTGTAAATATGTTTGGCAGGGTATAAAAATTTTAATGCTAGAGTACATAACCATAAAATTTAGAAAATAATATTGATTATAAATTGGTTTATAGTAAAAATAATACTAAATGAAACGAAGAAGTTGAAAGATTTTTAAAATCATTTATAGATGTAACTTTGCTTCTGGATGGTTGTGGATTGGTCTTGGAGATTCGAAAAGTGAATAAATTAGAAAAACTTAAAACATTTATTGCTAGTACATTGTTTATTGGCAGACTTTAAAAATGAATTCATATTATGCTGTGCTGATTACAAGGCATGTGTTGTATACGCAACATCCGATATGCTCATATAGGAGAGTATAGGATGCCCCCAGGAAAAAAAGTTCTATAGAATTTTCTATAAACTTTTGAAACATATGGCCTATAGAAACTCTATAGAATTGTCTAAAAAGTCTATTAATTTCTATAGAAATTGCTATAAAACTTTTTTTTCTATAAAAAAAAAAAAAAAGAAAAAAATTTTAATAGGAATTTTTATAGAAGTTAACACAAACTCTATAGAAATTCTATAGAATTCTATAGAATTTTTATAGGCCATTTGTTTCAAAAGTTTGTAAAAAAATCTATGGAGCTTTTTTTCCTGAGGTTGCGTCTAAATATAGTAAATTCTAAATAAAATTGAAAATGATGAAATTAATTCTTGCATTCGTTAACTGCAATTAGAAAACTGGAGAAGATACTGCAAATTTAGTTTTTGAAACTAAACAAAAGTTTAACCCAGTAAGAAAAAGACGTCAAGCCGTAGTTGTTATTTGGTTGTATTTTGGTCGCGACGCAAATTAACTAAATTCCAACGATGTTCTGACGTCGGCATAACGGTGTTGTTCTAACGTTTGCTATCAAACGTTGGAACAACGTCGGAAAAACGTTATCATCTAAAGTCTTAAATGTTAACATAAAAACGACGTTGGAACAGCGTTGGTTAATAAACGTAAAACCAACGTTAGTCTGATTAACGTTGGAACGACTTTGGAACAACGTTGCTTTTTTTACGTTTTTACTTTTGACATCAGAGCAACGTCAGCTTTCTAACGTAAACACAACTTGATTTTACAAACTTGCGCATTTTTAAAATGGTTGAAAAACCGTTATCGTAAAAGATGTTATTTTTAATCTAATTTTAATTTAATGGTTTTTAGGCATTATATTCTGTGATACTAATAATTAATGCATTATTTCTTTATATTCTACATTCGAATTAGATATTAAACTTTTATCATATCAATGATAAACAAAAGTTACTAAAAATTTATTTGATTTTTAAAAACTGTTGACATTTTTGTTATGTTTTTGTATACTTTGTATATTTAACATTACTTTATATTAAAAATTTAACATATATAATATTTGCACATAATATTTTATTTAAAAATAGATAATGCAATGATAGGTTTTTTAAATACCTGTTATTAAACTATTTAACAGTTTAATTAAATGCCAATGAAAATACAGAGCCTTTTTTTTTTTAAGACATTCAATTCAGTTTTCTAAGACAGTTGTAAGTTGTATTAAAACAAGGTTTTTACGTAATATACATAATATATTAAGTATAAATTTAAAACAATTAATTATAGTAAGACAATGTCTTAATCATAATATATATTTTATTTATTTGAATGAAAAGTTTTTTAGTTTGTTATGGAACTAGACTAGAAATTACCTAATAAGCTTCTTATAACTTGTGTAATGTGTTTCTTTTACGAATTTGTATATTGGTATAATCATATCATGCTATTCCTACAATATTATAACTAACACTGAAGCTTGAGTCTCAAGTCATGAAAAAGGGTAAACAATTTTTTATGTATTTTTATTAAGTTTTTTTTTTTTTTTTTTTTTTTTTATTGTTATTCACCTCTGGGTTACTACCAGGAACATGGTAAGTATAGAACTCATAACTTCTCACGCAAAAAATATATCCTACAGAAACAGCAACAGAACATCTAAATTTTACACTAGATCTTAGTCATAATAAACAAAATATTTATTTAAATTAATACACACAGAGTGTTAGATTATATACACTCAGTCAGTATTTAATTTTTGAAATGAATCACAATTTTATGTTTCCCTAGTTTCAGAGTTGAAAGAAAGAGCTGATTTTGGCCATAAAGGCCATAAAGGGTGCTGCAGTTGAGGAGGCTCCTTTTATTTCAATTGTGGTCATAACCCCCTCTCAACTCAATAACTCCGAAGTATTTCAATAAAGTTTATGTCAAATATATTTGTGTGTAGTTTTTGTATATGATATGTGATATGATATAGTTTTTAAAATTGATATGTTTTACCAAAATACATATATATATATATATATATATATATATATATATATATATATATATATATATATATATATATATATATATATATATATATATATATATATATATTTATATACATAAATATATATATATATATATATATATATATATATATATATATATATATATATATATATATATATATATATATATATATATATATATATATACATATATATATTTTTTGAATGTTATTATTTTTTATGTGCAGAGTTAAAGTACTAAGTTATCAAGGTGTTTAAAATCAGAACAAGTCGATTTAAATATACATAATCACATTATTTAATCTTAAACTTAAACTTAACAATAGAATATTTGAACAAGTTTACACTAAGAATTGGTAACAAAGGTTTTGCTCAACAGTTAGTGAGTTTGATTTCAATATGTTTAACGTGATTTAGAGAACAAAACCTGGACAATATATTTTAACGCCCAGCTTTTGAAACAGCAAAAAATTTACAATTACTTTATTAAAATGAATCTAAATCATTTGCTGTTACAAATTATGTCATCCTATTTATTCAGCCTATAAATATTTTTAAACATTTTAGATTGGTTGCAGCCTAACAAAATTGTGAAAAAACAATATTGAATAATTCTAATGTTTTAAAATTTTATTTCCGTTACAAAATTTAGTGAATAAAAATGTTTTATATTTATGAGTTTGCCATGATTGCTCTGATTGAATCATGGTAAAATACTTATTCAGTTCTAACTGTTTATTAAATAAGCTTGGGTCTTTAAGGCTTGACCTTGGTGAATGCAGTAAAAAATATTTAAATAAGATCTTATGTGGAAAACACTTCAATGTGCCTTTTTTATATTTTTTTCTTTTTTAGGCCAACTTTTACGTGTTGGCGGAAAGTTACCAAAATAAGTTAAGGACTTAATTCAGAGGTAACTTTTGTATTTCTTCATTTATATTTTTATTTGTTTTATGTATATTCAGAACATTGAAGGCATTATGAGTTAATGCAAAGATTTTGTTAATTATTATTTTAATATTACTTTAAATGAGTATACATATTGCATGTGAATATTTATATAACACATTAGCAAACTAATACAAATGGCTACAAAAATGATATCAATAGAACATTTTGAAGTATTTTTATTATAAAAGTTCATTTCTTAAAAGTTAAAAAATGCTAATTTAAATTATGAAAATTGTCAAAATATGGTAATTATTGAAGTTTAATCAGTGATTTTTTCTTTAAGCCTATTCCAATAGTTTTTATATTTTTGAAAGTGATTTCATGTTATATTTTACTAAACTCTCTATAAAAAATGCTCATTTAGTAAACCCTTTGATATTTGTCCTGATTTTTAATTTTTGACCTTGTTCAATGGCCAGTTAAACATTTAGTTGCACATTTTTCATTATATAATTTGCTTGTCTAAATGCAGCAATCATGTGAATACTGAAAAATTATTGTAATTATATTTGTCTTGGTTTTCACATCTAGCCATTGATATTAAAAGTATGCTCCATAATGATCACATGTGTATTAACCAATGATATTTTATATAAACAAGTTGTCTTACTTCAATTCAAAAAGTGAAGCCGCTTTTGTCCTTTTTACAAATGACGGATGAAATTTGTAAACAAATACTGTTTAACTATTTTTTTATATATGAAGTAAATATATTTTTATATATGTAATATATTTTAAATCTATATATGTAATCTATATATGTAAAAGTGTTAAGAGGAAATTAGAGTTCTTGTAAAGTAATAATTTATGATTTCTAAATTTTTTTTCGATTAAAAAGGGATTGAAATTTAAAATAGAAATAAACCTTAAATAAACCTAGTACTTTATATTTATTATAACATGTTTTTAAAATATCTTTAATTTATTGGTTAATTTTAACTCGCATTTTGAACTTTTATTCCAAACATTTGTTTCAGCTTTAACATTTTTTACAAATGGCAAATTATATTTTTAAGCAAAAAAAGCGACATAATTTTTTTTCAATAAAGGACCGCAAGTTGACATTTTTTATAGTTTTCTGAATAATTGCTTCTTGATATATCTGCCTTTTTATTTAAAAATTTATTGGCTTTTGGTAAGAAGTTGCCACTTGCTCAAATTGCAAGGGTTTAAGTGAAATATAAGTAGTTCGGATTGGAAGAAAAAACACCTAACAAAGTAACCATTAGTCTTAAAAAGAGCTATTTATAAAAACAATTTTTGATTCTTTGCTTAGTGAAAATGTACCATTTCAGTTTCTTTATTTACCATGCAATTCATGTTATAAAAAAATATATTGCCAAAATAACACTTGTAAAAAAATAACTTTCTAGAAATCTGAACTCAAAAATATTTTATATCTTTTGAGGTTCAAACTAGACATATTTTTTTCCATTATTTCATGATTGTGTGTTTTAAATCAATTTTGTTTATTTATTCAATTAAAATTATTTTGGAGGTAATTTCATTAGTTTTGCATTTTACTGAGGTATTGTTTATTCTATTTCAGATAATGTTGCTAAAAGATTTACAGTTGATAATCTTTCAAAAGCAGAAAAACTCAGGTTAGCATCAATTAGAAAGTTAGCGCAATTTCTGGTATTTGTGGTATTTCTATTTGTTTATTCCAAATGTTTTTTATTTAGTTCTTTTAATTGGAAAAAATGCTTTTAATTGGATTTGTTTGTAACTTTATGTTTCTTCATATATATTTGTCTTTTAGTGTCAAACAAAGAATACGCGAATTATTTGAGATATGATTGAAATTTGCAAAGAAAGTAAAAATCAAACTAGTTTCATTCTAAGTTATTGTATATAATTTTAAAATTTTGGAATACAGTCATTCTGGGTAACTTTGAATTTGCGGGTAACATTGAACTAAACGTGTGAATGTTTTTAAATTTTTTTTTCTTTGATATTTTCTTTGCCTGTTGCTTTAACAAAGAATAATATGATGAATTATCTTTTTTTACAAAAGTTTGACCAAAGAAAATTAAATTTTATTTCTCAAAAATAATGTTTTCCTCCATTTCCAGTTACACAGTCTAATGTGGTGATAACATCGTGTGTTTTCAATTTAGAATATTTGGTATTACATTGTAATTATCTGAATAGATTTTTAAGTATTTTATTGAATTATTTTTCGAACTTTAATACAAACTCAAAATAATAGGATTTAACATGTTTTTTGCTACAAAAAGGATATTTATTTCCACTTAGCTAAAATATAACCAAATTCAGGGTAACTTTAGACAATCAATATTTTTCAAAAATGCTTTTTTTGTTGTCTGAGTAACATTGCAATAATACATAATAAATAATAGGCATCTTTTTATTATAGTATTTTTATTATATAATGATATATGATATTATAAATATTAAAAATTATAACATATATTACTAATATATTAATTTTTGATATTTATGGCTATCTTGATAGATTTAATAATATATTTTATTAATAGCAAATATGCGATTAATTAAATAATTTTCATTAATAACATAAATCATCTTTATATTTTTAGCATTCATAAAATGCCAAGAAAATGTTCAAAAAGTCATCCTGGCACTAGAAAATATGGCACTAAATCTAATTACACCAATTCTACACTTCAAGAGGCTTTAGCCAAAATTAAATTAGAAAAAATGTCGATTGGTGAAGCTTCTAAAATTTATAAAGTACCTAAAGCAACATTATTTTATAAGCTAAAAAATAAACACTGTAAATCAGTAGGGCGCCCTATTGCCCTTAGCATTGATGAAGAACTTTGTTTTGAAAATCACTTACTTTATTTAAGTGACAAAGGTATACCAATTGGAATTAATGATTTTAAAAGTATTGTCAAAATCTATTTGGATGATAGTGGAAAAAATATACAACAGTTTAAAGATAACCGACCAGGTTGGGAGTGGTGTAAACTTTATCTTGACAGGCATCCATCATTAAAAGAAAAAGTATCTCATTGTATTTCAAGGAAACGTGCACAGATTAATTATTGTCAAATAAAATTATTTTTTCAAAATCTAGAGAAGGAATTAAATGAAGTAACGCCAGATAACATTTACAATATGGATGAAACAGGGTTTCATGATGACCCTGGAAAAAAAAAACTTATTTTTCGTCGATCTTCTCGCCATCCAGAACTTATAAGAAACACAACAAAAACTTGTTACACTGTTGTTTTTTGTGGAAATGCCTCAGGAAAACTAATTCCACCATTTTTCATTTTTAAAGGAAAACACAGTTGGTCTGACTGGCTTTTCAATGCACCAGAAGGATCAAGAATGGCAACTTCTTGCAGTGGCTGGATGGAAATTCAAATATTTGAAGAGTGGCTGTTAAATCACTTTGTTCCAAATATTATAAATAAGGAAGGTAAAAAAATTCTGATTTGCAATAATTTAAGTGCTCATATATCTTTAAAAGCCTTAAATATATGTGAAAAGTATAATATAACATTTATATATTTGGTACCCAATTCCACACACCTTTTACAACCTTTAGATGTTGGATATTTCTCGAGTTTAAAAGCTAATTGGAGGTCAGCTCTTAATCAATGGCGTAAAACATCCAGAGGAAAAAAGGTTAATAATCTGCCAAAAAATTTATTTACGCAGCTCATTAAATCTACTCTTAATGTTGGTAAAGAAAATCTAGAACATAATCTCCAAGCAGGATTTAAGGCTACTGGCATATATCCATTTTTACCAGAACATGTTCTCTCCAAATTACCCAGTTTTACAAATATAGATATTCAACTCAATATTGGAGAATCGTTTAGGAATTATGTTGATGATATTCATCTTAATTATGAAGTAAGCAAAAAATTTAAGTTACCAATAACAGCAGGGAAAAGTGTATCAGCCACTGAGGTAGAAGCATACTATAAGGAAAGAGACAATAAAATAAAAAGTCAAGATAATATTCGAGCAAAGAAAAGAGGAAGACCACTTGGATCAAATAATATGGTTATGAAAATAAACAAAAAACTTAATATTTTACAAAGTTCAAGCATTGTAAATGTTAATCAAGTTATTGAAGACGATGAACAAGTTTTACCTGTATCTCAAAATGATGCAGTTTTTTCATTGGAGCAAATAAACAATCACTATGTACATGTTTTCCTTGATCATGATTATTTTGTAAAAGAGTTAGTTGAAACTCAAGACTAAAAGAAGGAAACACTGTAATATTTAGTTTTATAGTCAATGGTGTTTATTTGTGGAGAATTATATAAAAATAATGTCTTATTTAATTTTTTCTTTTATAACCTTAAAAATTATTTTGTGAATATTTTATTGAAAAACTTGTTTGTTTATTCTCGAAATATTTTATTGAAAAACTTGTTTGTTTATTCTCGAAATATTTTATTGAAAAACTTGTTTGTTTATTCTCGAAATATTTTATTGAAAAACCTGTTTGTTTATTCTAGAAATATTTTATTGAAAAACTTGTTTGTTTATTCTCGAAATAGTTTAACTAGATTTTTTAAAAAATTAATTTAAACTTATACAAAGAAATTTAAACAACTTTTTAGATTTAAAAGATTAAAATTGACATTCAGTTTAATAGTGTTCAAAGTTACCCGAAATGCGAGGGTAACTTTGAACGCCTACTTGAACATTGTTTTTTTACATAATATCTAGCAAATTTAAAAAAATGATAGCAAACTAGAAAAAAGAGATCATCAGAACACTCTTTATGTAAAAATATTTGTTATCTAGTTAGTAAAACAATTTTTGTTGAGATAAACCTAGCGCAAACCGTTCAAAGTTACCCGTAATGACTGTAGAAGTGATGCAATGTTTATTTATTTTTAGTCTTTTAATTTCCGTATTTAATTAATTGCCCGGACTAATATAATAATCGTGTATAACCTAAATAAATAAGAAGAAATATAGCTTGACAGCGCAAAGTTATACAGTGTAAATTTGTCCTTTATTGTTTTTTGCAGTGTAGAAATAACATCAAAAATGATAGAAAAACGTTGGAGGGCGTTTTTCTTACAACATTTTGCAACATTGTTAATATAACGTTGACCTATGTTTCATATATGCCATTATTCCAACGTGTAAAAAACGATAGAGTAAAGACGTTGGCTCAACGTCATTTTAGCTAAAATATAACGTTAGCCTAACGTCATTATAACGTCTTTTTTCTTCAAATTTAACGTTGCTTTTACGTCTTTCCGACGTTATTTAGCTAAAATGTAACGTTGTCACCACGTCATTTTACATCGTTGGAATAACGTTAGTAAAATGACGTTTTTTCGGTGTTTCATTTATAACATCATGCTAACGTCTTTCTAACGATACGAAAGACGTTAGAACAACGTTGCTCCGACGTCATTTTTCTTATTGGGAATATTCTTATAAATGCCGTATACAAAGTTATGATAATGAATCCAACATAAGTAGATCCATTACGTTGCAAGTTGAAGTTTTTAATTTTTTTTTAATAGTAATGGGTGAATTATACGTATTTGCTACATCATATATATATATATATATATATATATATATATATATATATATATATATATATATATATATATATATATATATATATATATATATATATATATATATATATATATATATTAGGGTGGAGCGATTTTAAAAATTTTCGAAATTTGATTAGCCTGAGCTGCGAATCGATGCCTTTTGGTGAAAAAAGAGCTTTTCTTTTTTTTTTTTTTTAATATAAATGAGATTTAGGGGTACCTCTTTGGATTCTAAATTTATGACGAATCCTAATATTGTTGAAATTTTTTTTCTTCTAAACTATATTAACCTGGTATTCAAAAGAAGCAGAATAATACGTTTATTTTGAATATAATATTTGTTTTAATTTAAAACTGAAGAGAAAAAAATAATGTCGTTTTTTTCATTAAAAAACACCCGCCTTCATCAAAACGGGGGTTTTAAGGTATATTTTTGCAAATATTTTTTTCACTAAAAATTTTTTTTTAATAAAATAATTATTAATAAAACAAGCATTTTTTTCTGCTTTTTTTGAGTCCAAGGTTGATATAGTTTAGAAAAAAAAAATCAAAAATATTAGGATCCGTCAAGGATTTAGAATCCAAAGAGGAACCTCAAGATCTTATCAAAACCATAAAATATTTTTTTACTTTTATCTTATAAATAATAGACATCGATTCGTGTCTCAGGAATATTGATTTTTAAACTTTTTTTTTTTTTGCTATGAAAATCGCTCCACCCTATTATATATATATATATATATATATATATATATTATAAAATATAATAAAGTTAATTTATACTTAATGATTCATATATAACAGCAGAAAACAATCATAAAAGTCAAAACGTTTTTACAATAATAATTTACAATAATGTAGCTGGATAGCTCAGTTGGTTTGTGGCTGGATAGCTTAGTTGGTTAACTTCGGATATAATAATATATCTTAGGATATAAGAACATTGTATAGAAAAATATTGCATGAAAATTCAAATTATATAAAAAAACTTTTTGACATGCCACTATTTTCTAATGTTTAATATAGGTTACAAACAAAAATATTAGAAAGTATGGCTAGTTAAAACTTTTCCCTCGTTGAGTGAAATAGACAAATACGAGCGTTTTTAACAACATCTCGTGCAACTTAAAATATTCGAAAATTTCAAATTTATTTAAATTTTTACTAGCGCAATATAATTTATGAGGATTTAATTAATTTATTCGAATTTGTTGAAATATTTAAAGTATTTTATTTGGAACCAGGCAAAATAAAAGTTTAACTTTTCATTTTTTTAAAGCTTTTTGAAAATTTTACAAAGATACCTTTAACTACATCGAGGTGATGGAAATTTTTGATAATTTTCCCAAATTCAGCAACCAAAAATCAACTCTTATTTTAAAAAGGAAAATAATCGCAGACCTGTATTATCATAATTAAAACTGCGAGCTTGACAGTTTGTAAATTAATCGGTTGGTAGTATTTTATCGTTGTGTATCTTTTAGTTTAAGTTAAAGTATTTTTATGCAGCAGAATCTTGTATTTAAGTGGAACTTATACAGCAGAATCTTGTATTTAAGTGGAACTTCATGCAGCAGAATCTTGTATTTAAGTGCAACTTCTTTTGGTACAAAAATTAACATTATATGTAGTAGTAACCTAAAGGGATGGGAAATATAAAAGACTGATACTGGACAGTTTTTACACACTAGGATGGGGTCACATTTGAAAAAATTTTAAATTTAGGTTTGGCTGGCCAATTTTCCTATGTCTTTGAACATATGAACCTTAGAACTGATTCTCTTTATCTTTGCATTTAATTTTTAGTCAGGTAATTTTCAGCTTAAAAATATTAGTTTGATCATAAATATATCGTTTACGTCATAAATATATCGTTTACGTCAAGTTTTTTTTGCTTTGCTACTACTCCAATCAAAATTAATTCTAAACAAATTCCTCATCCTTAGATAAACTAGTTAAATTAATAATATATAAAAGTTACAATATAAATTACAATTTTATGTTATATTAAGTCTATACACGTAATTAATTAAATCAATCAAAAAAATCATACTCCAATTAAAATTAATTCTAAACAAATTCCTCATCCTTAGATAAACTAGTTAAATTAATAATATATAAAAGTTACAATATAAATTACAATTTTATGTTATATTAAGTCTATACACGTAATAAAACGATAAAATATTGACAAAGCATTTACAGTATAACTTTCTGAAATAATTTTTCTAAAATACTGATTACAGAATTTTCAGCAGATCTTTCTTTGATTGGCACACAGGCATCAGTTCTCAATGAGCTATTGTAGCCCTTATAATCTCATCTTTTCTCTTGTATCATCTTTCATCAAGCAACAAGTAAGAACTGTTTTGCTTATCTTCTTTGTTTCCCAATTAATTAAATTTATTAAAGATGTTTGCTATTTAAGTCACCTAGCAACGCACAAAGCAATTGTTTTAAAGTTTGTTTGTTATTTACTTTTTTTAGTACTATTTTAAAGTTGATTTTAGATTTTGTTTTTAAAAATATCATTATGTTTATTATGTTGTTTATACAAAAAAAAATACTAATAATATTTTGTTTGTACAAACAACATAATAAACATAATCCTGAGAAATCACGAGGTTCTTCCAGTTGACTTACTGATTTTGATATTCTTGCCAAAAAAATTGGTCTATATATAAATATATGCTTAACTTTTAGTTTTATAACAATTTGTATTATTTTATAAAATAATCTTGTTGCTGTTTAGCTATATATATATACATATATATATATATATATATATATATATATATATATATATATATATATATATATATATATATATATATATATATATATATATATATATATATATATATATATATATATATAATATATATATATATATCTATTTATATAGTATAAATTACAAGTTTATATATATATATATATATATATATATATATATATATTATATATATATATATATATATATAGTTATATATATATATATATATTTATATATATATATATATACATATATATATATATATATATATATATATATATATATATATATATATATATATATATATATATATATATATATATATATATATATAGTTATATATATATATTTATACATAGTTATATATATATATATATATATATATATAGTTTATATATATATATATAATATATATATATATATATATATATATATATATATATATATATATATATATATATATATATATATATATATACAAATTGAGTAGGAAAAACCATCTCGTAAACGTTGTTCTAAACGACGTAAAAGTGTTTCATTATAACTAACAATCTTTTAATCTACTGAAAGCTCAAGAGTTACAATTAATAATAAAACAGTTTCTCATAAGAGTTAAATGATTCAAAGGTTGAAGTAAAAACTTCAACCTTTTGTTGAATAACTGTCCAAATATGATAAGTTTGACCCAAACTTATTATATTTAGGTAGTTTGTTGACTATGTATCAAGTTATGCAATAAACATCAAAATTAAAGAAATGTAGGTGTTGTAAAAAAAAAAAATATTGTAATTTTTTAGTCACATAGTTAGGGGTAAAACTAGCATTTTAGGGGTAAAATTAGCATCTTTTAAATCAATAAATAAATGAAGAATGGTCTTAAGTAATAAGTTAGTTTTGAACTTTTTGAGGTTATTTGCACACTTCTAATATCAAGCTTTTTAATCGAAATACAATTAAACTTAGCTACAGTTGCACAAAAAAATAAAATAAAAAATTATAAAAGGTCAAAGATTTAAAAAAATATTAAAAAAAAAAAAAGCAAAAGTAAACAATTCTAAAGAATTCTTTTTATCATAGTGTCAGTATATTCCATAAACAGTTGAAAATTTATAGTAACTAAGACATTTATGACTTCCTGTAATTTAATTTTCACTTCCAACAAGGTTGCAAGCAACCACTATTAGAATTGGAAGATACTGGAAGAGAAAAGGTTTTATACAGCCAGATAATGATTAGCAGACGACTCAAAAGATGGTCAATTAAATGAAGCAGGAAAACAAGATGAAGGGAGCAAATTCTAAAAAACTGATGTTTTGAGAAAAAAAAATAGACGAATAAGACATTTTGGAGCACTTAAGAACAGTGACAGTATAAGGATGAGACTTTATTGAATGATGAGTAACTTGAGAATGAATTTTAGCAGATGGCACAAGAGATGAAAGCTCATTAGAGCAGTGCCTATTATAGTATTTTTAGAAAATAGAAAGAGAAGCAACAATTTGTGACATTTGATTTGTTGAAGGTTGATTGGTCGAAGTTTGGTTGCAAGAGCAGATCCAACTACATTTACAATGCGCTTTCGCACCTTGTCTAAAAGAGAAAGGGCCTCATTCAAAGATCCGCTCTAATTATTATATAAGAACAGCACTCCATACAAGTACGGATTTAAGATTGATAGAGATAAAAAATAGAATCTCGAGTAAGAAAGTAAAATAACGAACTGAGTTTATCTTTAAAGCCTTTGATCAGAAAGTACCAAAAATTACATAGAATCTTTGTAATTGAACATTTTATCATTAACTGTAGCGAAATGATACTGTAGTGCATGGGAGATTTCCGGATTTAAGTGCTTTTTGGACAAACTTTTGGAACATCATTTTAAAAAATTCCAGTAACAATTACTATACTATTTCCAGTCAGATTTGCCATCTTTAAGAATCTGTAGACTGTTTATTGAAGAAAAGGCTTTTCAGATAAGTTGGCAAAATTTTCTCAAAGCTAGTTGGCTCATAGCATTTACTATTTTTTTATTTAATATTTTTTTAATCTTAAGCAATATGGAAAAAATTTATGTTTTACAAAAAAAAGAAAATTTTTTTTTTTTTTACCAGGTAAAAACTGTTTTTACTTGTTATACAAACTAATAAATGGTACCATATAAAAATGATATTCAGAGACCCCAGAAAAGCCCCCTATTTTTTTATAATGAATGACTGCGCTTAAACATTTACAAAAAATGGCTAGAAAAGGGTTACAAAACTCAAAGAGTTAAAACAGAAGCAACTAGCCCCGGTCTTCCCTAATCTTTTTGCTTTATTAAAATTTCTAAAGAAGATAAAAAAAAAGAAAGAAAATAAGGAGAAATTAGCGAGAGAAGTCAGGTTTTCACTTTTTATATGCTTATATATGGACTTTTAAGGATATTTTTATTAAGGGTATTTGAACTTTTTAAAATAAAGTATGAGCTCTTTAAACAAGGTTGTAAAAAAAATTATAACTTTCAAAGAAAAAAAAAGACAGTCTTCTTGACTATAGTGGTTCTTTTTGCGTTGGTAAATGAATACAGTTTAAAAAAAATTGTAATTTAGTCAAATGACGAGTTTTTATTCCTTAAGTATAAAAAAATATATTTTGAAATTTTTTTTGTAATTATTTTTTGTAATTTTTATTTATATTTGTAAATAGAAAAAAACACGTTGTTTTAACATTATCAGCATAATAAAGCAGAATAGACAGCACCGTTGGGCTTGAAAGTGTTCGCACCACCTTTGAAATAGCAAACGTTATTAAACCAAGAATATCCTTTACAACCTAAGTTATAAATTCAATGATTATAACATATATGTATAACAATAAAAACTAAAAAGTAAAATATTTAGTAATATTATTTAGGTGAATTAAACATACATACCGGTCAAAGATTTGCAAAGTGGTTGGCAATCATTACGATGTCCAGCGTGTTTGTTACCAATATCATTTTCAACTATATCATAGAAATCGTAAAACCTCCAACCCCAAACTGTACAAGGAGCTGCAACGCTTTTAAATTCGAACGGGAATTTAAGCTAAGAAAAAAGTAATAAGAAATAATAAATTTTTTTTTAAGTTTTCAAAATTGATAATAATGATAATAAAAAAAATCTTTATCGAACACTGGCATGAAAAAGTAAAGGTTTCAACACTGACATGTAAGGTTTCAACACTAGCATGTAAAAGTAAGGTTTCCACACTGCAAAGCCGTAACCGTTGGGGTACGGGGGAACAAGGGGACCTAACCCCCAAAAATTATTAAACTATAATTATTAGAAAAAACATATATTTTTTAGGGCTTTCCCCTGCTATGTTTGGGTCTCTCCCTACCTCTAGGCCCCTAACTAGGATACCTAAAAAAAAAAATAAGGTTTTTAATATGTAATATGGCCCCCCCTAATATGAAAGTTGTGGTTACGGCTCTGCACTGGTATGCAAAAGTAAAGGAAGATTTCAAGTACTCGGTGTAGTTAACGCAATTTACAAAATATTTGAATACTTTTATTTGGAATTAGCATGGTTTTGTCAGCATATTATGTCCAAACAAGATCTTTAAATGTTATAATTTTTTTTTGCTTAAGGTTTTTATAATATTTAAAGAAACATTTCTTTTTTATATATAATTTTTAAATATATTTCACTCTTACTTCACTGAAATTACGCATAAATACCCCACAAAATTTTCAGTTGATATGTTTGTTATTCCAAGATCTTATTTAAAACTCAGCTCATTTCAAATTCAATACCGTGGACCATTTATATGGAAAAGTTTTTTGAAAAATATTATTAAAAATAAAACTCTTCTAAACTTCTCCCTAGAACAATTCAAAAAAGAATCTAAACGTTTTCTATTAGGAAAAAACTTCGATTTTAAACTTTTAAAAATAGTACCTAAAATAATTAAACTGAAAAAGTCATCACGACTCTCTTACTTTTGTCTTGATTTATTTCTTATCTATGAATAATATATATATATATATATATATATATATATATATATATATATATATATATATATATATATATATATATATATATATATATATATATATATATATATATATATATATATATATATATATATATATATATATATATATATATGTATCTATATATATATATATATATATATATATATATATATATATATATATATATATATATATATATATATATATATATATATATATATATATATATATATATATATATATATATATATATATATATGTATATATATATATATATATATATATATATATACATATATGTATATATATATATATATATATATATATATATATGTATATCTTATTATACGATTAACTACTTGTAATATATTGTGTTGTATTTTGTAATTTTTAACTTATTACATAAACTGAAGGCAACAATGTAAACGGGGCTTGGCAATAAGACAATATACGTCTCCTTCTTGCTCCGGCCATATATTATATATGTACGATTCTTATTGTAAATTTTATCAAACGGCAAAGAAAAAAAAAAAAAAAAAAAAAAAAAAACCTTTTTACAACCCGTAATAATGTATCTAAAGAACACTATTTTGGAGTCTTTAGATCAATTTCGCTTATCGACATTAACATGAATTTAGTTAAAATCTTTTTAAAAAGTTACTTAATTTACTACTGATCCTAGTTCTAATCGGTTCTGACGTATATTAACTATATATAATTGTCAAAACACAATACTTCAATCAATTTTCACAAAAAATACTGGAATTCCGAACAAGAAAAGAGCTTATAATTAGGGGAAGTGGGGGCACAGCCGCCCCCGTAACGTTTGAATAAATGTTATATGAAAATAAAAACAAAATGTGTTTTTTTTAGCAGTTTATTTCAATAGCCGCATCATTAAGTTTTAAATCGATGCATTTAAGAAAAAAATTGAACGGGTTTTGAAAATGTTATTACACAAAAATTACACTTAGTGAAAAAAACGGTTTTGCCCCTATTGTGAGGAACAACCGCACCCTCACAAAAATCGTTGGGGGTTCACTGTTCTAGGTACATTTTCTTTGCAATTGTCATAGCTCAGATTATTTGCTGATTTTGTTGCACGTTTGTATACTGTGTAGGCATTCTTTGTACTTACAATCTCAGTTTTCTTATTCGATATACTCTTAGCTTTATTTTAATTCAAAAACTCATTTATAAAAATTAAATAAAAAAATACGAAATCTAATTTCTAACATTTCAAAACAAAACTTTTCTAACATCTTTTCTAACAAAAAACAGAACTTTTCTAATAAAAAACAAACTTTTCTAACAAAGTTTTTTTTAAAAAAACTTTTCTAACAAATAACAAAACTTTTCTAACAATTTTTTTTCAAAACAAAACTTTTCTAACATCTTTTCTAACAAAAAGCAAAACTTTTTTAACAAAACTTTTCTTTCAAAACTTTTCGGACAAAACTTTTCTAACAAAAAAACTTTTCCAACATCTTTTTCTCAAAACAAAACTTTTCTAACATCTTAAACAACTTTTCTATCATCTCAAAGCAAAACTATTCAAGTTTACACATGAACGCATTCAAATGTGACGATTGTAATTGTTGTTGTTTGTAATTACATAACTTTGATAAATAATAAAAGTATGCGGTTGTGCCTCCTGTGCGTCTCTGCGGTTCTGCCCCAGTGGACAGTTTTTAGAAAGAATTCAGTTTCATAGCTTGCTTATAAGGTTATGTTGATATCAAAAATGGTATTTACTTGATGAAATAACGCTGATAACACATATCTTTAACACTAAAATCAAATATTGCTTTATCCTCAAAAAAAAAGGTCTTTAAAAGTATGATGTAAATATAATATTTTTTATCAAAATATGCATTATTATGCACAACTTCTCAGAAACATAGCAGGCACTCTTTTTGACATAAGAAAAATGAAGAAAACTGTTTTACTAATGTGTGGTAGTTTTTTTGCCAGATTAGATAATATTTTTCAAAGAGAAATGTTAAAAAACGGTTGTGCCTCCATATGCGGTTATGCCCCCACTTCCCCTATATATAATTGTCAATAAACGATCAGAACAGATCATATTGTTAAACTATAATGTTCATTTCACCTAAAAAAACGTATTAATATAAAATCTTATTTAAATTTGGACGAGCAATTGTGATTTTAAAATGATTTTTTTTTAAAAAAAAGATTCCACGGTCTGGGTTTTTTCGCCACAAACATTTATATTTTATTATACCGCAAAATTTATTATTTTAATTTTTTTCGTCTTTTCGTAATTCACAGACCATTTCACGGAAATATATCATTATCAACAAAATATCATACAGACGCTATAATATTTTAAAAGTGCCTTAACTACACCGAGTAGTATAGAGAAAGTATTAATTTTTTAACGTTTTATAAGCAAAACTTTTCTGCGTTAGAGTGAAACTGATATAAAAATAATTCACTCTCAATTGTTCTTTTACAAAATATTTGATTTTGCATTACCTGGCGATTTTCGTAGCCAATACCAAAATTTTTTTCTGTTTCTGAACCAGGCTTTTCACTTTCATCAAAAGCTTCAAATATATAGATAGAATCAGCAATGGTGTTCGTTGTTGCAAACCTTAATATGTGTTGAGTATATAATTTAGCATTTTCTATCGTTGTACCTGTAATTATAGAAAATTAAACAATAAAAACTGATTATATTTTACATGTAAGGCGGATTGACTGCCGGGACATTAACTTACGTTTTATTTACCTAATTTTGGCCTTACAATGATAGAGATTTCAATTTAATTTTTAACATTTAACACAATTCTTAATTAATTTTTTGAAAGACTTTATTATAAAAACTTCAGAGGCATTAAAGTTAGAAAATGCAAGGTTTTTTTGCTATGTAAAATGATTTTAAAAACAGCATAACCGTTGTATTGTGAACTTGTACAAGTTAGGTGTGTAATAATTCTTTTTAAAGTGGTTACAATTTGTATGGAAGATAATGTTATTAAAATACCATTCCTATTAAGGCGCATTATTGTTGACTAAACGGAACTCATTGATAGGATAATCGAAGCGCCCCCTTTAAAAGTCCCTGTTTATATATATATATATATATATATATATATATATATATATATATATATATATATATATATATATTTTTTTTTTTTTTTTTTTTTCTTTTTTTTTTTTTTCCTCAACGAACGCTGAAGTGAACGCACGCTTTTTCGCTGCTTAAAGAAAATAAAATAGAAAATCGTTAATAGTATTAATAGTTACTTATATTATATTAATTTATACTTATTGAACATGTGTATCACACTTGTTGAAGTTAAAAAAATAATAACGGATATGTTTATGAATTTTAAGATCGAGACGGAAGAAATGCTTAAGCAACAAGAAAATACTTTCATCAACATAGTTAGTTGTAACACAAAAATATTAAATGATCATTTTGACAGAGTTGAACTTAACATACTTCAAAATTAATAAAAAAATAAAAACCGCCATTGATTGTCTTGCAAAAGAAAATCTGGCAAACATCAAAATACAAAATAACAACAATGAACTTATAAAAATAAATAACAAACTCAAAGAGATTGAGGATAGGTCAAGGCGTAATAATTTAAGAATCGATGGTGTCCTTGAAAATGACAATGAAAGCTAGGCTGAATGTGAAAAGAAGGTAAAAGAAATATTCAACAACATATTAGGAGTCAAAAATGTAACCATTGAAAGAGGGCATAGAATAGGCAAAGTAGTTCACAACAAACATAGAACAATAATACTAAAACTTTTTGATTTTAAAGATAAAACTGAAATTCTTAACAACTCTTCCAAATTAAAAGGTAAAAACATTTTTATATATGAAGATTACTGCAAGGAAACAAATATTATACGAAAGACACTACATGAAAAAATGAAAATAGAAAGGCAAGCTGGCAAATGCGCGTATATTTCATACGACAAACTTATTGTTCGCGATTGGAATTCCAAAAAAAAGTAATATAGGGGAAAGTGGGGCAACATGGCGAACGTTTTGAAAGCCCTGAGTTGTTGCAAAACTATAAGTCGTGAAGCCATAATACTTTCTCAGTATGTTTATGTTATTAAATTCTTACATTGCCTGCAAGAATTTTCAGTTTGCAAATATAGCAATTTGAAATAAATATTAAAATAAAATGTTCATAAATTTGTCACCTGGTCACGTGACCGGGGCAAGATGACTTATTATGCAATTTTTACCTCCAATTTTAAAAAATTTTTAAAACTACCAATAACTCTAACTAAAGTAAAAAATAAATAAACACAAATTGCAAAAAATTACTTTTAAAGAAGTTAAACTTGAAGAGCACCATCCATTATAAGAAACCGAAAGTGAGGAATTTTTTTTAAGGCGCTTAAAGTAAACTTATGTGTATAAAATTGCGTTAATAATATTTCAAAAAGCCAATTAGTGTTTTAAAATACAAGATGCAAATACAGTTTTGTTTTCACCCAATTTTAAGTTTTTTTGTTGAGTTGTTATATGAAAACCCATCTTGCCCCATTCGCCATGTTGCCCCGTTTTCCCCTATAATCTTTTAAATTTTTATTGTATTTTTACATAAACTTATTTGATTTTATTAATTATGGCATCAATAAACGATTTCGAAACTTTTACTTTTTTTGATAATGTTTTTTCATTGCGCGAAAACATTAACAAAGACATTAATTATTTTATGAAATTAACAAAGAATGTGCTTATTAGCAATAAAAACTTATATCAAATTAGAATTTTTGAGGCTGGAGCTTTTCCATTAATAAATTGCCCGACGAGAGTGACAAAATACTCAGCAACTTTACTAGACAATATCATTACAACAGACATCTTTAATAATGATATAAAAAAAGGAATCTTAAAAACAGATATCTCGGATCACTTTCCTATTTTTCTGACTATACCCACTAATCAAGCAAATGTAAAAAAACCTAACAAAATCTTAACTAATCGTATTTTTCATCAATCAAAAATTGAATTGTTTAAAAACCAACTATCGCTATTTCATTGGAAACATTTAAACTTTAATGATAACGCTAATAACTTTTTTGAAAATTTCTGTAAAGCATTTTTTTCGGTTTACGATGCTAACTTTCCTAATGTTACTCATACATCAAAAACTAAAAACATAAATAATCCTTGGGTTACTAAAGGTTTCAAAAAATAATCAAAAACTAAGCAAAAGTTATATATAAAATACCTAAAAACAAAAACTCCTGCAAGCGAAAAAAAATACAAGTAATATAAAAATTTATTTGAAAAAATCCGGAAAAGTTTAAAAAAAAACTACTATTCAAATTTGATTAATGAAACAAAAAATAACGTAAAACGCACTTGGCAAATACTAAAAGAAATAATTGGGAAACAAAAAACATGCTCAATTTTTATGCCACACATGCTTAAAATCGATAACAAAATTTTATACAATCCACAAATTGAGCCTATGAGAGTAAAAGTGGACCAAGTCCAATTTTTTTCAAATGACCCTTATGTATGTAAAACTGCTAAAAATTTGCTATATTTTTAGAGCAAAAATGGACCAAGTCCATAACACATTTATTTCTTATTCAACAGAGGGCAGCACATTTTTACTCTAACAATAAATCACCAGGTATAGAGAGTAACAGTGGACCAAGTCCATTGATAGTGCATTAATGTAAAAAATCAAGATTCAAGACCACATAAACTACAAATTTTCTTAGAATTATTATTATTATATTAGAACAAGAATAACATTTGTACAGGTAAGATGCTTTAAATTAATATCTGATTATGGTTTTATATTAATATAGTGAAGTATACAGCACTTTCACACTTTATAAAGTGACAAAACTGAAATAGTTTGGTGAGCGATAATATAAGATTTATTCAATTGCTCTCAGCAGGAATATAAATATTGATTTGTTAGACAGTAGATATAATGATCTGTCACTACCAAAGTTACAGCCTCTTTAGAAAGGTCAATTTTGTGGCTTTAATAACATCTAGCTAGGGGAGCACTTGCATGCATGTTGTGTACATGTACATTATTCTTTCTAATAATATTCTGAATGTATGTAATATTTAAAAAATATTTATTGTAGAATAGTGTAAACATGCATTCACGAGCCGCACACATGGTGTCACTGGCATTGATAAAGTGCAAGAAGGTTCAGAAATCTCTAGCTACAGGTACAACAATTGCAGATCCTAACTTAGCAGCAGATATACAGACATAACGTTCTACATTAGCAGCTGAATCTCCAATTGTAGCCGATAATTCACCGGTTGTAGCAGTTGAATCTCCGATTGTAACAACTGAATTTCCGATTGTAACAACTGAATCTCCGATTGTAACCAATCAACGCCCTCGAAAACGAAAGCGTTGTGTAACGAATTGGAAGAAAAATGTGATTAAGCGCTTACGAAATACAGGTAGCGAACATGTAAAGCATGGCGGAACGTTACAAAAAGCAAAGAAATTAAACGAACATTATTTAATAAATCACAGTTGCAAAAACAAATGTGCTGAAAATTTGACTTTAGAGCAGACTAAAACTCTGTTTGAAAATTTCTGAAAATTGGGAGATTTTGATGCACAAAATCTGTTTCTTGCTGGCTGGGTGAAACAATCAACAGTAGAACGTAGACGACCAAGAGTAAGAAAAAACAAAATTACGAAAAATGAAAAAAAACATGCAAAGGATTTTGCACGAGTATACTCTGTGTTTGCAGATAATAAGCCCGTTACTGTTTGCAAACCATACTTCTTGGCGATATTTGACATAACAGCGGTCGACTAAATCGTGCGTTAGTCAACCAACGGGAGAATGGTGGTGTGTCACGCAAAGATGGACGAGGAAAATATGATCACAAGACACAACGCATTCATGAGGAACACATCACTCGCATTAAAGATCATATTCACATGTTTCCCACATACGAAAGTCACTATACTAGAAGTCACAGTGCATCTCGCCGCTTTCTACCTGCTCATTTGACGGTATCCACTATGTACGACATGTATAGAGAAAAATGCATACAGGATTCAGTCGAACCCCAAAAAGAGTGGAAATTTTGGGACATTTTTAATCATGAATTTAACTTGACGTTCCATCAGCCACTAAAAGATACGTGCAAAAAATGTGACATTTTTAAAACAGACATTGAAATAGAAAAAACTGAACACAAAAAATCTCAACTAAAAGCAGCACATAAGATTCATTTGCGCAAAGCAGAGAAGGCGCGTCAATCCTTAAAACTAGAAAAAGAAAATGAAGACAATAAACATGCACCTTTTTATTTTGACCTGCAAAAGGTCATGTCATTGCCTTGCCTTACAACCAATGAAGTTTATTATTGCCGGCAATTATCAGTGTATAATCTAGGCATTCATGACCTTAAAAATGACAATGCAGTGATGAATGTATGACATGAGGGAACAGCCTCACAAGATGCAGGTGAGATCGGTTCATGCTTATTGGAATATTGTCAAAATCTGGCAAATAGGGATACTACGTCTATTACAGCATTCAGCGACTCGTGCGGCGTCCAAAATCGAAATATAAAAATTGCACTCTTTGACGCAGACGACAAGTATTGAACTAGTGAATCATAAGTTTATGGTCTCTGGGCATTCTTATTTGCCTAACGATGCAGATTTTGGAATAATTGAGAGAGCAAAACCAAAATCCACAGAGATCTTCGTGCCAGAACAGTGGTACAAATTGATCGAGAACTGCTCTATGAAGAAGCGCTTCAGTGTTGCAAGATTAAGCACTGATAATTTCAAGAGTGTGGAGCCCTTATTGAAATTAATTACAAATCGGAAAGTGGATGAGAGTGATCAGAAGGTTAACTGGCTGGATATGCAATGGCTGCAACTTAGAAAGAACAAGCCATACAAACTGTTCTTTAAATACTCTTTAGATGATGAGGCATCATTCAGTTTCATTTCGCTAGCGAAACGCGGACGTCAAACGAATCTTAGTGAAGTGAGTTTGGCTCCACTGTACTGTGGAGCAACAAAACTGAGCAAAGAAAAATACTCAGATTTAATGAAACTGTTAAAGTAAAAAAAAATATTCCTCCCATCTATCATGACTTCTATTAAAAGTTGGAACACAGCGGTCACAACAAGGATGTACTAGAAGATGAACTGCTCGATGACAGCGGCGATGATGATCAGTAAATTCGTGTGGTTTTTATTGTACTGTTTGTAATAATGAGGACTTTTTTTGCCGATAATTAGTAAATAGTAATTGTGTTTTTTTACAACATAGTATGAATTTGTACTACTTGTCTTAATTTGAATTGCTATTGTAAACGAATAATATGAAATTTGTTCATGATTTTACACTAAAATGATTTAGAGATTTGTTGATTATGTTTAGAGAAAAAATGGAACAAGTCCATAACTATTATTATATTATTAATAATTATTCAAAAATTTATTTGTGCATTTCACATATCTTGTTGTCTAAGAAAAAAGATTTAAAATGATACTAGACATCAATAATATTATAATATTATTGTAATTTAGTATTATGTAATATAGTATTATAATATTATTGTAATATTACATATGGCTGATTTATAATATATGCAAACACTAAGAACGCTTATTTCTAACAATATAGAAATATGGACTTGGTCCACTTTTACTCTTATGGGCTCAATTATAGCTACTGAGTTTAATAAATATTTTGTTGAAATTGGTCCAACCCTATTAGATAAAACTCCAATAACCAAAACTTCTTTTTATGATTTTTTAGCACCTCTTGATAAAGGCATTTGCTCAGAGTTTGAAAAAGCTTTTAAAACCTTAAAAATATATAAAGCAACTGGGCCTGATGAAATAAACGGAAATACAGTTATAGATTGCTATGAACAAATTAAAAATATTCTTTTTGAAATCTACAAAGCATCCATCCATCAAGGAATTTTCCCTGAGCGCTTAAAAATTGCTAAAATTATTCCAATTCACAAAGAAGGCGACAAATCCAATATCAATAATTACCGCCCCATCTCTATCCTATCTGTATTCTCCAAAATCCTAGAAAGAATTATGTTTAACAGAGTTAATAATTATTTTAATTACAATAACCTACTATACAATAATCAATTCGGTTTCAAAAAAGATAGTTCAACTGAGCATGCCATTATTCAATTTGTACGCAACATCTCCAAATCCTTTGAAAAAGCTCAACATACATTAGGTATTTTTATAGATCTATCAAAAGCATTTGATACGGTTGACCATGATATTTTAATACAAAAAATTAAATATTACGGTTTAAACAATAATACTTTAGCGTGATTTAAAAGCTATTTAACAAATCGTAAGCAAGTAGTCTATAGTAATAATGACGTTCAAAGTGGATCCTTAATTATAACCTGTGGTGTTCCACAAGGTTCTATTCTTGGACCGCTGCTATTTCTTATATTTGTCAATGATCTAAACAAAGCCTCTAACCTGATGAGTATTACTTATGCCGATGACACGAACTTATTTCAATCCCACACTGATGTTTACAAACTTTTCTCAAAAACTAATAATGAACTTATAAACATCTCTAAATGGTTTAAATGTAATAAATTAACGTTAAATACTAACAAGACTAAAATGGATTCTTTTTCATTCCTTCTCAAAAAAGCGTTCTTTACCAGATATTATGCCTCAAATTTATATTGATGAAACTCTAATAAAAAGAGGTTCTGTTATAAGATTCCTAGGTGTTTATCTTGATGAGAATATTACTTGGAAAAACCATATTAATCATATAACCACCAAGGTATCTAAAAATATTGGCATTTTGTATAAAGCCCGACCTTACTTAAGCAAAAAATGTCTTACGCAGCTCTATTCATACACAGCGATATAAACTACGCAAATTTTGCATGAGTTAGTACCGAAAAAAGTAAACTACAACGTCTATATCGCCAACAGAAACATGCGATTCGCGTGATTAATTATGTGGATCGCTCTACACATTCAAAGCCTTTCTTTGATGAAATGAAAATACTTAATGTCTACAAACTTAATGTTTTCAATGTTTTATGTTTTACTTATATGGGGAAAAACAATTTATCCCTACCTGTTTTTAACGACCTTTTTACATTAAAACTTACTAATAAGTACTCACTAAGAAATAAAGATTTGCTAAATGAACCATTTTGTAGAACAAAATTTAATAAATTTAGTATTAATTATAGAGCACTTTACGTTTGGAATAAAATAGTTCTGTCTAATTTTGATTCTTTTATCCGTTTTTCTGTTTTGAAAAATGAATTAAAAAATTTTATTCTTGCTATGGATGACATATTAAGTTACTATTAGCTTGAAGTATAAACTTGATTTATGAGATTTATAATAATATTTATATTAATAAATTTATTTTCTTTAATTTATAACAGATCTATAAAATTTATTATTATGGATTTTTATAACAGATTTGTGAGAATTATTATTACAGATACGTGATTAATATTATGAATTTATTATATATATTTATTATTACGGGCGTTTTTGGATTTATATTTTCAGTTTTTATAGTATGATAAAATTGTAAAGGTTCTGATGATAAGATCAGTATATATATTGATATGTATATATATTTACATTTATATATATATATACATATATATATATATATATATATATATATATATATATATATATATATATATATATATATATATATATATATATATATATATATATATATATATATATATATATATATATATATATATATATATATATATATATATATATATATATAATATATATATATATATATATATATATATATATATATATATATATATATATATATATATATATATATACCCAAGAAAAAAGTTCTATAAAATTTTATATGAACTTTTGAAACATATGGCCTATAGAAAATCTATAGAATTTCTATAGAGTTTCTGTTAACTTCTATAAAAATTCTCATTGAAATTTTTTTTCAACTTTTGTTTTTATAGAAAAAAAAAGTTATATAGGAATTTCTATAGAAATTAATATACATTCTATAGAAATTCTATAGAACTTTTATCGGCCATATGTTTCAAAAGTTTATAGAAAATTTTATAGAACTTTTTTTCCTGGGTATATATTCAAAACAATCTTTAAAATGAGAAACAGCCCAGGAAAAAAAGTTCTATATAATTTTATATAATATTTTGAAACATATGGCCTATAGAAATTCTATAGAATTCTATAGAATTTCTATAGATTTGTCAACTTCTATAAAAATTCCTATTGAAATTTTTTTTCTACTTTTTTTTTATAGAAAAAAAGTTTTATAGCAATTTCTATAGAAATTAATAGATATTCTATAAAATTCTATACAGTTTCTATAGGCCATACGTTTCAAAAGTTTATAGAAAATGGAATTTTTGTTCCTGGGAATAAATAGGTTTTTACATCAAAAAATAAAGTTATAGATTACTTTCATCAAAAATGATCTATAGTTTCACAAAACCCAACGCGTTAATTGGTTATTAAATTTATAATGAAAATTCATAAGTTCTTCAAAATTCTGTTCTTAAAAATTATTGACCATAAATCAAAGTAAAATTAAAGGAATCGATTAGTTCCGAGGCTCTATAAAAACCCTCGGAATTTTATTATGGTTTAATTCAATCATAAACAAGAATTATTTTTTTTAGTTTAATTCATCTCCCCAAGTTGTTTAATTTAATTCCAAATCTTTATAGAAAGCGTCGGAATTTTATTTTAGTTTAATTCATTCAAAACCAAAACTATATTTTTTTTAGTTTAATTTACCTCCCAAAGTCTGAAAATTATTCTCCCCAAGGCTTAACATTCATCTCCCCAAGGCTCATCATTTATCTCCCCAACGCTCAATATTTGAGGTGGCTACTCTTTATTTTATTATTTATTTTTATTAAAACCTAAAGTAAATTAAAGTAAAATTTTTATTAAACATAAAGTAAATTTTTAACTTTTTTTACCTTTAGGCCCACCCTTTGAGGGCCATCCTGTTTCTCCAACAATTATAGGCACTGAACCAGCTCCAATCTTTTTAAGTGCTTCCCGACAACCTAACAACATAGCTTCAAACAAAGATTTGTCTTTACCAAGAGCAAAGTTTAATGGAATGTTATTATCACCAATATAAGTAAAATAAGGGTAGATGTTAATGCTGAACACTGATCCAGTATTTTTAATCGTATTGACTATGTCCCTCATTACCCCAATTACATCAGGATGAAATACAGTGTTCTCTACAGGGTACGTGTTGATCAAAACAACAGCACTAAATGGAACCGTCACCTAAATATTATGAAAAGAATAAATATTTTTTTAAAAACTTTATTGCATTATCACACAGTAATAAAATTATAAATGAATTTTAATCAACTGTAATTTCATTAATAGTGGTTTTTTAAAGTTAGTTTTTTGTTTAAAGCACTCTAGTTTTTAGCAATTAATACTATCGTCTGTAAAAATTCTTTTTATTTTAATATTTTTTCTCAGTAGTTTTTATAAAAATTAATTTTCAACTAGAAAATAAAAAAGGAACCTTAATACGTTCTTTTAAGCCATTATCGTTGAGAAGTTTTACCATACTGTTAAAAGCAGGAAGAAGATGTGGCATAGCCAAAGCACGGTTATCTTCATGAAACGGCTCGTTTCCAATTGCTATCTAAAAGACAGTAAAACAAATACAATTAATTTTGACATATCTCCTGCGACGCGAAAGAGAACAACATCCTATTTATAACAAGTAATATTAGGATAGAGAAAATAACTACGCTTCGCGTGACAAAAGATCTAATGGATGAAAGCCAATTAGAATAGTAACAACGAAAGGTTTTTTTGATTTTATTTTATTTCGATTTGATGCTCATTATCAATTATGCTTACAATTTCTTTTTATTCACTTAAGTGTATTCACTTTCCTTTAAATTAGCCATATTTTTCTAACAATTACTGTTCTCTTTAAAACCTAACTAATGTACCACCTAGTCTAACAGTGGAGGTCTAATAATGTCTAATAGTGGCAAGTGGAACACCTTTACTATCGAACAGAAAAAAACAACTTTGATAAAAAAGATATATATATATATATATATATATATATATATATATATAAATATATATATATATATATATATATATATATATATATATATATATATATATATATATATATATATATATATATATATATATATATATATATATATATATATATTAAAAAAACTTTTTAAAACACAGCACTGTTTAAAAAAAGTAGAAATTTAGTTAGTGTCATTAAATTACTTCATTTCCTCGCTCCCCCTTGTCAAAAAATGTCAAAATGTTTTTGATTTTTTAAATCTGACTGTCAATGCAGATCTCATACTTAGTGGTTGGACATTATTATTTAGCGATAAACTACTGTAGTTGTTTTTTCAGCGACTGTTATTCCCACTTTCCGAATATTTCCTTTTACATAACTAGCATAATCTCTTTTTCTAACACGTTTTATTCTTAAAAGTAAAAAGGTTAATTTTAATAGTGCCATAATATATCATCTATGTCATCAATATCACCAATTTTTTTTACTACAACTTGTGGTTGAATAGGCGGCAATTTGGACACAATTTTTGACCTGGACAAATCACTTTATTTAGTAACTATAAAAGACAGTTTGCAGTCTCTAGGTCAATACATCTCAAACTTTTAAATTAGCAACAATTGGTCTTTACAAAAGGATTTAAACAATAGCGCAGCAAATGCGTGTATTTAAGCAACATCAGTGTTATATGAAGGAAACAAAATTTTTGAATAAATTATAAGTGACAATCAAATTCTATTCTTCAATCAAATGTTTGAGCAAAAGTCAATAAAACCCATTTTTTATGAATAAATACTTAAATGACATAAATAAACTTCTGTCAAATTTTCCAAAACAACAAGTACTTAAGTTTTGTTCAACAGACATGTCATATTGTAGATATATTTAAAAGAGCTCTTGTTTTATTTTCTATTCTAACTTTTTTCTTCTGATAATTCTAATCAATGATAAACTTATGTAAATTAAACTCTTGAATTTAATATAGAGGGATTTGTCCGTAAAATAAAAATATAACTACATACTAAAATTAGCTCTGCACGACTAAAGTTAATTTACGGACCCTAATATCGCTTTTAAAATATCAAAGACTTTGTAGATCTAACTTAGGTCATTTATACTAAATGGTTTATAGAAAAAATCTCTCCAAAATAGTTTTCATTGTTTCTAAAAGTGTGAAATAAGCTCTTTTCAATGATACAATTGAAAAAACAAAAAAAAATTGTCCACATTATGTTTTAGGGGTTCAAATACATTTTATTTTAGGGTATTTCACTTTTGTCGCCATATTGGTTCATAATAATTCAACAATTTTGAAAAAGCTGGTTTTATATCCATATTATCATATTAGTAATGGTGTTGAATTTGTGATGATATTTGTTGAACCATAGACTTAATTCTTTGTATTAAATAGTTTAAAATTTGTATTAAATAGTTTTGCAATCTACACTTTCGATTTACTCAAAATTCACGTTTTTAAGATATATTACTCTTTCATTGCAAAAATATAAAATTCCGAAAACACAGTTTTTAGCTACTGACCGTTATTAAAATTTGGGTAAGCATTACAAAAAGTACCACAAAATGCGAAATAACAAACATTTTGACCTGAAACTTTGGTAATATTTATGAAACATGTTTAACTACATACTGAAAAAATTTTTATTAAAATCTGAGATAGTCGAGTGGGGATGATTTTGAAAATTGGACCGTTTGATGTGGAATGACTCTTATATTCGCAATAACTTGAGATAACAAAACCAAAGTATTCAATTAAAAAAAAATCCGTAATTGGAGTCCAAGAAGTCTATTATTTTTGACTTTAGAGTTCGGAGTCCCGTAGTCAAAAATAATCAATAGAACTACGTATTCTTGGTAACTGTCTCTTCCAATATATTATATACAACATGTGGGATTCCTCAGGGCTCTACACTTTCACTCCTTCTATTTCTAATTTTCATTAACGATCTCCCTAATGCCTCAATTAGACGAGTATTTTATTATAATTTTATTTGATGATGATACAAATATCTTTTCATCTTATAACTCCATAACAATATTAATTTAAAATATTAATATTAAATTAACGAAAGTTTTTCACAGGTTTAAATTGAATAAGTCACTAAATGTTAATAAAACAAATTGCCCACTCATCCAGTTTGTAAATAAAAGTTTCTCATAAAATGCCTTTACATTTTATAAACGTAATTGAAATGAAAAGAGAAATAAATACTAACATTTATGTAAATATATTAATGAAGACCTTACCTGGAAATATTTAGAACGAATTATGTAATACCTCCCTAAAAAGATTTTCTTGTAAAATTTACAAGTTGTAAAATAATAATATTAATTAATGGGTTGTTAAATTGTTCAACTACAAAGTTACAAGTAACGTTTAAATTCATTGACTAATTATATTCCTTATCATTCTTGCATAAAGTAACATTTTTTATTTTAGCTTGTAACCTTTTGTGATGTCAAGGAGGGTGGGCTTTAATTTTATGGAATTGGGAAAGTAAAATAAAAAAATAAAAAAAAGTTAATAAAAACTACTACTTTATATTATACAATTATTTTTAAATTTAAAAAGCTTAAAAATCAATTACTAGTTTAATGATTCCTTGATATCTTTTAACTTGACCAAGAACCCAGTTTTTGTAATTCAAATCGTTGTACATTTTCCACAAATCAGAATTTGGAATTGCGACTGTGACATCTACATTTCCCTAAAGTTCGTTTTATCAGTTAAAATACCTTTTTTAACAGTTAAAAATTATTTTTACAAAATCTAAAAAAAAGTTAGATTATTTTAATAATTTTTTTTTTTCATTTTTTCACCTTCAATTAAATAACTTTTTTGATTTAATTGTAACTTTTGTTATTAAGCTTTGGTAATATACTGATAATTTTTTTTTAAATAAAAATAAAAGTTGACTTTTATTTTATTCTTTTAAGTATTGAAAAAAATCTAAAACTATAGTTATAGATTTTTTTTCAATACTTAAAAAAGTAAATTAAAAACCAACTTTTAATTTTAGAAATTTAGAAATGAAGAAAGATGAAGAAAGCAAATTTTTTTCAAACTTTTGCTATTGATAATTAACTGAGAGTTTTTGCTTAGGTTTTTTTTTTTTTTTTCAATTTTTATCGTTAGTTTTCTATATATAGAAAACTATATATAGAAATAAAGCTTATATATAGAAATATAGTTTTCTATATATAGAAAGTTTTCTATATATAGAAAACTAACGATAAAAATTGAAAAAAAAAAAAAAAAAAAAAAAACCTTAAGCAAAAACTCTCAGTTAATTATCGGGAGCAAAGTTTGAACAAAATTTGCTTTCTTCATCTTTCCTCATTTCTAACAATGAGCGATCTTATGGCCCAAAATTGATTCAACAAATGTTATCTTAATTTGGCTGTGAAATGCTATAACCTCACCCGTTGTATTTACCAAGATAGGTATTTTTGTAAACAAAACAGAACTCAAAGCTTACGTGAGCGACTTAAAGTAGTGGCAGTTTTAAAGTTGGCCTGATTATTCGGTTGCGGAAAAATCTTAAGTGGCTCCAAAGAAGGCTAATGTGATGTTAAAGCTTGTCTTTTTTCACAACTTTTTATAACAATTCAATTTTAAAAATGTGATTTTTGAGAAACAGAAAAGCAGAATGTCGAATATATCTTGTGTTTTATTTTTCTAAAAACGGTTAAATTATATATTAAAATACTTGTGGTACATTTTATGAAACAAAACCTTTTAAACAAAAACATGCGGAAAATAATTTATCCCTGATGACATCAACATCACTAAATATCTAATAGAGAGTGTTTTACACAGTTTTAAAGTTTATTTTAGCTTTATGTTATATGACATAGTATAATAATATAAATATAAGTATGTTTTATGCAATTTTAATTTTATATTAATTTTATTTTTTTATAAAATATTAGACTTAAATTAAATATAAATTATTTTACATTTTATATTATAAATAAGACTAAAATAGGGAATAAAAAGCCAAAAAATTAGTAATTATTCCTTTTTTTTAATGCATGGGTGTATAGGCATCGTTTTTTTATGCATGGGTGTATAGGCGTGAGATAAATTACTTTTACTTTATAAGATAACAAAATTTCAAAAGAACCCATGTTAGCTATATGTTTAAAATGTAAAAGAAAAAACAAAATTTATTAGAATAAACAAAGCTAAAAAAAAAAAAAAGTTTTATAGAGGTTTTACAATAGTTTGGGGGATCACAATAAAAATAAGTTTTCAAACATGAAAGGAAATAACTTAAATTCAAAAGAGGGTTTTTAAAGTTGCATTTACAGAACTATGGAAATTAAGGATAAGAAAAAGTAACCCATTTGTCCCATATTTGTGGTGAGTTTGTTAGTTTTTTTAAAACATCAAATAATATCAGAGACCAAATCTGAATGTTATTACAGTATAGTTGTTGGGTAGTCTCTCTTTTCAAACCTCTATTTCGACGTTGAGCATCCTTGACGTCCGAAAACCGGGATTTTAGGAAATAGGCAAATTGGGATACATAGGGATAGACGCTTCGCAGTGTACATACATTTACTGATTTACTTAGCCATAGGCACAGTGAGTGTACATAGAGTGTGCATACATTAACTGAGAGTTTAGGTTTAGGCAGGTTGTCTTGAACTAAATGAATCATCTTTTTCATGTTTGCCGTCTTAAAGGAGACCGTCGGAATAGAGGTTTGATAAGAAAGCTTACCTAGTTGTTGACTCTGCTCGTAGAGATTAAACAAATAAAATGTATGCATGTTAATGAGTCGTTCAGAGTTTTTTTTTTTTCATTTATGTCAAAAGAATAAAAGAAAAGGAAAAGGCTAAAAATGATTGATACTTACAAATGACATAAACGTTAATATATTCAATTATGAATTTAAACAGCTTTGGTTACATGAAGAAAATTAAACACGCCATAAACAATATATCAGAAATCTATAAAGCCGTAAAGAAAATTTCATGTCATATTCAAATGCCGAATTTTATTTTATCTTTTTCCCAATTTTTTATTGAAACATTACAATGTTAATTTTCCGCCACAAATCAAAAAAGAATAAGGTAAACTAGTTTGTCAATATTTTTCATTGTTTCTATAGATTTAATCGTTGAAATTTTAAAATTTAAATTAAATTTTATGCTAAAATATATGTTGTGTGGTTGAAAAGACTAACATTTGAATGAACTCTTTTTATATAAATTTTCTTTTAAACATGTAGTGGAAGGTTCAAGAAATTTTTTTTAACAAGTTATTAAATATATAATAATAAATCTGCAACATTCTTATATTTACCTTGATTTAGAAAAACTTTTTTTGTCTAGTTTGACTTTGAAGGTCTACTTCTTTTCGCGCAAGTTAGCAAACAGTATTCTACTAAAATGGAGCGTTTATAAAAAATTCAATCTTGTTTAATTATTAATCTTTTTTTATTAAAAGTTCAAAGGATTTCAATTAATTTTTGTATACACCAAAAGCTTTAATAAATACAAAAAAATAAAAGTGATATAAAATGTTTGCAGTCCAATTAAATAGTAAAAATATATGAAAATAAAATATAAAATAAATTTACATATAATAAGATTATATAACTAAAACATTTTTTAAGATTAAAAACAAACAAACTAAAGTATTCAAAAGTCTATAAATATGTTTCCAAAAAAATAGTAGATATAAGAAACAAGTACGTAGCAGAAACAGGTATTAGAAACAGGTGCATATCAGAAACAGGGACATATGAAAAACAGATACATATGAGAAATAGGTGCTTAGGAGAAACGGGTACATAGGAGGTGTGAAATTTGAATATAAATGGTTTGAATTATAAAAAGTTATAAAAAAAATATTAAAATAGTAAAAATTTTTAAAAAATAACCATTAAAAAATTTGCATAGTAAGTTATTGTAACATAATATATAGAGTATGTTTTTATAAACGTTTTAACGTTTTAAATTAAATTCTTTTATTGCCAGCATGAATTTTCAGTTTGCAAATATAACAATTTGAAATAAATATTAAAATAAAAAGTTCACAAATTTGTCATCTGGTCACGTGACCGGGGCAAGATGACTTATTATGCAATTTTTACCTCCAATTTTACAAAATTTTAAAAACTGCCGATAACTCTAACTAAAGTAACAAAAAATAAACACAAATTGCAAAAACTACTTCTAAAGAAGTTAAACTTAAAGGACACCAACCATTATGAGAAACCGAAAGTGTGGAATTTTTTTTTAAGCGCAAAAAGTAAACTTATTTGTATAAAATGGCGTTGATAATATTTCAAAAAACAAATTAATATTTTAAAATACAAGATGCAAATACAGTTTCATTTTCACCCAATTTTAAAATTCTTTGTTGAGTTGTTATATGAAAACCCATCTTGCCCCATTCGCCATGTTGCCCCGCTTTCCCCTATATATATATATATATATATATATATATATATATATATATATATATATATATATATATATATATATATATATATATATATATATATATATATATATATATATATATATATATATATATATATATATATATATATATATATATATATATATATATATATATATATATATATTATGTAAGTTATAACAATTTATAATAATTAAGATATTTTAATATATAACAAGTAAGTTATTATAATATATAATAAATAAATTATTAGAATATAAAATAAGTAAGTTATTATCACATATATTAAGTAAATTATTATAAAGGAAGTGGTTTCTGTTTGCCAAAATCGTAAAAGGTAGCAGTATCGCTTTCAAATATTTGGTAGCAATGCACAGCTCTGTTGGTTCCTTACATTTTTTAAAAATACTTTCAATTTTTATAAAAAGCGGTTCAAAAATCAGAATTTATTTTAAAAATAATTGCTTTAAATTTGGAGTTGAACTAGCAATATTTCAACTATATATGTTTAATAAACTTGTAGAATTTAGAACTATCCTTTGCCCAAAACTTTAAAAAAAGACTATTTTAGTAAAAAGAATAATTACCTTTCCGTATATTAATTCAGCTTGATAAAGCCAATCTGGATTAATTGACCAAGTTTTGATTTTGCGAATACCTAGATTTTTCAGTACTGTTAATGCATCTGGATAAGGTCGGGAACTTTTTCCAAATCCAAGTCCTATACCTATATCTGCACCAAACAACTCAGAAGTATGCCAACTTAAAAACAAGCTTATTATTAAAATGTGCATTGTCTTTAAAATTAATTCTAAAATACAAAAATGGGTTTTTGGTTAATACATTTCAAATTTATATACGGTAAATCATTACACTGTTTCATTTGAATTTTTCATAGAAATGAAATTTAACCACGTAATGGAAATGGATGTATTTATATAAACTGCTCTTTATATACACTTTAAAAAATGTCTCGCCTAATTGCTTAATTAAAATTTCATGCCACAAAACTCTTTTAATCACGCGACTTGAGAATTAAAGCTGTTACGTAACGCTTAGATATTAAACTTTGCGTGACAGAATTATGCTTCAACGCTACAATTTTTAGGCCATACTTAGATAAATTATAGATCAAAAAAATTAGGCTTAGTGACATATGACATGATGGTGTCTTAGATTTCACGTGACAAATAAATTTTTTACACAACAACAATAACATTATTCATAAAAACACAACCATAGAATACCAGATATTATTTTACAAATTCAAATTATTTTTTACAATTTAATTCTCATTATATTTTCGTAACAATAGTCAATAATTTTTTTTTAATTCTCCTTAACAATATAACTTTTTTTTTAATTTTTTATAACAATAGTCAATAACTTTTTTTTAATTTTTCATAGTAATTGTAAATAATCCATTGGGAGTATAATAGTCAATAAGTTTTTTTTTTTTTTTTTTTTTTCATAGTATTTGTAAATAATCTATTGGGAGTATAATAGTCGATAACTTTTTTTTTAATTTTTCATATTAATTGAGAGTATAATTATAAAGTATATGCGATTGTCAATATTATTGTACTGTGTATTGATAATATATTGATAATAGCATTGTAAAATGAGATTGAAATAACTATGTCGCGAGTATTTTAAAAAATTATGCTTTAACTTAAAAGATTTTTATACACAGGGGAAAAGAATAATCTTATAATAAAAAATGCAAACGTAGTTTGCATTTTTTATTATAAGATAACGTAGTTTGCATTTTTTATTATAAGATTATTCTTTTCCCCTGAGTACAAAAATATTTTTCCCTAATATATAAAAACACTCCATGCATTTTCTACCTTTTTAATTAACAAAAAATATAGAGAATACTTATATTTGCAGTTGATAAGAACAACATAACCAAATTTTTTTTGCACAATGTTTTATTTTTAGATGTCATAAGTTATCATAATGATGCAACTAATAATCAACTCCGCCATTTTGTCGAAGATAGGTGGGCACGTTAAAAAAAATCAGTATTGCAATAAAAAATTATACAAATATTTGCAATTTATTTTCTTTTTTTATATATGTGTTTGTTACTTGATACTTATTTTGTATAATAAATTATTTTATAAAAATGTCACTAAATTATTTCAAAAGAAAATTGTTCAAATATAATGATAATGATTGCAAATTACTATCTTTATTATGTGGCTAAAAAGGCCGCAGAGATAGAAATTTATGAACAAATGTAACTAGTAAATTATTTTAATCTTTATTTGCGATAACTTTACTGAACCTATTACTAATCTGCAAATTACACAATAACAAAAACTGTATCACTACTAACAACAAGTGCTGAATCCAGTGCCGGTCAAGGGGGGCTAGGGGTCTATAGCCCCTAACCCAGGTCATTTAAAGGCCCCCAAAAATTTAAAGGACCTTTTCTTTTTAGTCATTTTTAGGCTCTGGCCCATAAAAAGGCCTTCAAAAACAAAAATAGCCCCGGGCCCCAAGAATTCTTAATCCGGCTCTGGCTGAATCAGCAAGTTAAATCTCTAGTGCATTGGTGATAATTTAGTCGTGATAATCACAACTTATTCACTAGTAACAAGTCGCCCTTCTATCAAATATGATAAAAAGTTTACAAAAACACTATTGAGTCTCAATCACTTACAATTAGAAATGAATTAATATTTATACACCAGTTTATGCGCACATGAAGAATTTGTTTAGTTTTTCACAAGTTTTTTCACCAGAAGTTAATAAGTTGATGAATTGAGTACAATGTTTTTTGCAACCAAGGTTAAAATTGCAATTTCTAAGTTATGTGAATATATTTAAAAATTGGTTGTTAACCATTTTTAAATATCTAAAAAACTTTAATTAAATCATTTCATAGCAACAAAAACTGCTTTAAAATAAAATAGCTTTTATACTTTTAATAGAATTTGTTGAAAGTAATAAAATGACAAAAATTTATTTGTATATGTAGACAAAAAAACTACTATTAAATTTTACTATTGTAAAAATTAAATTTTTCGTTTGTTTTTAAAATCTTTTATATATTGTAATTCCTAATTATAGTCATTCATTACAAAAGTAAAATAATAAATAAAATCGGATGAATTCTTTTTGTTTCGTGATTTTTTTACTCCGTTCTCAAAAATTGTTAAATATAAATGAGTAAATATATTTGATTTTTTTTCAAAAAAGGCCATTTTGTGTTTATCCTCGTTGTTGTTATTTAGGTACCTCAAGAAGACCAAATGGTCTTGTCACAGAGCACTGCGGAAGTGCATTTAACCAGGAAGTTCACGCCTCCTCCCTTACCGTGACGCGAAAATATGTTAAGAGCTCTTTTCGAACCTGGATCTCCTGCTTATAAAGCAAGCCGTTAAAGTAAAGGACAAAGGAAGTCGATTTAGAAAGATTGCATAGAGAAACACAATTTTAAGAAGAAGATTAAGAAACACATAAACTATAAAAACCTTTTTAACATACATGAGTATTTTGAAAAAAAAAAAAAAAAAAGCTTACAAAACTTTTATGTCTACATTTGTAACTGAGCCTGCAGTTATGCTTTTATAAAAAAAAAAGCTGCACTGTTTTATAGTCAATTTCGTCATTTAAAAACCGGTTTTGAATAGAAATAAACTCAATAAACAACTTTGTTGACTTGTACGCATAGTTAAGTTTTGAAGTACTTATTGTAAACCATTTTGAAGTGTTATTCACAACCATAATAATAAAAACTATATTTCTTGTTTAAACCAGAAACTATATTTCTTCTATAAACAAGAAACATAGTTTCTTGTTTATACTAATATTTATTTTGCAATAAGTCTACAATTTAACAAAAAACTTGATTAAAACTATAAAAGCAGTTAAAGCGTTTACGTAAAAAAATTAAGCCTACATACATACAAAGTAGAAAAAGTTTATTTGAAAAAAATATCAACGAAAAACGCCCTTTTTAAAACCACGATACCTCGAACAATTGCAATTTAAATAATTAAAATGTTTTGTCGACGTATTTGAAAAATAAAAAGATTTAACAAGCGAATCAAAGATTTTCGCTGTAAAAGATAGATAAGTTTAGAGATTGGTGTTAATGATAAGTAACTCCAGAGATTGAGCAAATTTTAAATTTTGTAATATTGACACTGGTGTCAAATAAATAAGATTTACAATAAAATACGGTGATCAAAGCCTCTGAGCAATATAACCCTGTAAAATTGGGTCTACTGTCAAAGATAAAAAAATCTTTTTATTTGGTACTAAACTAAATTAAAAATCATTGGATAATTAATTTATTCAAAAAAAATTTCTTATCATTTTAAAAAAAAAAACCTCTATTTAAGGGAGTTGTCAACTAAAGACCTTGATCTTGTAAACAAAGTCTTCAAGGAAGTTGTCAACTAAAGACCTTGATCTTGTAAACAAGGTCTAGGTCTTTAGGATTTTTACAGACAAATTATAATCACGTTTATAATCGTAGAGTTTTTGAAAATGGTAATACTGTTCCATTACAAATATATGGGCCTTGAAGCCCTAATTTTAAGTTAAAGGTTAAAAATAATACATTAACTACGATACATAAAGTTTGCATTTAAGATGCACAAAAATTTTTTGCTTATTATATTTACATTTGGTGTACTGCAAGAAAATTTACTAATACATATTAACTTTATTTATTGCATTATTTTATTTTATATGCTGTAAGTTTATTTTTATAAGCTGTACTACTAAAAAGTTTTACAAATTGTTTTGCTCAGATTTTTTCAAAATGCCAAACAAAAACAATAAAAAATCTCACAAACAAAAACAATGAAAAATCTCACATACAATAAAAAATCTCACAAACAAAAACAATAAAAAATCTCACATACAATAAAAAATCTCACAAACAAAAACAATGAAAAATCTCACATACAATAAAAAATCTCACAAACAAAAACAATGAAAAATCTCACATACAATAAAAAATCTCACAAACAATAAAAAACCTCTCATACAATAAAAAATCCAACAAAAACAATAGAACTTTAGTCTGCTTCATTTTTTTGTTGAAGAGCTTATACTTCTTTAAATTTGTAACAAAACTAGCTTAATAAAACCACTATATCATATAATGAAGCTTTCATTGAAGTTTGGTATTTTTCCTGATGTTCTTAAAATAGCTAAAATAATCCCAATTTACAAACGCAACGATCATTTGAATATTACAAACGATAGACCTGTAACACTACTTTCTGTATTCTCCAAATTGTTCGATCGCGTAATTTATATTAGAATATTCGAATACTTCACTAAAAACAAATTATTCTACCCAAAACAATTTTGATTTCATAAAAATCACTCAAATGAGCATGCAGTTATTGAGATTAACTGCATTAATTATTGAGTTAACCAAATAACTGAAGGTTTTGACAAAAGAAAATATACTTTAGGAGTATCTATAGACTTATCTAAAGCATTCGACACAGTGTTTTGACATGCTAAATGCCAATTCGACCATTAGAAAAAATTAAGTGTTATGGTATAAATAATTTAACCCGGATTAAAAGCTATCTTACTGATAGAAAGCAGTATGCTTATAAATGTACAATCCGGAATGCTAAGCGTTGTATGTGGAGTACCACAGAAATCAATTCTTAGTCCGTTCCAATATTTACAACTTTTGTAATGCGTCATTAAAGCTGAACTCAATAATGTTTGCAGACGATTCCAATCTCTTTCTCACCAATAATGATATAAAACATTTATATACTGATATGAATACAGAGTTAACTAAAGTAAATATTTGGTTTAGGCAAATAAACTTTCACTTAATGTTGAGAAAATAAGTACTTAATTTCTATAATAATGTATTTATATAACGTTATACACTATTTCATAAAAAAAACACAAGAAATAAAGATGCCACTCAAGCTGCCCGAATTCTTCTTAAATGATAAAACAATTAAAAAACAAGTAAGCATAAAATTATTAGGAATTCCTGTCAATGAAAATTTATTTTAGCTTCCCAAGATAAATTATATCCAGTCTAAAATTACCAAAACGATTGGCATTATGTATTGAGTTCGCCCATACCTCAATATGTTAAGTCTTAAATTGATATACTTTGGACTAAATCATTGTTTCATAAATTATGAAAACATATCATAGGCAAGTACTCAACCAACAAAACTAAAAAAAAACAAATCATATACTCTAAACACAAACAAGAACATGCAAAACCACGTATGAAAAAATTAAAAATGATGTATATATTTATAATAAATATTAGCATCTAATTTTTATGTATAGATATTACAACAACCTTTTACCAGAAAACTTTAACAAGTTTGAAAAAAATCTAAATGAAAATTATAATCTAAGATCAAATGTAAACAACAACTATTAATTGACTTGGAAATATAATAAATTTTCAGAATATTGTATAATATAGAATGACTGTCAAAAGGAATATAAATTAATGGTGAAGTCCTTAAGTTCGTTTAAGCTTCAAACAAAAAAAGAAATTTTCAAAATGTGATTATAAGAAAAACTTACATTTTTAGTATTTTTTTGACAATTTTACAGTTAATTTTTTTTCGTTTAACTATATTTTTTGTTTTCTGTTTGTTTATTTTTTATTTAATTGTTTTGACTATTTTAACGGTAACTTTATACCATTACGATACAAAATTTAAGTCTTTATAAAGAGGCTTTATGAAAAGATTGTAATAATGTAATGTTTTCCGTATCTTCTTTGAGCTCCTCCTGCTTTAACTTTATTTTAATTATTATGTAATTTTCAGTATTTATTTATGTATTCTCTTCTATTGTATATATATTGTCCCCAACACAAGATCATCAGACAGTTGCCAACTTGTACGTCGTTGAGCAAGAACATTGCTTGGTACAAAACCTTTCTACACATCTGCACCACGAACTTGAAACAATTTAAGTAAAAAAACGCGTGATGCAACGTCTTTAGAAACATTTAAAAGACTAAAATCGAACTTTTCAAAGCTGCTTACTCGACCTAAATAATGCTTGTTTGTTAGTGCTTCTGAATCACTTTATCATATTTATGATTGTTGTCGAACTATGGTCTTTTAATATCTAATTATTAATACTATTATATGTATTTAAACGTGCATTGTGGAAATAAAAACAGTATTCTAAGTAAACCGTATGTTTTCTCGAAATTCAAAGTAAGAAACCAAAAACTAACGAATTTTGTGTTTGTGTAATTTTTAAAATAAAATTAGCACAGTTAATTCAGGATTAACCTCTGAAAATAGAGGAAGAATCAAGCTGTGAATAATAAACTTATCATTACCTGGAACAATAATAATATGTAAAAAAGTGCCGGAATGTAATTTATATTAAGATACAAGTGCGGCTCTTTAATGCTCAAAATTGTTGAAAAGAAAATTGTCAGAAAATAGACTAAAATCTAAAGGACTAAAAAAGGTTTCAGTTAAAGATTACATGCTGTTGAACAATCGATACCATTTTTAAAATAGATTTTAGACAATTAGTTTAATGTAAAAAAATTAAAAGACATGTTGAAACAGTAATATAGGAGAGAAAGTAGTAAAAGAAATATATTCTGAAGTTGGGGATTTTTTTTTTTTAGGTGCTCCCAGAAGTCCTTACGGTCTTATCATAGAACACCGCGGGAGAGCATTTAACAGGAAGTTCACGCCTCCTTCCGTACCAATGTCGCTTGTTGGGCTAGAGCTGGCGTCGATCCCCGGACCTCTGGGTTCTGAGCCAGAACTCTAACCACTGCGCCACGGCTGCTCATTGACGTTGAAGGCGATTGACGTTGAGGATTGACGTTGAATTTTTAAAACTTTGTTTAAGTGCTATAGAGTGACAGAATGTGAAATCAAAAAAAATCTAATGACGTAAAAATTATTAAAGTTCTTGATCAAATAGAATTTCATCTACTTAATGGAAATATAAACAGCATTTACAATAATCTTGAAAAATATTTTAAATCCACATATGCCACTTATCAGCAAACCAGTGGAACCAAAGTTTATGTTTTCAAACGACTTAACAACATACTAGTATGTTGCTTATATTATGTATGTTACTTAATTATAGCTATGATTAAGGTTCGAAACTGCTGGAAAATATTCATTTGAATAGTTAGTAAATTTTTTCAAAAGCACAAAAAAGTTAAACATTTTGTTTCTGTATATAATTCTTTTAGGTTTTTAAAATCTGTCATGGTTCTAGTTTTTACGTTTTTAAAATTCATGTCTTAGTTCTAGTTTGTTGCTTAATATAAATTAACTATTAACGAGAACAAAGAGTCTAAAATAAAACTTGGACTAAGAGTGTCACCAAAAGTGCATGCTCTAGTAAATTTCTTTCACTTATGTCAAATTACAACCCAAATATAGTATTGAGTTTTTGGTTTGAACAAACTTCTGAATCTTTTCATTATATTTTTGAACAGTTTGAGGAGAGTGGATACAAAATTTCCATTAGCCTCTTGAAGATTATCCGCAAAGTCTCCTTAAATCCACGGTTACGTACAATTCCTTAAATACCTGCTTTAAAACAGTTTATTTTTTTAAACTAAATATATAATAATATATATTTTTATTTTTTGAAATTAATATTGATTGTAAATGTAAATAAACTTACCTGTAAACATTTATTTGTGTCATTTAAACTATTCTCAATGTGACAAACAATGGAATAAATAATAAAAGACAAATTCCAAGATTTTTTATTGGTATAAAATTTATCTCTAAAATTCTTATTTAGTGAAAAATTATTTATATGACGTATAAATTACATTAGAAAAATGTATGTATATGACCTGCCAGTTTAAATCGTATTTAAAAAAAAATAAAAACCACCAGAATATTTTTAAAATCAAAAATTTAGCTGTACGAGGTATCGTGGTTTTTTAAAAAATTCAAGTTTAGTTGTAGGGGTATCGTGGTTTTTTAAAAAATCCAAGTTAATTGTGGTGGATATTTTTTTCAAACTAAATTATTTACGTGACAGTGTGTCTAATAACCAAAGTCCAATAATGCGTCTCCATTAGATAAATGTGGTTAATTGAACTTTCGATATTTTTTTTATTTTTCATTAATATTTCAGTTTCATTAAAAAAGATTTAAAATATTTCATTGTAAATGATTCATCACAATAACTTTATTTTTTAGTTTTTATTAATCGCTTTAATAAAATCAAATTGTAATAAAAAAACAGGTTTTTTAAAAATTTGGAGTAGGGTAAAAGCAGAATTGTAAGTCTTGGGCCTTGGATTTGCCTTTGGGCAAAAAATTTAGTCCTTGGCCATAGTCTTGGTCTTGAAACTGTTGTCCTTGCTTTGATTGTTTCGGCTTTGGCCTTCCACCTTTAAGAACTCAGAACTTTTTTTAATTGCATTTTAAAAATTTTACTACAGTTGATTTTATGAGTTATTTTTGTTTAATTGAAAGTTTTAGAACTTAATTTTGTGTTTTATGTCACAATTTAAATTGCCATATTTGAATAGTCATTTTTTTAAGAATTGGTTAATGGAAAATTATTACATCTATAAATTAATTCACATGATATGTTTTAACGTTTTTTATTAGTAAAAACATTTAAAATTTAAAAAAAGAGTTATAAATTTAAAAAAACACGTGATTTTTTCTTAAAATAAAAAACTGAATTACCTTATAACACAAAATTTTTTCCAATTTTTTTTATTCTATTTTTATTTAAATTTAACGCTAATTTCAAACTTAATTAAAAAAAATTCTACATATTAAAAAATAAAAATGGTAAAATATATTTTTAAAGATTTTATGAATTAAAATAGTTTTTATTATATTTAAATTATAATTTTTTATAAAGTTTTTTTTATTTATTTATTTATACTGTTATATATTCAACTTACCTAAATATGTTTAATTGTTAGTAATGTATATTTAATGATTTTTTTAAATTTGAACTTTGAACCAATAAGCAATATTTTAATTATATTTTTTTGATAGTTCGGTTTCCAAACTATCAAAGATTTGCTCAAGAACAAAACCAGAAACCACTTCAACATCTTCTATGTCAAGTAGTGTTACACCTAAGATTCAAAAGTCATTTACAAAAAAAAAATGCTTTTTATGCAATTAATAGAAAAATCATGTTTTAAAAACAAGATAGTTTTAACAAACTATTTTATTTGTAAAACATAAAGAATAAAGAATTTGTAAAACATAAAGAATTTAATCAAAAGGATTTTTCTTTAAAAAAAAAAACTGTACTCAATGAAACAATATTCAAAAAGTAGAAATCTGTGTTTGACAGTATTTCTGTGTGCTTGCAGCTAAAGTTCCTGTCTTTTATCAGAGTGGATTAATAATGCGCCCTCAGGGGCGGATTCAGGATTTTTTGGTATTTGAGTTATATAACTTTCTGGTAAGTTCTAAACTCCAAGTTTTTGTATTTTCATACTTTAGCCATTTAAGGATGATTTGCCCAAAATTGCGCTGTTTAGGGCCTGGGAACAAAAAAACCCTATAAAGTAAGCATCACCCGCCCAAATGTGGGGGAATCGGTTTTTCTAAATATAAATTCTAATTTCCTAAATTAGGTGGTATTATATCGTTAAGGTTCTAATTTTTTTTTTAAATATTATGTTGTTTAGAAATTATCCCCAGTTTAAATTAACAACCCCATCGTTTTGAGGGGGCTCTACTTTAAATGGCAATATCTTTTGAACGCTAGATGATTTTTTGATCAAACTTTAAATATTTGAATTTTATTACAGGAAGAAACTTTTTTTTTTGAAAAATCATTTCCCCTCTCATTTGGGCGAGTGATGCCTACTATTTAGGGTAGTTTTATTTCCAGGCTCTAATCAACGCAATTTTTGGCAAAGCATTCTTTAATGACATAAGCATGAGCATAAAAAAGTTTGGAGTTTAGAACTTACCTGAAAATTATTTAACTCAAGCACCAAAAAATCCTAGATCCACCCCTGGCCCTCATAGAGCTTGTATATCTGATTCGTTGTTTAAAATTTGAGGCTTATAGGCTATCTATTAGTTTATGCTTATAAGGCTTATAGGCTATATATTGAAATAGCCTATTAGTTTATGCTTATAATTAATAGTTAATGCAAACAACTAATAACAGCATAATTTTAATTAAAAGATGGTAATATTATTTTTTAGCATTAACAGGGTGCAAATATTATTTGGGGGTCCTATTCTTAAAAATATATATTTAAATATGAACGCAGCAAAACATGAAATTACTTTATTGCTTTCACAATAGCGAAGTCACTAAGGTCATCTTCAAAATTTATTTTTTGTAACAGATTTCTTTAAATTGTTGTTTGTTAAATTGGTCTTTTAAATTCAAAAAGAATATAAACCATTTAACATTGATGAACGGAGATCATTCTTAACTCTTGCCTTTTTTAAAAATGCTCGCTTTGTACTACAATTAGTAATTGGAAGGGATAGATAAATCCAATATACAATGTCAGCATTTGGAAAAAATGATTTTAACTTATTTCTACTAATTCCTTGTAATAATCCTAGCCTTGATATATTCATATTATTTGCCATGAACTTGGAAAACTGGACAATTTCATCGTGTAGTTGTGTTTCTAAGTCTAAAGGTTAAATGATACACAAGAAATTGGCAGCAACAACAAAGATAAATACAGTCATGGTCAGAAAACTAGTTAAAAAACCTAGATACCAAATTTTCTTTCTGCAAACTCAAAAGCTTTTGAGTCAAATACATTTTCAATTTGTCTATGATGACAAGTTGAAAATGTGTTTGAAACAAAAGTGAGAAAGTGTTTTGAAAACAAGTGAGTAATTGTTTAATTAAAGTCCGTCATAAAAGCAACATACAAAGTTTTCATTTTTCTTTAAAGGTGACTTTATTTTGTGTTAGACGAGTTTCATCTTTATCCAAAACAATTGATTAGAGGGTTTCAAGAATATGACTGTAATTTGCTTACAGAATTTTAATAGAAATAGCTCCTACTAACCATTTTTTTTGACTCAGGCTTTTGATGTTAACTTGCCTGCCTCTTCCTGCATCACTTACAAGACCTCTACAAATTATCTATTATCTATGAGTTACAGAAATTATACAGATATTGAAGAAAGAAACCCAAAAAAAACATTATTAGCAGTCTCACAGCTGTCAACAGCATTTAACTAAATTTAAAGAATGTGCTGCACAAGAAATAAAATCAATACAAGGGTTCTCATTTTTCAGTTGTGCTTGCAGGTTGTCATATTTTCCAGACATGTGAAATACATTATCATATGACTCACCACCAGCATTGTTAATTGTTTAAACTAACCTCCTTCGTCTTTTCTTGACTGCATCTGTCTAGCGTTTCCATTATTTCCTCAAGAAGACTCAATCCAAATAAATCTTATAAGCATTGCTATCAACGAATTGTTTGTCTAAAGCCTTTGACACTTTAGACAAACTATTGATCTGTCTAAAGCCTTTGACACAGTCAACTATGTCACTCTTTTAAAAAAACTTAAACATTATGGAATAAAAAACAATAATTTACTATGGTTTAAAGATTACTTATCAAACAGACAGCAATACATTCAGTATGAAAATGTTAAAACGACAAAAAGTATAATAAAATGTGGAGTTCCTCAAGGCTCAATCTTAGGACCGTTACTGTTTTCTCTTTATATAAACGATCTATCTCTTACCTCAAACATACTAAACTTTATTTTGTTTGCTGATGACTTCAATCTGTTTTATTCTCATAGGGATATTAAAACCCTCTTTAAAGTAGTTAATGAAGAAGTAAACAAAGTAAATGAATGGTTTATTTGTAATAAACTTTTACTTAACGTTAACAAAACTAAATTTATTCTTTTTCACAAACCAACCAAAACAGAAAACCTTCCTTTAAAATTACCCAATCTTAAAATCAATAATATAAATATTACTAGGCAAACAACTGTAAACTTTTTGAGTATTATTTTAGACGAAAATTTAACATGGAGGAAACATATAAACACTCTTGAAAGAAAACTTTCAATAAACATTGCAATGATGTATAAAGCAAAACCATTTTTTGATATAAGATCTCTAAAAAGCTTATATTTTTCCTTCATACATAGCTATCTAATTTACGGCAATATCGTATGGGCAAGCAACAGCTACACTAAGTTAAAGAAAATTTATACTAAACAAAAACATGCATGTAGAATTGTATTTGGATTAAAAAGAACTGTGCCTTGTGAGCCACTTTTACGTAAACTCAATGCATTAAATGTGTTTAAAATTAACATATTCCTCGTCATACAGTTCATGTATCAAATAAAAAATGGGCTGTCTCCAGCGATATTCTATTCTTATTTTAGAGAAGTAAGCCATAAATACCCCACTAAGTTCTCAGAAAATAACTTTGTAACTCAAAAGTATAATCTAAAGTTATGTTTTTATTCTATTCAGTACAGGGGTCCAATTTTGTGGAAAAACTTTCAGCATATTGTTAATATTAAAGAAAAAAACACTTCCGCAATTCAAATCTAAATTAAGACGTTATTTAGTACTTACGGATTTTAATATAGCAGATCTTCTATGTCACTTTTAAAGCTTTAAAATTTATTAAAATAAATTAGCACCATAAGTTTAAAAATCTAGACGATTTAACAGTACTAAGAATTTCAATGTCTTTATCATACTTTCGTGAATATATATATTCTCTTTAAGTTACCTACAATTTTCTTGATATATTTTATAATATTGGAACAGAGTTTTGATTTGAATTTTGAATTATTTTTAAAGGAAATTATTTTTTTTTTTTTTTTTTTTTTTTTTTTGGGTTCTTTAATTTTACAACTTTGTGATTTAATAAATATTCCTTAACAATGTATATATATATACATGATCGTTATTAAGGTGGTATCCAGCCATTATTTTGGTGAAAAATTAAAAAAAAATGAAAATTTTGAAAAAATGTTATTCATACAATTGAACATTGTAGAATTCAATAGAAAAAATATTTTTTCAAAAATAATTTATTTATCTGAGTAGTATCTGAGTAGTATAATTGATTTATCTGAGTAGTATACATGATTTATAATTTTAAAATTGATTTTTCTCAATTTTTGTTTTTTGTACGGGTGGCTGTAGCAAAACAATGATATCTCAATAAAAAAACATTGTTTTAGCTTCAAATTTTCAGGATATGTTCATTATTGATGTTTTTAGTGCCTGAACCTGAAAAAACGATTAAAAAAATTAAGCTTAACCTACAATTACCATATCTAATTAGTGTTTTATCGCTAAAAAATAGTTTTTTATATCATTAAGTCTGCCATTTTTGATTGTTTAAATTTTTTTCAAAAATTTTTGGTTCAGGCACTAGCTACACTAGTGTACTAGCTTTTTGAAAAATTTAAACCTTTAATATTGATTTATTCTTAAGATATTTATGTTCTTGTGACCTTAACATTTTCACCTTTTTTTGCTGAGTCAGCAATTATTTTTTATTAATTTAAAAAAAAAATTGCATTACGTTTTAGATTTTTATCTATTATGCTAGTAATTTATCATAGGTATTTATTATGTGTAAAATATAAAAAAATAGAAATAATGGCTGGATACCACCTTAAGAAATAAAAGAACGCGGGAACTCGTAGAAGACCGTAAGGTCTTGTCGTCGAGAACCGCTAAAAAATTTTCGTGTTAATATTTCGTATTAATAAAATATTCTCAAAATAAATAAACTTTCAATAGGAATATATACTTAACATACTTGAAGATAACAAATAATTAAGAATTAAGAATTGAAAACATAAACAAATTTAAAGAAAAAAAGAAAAAGAAAAACGGTTCCGTTATAAATACATAGATGCGTTATACAGTTTTAAGATATCTTTAGCACAATTGTTAAACTTTTTGTTAAAGGTTTTGTTATACAGTTTTAAGATACCTTTAACAAAAGTGTTAAACAACTATTTACAAATTGTTAAATTATAAAATTTATTAATGCAGTGTTAAATATAAAATTAAAAAAAGAAACAAAAAATTAAAAGAATATAGATATATCATCTAATAAAACAATGACTTTTTTAAGTTTTTGTTTGAAAGAGTGATAGCTAACTTCTTGAGAAAAGTTAAAATTCTTTAAAACTATTTCATTCCAAAGTAATGCTCTTCGAAATGAAATACAGTATTTTCCAGAACTAGTTTGATAAGCTGATTGACGAATATTATTATCATTTCGTAAAATGTACTTAGTTTTTTCTTTTTTGTTATACAAATTATGAAAAGGTACAGGAGAAATATTGTTTTTACATTTAAACATAAAACATATAACGTTAAAAATATTAAGCTCATATATATTTAAGACTTTAATTTCAATTAATAGAGGCTTGGCATGAGTAAATCGATCCTTAAAATTAATAAGGCGTGCAACATGTTTCTGTTGACGATAAAGAGGTTCCAGTTTACTTTTATTAGTACTACCCCACGCAATGTTCGCATAGTTAATGTGACAATGAATGAGCGAATAATATAGTTTAAGTAATGTATGTTTATTTAAAAAACACCTTGCTTTGTACAAAATTCCTATGCTTTTTGATATTTTACTACTCAAATTTTTTATGTGACTTTTCCATGACAAATTTTCATCAATATAAATACCAAGAAAGTTTGTAACTGTTACTTTTTTTAGAAGTATATTATCAATAAAAAGCAGTGGCATTTCATTTGGTATAAGATTTTTTTTGTGATTAGGATGGAAAAAAATCCATTTCGTTTTATCAATATTAAGAGACAGTTTATTTGTCTTAAACCAATCAGAAATTCTTACTAGTTCATTATTGATATTCTGAAATAACAATGTAATATCATTATGAGATAAAAATAAGTTCGTGTCGTCTGCAAACATAATCGTCATTAAATTTGAGGCTTTATGGAGATCGTTGATGTAAATAAGAAAAAGAAGAGGCCCTAATATTGATCCCTGAGGAACTCCACAGGTTATATCAAGCAAGTTTACTGGTGAAACTACATCAACGTATACAAATTGCTTTCGATTATTTAAATAGCTTTTTAACCAATTTAAAACACTTCCGTTTATACCGTAAATCTTTAGTTTATTTAAAAGAATATTGTGGTCTATTGTATCAAAAGCTTTAGCTAAGTCAATAAAAACCCCAACTGTATATTGGGAGTTTTCAAAAGAGTTAGTAATACTTCTTGTAAACTGGAGAACTGCGTGTTCTGTCGAGTTATTTTTTTTTTGAATCCATATTGATTGCTATATATTAAATTGTTTACAGATAAATGATTATAAATTCTGTTGTATAAAATTCTCTCCAAGACTTTTGAAAATGCAAATAGAATAGAAATGGGACGATAGTTGCTAACATTAGTTAAATCACCTCCCTTAAATATCGGAATCACCTTTGCTATTTTTAGTTGGTTAGGAAAAATTCCTTGCCTAATAGAACAAGAAAAAATCTTAAAAAGTACATCTTTAATGATTTCATATGATTTAATGACAATATTTACATTGATATCATCCGCACCTGCTGATTTGTTGGGTTTTAGCATTTTAAAAGCGCATTCAAACTCTTCAAAAATTAGTTCAAACGAATTAAATTGCGATGTATTAGGGATAAATAGATTACTTATTGGATTAATTGCTTGAGGAATTTTTTGGGATAAATTTGGTCCAACAGAAACAAAATATTTATTCAGCTCGTTAGCTATCTCTTCTTTATCATACAAAAATTTATCATTTGATTTGATGGTTTTAGGCAATGTGAGTGTGTTCATTTTAAAACTGCCTGTGATTTCCTTTATAACTTCCCATGTGCGCTTAGAATTTAATTTATATTTCTCAAGTAAACCATTGTAATAATCTTTTTTAAGATTTTTTCTTTGACGTTCGAATTGTTTGGCGTAACTTTTATATATAGCTTTACTTTTATCTGTTTTTAGTTTTAGGAATTTAATGTACAATTTTTGTTTGATTTTGGATGATTTTCTTAACCCTTTAGTAATCCATGGGGATTTTATACTTTTTAATTTACAATGTATTTTGATTTTTGGAAAATTAACATCATATATATCAAAAAAAGTTTTAAAAAATTTGTTGTAAGCCAGGTTAGCATCATCTAAATTGGAAATGTGCCCCCAATGAAGAAGAGACAATTGCTCTTTAAATGTTTCCAAATTCTTTTCATTAAAAATACGTTTAACAAAAATTTGATTTATATTTGGTGACGTTTCCATTTTAGTATTAATGGAAAAGAAAACAGGCAAGTGATCAGAAATGTCACTTTTAATTATATATAATTATATACAAATATATATGTCGAATCACATCCAATTTATAACTAAAAACAGAAAATTTTTGTCATTTTTATTACTATATTTTAATCATTTCTTTTTATTTTTTTTTTATTTATCTTCAATTATTTTAATACTTTTTTTTTTTCTTTTTTTTCTTTTTAACTTTGTTTCTTAACATTTTAAATTGTCTATTTTTAAATACTTTTGCTTTATATTAGGGGTTATTGTGTATTACAGATATTTATTTGCGTTACTATTGGGGCTCGGTGATAAGGCTATTTTATACCTTCTTCTTGCTCCAGCCAATTGTACTTTTTATATTGTTGTACTTTGTAAATATTTTTAACGGCGAAATAAACTAATAAACTAAAAAAAAATAAACGAATGCATAATATTTTTTGTCGTTAAGAAGACTATTTCCTCATAAATTGTCAATAAAATGTATAAAACATTTTCTCTTCTCTGATTTTTCCAGTTTCTCAAGTGTTTAGCAAGGAAAAAGTCAAATTTTAAATGAAACTCCAAAGCCCCGATAAAGTTTCCATTATTGTAGAAGTCTATTACTTCGGAGTCATCTCTGAATCTTGAAAAAGCATCAGAAAAAACAAAATATTTTTCCATAGGATTGTGAATTAATAATCCTCTTTCAGATTTTATCATTCAACTTGGAAGAAAAGTATATCAGAGAGCAGCATCTTAAACATACCTTTTTATCTGCAACATTTTGATCCGGAGTTTCTTTTATAGAAATCCAATAGCTTTGCGCTTCTTTCAAATATCTTCACAATTCTGGGTCGGATAGACTTATTGAAAACTAAACTAAATCAAAAAAATAATTGTGCCGTTAATTTTTTTTGTTATTTATTTTATCATATTAAAAAAATATATATATCCCATCGGGCATTGTTTTTAAAAGTTACGTTCTAAATGTACTTTAAATGTCTTTTAAGCGTCTTTTAAACATTTTTATTTAAAGAACGTTTAAAAGATGGTTAAAAAACGTCTTTTAAACGTTTTAACTTTTAAAAACAAGTGCCCGTAAGGATGTATATTCCAATAAAAAGTTAAAGTAAAAATATAAATATGACGAAAACAAACTGAAAGCCAGAAATTCAACTAAAAAAACATTTTATATACATAATTTTTTACATTTGAAACATAAAGCTTACTACAAAAACAAATTAACATGCAAACCTTCTTATCCTGTTCATGAATTTTAGTAATAAAAAGCTGAACACTTTATACATTTATAAGCCCTTGCAGTAATGATAAAGAAATCCCTACAAACTCAAAACTGCTGTGCCATATTTATTTAAAAACTGGGGGCCCTACTAGAGCTCTACTTTTTGGCACAGCTGCGTTGTGCGCCTTGGTTAATCCGGCATTGATTTTGTAGTTTAATGCATTTCTAAATAAAAGACTGTTACCATTTAGACGCAATTTTATTACCAAATAATAAAGAAGCCATTGTGTCGCTAAACTTTTTTGAATGTTATTTTTTGACAGTATTGCGTGAATACAATTAATAACTTTATTCATTTAAACATTAGTGTAATGGCGTAAATTTTATGTACGTGCTATACGATTGAAGCTAAACTTAACGGAAATTTGCTTTAGTTGAACACTCTTTAAGTTAAACCATTTTCCTTGATCCCTTGGAGGTGAATTAACTAAATATACTTATTATAAATCTAAATATATCTAAAATTTATTAGTTACCGACTGGGTAAGTTCTGTTCTTCTCATAATGGCCACAAGAAATTTGAAATTCTTATGATATTCTTATGATTTTGCTATATATGTGGATATTATATTGGCAGGTACTACATAAGATTGTGAAAGCTGCAGTACCGTGGATGTGTACGAAAAATATTTCGGAACGCCCATGGTTATGAGGATTTTATTGCAAAAGCGTATATTAGCCCCACAAATGGAGCTACAACCAGGATTGTTCAATGTTCTCAAGTAAACTCTAAAAGGTTCCAACAAAGTCTCATAACCACCATTTCTTATCAAACAATTGGTTTTTCGGTTTGTAAAAACCTTAGATTTTGGAAGAGAAGCTTTGCAAGAAAATTGCTTCATGTTTCCAAAGCTATCTGAGGTAAATATCAAAATTTGTAGAACTCCAAATAAAAGCAATGTTGAAGACAGAGAAACGATGAGAATTTTTAAAAATAGCTTTCTGTAATTTTGTAATATAGCTTATAAGAATCTGGGTTGTCGTATATCCATAAAGTTTCATATATTGTATTCACAGTTAGATTTCTGTTAAAAGAATGGGTGATGTCATTGAAATTTCATTAGAAAATTGCAAAAACAGAAAAAAGATACCAATGCTTTGTTTTTATAATTAACCTACTTCTTTTGTCATATATAAGTAGGTATTAAATACATTCTGATATATGAAAATTACAATAAACAATTTAATTATGCTTACAATATTAAAATAGATAGGTGCAACAGCTGAAAAAAATACATGCGCACTCAGCAAACATTTTATAGTAGATTTTCAGTGGACCTATGCAGGCGTTTTAAGCGGTTCACTGTAGTTTTGCTCATCGATTACTTAGTTACTTAGTGTACCATTAGCGGCAGCTGCCAAAAATGGCTAGCTACTACATTACATGCTGGAAAGTTATTGGCTGGCTACTTATAGCGAATGCCACTAATGATCCACTAATTAACTGATGAGCAAAACTCAAACGAACCATTCAAAATGCTTATATAGATCCACTGCAACTCCATTACAAAAATGTTTGCTGGGTAAACATTAAAAAATATTATTTTTCAATGTTTACCCAGCAAACATTTTATACATCAAAATTTGCTGTTCCTGTATTTTTTTAAACACTTTCTCACTTATATATAAAAGTGGGAAAGATCTTGGTTACTTTGTGAAAGACATTTGCTACAATGAATAATCATAGAATAATTTTGTGGGATATTTGTGAGAAATGTCGCTAAAGTAAAAACAAAGTATGTTAGAAGATGTTTTGTAAAGGCCATTTTTTTATAAACCATACTTTGTTTAAAAAAAATACAGGAGCAGCAAATTTTGATGTATATTGTTTAGTTAAGTTCCCTTAAAAGAGATTCTCCATGAACAGTTCTGTTAACACCAAATATCCTGCATGAATGTTTTTGTTTATTATTGATCTTTTTTTAGCTTACCACATCCTTATGTAATATCCCTATCTTCCCCCCCCCCCCCCCCACATTTTTTTCTGAAGGACCTTTTTTTAGATAATTCTAGATACAGAGGAATTTTTAATAAATGATTTAATTTTATATACCATAACATATTTTTTGAGATTTTATCTATAAATAAAAAGTAAATTTTAAAATCGTATTTTAATAAGAAAATGCTTTTATAAAAGCATTGTTGCGGGAATTATAGTTTTTTAAAAGCCATATATCTGGAATTATAAGTTATTCATGAAAATTTAAAAGAAATACGAATCAATTTAAAAGATCAATTTAAATTGATTCGTATTCCTTTTAAATTGATTCGTATTTCTTTTAAATTACTAATTTAAATTGATTCGTATTCCTTATAAATTGATTCGTATTTCTTTTAAATTACTAATTTAAATTGATTCGTATTCCTTTTAAATTGATTCGTATTTCTTTTAAATTGATTCGTATTTCTTTTAAATTGATTCGTATTTCTTTTAAATTGATTCGTACTTCTTTTAAATTGATTCGTATTTCTTTTAAATTGATCCAGAAAAGGTGTAGTTTCCTTTGTAAATCGCGTTAAAAACATTTTAAGTTGTTTTGCGAGAAATACGAAAGTGTAACGATCGTCTAGAGAATCGTTTAAATTTTTGTTTTAATTGCATGGTGATTTAACTACTCATATTTAATAGATATAACGTTAATACATTTAATTTAATCTTTTTTAAGAAAAAGCAGACATGCAAAACAGTTAAAACAGAGGTTATATTTATATACTATTGACCTTTGTTCTGTTGACAAATTAAAGTTTAAATTTTTTTTTTTTTTTAATTCTATTGACAAATAAAGGTCAACAGTCTTGTGCAATTATACATTCTATGATTAAATAAACATATCAACCTTAGCAAAAGAATTATATATTCAATGCAAATATTATCATTTTAATTAATTAATGGTAATATTTGCATTATCCACGGCTAATATCAACAGTTATCACTTTGAAAAAATCTACGCTAATTTTTATGGCGTTAGTATTTTGGCGTTTTAAATGAATAATACTTAAATTTCATACTTTACATCGGCTTAAACTAATATAAAAAAAGTAGTTCTCCAAAAATGCTAATATTGTGTTCAAAACAAAAAATAGCTTTATAAACTAATATATATATATATATATATATATATATATATATATATATATATATATATATATATATATATATATATATATATATATATATATATATATATTTATATATGTATATATATATATAATACATAATATATATATATACATAATATATATATATATATATATATATATATATATATATATATAATATATATATATATAGCATATATATATATATATATATATATATATATATATATATATATATATATGTAATATATATATATATATATATATATATATATATATATATATATCCCGGTGGGAAATGAGCTAGCTAGCGACTATATATATATATATATATATATATATATATACTATATATATATATATATATATATATATATATATATATATATATATATATTTATATATGTATATATATATATAATACATAATATATATATATACATAATATATATATATATATATATATATATATATATATATATAATATATATATATATAGCATATATATATATATATATATATATATATATATATATATATACTATATATGTAATATATATATATATATATATATATATATATATATCCCGGTGGGAAATGAGCTAGCTAGCGACTATATATATATATATATATATATATATATATATATATATATATATATATATATATATATATATATATATATATATATATATATATATATATATATATATATATATATATATATGTATATATATATATAGTATATATATATATATATATATATAGTATATATATATATATATATACTATATATATATATATATGTATATATATATATATATATATATATATATATATATATATATATATATATATATATATATATATATATATAAAATTTTGTTTTCAAAATTGGTCGAATAAATAAATTGCAGATAAGCAATTTTGTTTATGGTTTGAGAAAAACTTAACTTCTGAATGAAATGAGATTTCTGCATGTACTGCAATCAATATCAGTAACTATAACCGCTTTAGTTGATAATTCTTTCAATATCATTTCAAATTCTAAAAAACTCCAGCAGGATATATTTCCACACAAAATTGATTTTGTATAAATAGCGGTCCTTATTAACACTTACAAGTGAGTTCTTATTACATTCTTTAAATGTTTTTAAAAACGCAAAAAATATTATTACTTCTTAGATTTCTGTAAATGTCTAAAATTATTAATTATTATATTATGATAATCATAAAATATTTTTTATTTTTGTATATTTACTATTTTATAATGATTAAAGAAAAATGTTTTCCGTGTTTCTGAATAATTTTACTAAACCTAACACTTTTTTTTTTATACATAATAGTCATCAATACATAAATGAATTTTAATAATACATTGAGCTTAAAGAAAGTAAAGATGAGATATTACATTAAAATAAAAGATATTAAAGAAGATATTAATATAATTGCGATTCTTTATTAAATCATTCTATGCGTCTTGAATAAATTTGGGTGTTGTCAAATATCGTGTTGCTTTCTTTAAAATATTTGGGAATAAACAATAAGTCAACCACTAATTTAATTATGTATGATAATATAAAAATATGCAAAAATCAACTGACAAAAATTTATTAGTAAAAGTAACATTTTTTAAGAATAATTTTTATTTAAAAATCAATCAAATAAATTTGTTTCATGCTTTAAAAAAGTACGCAAAAAAAGCAGTTATTTCTGACGCTAACTTCAACAAACGAACATATAATTACGACTGAAAACAACCGCAACTGTCACCGAATATTATTTTTTAATAGCGGTTGTGACTTTCTTTTGTGTTTGTAAATAAAAATGGTATTGTTAAAATGTTAATCCCTTTATTTGTCACTTGTTGCTGGTGCGTCTTTTTTTTCCTTTCCACTTAAAATAAAAGTTTAACTTAGATTAACACTAGAAAAAAAAATGAGCCGACAATGTAATGCAATTTTTATGCTGACGATTTTATACACGAACCAATGTCACGGTTAGCTAAATATTTGTTTATATGTTTGTTTATTTAAATAGTAAAAATTATGGATTAAGAAATTAAAAAATTTATTTATAGTTAATATTTTATTTTTTTACATAACAACACTGAATACAAGGGTTCAATATATAATTTCTGATTTCTATAATTTAATTAGCATGGAACCAAATAAAAATGCAAATTACCGTAGCTTTAAATTTTGATTAAAAATTTCTAATTTTTAGTACATAATTGAAGTCTTAAGAATGGGCTTGGTTGCTATATTGCTTTTACTTAGTTGTTGCCTTATATGTTGTTGCTACGCTTATTCTTTCTTGTACTTTATTTTGTTCAAACGTGTCTTTTTTTTTAAATACGTTTGGTTTTGCGCCAATATCAAAAACAAAAACTAAATGTTTTTAAACAATGTACAAATATTATTAGCTTGATGATTTTTTTTAATGTTTTAATACTTTTTTATTATCATGCTGTTTCTATGGATCAGTTCTTAAGATAATGTTTTTCATCAATCAATTGTATGAGCTAAATAGCCATATTATTAACCGTAGGTGTAAATAAAAATTTATAAAAAATTTATAAATTTTACATTTATAATTAGTTTATATTTTTTAATTATTATTAGTTTATATTTTTAAATAGAAAACTGCAAACCCATGGATGAGTCCATGTATATTAAACTTGTTCGTGCTTAAACTTGTCATAAACTTGTACAATGCTTATTACGGGACTAAAAATTTTATTATAAATTGATGAAGCTTTTAAATTTATGGTTCAAATAGAGATGTTTTAGCTAAATGTTTTAAGAGCTTTAGAAACGTTATCAGAAATAGTCTTTAAAATTGAAACGTTTTAAGAAATTATATTGAGGTGCCCCAACGATTATAAAAAACACAAAATAAAAAATGTTTAACTTGTATAAAAAAAATTTAAGAAAGTGTTATTTTTTGAAATTTTTTGTCGTCTGAACTTGGAGTCTAACATGATAAGAGATATTGTTGACTTTGTTTTGACATTTACGAACTCATGTTAGTAGTCGTATATATATATTTTTAAAAGGGTTTTTAAGGAATTAACATTAACAATGTAAAAAGTTAGTAAATTTGTTATAAAAAACTGCAGATATTTTTTAAATAGTACATTCACATTTAAAAAATTTGTCATTTGTCATTATTATATAGAATTGTAAAATAATTTTTAAAAAATAGAACATTAAAAATTTTAAAATTAAGTTATTACTAGTCAGAGAATTTTTTTGTAAATATTAATTCACCTCCCCAAGACTTAGAAGGATACTACTGACAAGGAAGCTACTTAATTGTGGTTATAACTTAACTCTATAACTCCAAAAAACGAACTCTGTCAAGCAAGGCCGTTGTGCGGAAAAACAAGTTGAGCGCGGTACTACCAGGGATATGGTGGAGATCGAACTCGGAACCACTCACTTATGAAACGAGCGCTCTACCACTGCATCACTACCGCATGTAGTCCGGAGTCAGGTGTTCATCACTCCGGATTTCTGAACATGAGAGAGCTTATACTGACTTTTTTTAATAATATTAGTAATAGTAATATATTTAAATAAATCTTTTTAAATTTCAAGACAAATAATTAAAAAAAAGAAAATTAATAAATTCTACAATACTTTATGATTTGTAAATTATAAACTTTATGTAAAGAAAACCATTATATATTTTATAGCAAATAAGTTGATATTAAAAATAAAAAAAGAAAAAAGAATATTTATAACAAATAATGTCTAAAAAGTCAATATTTGTAGCTGCTAAAGCACGAACTAATTAATAAACGTGCAGCTCATCTTCAGTAAAAGATGTTCTATTGGCAGCTTTAAAAAAAAAAATACTTGTCAATTCTATTCTCAAACGCATTAATTGATGGAGCCATTTTGCATGCTATTGGCAAGTTACTCCAATGATTGACTATACAAATTGTGTAGAAATTACGACGATGATTATTATATGTGAATTCACGCATTACGACGTTGGATGGTGATTTGCGAACTGGTGGATTATGCCAATTGATGATCTCAACAACGTTTTCTAGTTTAAACTGTTTGGATCAAGTCGACTCATCGTCTGAGAGTTTCCAAAGTAATAAAATTGCCGACACCTTTCAGTTTAAGTTAATTCTATTAAATCATGAGGCATTTTTGTTGTTTTGCGCTAAATTTTTTCAATTTCCTTGATGTCACTTTTTAGGTAAGAACAACATACCAGAATAGTGAATTCTAAATGAAGCCTAACAGACGCTACTACTGCCTCCACTGCTTACTACTTACTGCTTTATATTTCTTGATCTAATTTTTTTTTTTAATAGGCCAAGTTTGATATTTGCTTTACGTGTTGCAACCTGTGTGTGTTAATTTCATTGCTTTAAGAGTTATTAATTTATTTCCATCATTCATTACATATTCATGATTATTATTTGCAACATTTAATTTTAAAATTATTTTTATAAATGAATATTTCTATTTTTAAAATTAGGGTACTTATGAAAAAATTCGCTGTACCCTAACGATGAATGATAAACAAAAAAATTAGAAAAAAACATTTTTTGAAAGTACTGTAACAGAAATGCATACAAATATAAATTAGAAACAATGGCTGTGTAGGGAAAGACGGGGAATATTCAACCTTGAGGAACATTCAACCTTTTAAATTTTTTCTAAAATGCCTAAAAATGCCACTTGGAACTTTTATAAATGTTTTACCTGTTAATAAATTATCGCTGGAATTAAGTATCAATCGGTTTTTAAAAAAGTTTCATTATTGATATAAAATGTTATTTTATTATATTCTAAAAAAATTATAGATAATCTATCTTGCACATAATATAACAAATACTCTTTTTTTTTTATTTTTTTACATTTTTTTACGAGTTTTATTAGTATACATAAAAAAAGATTATTTCAGTTTTTAATAACGCTCGTTTATTTATATCACTTGCATTCGAAATACATAACCTAGGAACTTTCGACCAGTGGTTGCGTAATTCATTTCATTTGAAATTCAATTTTTTTTTTTTATAATTATTTATTTATAGTTTTTAACTTCGCTTTGTCTCTAAAATTATTTATATATATTATTTGTAAAAAAGCGCATCAGATTACAATATCCGACTCTACTCAACATCTAGTAACTCTACAGTAATCTATATTAAACCTCTATATAAAACGTCATAATTTGGATAGTTTTATCATAATTTGGATAGTGTAAAAAGCGAATGAATGACGTCAGAATTTTTTACTTCTGTGCTTCAACATCTAGTTGATCAACTGTGCCAACAAAAGACAAATACTACTTATATTAGACAATTACATTCCTCGTTGCTCAATGGGAATCAGTTGTGTAAAGAGTTCGAGTATGTTTGCTAAACCTCCCTCCCCATAATACTCACTACATGCAGTGTCCTGATGTTAAAACATTCTTTCATTTAAATTGAATTGTGCAGCCGCCTACGTAAAAAAGACGTCTTTTAAAAGTTTTCGACGTCGTTTGAACGTTTTGGACGTTTTTTGAACCCACCTTTAGGATAGTTTCAACCACCTAGCCTGTATCAATTTGCTAGGTGATTGAAACTACCCTAAAGGTGGTTACAATCTACGGTTTTAAAATAAAAAAAAAATTTAGATTTTAAAGACATTAGTTGTTAACTTTGTTTTTTAAAACCCAATACTTGCAATCCTAATAAAGTTTATTCGTTTCTGGTAATGTATTATTTAAAAATAAAAAGTGGTCTAATGGTAAACAATATTGATATACCACTACTTGCAAGTATTAGCATACTGGTTTTGCTCCAATATTGTTTGACCAATAATAGGATGGCAATTTTGGGGCAAAATCAGCATGCTCATGTTGGGTTCTAGGTAAAAATAAAAATTTTTTTAATACTTTTTTTAAATTGATAGATTGCCTGCCTAAACCGAAATCTTCAGTCAATGTAGCGGCAACCTTTGCATGTTCTACCTATTTGTCTGTATATTGCAGTGCAACTATTTTATTTACAGTTAAAAACAACAGGTTTTTAATAGACATATGCTTTGGCATGGGCAATTTGTACAATGTATGACAGTGAAAAACTTATATTAAAATGTATGATTATCGTTGCATTTTGTTCTTAAATATGTATTCGGATTTAATCATGTTCAATGACAGGTTGTGGTCTTTTCGCGTTAATTTTTTTTTAAATATAAACAATTCTAAAGCAGTGGCGGAACTTCAAAATTTGTGGGTCCCCCGCAAAAGAATGTTTTTTTTGCGGAAAAGAGTTTTATAGTATAAATATTATTGAGAGTATAACTTTTTTTATATGAGGGCCCCCTATAGCTGGTAGGCCCCCCCGCAACGCAGGGTCCTGCGTCCAGTAGTTCCGCCACTGTTCTAAAGGGACATGTAGTAAAAATGGAACATTTAATAAAAATTGTTGTTCAAAAATTATCACAAACAAACGAGTAATGAAATTTGTCACATAAAAAAAATTCAGCGCATTTTTCTTTGCATGTGATTCGTTGTAGTTTAAATCTAATAAGAAAATATGTTTAAAATAGATTAAATAGTCAAAGTGATTTTTGTATTTATTCAAAAAGTTTTGGAATATTTAGATTAGAGTTTTTAAACTGATGAAATGAAAACAATTAATAATTACGAATAAAAAACACTTTGCATCATAGGATGATTCATAGGTAAAAACCTCTCCCCTCTTTGATATTTTAAAAATAATTTATTTTTAAAATTTTTATATTTAACTGGAAGTAAATTAGGGAGGCTGTGATAAAAGTTTGTGTGGCGCAAAATAAAAAATCGGACTGATGGCATATCGAAATAACGTAATTTCATAGTTACATAGATCAAGACAGTGAAAGATTAATATTGAAATAAAATTAAAAAATATTTCTTCCTCTCCCCTTCCCATGACTTTACTCATTAGTTGAGATCAACCAAATCAAATCCTTCTCCTTCCCTCCTCCCCCTCAACATTCTTTTCTAAATGGTCTGTATGCATCAAATAAAAAATATTAATTTAATGCAACCACTAATTAAGATGTGAGTAAAAATAAAGAAGTTAAACAACTAGTAAACAGTTGATAGAAGACTTTTTTCAAAAGTTTTTTGAGTTTAAAAAGTTTATAGACGGTAAAAATTCCAAATCAATTAATTTTTAATGGAAAAAACTGGATTACTAGAAGCTTTTTTGAGAACGTGAAAACAATTAGAGTCAGGCGAAATTAGTGTATTTGTAGGAGAACATGATATAATAGCTAACTTGAGCAGCATCTATAGTAGTATTTATAATACGAAATAAAGAGATGCAACCCTACACTAGGACGGATCCAGCATTTTTTGGTTTATAAGATAGCTAAATTCCAGCCATGGAGCAAAAATCGCAATAATTAGAGTCTGGGAACAAAAAAAACAATTTTGTTTTAACTAACTCTTTTAAAGAACCCTATCAATTTGAGGGGGTTACAAATTTTATTCGGGAATAATTTTTGAACACTTGTTTTACTCGCATTTGGGGAGTAAAGAGGGGAGAATATTTAAAGGAATTTTATAGTTCCCAGGTTCCAACCATCACAATTTTTTGCAAATCATTTTTATTTGACTTAAGTATAAACGTATTAATGTTTGGAGTTTTCTCCATGTCAGTTAGCTCTTAAACACTTAAATGCTGGATCCGCCACTGACCATACAACGATTGGTCAGGGCTGAAAAATAATCATTATAAATAAGTAACTGAGCTTAGTCCAAGTTAATGTTCATCAGCCATCATAGAACCTCGAGTCCTATTTAAAAGACGGCTAGAAACTTCAGGAATCAGGGTTAAAAAAAGTTAGATTTTAAAAATTAGAATACTTTTTTCAATATAGTTCATTAGTCTTTCACAATTTTAAATTTAAGTTTATATGTTCTTGAACACTAGAGCCCAAGAATATATTGTGGTTTTGTAACTAAATGAAAACCGGAGTATGTTGTATGTTTCCGCAAATTTATCTCTAAAAATAAATGTTGTTGCTCAACACTTAATTACTTTATTCAAGTATTGTAATAATCTGTATTGCAATTGATTTTTGTATTTAATATCATAACTGATAATTTATCTATCAAATATAAAGTTTGTTAGTAGTTAGTAAATTAAATAATTTATCAAAATATTATTTAAGCGTGCTTAGATATTATAAAATAAATATAAAATAGATATGATAAATCGTGATAATAAATTTAAGCGTAATTTTTCATAAATTTTAAAACGAACTAAATACTCGTATATTTGTGTAAAAATTAAATATTATTATAACCTTCTAAATAAAATAAAACGGGCTTTACAACCGCTTTTAACTTCTTTAAGTTTGTCACGCTGTGACACGTCACACCGTGACACTAATAGTAACATTTTTTATCCTAGCGTATGAATATTTGTTTATTTTAAATAAATATTTATAAATTACTTGTAACTTAAATAGGGCAATAAATTTCAATAGATATTTAAATTTAAATATTTTTAGTTTTTGTTTTATGTCTTAAGTTTATGTCACGTTGTGACGACACGTCGGGACATTTTTTTAAATTAAATTTTTAAAGACTAGTTTTTAAAAAAATGTTACGCAAAAAACATGTTGGTTTAACATTTGTAGTATTTTTATTGTTTTTTATTTGTGGATAAGTTTTGAAACCTCCTTTAATATAACTAACATTGTTTTTTTTATTAAACTTGAGGTGTATCAGTAAATATGTAGACATATTTTACTAACACCTCTGTTATTTAGTTTTTCTTAAATTATGGCGCGACAAAATTTCAACAATGGCCCATTGCTAAAAATATTCTGAATGTTTATTGTTTATACAATTTTTTTAAAAAGTAAACTTTTACAAACAAATTGTTTATTTCTTTGTTAAAAATAATGAAAATACTTCTGACACATGCTGAACGCCAGAGAAAGTATAGAGAAAGACAAATGCAAAAATTCCAGTTTTTATAAAGGAAAAGGACTCGATACGGAAAAAGGAAAAACAAAATTCTAATGTTAAATTAGCACGTTTAAAAGACAAGTTAAGAAAAAAAAGAGTAGAGTTTCTTCATCTAAAATAACAAATAACATCTTTCCTACTTACAAGTCATCTTGTACACTTGGTAAAGCTGTTAAAAAAGCAATACGTTCTCTTCCAACTTCTTCTCTTAAAAAAGCAACTGTTGTTAAAGAACTTGCAATTCAGTTTAAAAAAGATTTACTAGATATGCAACCAGTACACGGACCTAATGCTCTTAATGATGAAACGAAGCTATGCGTCATTAGTTTTTTTGAACAAGATGGTATATCCCGTCAGGCACCTGGAGTATAAGATACAATCGTTATAAGAAGTTATAAAGAAAAAAAGAAAATGCATAAAAGGTATTTAGCAATGAATGTAAGTGAAGCATATCAAATATTTAAAAATGAACACACTGATTTTTCAATTAGTAAATCCAAGTTTGCTAGTTTGAGACTGGACCATATACATTTTTATTAGGCTTAATGCCTAGAAATTTTTGTTCATGTCAAAAACATGAAAACATTATCTTGTCACTCAAAGCATTACATTTCATCGATTTTAAAATGCCCCTTTATTTGCATGCTTTGCCAAATACTTTAGTTTGTGACGAGAAAAATGATAATTGTTGGAATAATCTTTGTGAAGCTTGTAAGGACGGAAAGTTATTTCTCAAAACATACTAATTAGATGAAAAAACCACGATAAAGAAATTACCAAGTACCTTTGGGAGAGAGTTACGCAACTTAATGGAACTGAGTATCTCGAAAAAGCAATAAAAAAAGACAAAGCCATAATTTTGTATAACGATGTTTGTAAAATACTACCCAAATTCCTTTTTTTTTCTTGAGTTATGAAAACCAAAAAATGTGTTAAAAATCTTGATTCAGTTTTATTACAAGTTAACTTTGCAGAAGTGAACTGAATTTTTGTTTTGAGATATAGTTTTTTGTTTACAACAAGTGACTTGTTATAAACAAATAACACGATTTTCAAAATGAGACCCATATCGCCCATGCAACCTAAAATTAGTTTAAAAATAGGACACTTTTTGTCTGCTAACCCCCCCCCCCCCCATTTACTTAAAACTGAAAACAGAGGTGTTCAATTTAATAAATTTTAGTTATAAAGAAGTATATTTAGAAATATATATTTTTGTCTTTACTTTTATTATGATTTAATTGATTAAATAATAAAACAAAATTTAAGTTTTTAGCCTCCCCCTCCCTCCCCTTTTAATATAGATTTCTCCTAAGAAGTAAATTACCAGTGTTTTCATTGGTTGATTTTAAAGTGAACGCGCGTTTTTTCCGGACCGTTAGTAAGATGTTTAGAAATCCTAAACTGTTTATAAAAATATGTATTCGTAAAAGTTGCTGAGGTTTTTAACATTGTTTAAATATCCATTGTATTTTTTCTAAATGCATTACTACTTTAATTAAAGTTTGGAATTACTTAACTAAATCATTTTTGTTTATAATATCTTGATTATGTGTTGTTTGATCAAACAATAAACTATAAATGTAACATAAAAGAGTGTTATAAAAGTAACTACACTGTAGTGTTATTACTTTTGTAGTCATAAATTTATTGTTTTGTTTTTCATAACATTTTCACTAACAAATTAAAGTTTATTCGCCTATTCCGTAAATTTCGTGGTTTTCCATAAACTGAAACTTTGAAGACCAGATAATTTGCGTCATTAATCAACCCTTGAGAAGCTCTGATTAATGACGCAATAGCATATTATAAAGCCGTAAGTGATGAAAGTCAAGTAAACGTTTTTATGGTTGCTGCTAAAAAAAATTAAAACTGCTTTTGATGGCACAGAACTTGGAAACATCATTAATAATGCTTATAAAACGCTTGGAATATTTTGTGCCCATTGCCTATAACAGTTTAATGATAAAATGGAAATGAAACCTTATTCAAGTCATCATACTTAGTTAACTAGATAGAATTTAATAAAAAAACGTAGTTGAATTTTACAACACTTTTTTTAAAATTATTGTAAATAAAATGTTTTGTTAAACGTTATTGTTATACCAATCCACTGTGGGCCAGAATTTTTTTTCCGTGGCCAAAAGTCCCAAAAAAATCAAATCTTCTAAACTTTTTTTTTATTTCATTTTTGAAACAAACGTGCTTTACTCCACTCAAAAATGTATCCGTTTAATTACAAGAGATGAAGGCAAGCTTGCTATAACCATTCATAATGGCTTTAAAATTGTCAAATTTTCGCAACTTTTTTTTTTTCAAAAATACTTATCCTCAAAATTTGCATAATTTTTTCAATTAAAAAAGCTTTGGACTATTTTTATTTTAAATAAACATATTAACTTAGTGCTTATAAAAAGTATATGTTGTAGTTATATATTTGTATTTAATTTATTCAATTAGAATTCTTAGAATATATAATATAATAGTCTTAGAATTGTTGGTATTTTAAAGGTGTTTTTCTAAATTTCCTCATCTTCCTTTTTCTAAATGCCACTCGAAAATCGTTTGATTTTCTGATTTTTGAATTTACTAAACGGCAGTTATTGTTCAAAAAAACACCCAGCTGCGACCATGTATTCTAAATGATATATTTTTCAGTTCAAAATCGACGACTTTTTTTGCTTTTCTAAAAAGACCGATTTAAAGTTAAGATATTTGTTTAAGGAATATATATTTTTTTATTTTCTATTTTATTAAACACATCGAACCGTTATTATTTAAAATAAACTTTATTTTATTATTTTAATGTTTTCAAAAAAGGAAAAAAAAAGGAAATCATTTCACTATAAATGCGTAAAAATCGAATATTTAAGTATTCGATTCCAACCATATGCCGCTCTCTTGAAATTGGACATAATGATATTTAGAAAGTATAACGGTTGTTTAATACTATTAAATAAAATCAGCTGCCACTAGCTATAACTTAGACTTAAAATCGATTTTGGAATTTCAAGGTTTTAGACTAATTTAGTTCTTACTTTACAAAGCATTGTGACGTGAAAAAATTTATTTGTCTGGAAATTTGAAGTTTTTATGATATTAAAGACTAATTAGTTAATAGGCCGGGTGAATAAAAATGAGCAATTGCTTTTACTCAGTAATTGGTCAGCTTTACGTGAATAAAAGCATTAGCAGTTTTGCTCAAATTTTTATTCACGTAACAATAAGCAGTTTACTTAGCAATTGTTCGGCTTTACGTAAATAAAAACTTAGGAAAAATTCCTTTAGCTTTTATTCACGTAAAGCTGACCAATTACTGAGTAAAAGCAATTGCTCGTTTTTATTCACCCGGCCTAATAACTACAGCAATTTGATTAAAAAATTGTAACTTTAAAAACTTTAAAAAGCACAAAAAATTAACGTAGACACTATAAGAAAAGTGATACTCGCATATACTGTAAGGGTTAAAAAATATTTAAACTATTAGTCATTAACATCCGACATATAGACTTTTAGTGAACTATTTTAACTATATTTTATATTGGTTATATTAAATAATCATTTAAAACTTAGAATTTTTTTTTTATTGCCCAAGGTTATAACTTTATTTCTATTTTACAAATTAGTGCGCATAATAATTTCGCATAAATCAAGTGGTAAAAATAATATAAATAAAATCTTAGTCAGTGTATTCAATGTCAGCATAGTAATAAAATGGCAAAGCAGAGTTTTCATTTTCAGATGATTCGATAATGTCATTGTGCTCATTTAAATTCCTTATTTTATTTATGTTTATTGGCTTCAGTACCTCATTTCTATCATCAAAATCATCATCCTAATCCAATTCGTTATATTATTCATCCGCATAATTATTGTCATTAGCGTCATTTGTATTTTTCTTTTCAGTTTCTTGAAAAAGAAGATCAACTGCGTCTCTATCCAGATTCATTTTTTTATGTTTACATTTTGATCTTGCATAGTTTAGAGATGAAAGAATTGGGTCACTCGAAAGCATTAAATAGTTGAATTGGTCCGTCATTCTAGCTTTTTGATCAAATTTACGAGTGTGTTGTAAACAAATATTTTTATTATCTTTATTCCGAGCTTCAATTGCTTCTTCAGAGTACATTCCAATTGGTAGCATAAATCTAGATATTGTCAGACTACTAAGAATGAGTAGTAGAAAATTGTGTACTGAAGCTGGCATGTAAAACCATGAGTACTCTCGAACAAAAATATTTGCTGTTTCCAAACATGTATTCAAATTAATGACAGATAGAATAATGTATAACCAGTATACTAAATCATTCTTGACTCCTGTTATTCGCGAAAACTCTGCTTGCTGACGAAAGACACGACGAGCAGTATTGCCATCATTTGATGTCGCAGATCCGCCTTAAAGAGTCATGTCAACAATAAGGCCAATTTTTGCAAACTCACGCTGAACAAACATTTTTTTTACAGCTGCTAATTTTATATTTTCAGGTCCACGTATTTGCCATTCTTTAATATCAACTCATTTGCCACGTATTTGCCATTCTTTAATATTAACTTATATGTAGAGTACATTCGAAACATCGAATCCATGTATGTAATGACAATAACCCAAACTCTAAGCTTTGCGAATCTATTAAACGGATTAGAGCTTTATCTAAGTTGTTTATTGATCTAGGAGCACATTTGCAAAAATTACAAATTTGAGCCGATTTATTGTCACAAATTGCATTAACTGTTTTCCATCAATTATTGTAAGTTTAAGGTTGAATCTTACTTCAATTACGAGCTCCTTTTCAGCTTCTGGTTCCATTATTTCTACATTAATAATCATTCAGACATTAAAGACTTGATCAAACATCATTGTTGTTTATTTGGACGGAAAATCTTTGTTTATACTATTTTTGGCTACTTGTACCTTTGTGATGATTGTTCGCTAGGTTGCTGATTAATTAAAGACAAAATTTTATTATTTAGCTAAAATGATTCGCCACTTGAAAAATTGCTTTTATTTTGAAAACATTTTTTTGCTAAATGCTATTAAACATTTTTAAAAGATAACTTGATTATTTATAAGATAAGAGTTTTAATAAAGCTACTTCAAGTGAAAATTTAAATATCTATAATTTGGTGTAAATTTATTCAAATAATTTTATTACTTTCAAAACTTGCAAAAATTGCAATTAAATTGCTGCAATTATCAACTAACTAGTCTTCATATAAACATATATATCATATAAACTTTAAATTTCCAGACAAATAAATTTTTTCACGTCACAATGCTTTGTAAAGTAAGAATTAAATTAGTTGAAATTTCAAAATCGATTTTAAGTCTAAGGTATAGCTAGTGGCAGCTGATTTTATTTAATAGTATTAAACAACCGTTATACTTTCTAAATATCATTATGTCCAATTTCAAGAGAGCGGCATATGGTTGGAATCGAATACTTAAATATTCGATTTTTACGCATTTATAGTGAAATGATTTCCTTTTTTTTTCCTTTTTTGAAAACATTAAAATAATAAAATAAAGTTTATTTTAAATAATAACGGTTCGATGTGTTTAATAAAATAGAAAATAAAAAAATATATATTCCTTAAACAAATATCTTAACTTTAAATCGGTCTTTTTAGAAAAGCAAAAAAAGTCGTCGATTTTGAACTGAAAAATATATCATTTAGAATACATGGTCGCAGCTGGGTGTTTTTTTGAACAATAACTGCCGTTTAGTAAATTCAAAAATCAGAAAATCAAACGATTTTCGAGTGGCATTTAGAAAAAGGAAGATGAGGAAATTTAGAAAAACACCTTTAAAATACCAACAATTCTAAGACTATTATATTATATATTCTAAGAATTCTAATTGAATAAATTAAATACAAATATATAACTACAACATATACTTTTTATAAGCACTAAGTTAATATGTTTATTTAAAATAAAAATAGTCCAAAGCTTTTTTAATTGAAAAAATTATGCAAATTTTGAGGATAAGTATTTTTGAAAAAAAAAAAGTTGCGAAAATTTGACAATTTTAAAGCCATTATGAATGGTTATAGCAAGCTTGCCTTCATCTCTTGTAATTAAACGGATACATTTTTGAGTGGAGTAAAGCACGTTTGTTTCAAAAATGAAATAAAAAAAAAGTTTAGAAGATTTGATTTTTTTGGGACTTTTGGCCACGGAAAAAAAATTCTGGCCCACTGTGCAAATTTATAAAAATTGTTAACCAGTTTTCTAACTAGTTGATTATCTTTAAAATCCTTCTTTTTTCCTCCACCAGATTTACGTTTGATAGATTTTGTTTGAGAAAAACGTTGGATTAAACGACTAACGGCGTATGGATCGCTTTTGCTATCGAATTGTAGCTACTATTGGGTTTTTCCAAATATTTGTGCATAATTTTTTTTCTTATGTCTTCTTCTTTTGTCATTTTTAAAACTCATTTTAAGTTAAATCAAAAAACTAATACATATTTTTGAAACCACAACACGTTGTAAACAAAATACAACACGTTGTAAACAAAATACAACACGTTGTAAACAAAATACAACACGTTGTTAACAAAATACAACACGTTGTAAACAAAATACAACACGTTGTAAACAAAATACAAAACAGTTGAAAAAATTTTAATATAACCACTGAAAAAATATCTCGTACTTATTCTTTCACATTTATTTCGTGTACACGCTTTACATTTCTGAGGTTTTCACAGTGCCGTAGTTAGTGGGACCCTAAAAAAAAAAAAAAAAAACAACAACCTATCATTAGGACTACTCCCCTAACTGCCTTCCCCCACCCTTATTGGAGGCGATGGTTAGTCTGGTCACGGCTCTGGGTATATAAATACTAATTTTAGTTGGACTATAAATATCAAGCTAACTATTTAATTAAAAAATAAAAACTTTTTGTTGACGGCTATGGTAAAAGCTAATGTTAGTTTTATAGTGCATTGAATTGAGCCGTGTTTCTAAATCATGGTTGACACTAAAATATTTCTTAAATAAATTTATAATATTTTCTAAATATTTTGTTTTGGATTTTAACTCTCATTGAAGTTGGTTATTTTTAATTATTGTATTTAAAAAGATAGTAAACTTTTTTAAAAGGAGAAATGCAGATGGATTCTAATGGAAAGTTAACAATAAAAAGTATTAACGTTGAAGAAGATACTTACTTTGAATTAAATTGCAATCTTCATGCTGAAAAAAATATTTCACTAATTTGGAAAAAAGATGGCATACCTATTCAAGGTATTCGCTTCTAAATAGTTTATTGTATTATTGTATAATTGTTTTTATTCAACTATTTTATTTATAACTGTTCTTATACTTGTTTGCGTGTTATTTTATTTATATTTTTTGTGAGTTTTAAGTTTTTTGTGGTTTCAAGATTATCAGACAATAAAATTGTTTTTTACATTGGAAAAATTCAAATAATTATTTAATTTAATTATACTTAATTTAAAGAATTTGATTTTAAATATTCAAAGCTAATTTTATTAAATAAGTATCAACGGAGTATAAACACTCTAAAATTGGCTTAAAAAATTTTGACAGTTATAAATTTATTTAGCACATTTTAAATTGCTGATTAATAATAAAGTTGATATTTCCGTGCAATTGAAACTTTAAAACACCACATATTCGGACAAAATTGGATAAAACTAGAACATAATTTTAGTCCGACTAAATTATAATTTAGATATATTTTCTATTTATTTGTTTTAAAAATCTGTTGTAGTTATATTTATAAAAAAAAAATTAAATTGTTTTTACAAGATTAAGACAAGAATTTTAATTGAATATGTAATTGAATTGTATTTTTGACCGACTTTCATTTCGCTCATTAGGGTCTACATTATGTAGTCTCTCCATTTACGGGGGTCTTGTATTTTAATATTTAGAGATTAAATATTAAAATGTAAGACCTTTCTTGTATGTTAATATCTAATTTCTTGAAGAGATCAAATATTAAAATACAAGACTAGAAAAAAAAATTCTAGCTTTTTTTTATTATTTTATTTTACGATAAATAGTACAGTCTTAAAAAAAAGTTCAAGACCACCAGGTATAATTAAATAATCAAAAAATAATTTCCCAATTATTTTTTGTACTGTAAAAATTTTTTTTATTAAATTTTCAGTTTTTCACAAGAGGTTTTAAACTTTTTTCTAAGACTGTATAATTTTTTGCGTCAGTTCAGTTTATAAAGTATTGCAAGGTTTCATAAAAAGATCAGATTTTTTTATGATCGGTATACCAGAGTTGTTTCATAAAAAGACTGCTGTAAAAACTGTAGTAACATTTTTAATCTATATTTTCTTAGTGTAATGCAAAATTCGAAAATTTAATTATTTGAGAACCATTTTCTGAAAAAACCAGGCAATGTTCAAAAGTGATATCCTTTAATCATATCTCAATTTTTTAAATGTTAATACTGATAGAGTAAGAAGCCTGTTATTTTTTTCTAAATATTTGTAGTTAATGTCAGTCAAACTTTCGGCCTTTTCACACTTGGAAAGTCATTATTGGGGTTTTATGGTTTATAAACTAAATTTAAAGACTATGAGGCAATTTTTATTGTACTTTATTTCTCTTTATATTGTGAAGGTAAAGGTAAAACTTTGAAAGTTTTTGGAAAGAGTATTCCATTGTAATTTTAATCAATAAACTGTCAAAAAATGTTTTAACTAGCAATCAAAAATCAGCCATAATGGGAAAAAATGAGAAAAACGTCTTAAAATTGAATGTAAAGGTTTTTATTACTCTATATTACCATTCTTTAAATGCAAAAAAAAAAAAAAAAAAAAAAAACGTTGAGGGTATTAACGAACTATTGAAATGACGTTAGGATAAGGTTGGGGATATTGTACCCTATAAGAATAAAGTCAAAAATAGAGAAAAAATACAAAGTAGAAACAATGAGACTATATTGTATTTTATGATTTGGGCATAAACTAAAAAAGATGAAATATTCCAAAATTTAAACGTTGCTATTTGATAAGGAATTAAGTTTTACGAAATATGCTATCGGTACAATCAGGGTCAAACTGGCTTGAAAAAATGGCCCTGGAAAGTTTTTGTCATGGCGGCCCACTTCATTGTATGTTGCATATATTGAATATACAGCATGATGACATCATACTGAAATAGCCTGCTGCGGGGGCTTCAGTACATACATCGACTGACAAATAGCCTGACTCGCAGTGGAGTGCTGCTACATCGACTGAGGGTTAGGTATAAGTCAGCAACCTTTTCATTCATTATTCTTCGTTTTCCCTCATCGTTTTCTCAAAACGCTCACTTAATTTAGGCTAGCAAAAAAAGTGAGCAATTGCGCATCTAAATATGCTGTAGTATATATATATATATATATATATATATATATATATATATATATATATATATATATATATATATATATATATATATATATATATATATATATATATATATATATATATATATATATATATATATATATATATATATATATATATATATATATATATATATATATATATAGGGGAAAGCGGAGCAACACGGCGAACGTTTTGAAAGTCCTGAGTTATTTCAAAACAATCAGTCGTAAAGCAATAATACTTTCTCAGTATATTTATGCTATTAAAATGATTCATTTCCTGCATGAATTTACAGTTAGCAAATATTACAATTTGAAATAAATTTTAAAATGAAAAGTTGATAAATTTGTCATCTTTTCACATGACCGGGGTAAGATGACTTATTATGCAATTTTTGCCTCCAATTTTATAAAACTTAGTATATCTATTTATACAACGCCATATTTAGACCATGGTGTTGTGTGCTCAAGTACTTTTAAAAATAATTGCGCCATCAAAATAAATTCAAAACTTGTCAATGAATCAAAGAGCTTTCGTTTTTTAACGGACATCATTATTGAATTTGATTGATGTAGAAATATCATGAAATATTTGTAACATGCCAATGTACAAAAAATCAATAACTTTTGGTTTTGATGATGAATTTCCGAATATCTTGTAAGAGCTTTGTCTTTTACCCACAAACGGGTTTCACCGATTACAGATATATATTTCAATTTGCTAAACTCAAGCCAAACATTGAAGCGTAAATATGATTCCCGTAAAAATACTGCACATGTGTTCAATACGCTAAATAAGGTAACAACTTCAACCGCTTTTTTTAGTAACGTCGCCAATTACTAAATTTAAGACATGGGCATAACACCAAACATGAATCTGACCCGGGGTACCTGTATTTAACCAGGTATTGAATCCATTGTATTAACCTTGCATATTAGAGGCTCCATCGGTGCCATTGCCAATACATTTACTTACATCAATGCCTACCTTTTCAAAAACGTCACAAACCAAATCACACATTCCTTTTCCAGTTGTTGATGTGCAATTGAATATCGATATTACACGTTCGTGTACAGCTTCGGTTTCATATCGGATCACAATAGAACAATGATCCTATAGATTAGTATTTTGTGTGGTATCAATTTGAACACTAAACATACCAGCTTCTCTAATCTCTTCCACCATCATGCTTGTTAAAGATGTTGTTATTGCATTAATGACTTTATTAACAGTCGTTTTTTACAGAAATGTGACCAAGTCGCCCCAACATCTTATGTTGCCAACTGAATTATGCCAGGATTTGCTTTTTTGAACCACCCTTTTGATATGTGCTTCAGGAACGGTTCAAGTTTACTAATAAGCAAAAGAATCTCTCGAAAATTCCCATGATCTACGCTGTCATTAAGCAATGTGTACCCAGACAAGTCCACGCTTACCAATAACTTTTAAAGTTTCTATAATTCTTTCTAAAATTAAACAACTCTTTTTAACCTCTTCGTAATGTCGGGGCGAATAAATACTTAAAATATCTTTGGCATTAATTTTTAAAACATACAAATCTGTGCTTTTTGCATGGAATGCACTGCTTTCATGTTATGATGTTCTTTGATAAATATGCTTGCAATTCGTAATGCTATATCCATTAATTGAACGTTGATTGATCTCAGGCTTTGCTAAATGCTAGACAAAAATAACAAAACAACTTTTGTCTGTTTTCTTCAAAGGTCAGCCAGGGACGAGGCTTATTGTTACCGAAATAAACGCTCTGGTAATTCATTTTAACGTTTAGATCAAAATTGTTTTGCTTCAGATGATATTTAAAAAATGATTTCAAAGAGTCTGCTTGTGGTTTCAAAAAATAATTTTAGTCGTTATGAGTTTCTTCACCTGACTTGCATTGGTTAATGTTCAATTTATATTGAATGTTAGAGTTAGGGTAAGAGGTTGCATCGATAGCATTGTCATCAAAACTATCTGCCGTTTCAAATTTAGAACCACCGGCCTCTGCCTCATTAAGTGATAAAAGTACCGATTCAGCGGCATAAATTAGATGAAGATCAATAATTATTTCTGTTGCTACTACATCAGTCATATTAACAATTGAGTTAGTATTAAAAAATGTTGCAAACATGTTCGTTAACTTCTTATATTTCTGGGCATCGTTCTCTTAACGTGTTTTCTTTCTTATTCGTTCTTTTGGTGCTTGAGTTTAACAACTTTTAAGTAAGTTCTAAACTCCAAACTTTTTTATGCTCATACTTATGTCAATTAAAAATACTTTGCCGAAAATTGCGTTGATTAGCCTGGGAACGAAAATACCCTAAATAGTAGGCATCACCCCCCCCCACCCCACCCTAATAAGAGAGGAAATGATTTTTTGAAAAAAAAATTTACTTCGTTTAATAAAATTCAAAAGTATCTATATTTAAAGTTTGATCAAAAAATCATCAGGCGTTCAAAGGTTGTAGCTATTTAAAGTTTAGAGCCCCCTCAAAACGAGGGCTGTAAACTTAAACTGGGTACAATTTCTAAACAACATAATATTTTTCAAAAAAAGTTTAGAACTAATTACCACCTAATTTTGGAAATTAGAATTTATATTTAGAAAAACCTATTCCCCCCACATTTGGGCGGGTGATGCCAACTTTTTAGAGGTTTTTTGTTCCCAGGCTCTAATTTGCACAATTTTGGGCAAATCATTATTAAAGTATAAAAATACATGATCATATACAAAATCATGACTAAAGTATAAAAATACAAAAATTTGGAGTTAAGAACTTACCTGGAAGTTATATAACTCAAATACCAAAAAATCCTGATTCCGCCCCTGGACAGTTTATGTGAAGTATTTTTGGTATCTTCATTAAAGTCAACTATGAGAGACAGTACATTTAATGGTCCTGCAATTGTAGTATCTTCATTGCCTTCTACTATGGGAGACACTACATGTGATAGTTCTGTAATTGCAATACTTTCATTGAAATCAACTATGGGAGACACTAAATGTGATGGTCCTGCGAATGCAGTATCTTTATTGCCTTCAACTATGTGAGAAAGCTTTTTAAGTTCTAACTCAGTTTTCTTCCACAAAAGGAAAAGTGATCTGTCAAAAGAATCCCTTTCCCAATTAATTATAGATTGCTTAAATTATTCCGATTATTTCCCTTTACTTTCATTCCAGATTTGCAATTCCTGCTTAACATATTTCAAACGTGAATGAATGTCGCCATTTGGCACAGCATTCTGCAAAGTAATGTTATTTTTATTTCCTTAAACCCTTGGTACGCTTATATCCCAGGGATAGAGTCCATACTATGCCGAAACCATTGGCCAAGACGGTATGAGTAAGATGCTTATTCACAATTATTTTTAGCAGTTTAGCAAAATCTTTTTTCTTCAAGATGAGGTCATTTAAATGATTGCTGCGTCACTTATAAACATGTTGCTTCCAATTCTCTTTTAATGTGCAAAACACTGAAATATCCATAGGCTGTAAAACGTGCGTAGCATTAGGATATAAAGCCACCCCATTTTGATTGTATCCCAAAATAATCCCATTTTGATTGCAGAACTGACTTGTTTGCATACTTAAAGGGAAAACATGCCCATCAACAAATAAAATAGGAGTTATATTATTTACTTTAAGCCAAGGGTGAAAAAGTTTGCCAAGAATTCATAAAATAGTTCCGACTGCATCCAACCGAAATTACTTTTTCCTAGTTCCCAACTGGAAAGTTTAGCGTTATTTCCATAGGCAGCCGCTCATATTTGTAGATTACTAATAATGTTACAACACTGCGATTGGCATTGCCAGTAATAAATTAACTAAATTAACTTGTTGATATATAGTCTTATCTCCCTTTCTTGCAAAGACTTTAGTTTCTTTTGGTTAAGAAAAAAGGCGGTCTGGTTGATTAGTTAAAAAGCCGTGAAGGGTCCATCAGGACCTGTAGAATATGTATTTTTTTAAGCATTCCTTAACTTCCGTGAACAACTGTAAAATATTGTCCAGTGTCTACTGATCACGGGAGACTGTTAAGTTTTGGCTTACACGTTTAGATATACTTTCATTTCTTTTTAAAAATCTCTGGATCCATGTTTTCCTAGGACAATTGTTAGTAAAAGGATTGTCTTTACTAAGGTCAGTCACCAACCGTTGTACACTATTTTAAAGTTGTTTTATAGTTACAGGGAATCTGCTTCGGCTATTTTTAGGACCCAGTTAAAAATAGCTTATTCCTCTTCATAGCTTAGTGCGGTTTAAAGTCCCATTTGGGTGACTTGCCTTCCAATTTTTATTTTAGAGTAATTTTTTATACACCATATTTTTTAGCTGCTGCCTGAACTGGTTTATTATTGTTTCTTACATCTTGGATGGCTTTCTTCATTGTTTTCTTTGAGTATTTTCATAATTGATCTTTTATTTAAAGCATAATGAATCTAAAAATATACAAAAACAAATGGATTAAGAAGTTGACACATCATTGTTCTAGTATTTGACCACCTGGTCATTTATTAGATAAACCTAACTTATTATGTTAATGATATAAAAACAAGTGTAGTTTGCTATAAAAACATAAAACATGCATGTTACGATGAGTTAAGATAAACAAAGGAATAACTGAGTAACTGACCACCCCTGGTCAATTACTAAATTATTTAAATTCTCTGATCTAACATTTGACCACCCCCATAACGGACTACAGATAGCAGTAAACAAATAACAAATAACTAGTATCAAACATACCTATTTGAAAATAAAATCATTTAATCTGAAAATAAATGGTACTTACCTTTTAAAAATAACTTTATTTGCGGCTTCTCCTCAGCAAATTGCAAAAGAAAACTCAAAAAAATAGACAAGAGCATAGCACATTAAAACTGACTGTAAGCCATATTTGTTTAAAGCTATCAAATGTTTGCCGCGTTTACGTATGTACAACCAAATAATAGAAGAATATTTTCCCGCTATTTTTCAAATCGTTCTTTCATAGTAGGGCTTATTTTAACAATTACTGGTACCGTTATCTTACTTTATTTTAATATTTTGGAAGTTATTTTGAATTCACATAAACAGTGCTTTCACATAAATATGATAAAAAAGACATATATTTAAGATGTTTAAAGTAATAATTTTGACATTGAACTCCAAAAATAAGAAAACTTTGACATCATATCAACTCGAAGTAACTGTTGCCAGAATCTAGTTTGATTTCAAATAAAAACAATTGATTCCTAAGTTCAACAGAGCTAAGATAAAGTTAATTAAAGACCATGTTTGCTTTAAATAGATTTAAATGTAATATTAGCCTGATGGGTAGAATGTTTTTGTATCAATCCTTAATGTTTTATTTCATTATTTTTTGAAAATCTCTAACCTTTAAAAAAAAACGAAAAACATGGCATTATTATTTTTTAAATTTATTTAGATTTAATTTTTTGTTTTGTTTTTAACCGGGTGAAATTAAGTTTAAAACAAGATACTTTATTTTTTATTTAATTTTTTTCTCCTAGAAAATGCAACAATTTATAATCTAAAAGGAATAAGCTTGGGCATTAAAAAGGCAAATTATTTTGATCGAGGTTTATATGAATGCTCTTCACTCTCAAATAACAAAACAAGCCAGAAGTTTTTTCTTCGAGTAAAAAGTAAACATGTTTCTATTATTATAAATATCAAGTTATTGTTTTAATAAGTAAACTTTACAAGTAATAATTTAAAACAAATAATATAAACAACGTGTTATTACTAATTTTATATTAAATAACTATTATATTATTTTTAATATATATGTGTGTGTGCGTGTATGTGTGAGTGTATGTATGTGTGTGCATATATGTATTTATATATGCATGAAAGCACGTATGCATAATTATACAAACCACAAGTTTTGTATCTAATTAGTTCTGCTCTTTATATAAAGATATATTATTTTTTAGATCCTCATAGAGCTGTTTGGCCTTCAATTGGTTTACTGTTGCAAGTAATTATCCTTGCAACAATAATATTCTTTAGTGAAAGACAAAAAACCAAGAAAGTGCTCTCGACATTATTAAGCGAAGAAGAGCGGCGTCTAATTACATAATTACATATTTAGTCTAATTACATAATTACATATTTAGCGAAATATTTTTAACTAAAATGATATAGAATTTTCGTAGATTCGGCACGTCGAATAAAAAACGAACTTTATTTCATTTGTTAAGTACTTTTAACTTAAAAAAAAATGTTGATAAATAAACGAGAAGTTTGACAAGATATCTATGCAAAACAAGATTATTT
>NC_061164.1:44419026-44431874 GCF_022113875.1 Hydra vulgaris
GCAACAGAGATGCTAAGAGTTTGGCCAGCTATTTTCAAATTCATTATGTGTCGATAAAGTTCAATATGTTTTCTTGAAAGTTTGTTTGCAAATTTCAAACCTTCAAACTCTTGTAATTCAAACAAAGCTTTAATGTAACTCCATTTAATTTATTGGCCATTATCATCAATAAAAGCACCCAAACTATTAAGATAATTTCTTGCTAATTTAAGCATATGAAATGGATCAAGGAAAATGTGTATCAGCTGGTTGTTATATAAAAAAGTACTGACTATATTGTTAATGTCTTTCCTATAGGAAATATTTTTCCTATATTCCTAAACTGGCATCCAAAGGGGATAACATAATTAAAATTGGTACTTGTACCATCCAATGTAATACTTTTGATATAAAGTTCCTATGCAAAAATTTCTAAATTTTTATGATAAAGCATGTTAAAGCACTTGCTTTAACTTTATTCGATAAAACATAACCAATGGGGATTAAATTTTTAAAAAAAATATTTTTAACTTTTCTTTTCTTAAATGAAGGAAATATATTTTTAATTTTAATACTACTTACGTAAAAGTTTTAAGCGGAAGTTATAATACTTGTAAAATAATAATTTATGGTTCCTTAAATTATTTTCGATTAATAAGTGACTAAAGTTATGAATAGAAATATAAAACAACAGACGCTGTTGAAGCATTTTTATTAATTAAAATACATTTTAATAAACATAGGCTCATAAAAATAATTTTTTAAGTATTTTATAATTATTAAAACTTGTTTTTGAATTATCTTTAATTTATTGGGAACTTTTGACTTGCATTTTTAACATTTATTCTAAACTTTGGCTTCAGCTTTTGCCCTTTTTACAAATGGACTATTGATATAAACAAAAAAAAAGCGGCTTCATTTTTTTTCCAATAAAATCCTGCAAGTTAGACATCTAGTTAAATAATATATCATTGCAGCATATAAAAAAATCCGGAGTTAGACATCTAGTTATTTGTTATGCGTCATTGGTTATAATAATTTAATATTTTCTCAACATTGTTACAAATTGTGCAATGGCACAACAAGATTCATCATTGAGTGTTTTTTCACTGAATTAACTAATCTAGTCTAATTTAGTAATCCCTTTAACTGTTTAAATATTTGCAACGAAAATTAGTTTTTCATTGAACAGCAGAAAAATTCTCTGCTGTTCTATGACAACTTTGATTTTTTGATTAATTTTAATTTTGTTACTTATTTTAATTTTATTATTGTACTTTAATTTTATTATTGTATTCAATTTTTTTTTTCATAAATATTAATTGTTTATTAGTATTACTGCTTTTAAATTATTTATTTTGTGTACAATAAAATTTTGATATTAACTTTGGCTTTTTTTTCTTAAAAATTATTTTGTTATTGTATCAAACAAACTTGTGCTTGTAAATGTCTTAGTGTTCAGTGTTTTTTCTTTAGAATTTAAAGATATCTGTGATTAGTCAATCAAGTTAGCTTGGTTTATATATCGGTTTTTTATAATATAATTAGGATTATAAATACTTTGTTTTCGCATGTTTTTAATTTTCATTTTATTTATTGTTTCCTCATAAACATTATACTTTACAAAAGTATAACGTCTATGATAAGAAAAAAGTTTTAGGTCTGAGGCACACTTGTGTCAATTGTTACAATTTAATCAAAAAGTTCTTTAAATAATCAAAAAACAACTAACTACATTATTAAAAGGTACTCCAGTAAAATGAAAATTTTTTAATGAATATCTGATAGCAATTTTTGCTTATTGCAAGAAATAATTGTATCACACCCCTCACTTGTAATTTCTGTATATATCACAAAAAGAAGCGAAAATTGTTACATAAAATATCACATCCCCCTATAGACTTTTATAATATTACATTTCCCTAAATAATTTATACAATATTTCAAACAATTAGTATTTGGTATCTAGAATATCATATTGCCCCCTGTGTAATCTTTGTGTATATCACAAAAAGAAACTGAAATTCTTACATAAATATTACATTCCCCTATCAGGGATCATCTTTTTCCGGATATTTCCGGAATTCCGGATTAGTTTCTTAACTTTTAGTTTTTCGGGATATCCAAAACATTTTCCATAAATACAAGTTTAGGTATATTTTTTTGTAATATATTTGTTTTTTAATCATTTTCACTCATCACTTATAGAAAAATTAAGAGAGGTTTGTACAAAAAATTTAAAACAACTCAGCTAAAAGCAAATTTAAGAGGAAAATATATTCCAGATATTTTACCCAAACAATTTTTCGGTTTTTTAAAGTATGACCTAAATGATCTATGCCCTATGCAGGTTTCTAAAATATTGCAAACGATTAGTATTTGGTATCTAGCATATCACATCCCTTGTGTGTAATTTATTTTTTTCACTATTGTCACGCGATATATTACAATCAAATTTTATAAGTATGAATTTAAAATAAATTACCGTCTAAAGCTAACTTCATTTATGGTATATTATTAAAAAAAAATTTTAATGAATCTCGTTGCGTTTTAAAAAATTATTGTGCATTGTATTCATACTGCTATCATGGCGCCAATATTTTAGCTACACGTAATACTCATACGTAAAAATCGTATATTTTTAAATTTACAAATTGTTTTGAACATGGATTTATTTTCATAAAACCATGTTTTAAAAGTAGATTTTTTATGTTTATAGTCATTTACCTTAAATGCAAAGGTAATAAAAAGATATTACAAAGAAACTTTTAAGTTCATTTCATACTAAAATTTTCTTGAACCTAAATGGTAATTGTTTTAAATTTTACTTGCAACTTTCACATAACATTTTTTGGAAGCATTAATAACTATAGGTAGGTGCAGTTTTTAAATGAGACCCAGCGGGCAAAGGTGCCTTTCGAACGTCTTAATCAGATCGTGACGTCTCCAAGTTAAGATGTTTCTAAGACATTTTTTCATGAAGAGTCAAATAACTTTTAGAGTCTTTAATAACTTTTAAATTTCCAATCGGGAATAACTCAAAATCTACTCGATTTTCATAAAGGTCTATATAACTATTTTATAAAAAAGGGTTTATTTAGATGATTGTGAATTTTACAGGGCGTGTTTTGATTATTCATAAACCATGTTTTATACTCTTTTATTTTCTTATTTTAAGTAATAATTATAAATCATTCATTAATTATTTATAATTTATAAATTACTCTAAATAAATAGTTGATAAGTTTCTTCTCCAATGGAATAACAATAACTCCGAGTGAATGATATTTTATTGGAATGCCAACGAAATGAAATCAGATTGGAATTCGATTGAAATGGTAAATTATTTAAATAATAATAAAAAAAGACATTAAACTGCATACAATTATATAAATACGATCCTATATATTTACATATAATTTCATCATAATATTTACATAAATGAAATTACTAATAAAAAAAACTAATTAGTCTCTCAATTACATAATAGAAAAACAATTAAATTAAATATGATTAAAAACAACGAATATTTAGTATAATTAGAATAACTAGTGTTATTTGATGACCCTGTCATATGAAAAGAAGCCACTGTGAAGTTGACACTTTGCAATAATTTGTTAGCGTTGATATCCATATCATTCACCTTAGTTTCGTCAACCTATAAAAAAATGATAAAAAATATATAATGATTTTATAAAATGATTGTTTTAATTATTTAAACATTTAAGGACAACTTGCGCCAGTACTCTAGTCCCACCCCTCTCTAATAAAACCTATTATTTCCTACCCCATTTGCAAGTTGTAAACGAAAAAGAATGAAAAATTTGTAAATTGGTGGATATTACTACATTTTATTATTATTTTAATTGTTCTCATTATGTTTGAATGATTTTTTGATGTTTGAATGGCTTCGGATTTTTACCTGAATTGTTCTAATAAGTAACTTGAATGGCTTTGGATTTTTGCTATGTGTCATCATTTGGAAAGGCATCCCTATATAAACAAGAGGATTAGCTGCTCCAAAGAGACTTATCCATTGTCTATCAAGGCAACTCGTCCATATTTTTGTTGTTCCGACCAATCTTTGGATGGACGAAGTCATATTGCTGAGAGTCATTCTAATAAATAATAAAAAAAGCCTTTCATTAGGTGATCTAAAAAAAAAGTGTCCAGTACAATTTAAACAAGTTGAAATGTGTTTATTGAAATATAAAATATCCTCTAAACGTTTCTTACAAATAATTTGTAAAAAAGTCTTTTTCATTTATAATTCGTCCACCGCCATACCGTGACCAGGCATTTTTAAAGTAACTGGTTATTCGTGTTTTGTTCAGTTCCTGAAAATAAAATTTTTCTCAATATACCATATCTCAATTTTATATGACTTTTTATTTAAAAATACAAACTCCCATCAAACATCAAATAATTTTAACTCTATAACTTAAACAGTAATATCTCGAAATACGAGGTGAATAATACACGGGAGGGAACGCTTATTCGTTTTGAGAAAATTGTACCACTCACTCCCCCTCCCCCATTTAATAATTTTGACTTGTTACCAACAAACTTTATATCAAGACAAAAAAAACTTTCAGTGTAAACTGGCCTTAAAAATTGGAAAATATAAAAATGATAAAAATAAAAACTTTTAGAGTAAACAGACTTTAAAAACCATTGAAAACTTTCATTGACCTATGAAAAAATCTTGTAAATCTTGATTTGGTCAAAAATGAGTTTTTGGTTTCACTACTAAGTACGTAATACTCCTAACAGCTTTATTTAGATTTATGAGAGATTGTGAAGGGATCGTCCGTAAATTACGTACATAATAAGGCAAACTTTCACAATAAACAAAACAAAAAAAGTTTTCCTTTGCAGAGTCTTAATTTTATTAAAAAATTAAAACAGCACATTAAGTTTAATGAAAATCGCCGCGTAGAAGTGCTTAAAAATATAAGTGCTTAATACCTCCTGCTTTTGTTATTTAAATATTTTTCGTTGCGTAATTTATGAACGATTCCAAACCAGAAAAAGTATTTATGAAAAAAATACATATATATATGTAACAACAAAGCAGAACAACTTCTTCCTCTTTATATCACAAATTGAACTTTTTTGATATAATGATTAACTCATATGTAAATAATGAGTTAATTATTATATTAAGTAAATAGTAAATTTGATACTTCAACGTTTTATAAAAAAACTTACACAGGTTTACTGACTAATTTTACCGGCTTCACTAATATTAACTATAAATTAGAACTCATTAAAACTCTGATTGACAGGGCAAAATCAACAACAACTGGGTTTTCATCTAGATGTTTTAAAAATTGAACAAACTCCTCAAAAAAACTCTTTCCCCTTGAACTTAATTGACAAAACATTAAAAATGTTACTAAAGAACCTTATCTCTCCTAAAGAAAACATCATCTTCAAAACTATCTGATATACATTACTTTAAACGCCCTTACATTAGACAAATTTCAAATACACTTCAACACCAATTAAATAAATATATTAAAAATTATTGTAAAGATAATATAAAAGCAAGACTAGTTTTTATACCTTTTAAAATAAGTAGTATGTTTTCATCAAAAGACACCTTGCCTTCAAATTTAAAACCCTTTGTTTTCTATAAATTTGTTTGTTCAAGCTGTAATGCTAGAAACATTGGTGAAACCACCAGACACTACACAACAAGAATTTCACAACCCTTAAAATTCAGATAAGGCTTCCCATATTAACAAATATCTTAATTCATCACAAAAATGCAAAAGTTCAACAAATACTGTTTGCTTTTCCATTATTGACAGAGCTTCCTCCAAGTATGAACTCAAAATTGACTCAAACTCAAAACTCCAAGTATGAACTCAAAGAAGGAAGGTTTCCATATTAAGATGGAAAAATCTCTTCTTAAATACACAATTAAAATCATACACTATTACTATGACAATATAATTTCTCAATTACCTTACTTTTTATTTCCTATTTTGTTGATTATTAATTACTTCACACCTTTTGTATAATCTTTTGTAAAATTTTAAGGTAACTATTTATTTTATAAAATGTAAATATGGTAACTATTGCAAAAACTATTTAATTTTTAATGTAGCCAAAAAAATTGTTTATATACAGAAATTGTAAATAATTTTTTATATCTGATGATGTCAATTGATAATGATGAAACATGTCGTCAAAAGGTTTTAAAAACATTGTTATTTATTTGAAAATTATTACTAAATTAGTGCTACTTATTTGTATAAATAAAATTGTTAAAATTATTGCAAAACATTTTTTTAAATGTAAATTTTTTTATATAACTTATTTGTAACTGAAAAGCGTGAACTAAAATAGAATTTAAAATGGTAGCAAACCTTTTTTTAGTAGTTACTAAAAAGACTATAAAGCCTAAATAAATTAATTTTAATTTTCAAAATGATCCTAAAACCAAAGCTCATTTATTACACTTTCTGTATTGTAGTTTTTGAGTTTACCGTGGACAAAGAAAATGTCAACAAGGATATTTCAATCCTTTTTATTATTATAATAAATGAAATCATACCTTCACAAATGTGAGCCACGGTTTCAGCCATAACATTGAAGGCTTAATAGCCTCAATGTTTTGAAGGGTATTACCAGTCTTGTTTAATAAACCTTCAACTTTATTGTAGGTATCTTGCCAATACATAAGATCACCTTTTGACCATAAGTATTCAAATTGATTTTCTTCAGTGTTTAACCATGCATTCAGTGAATAAGCGTTTGTTACACTTTGGTATATACGATATCCTAAAAAAAATTTTTAAAACATTCTTGACTGGGTATGCTTATTAACTTGATCTGTTTTATCTAAATAAATAAATATACAGTCAGATGGGGTAATACAGTCAGATGGGGTAATATGGCTAGTTTTGGGCTAAAATCTGCTAAAGTTTTAAAGATGCAGTGTCCCACTCTACATACTTTTTATAGCCGAATGTTAACCTGACATTTTAATGTGTGTTACAAAAAAATTAAAATAATAATACTCTTGTTGTTAAATGTTTTTTGCTTGTCATTTTTTTATCTCTTTTCAGATTTTAAAAATGCTAACTATTGCCAAGCAAATACTTGAGAGGTAATAAGGCCAAAATTGCAACTAGACCTCTATGAGATACTTAGGTAAATAAATTTTTAAGCCCAAAGCATTTACTTTAAGGTAAGTGGGGTAAATGGGTTATTTTAAAAATTGGGGTAAAATGGCCACTTATTGATTTGGTTAATAAGTTTGTCAATCAGTTGCAATATGTCATACACATACAAACCAAGAAAGGTTATGTACACAGTAATTACCCATAGAGTGAGTGGACAAGACTATGAAGGCCATTGCTGCTGGTATTCTAGTTAAAAGGGTCTTTAAGACCAACAAAGTTTCCAAATCAACTCTTAGAAATTATCTAGGTGGTAAGACCAAAAATATGTGGACACTTTGTTAAACTGCTATTTCTGCTAAGTAAGAGCTTGTCATTACTCAAAATAGAGCAATGAAAAAGCACTTCATCACAAGGATGAAGTGCTTTGGGATCTAGCTGCCTTAAAATACTTCATTAAATGTATCCTTCACAAACAAAAGTAAACTTCTCTGGGCAAGATTAGGCTCACCGATTTTTGAAAAGACACCACAACCTAATTTTACAGAGAATTGGTCAAAAAACTTTAAGAGCTGTGTGTAAATTTTAAAGTAAACAATAGCTTGTTGTTTATTTTCATCAATCTGAACAACCTGATCAAGGTCATTTTCTTTCTAATGTAATGAACTATGATAAGACTGATCTCAGCAAAAACTCTGGCTCCAAGAAAATACCTTGTGGCCTTTATGATTTACAGAAAGGCCACAAGGTATCTAGATACCATTATAAAGATTGAAATGCCTCTGCAATTTGTTCGGAATTTTTGTATTTTATTGTATTTGTATTTTGAACTTTGTTTTAAAAATCTAGTTTTAGGATTTGAAGGATACTTCCTTTAATTTCATAAACATGTATTGCAATGCTTTGTTATTTAAATTAGGTTTTTATATCAAGTGGCCCAACTATACTATACTTTGATATTTCAAAATGATTTTCATTAACAAACTTCATTTAAAATTTTAAAGTCACATTGATTTTCACATATAATGTGTATCTTATATGAGTAATTCTTAAATAAATTTCACAAACTTTTTTTTCTTGAATAAATTTCACAAACAAAGTTCTTATTAATTTTTTAGAATTTTATTTGATAATCTAGTTTTGTGATTTGCGACTTTCATTAATTTCTTAAACATGTATTCAATGTTTTGTTGTTTAAATTAGGTTTTTTTTGCTCTGAGGCTAAATCACCCCATTTTTGGATTTTTCAAAAAAAATTTTTATAAGTTGTGGTTCAAGTTTTAATGCTACATAGCTGATTTTCACATATGTGCATCAAGTTTATATAGCTCTTGTATTTAGCAAATTATTGAAAAAAAAAGTTCAAAATGTGGCCATATTACTCTATCTGACAGTATATATATATATATATATAATATATATATATATATATATATATATATATATATATATAGTATATATATATATAATATATATATATATATATATATATATTTTTTTTTTTTGTGTATCCCAGCCGCCCCTTATATTCTAAAAAAAATCTGTTCATATTCTTAAATTTTTTTATCAGTTCTCACAACCAACTCGGTTAAATTTTTTCAAAATTTTATTGGATTTAGGGGGAGCACAAGATCTTTGAACACTTACTGGGTTGCTAATATTATAAAAAAATGTCTTTTTTAAAAGTATGTCATGTTGGGTCTCAAAAGAAGCAAAATTATATAAAATTATAATTTTAAAAATAACAATCATTTTATAAAAAAAAAATTATTATTTAAGATTTTTCATCATCAAAAAAAACACTTCTTTCATTTTTAGTTATAAAAGGTTTTTTTTCTGCAATAAACTCTGAAAAAACCATTTTTTATTAAAATGATTATTATTTTTGAAACTTTTATATAATTTCGCTTCTTTTGAGACCCAACATGACATACTTTTGAAAAACCTTTTTTTTTATAATATCAAGGACTCGGTAAATGTTCGAGGGTCTTGTGCTACCCCTGAATCCAATAAAAATTTGAAAAAATTTAATTGTCCCTTATATTTTAAAAAAGATCTGTTCATATTCTTAAGAAAAGTTTAAAGAACATGAACAGATCTTTTTTAGAATAAAAGGGGCGGCTGAAACACCCTATTATATATATGTTGGTTGCCTGCCAAAAATTTGGGTTGCCCTTTGCAATTTTAAAAAAAAATGCTTCTTTTTCATATGAAAGAACTTTAAAAAAATAAATAACGAAAATTTACATATCAATTTTGCATTCATAAAAAAGCTTTCCTTTAATGTTTTAAAAATTGATAATATGATTTTTAAGGTACTAAATATTTTATAACAAAAAATATCTTTTTAAGAAAAAAATGTATGCTATAAAAACAAAGTAGACAGGGCTCAATCAAGACAGGTGTACTTAGTAAATAAAGAATTTCACCTCTCTGATCTGGAAGACGGTGGATGATCCATGAGTGCTGAAGTGGTCCAACTAATTTCATTTCAAAAATTATTTCTTTATTAGCTGTAGATTCATTATCTAAACAAAAAAGAGAGAAGACTTTTAAATGCAACTAAGTGGTACTACCAACTAGTGGTAGAGTACTCAGCTCATAATAAAGTGGTTTGAGGTTCAAATCTCTTCTTCAACTAGCTCCTTAAAGTATTGCATTAAACCTCAGTGCCTAGTTTCTCCAAAATACAAACCTAGAGTATGGTTCAAACTATTTAAATTTATTTAATGTTTCAAAGTTTAGGGTTGAAATTTGCAAACAAAGTTAAATAAAAAAAGAAAATAAAAGAGTAGCCTTCTTAACTAAAATGGTCTCTTCTGGAAATTTGCAGGATGGGGGAGCAGATAGGAGAGGGAAGGACAAATTTATATATATATATATATATTATATATATATATATATATATATATATATATATATATATATATTTAAAGAACTGTTACTATAAATAAATTATTGTTAAAGATAACATTGCTTATTCATAAATATAAAAATTCGGCAAATAAAGTAACTTTAAAATTTGCTTTTTATGTTTTTGTAGTTTCTTTTAAAATAACTTTTGGTGTCTGTATTTTATAGGTTTTTATGTTTGTTTGAATAATTTAATATTTTTTGTTCGAAGCATTTTTTCTGGTTTTGTTAAAAATTACCAAACCTTGTGGATTAATAATTAATGGTATTTTTATTTTTTAGGAGTAATATTTTTTAGATTAGACTTTAATTTAAAAACTCACAATTATCTAAATTTTTAATATCAAAAAGTTTTTTGATATATGCTAATATATAGAGATATTTTCAAATGTGTTACGGTTTTTAGTTTTTTAAGACACCAAGTACAAAAACTTAAGTTTCAATAGGCCACAGTTTTAGTTCCAAAGAAATAGTTTATGAAACTTTAGTAAAAATCATTTTCTTTTTATACATTTCATACCTCATTTTAATTATGTTTACTTAAATTGAATCATATTTAAAATATTAATGCTTACTGTTTATATTTGAAAACAAGTTGATAACATTATTGTTAGAAAAATCCTCAGCATTATCTTCATTAGCCTGAATATTTCGTAAGTTTTCAAATCCTTCAATGATTTCTAATATCCAGTCACTAAATATATTCATATAGGTATATTCATGTACGTATATATACACTAGGGTGACCTTAAAAAACCACATTTTTTAAAATTGTGTACTGGGACCCCCTAAATGTGTTTTATGTAATGAAATAACACTGAGTTAAAAAAAAATTTAATTAAAAATTTTATTTGGGGGCGCAGCTAGACCATTTATTATTTAACGGGTCCATAATATTTTGGAAAAAAAAAGTTTTTCAAAAGTAGTTCAACCTGGTACTTGAAAGAAGCAAAATTATACAAAATGTTCCAAAATAATAATCATAATATAATAATTTTTCTATAACAGTTTTTATTATATAAAATTGCCAAAAAACTTGTAAAACTACACTTTTTGAATTTTTAGTTGAAAAACCATAGTTTTTAAGCACTCAATTCTAAAATAAAAACTTATATATAAACTGAATTTTTTTTTTTTGAATTTCTGTTAAATTTTGCTTTTTTTTAAATTTTAAGTTAACCTACTTTGAAAGACTTTTTTTTCCAAAATATTATGGAATTGTAATAAATAATAAAGGTAATATTACTGTGTAATAAATAATAAAGGGTCTAGCGGCACCTCTAAAATAAATTTTTAATTAAAATCATTTTTCAACACAGTGTTATTTCATTGCATAAAACACATTTAGGGGGTCCCAGAATACAATTTTTAAAAATGTTGTTTTTTAAGGTCACCCTAATACACACACACACACATATATATATATATATATATATATATATATATATATATATATATATATATATATATATACATATATATATATACATATATATATATATATATATATATATATATATATATATATATATATATATATATATATATATATATATATATATATATATATATATATATATATATATACATACACACACAGATAAATATATATATATGTGTGTGTATATATTTAATTTGTTAATATATATATATTAACAAATTGTTAATATATATATATATATATATATATATATATATATATATATATATATATATATATATATATATATATATATATATATATATACACACACACATATAAATATATATATATACACACACATATAAATATATATATATATATATATATATATATATATATATATATATATATATATATATATATATATATATATATATATATATATATATATATATATATATATATTAACAATTTGAAATGTATTCTACAAAATAGTGCACAATTTTCTAAAAAGAACAGCGCAATAATAATATAGTATAAAATCACAAACTGTTTTCGTTTTACACAGTGCTTTATCAATAAAGCTCATCAGAAATTAAGCAATTTTTGATGAAAAAAAAAATAATGAACATAAAAGTTCAGCTATTCATAAAGAAAGTTTTATTTCATCGAAAATAATAAAGCTACAAAATAATAAATAAATACGAGCATTTTCTAGATTTATTTTTTATTAATATCATTGCGAATTTGATCATACAAACTTAATCATTAAGTCATGCAACATTACACTTGATATTAAACTTTATGACATTTATATCTCTCATTTGAGACATTTAAATGTTGCATGAACAACTGAGTGTTATCATGGTCCAGTCAAAACTAGTAGCAAGAAATATAAATTTTAAATGAATTTTAAAAAATAAACCAAAAAAATTATTCAAAGCAATACATTACATAGCTAAAAATTATTCAAAGCAATACATTACAATCCAAAACCTTTTCAAATATTGCAATTTTGAAAGAAATAAAATTATGTTTTATAAACATTTTGCTTCATTTAAAAAACATAGATTTTGTAGAACAGCTTTTATTTTTAAATTACAAAATTCTTTTGTTTAAATAATTTCAAAATTTAAAAAAAATTCAAACTAAAGTCTTATAAACTCAATTTTGAAATCAAATATATAAAAGTAAAAGAAATATATATAAACGGCCTGGATCTTTTCTGAAATCTGAAAGACCTGCACATAGTCACAAATGCTGTAAAAAAAGAGAAGTATTTCATATTCCTGATTATTTAATAAGTTAGAAAAAAGATGTTTTTAGTTCAAAATGTAAATGAAACAAAACTGTTTTAAATTATAACCTAGTTCCTTGTGATGTATAGGCAGTGCCATTTG
>NC_061164.1:44432872-44510372 GCF_022113875.1 Hydra vulgaris
ACAGTTTTCAGTACCCTTTTCTAACTAGTTTTGTTAATATAACATTTGCAAAATCATTGTTTTTTTTCCAAGAATGAATAGCAAAAACACTTTCAATTCTCAACATTTATATATTGAATACACTTTTACATGTATTGTTGCAATTTCCAATTACAAAGCAAGAGTATGTTTTTTAATTTTACAGAAAGTCAAAACGCAATATTCTACTTCCAAGAACTTCTTAACTTACTGTAATAGACTACATACTGTGATAGACAACGCAAGAGTACATATTACATATTATTACATATTATTTTTTATTACAGAAAGTCAAAACGCTGGAATATTCGTCTTAATCTACTTTCATCATGTTCTTAAATTTAACTTAAGGGATTGATGAACAGCATTCTTCTTGGATATTAGCCAGCATACATATCTATAACTGCATCTATAGGGAGTGGTATATCTTTGTGTATGTAAAGGAGTATCAGAGCATTAAATCTGTCTTCACCCATGGTACTTCTCATATTATTTTTTATGAATCTTAATGTGGAGTTACCTCTTTCAACACCAGATGAAGTAACAGATGAGAGGAGTAAAATAAACAATATCTTGGTAATGTTGGGAAATACTGTTTCACTGTTTCTTATTAGTCATTGTTTCAACCAATGTACTTGGTTTTTCCGTGTCAGAAAATCTACCCCACATGGTTTTCATATATATCGTTCTATAATAGAATATATACCACATGGTATATATTCTATTATAGAACGAAAAGTAGCCTGGACCCTGAATACGCTGTTAGTTTTGTAGAGTGAATGTCTGTCTTTTATAGAGTGAATATCTGACCTGAGAATGGATCGACATAATTATATATATATATATATATATATATATATATATATATATATATATATATATATATATATATATATATATATATATACGCTGAACGCTGAATATATATATATATATACGGCATTGTATATATATATATATATATATATATATATATATATATATATATATATATATATATATATATATATACAATGCCGGCGCGATGGGGGTGTGTGGCCCCCATCAATGATTTTTGTTCATTAATTCGGCAAATTTGACCCTTTTTGACTAGTTAGTCGGCTAATGTAGATCCTTTTGACAGTTTAGTCGGTAAATTTAGACAGTCAGTTGGCAAATGTCGTAATGGCAGTCGGCAAATTTTAAAAAACAAGAACTTTTTTTTTTTTTTTTATGTGACACCTACTTGCGCCATGCACGAGTAGGTGTCACATGAAAAAACATTTAAATTGTTACAAAGAGTCTCCTAAGGAGGAATTAAAACTGCAACCCTTTTAGTCGCGCCTCAAATTGAGACACCTATTAAATTCAGATTTATTATTATTGATATCATCTTTGTGATAAGACCTATCGGTCTTATCACAGAGATAATATGAATAGTAGTTATAAGAACATCAAGAGCACTATTAAATAGCATTTAACCAGAAAGTTTACACTTCTTTTCTTATCAATGTCACTTATCTGGCCTGAGCCGGCATTGAACCTCAAACCAGAAACCTCGGCATCGAACCTCGAACCAGAACTCTAAACACAGCGCTAAACAAATATTAACAGTATTACTATTAGTATTATTTCTCACCCAGTAGGGACCGGACCAAAAAAGACGTCAATTGAACAATAAAAAGACGTCCAAAACGTGTAAAAGACGTTTAAAAGACGTCTTTTTTACGTCTGTGCCCACTGGGCAGTGGGCACGTGTGTTGTTTAATTTTTGTTGTTGTTGTTGTTAATTTTCTCCTCATTTTTTCATTTTTATGAATTTTTTTCATTTTTTATTTTTACAAGACCCAATTGTTATGCAAATTTATCATTTAAGAGCCGTTTTTTCTAAGAATCAGGCAAATTCCTGAAACTGTGGAAGTGACCTCGTCCAAATTGGTTGAATTTTTTATATATTGATCAGAATATAGAGAAAACCTGTTGGGGAAAAAAAAATTTCCAAAAATGTTTCGTTCACTCGGAATCTTGGCTTAAATTTTTAAGATTTTTTTGAAAATTTTTAGAAATTTAGTTTTTGCCACCTTTGAACCCATTTTTATGGCAAGGCAAAAAGTTGCACATAGCTTTTGTAGTTAATATCAGACGTAACCCAAAAGCTCTCTCCAAAAAATATAAAAAAGTTGCGTGACACTGTGCGATTGGCTAATTATCATAGTTCAAAAGTACAAAATCAAACAGTTTTGTCAATTTTTAATCGGAGTTAATTCTAGCGGCGAAGTGTTGCACACAATTTTTCTTTTAGGATTTGAAATTATCAAAGGTATTGAGTCTAAAAATGCAAAGAAAGTTATGTGATACCTAAGGCCTATTAATATATTAAGGCTTGAAATTGGAAAAAAATGTTTTAGTATACTTACAAAATGAACCATTACGGCAGAGGCGCTTAGTTTTGTAAAAATGTAAACATATCCAACTGTCAATACAAAAAGGTCCTAACATAATAATAAAAAAAATTCGTGTGATTTTGTCACACGCATGATATAACATGAATTAAAAACTGAACAAAAATCTAACATCAAGATAACTATATTGCTAATTAAATAAAACATAAATCAAAAATTTAAATGTTTTTCCATTTAAAAATTAGTTTTTCATTTATTAATAGAGTCATTTACACACATTATCCACCATATCACACATAATTTCTACTCTGCTGCAGTAAGTTTCTCTAAGAATAATGATATGACTGTATTATAGTCTTCTTCGGATAATGAATAATCGCCACAACCACTGATTAGAAAAGGAGCATTTACTAAACATATAATTTTATCAGTTTGGTTATTTATCTCCTCGGTAGTAACTGGCCAGCGAAAAGTATTCTTCTCTTGCCCGTTAATCATACAATTAACTCTGATCCCAGTTATAGAATCCTAAAAGTATTAGCGCAACATTTAAAATAATATAATAAAGAGTTTATGATTTGTTTAATTTTGCTTACATTCAATAAAACTTGTAAAGTCTTATATAATGTCATTCTGAAATTATTTTTACATTTTATTTATATTCCTTTTATTTTAAAGCACTGTTTTGTAAAACAAAATAAAAACTTGAAACTAATATATACTTTGAATAATATTACCTCCACAATATACCCAATATTCCATTGTTTTTCATATGCAACAGCAACCCAATCATTCACTTTCCATACAAAACAAATTTCTTTTGCAAGATTGGTGATGTTTTCCTCATATTTATTATCATCTTCATTGTCTCCTGTCAGATTAAAGTCATCATTTTCGCCATAAACTTCTTTGTTATCGTTAACCTAACTATTTTCATTATTTTCTGTTATCGGTTCTACCAGCTTACCTTTTCTTTTCAGGTTACTAAATCTATAACAATATCAATTGTACATATTTTTAAACATATGTAAACAAACACACAAAATTATAACTTTCACCTAAATTTTAATTTCATATTTGTAAAAGAACTATTTAACAGTCAGAAACATAATCTAATTTGCAAAAGTTTTGATAGCAACAATGCCTACCTTGAAAATAAAGATCTTATCTGTTGGCTGGTTACATATTGATCAGGCGGAAGTTCTCTCCTCAGCTGCATGTGAACCTGCTCAGGGCTCATTTTATTACCTGATTCTTCTCCACGAATAAAGTATTTATACAACAATTCTTTCTGCTGATTTGAAAATCTAAAAGAACTTCGAACTGGTAATGCCCAACCTTGCAATAGAAAAATGTTCATGCAATGTGGTTTGTCTTTTACGGAAGCACTGTTAGAGGATGAAGAAATTGGCATATTTAGTTGTGAAGTAATTTTCATCTTATGAACAAACGAGTTGCGAACTTTATCCAATGATGTTAATGATTTCGGAACTGTATGAAGACCGGATAGCATGTGTTCTTCTAACTCAGCATCGCTTTCAAATGATAAAGTACAATTCATTTCAGTGCAAAATCTTAATGAATATAATTGCCTGTCACTTCTTTTCTGTTTTTCCTTAAGTGACTTGTTACGCTTAATTGAATTATCTGTTTTGCTATATGGCAACAACAATTTAATCGAGGGTTGAATTTTAAGATTTCCATACTCTTGTTCAATTCCCTCACCGATATTGAAATAAAAGCCACATCTTCATACTTTTCTCACCAAACTCAAATGAGTAATAGTTGCTAATGTTCTTAATTTTTGGTCCAGTAACTACAGTTTTATCATTGCTAATTTGAGCAACTGTTACTTTTGCATCTTTAGCGCCAAAACTATAATGCATAGCCTTGTGTATATCTTCAGCAGTCAAAAGATTATTACCAGAGTCAACGTAACTCCTTAAAATTGTCTTTACAACTGCACTCTCCCTGTCACATTGATCTTTTCCACAACAGGGTTCATTATAATCATATCTCAGCAACTTTATATCTCTCTCTTTGCATACATTGTAGATTGATTCAGCTGAAAGATTTCCCTGATAGCAGCCGGCATTATCAGATTTGGTAAACATTTTCTTGATATGCGGTTGATCAATTCTGAATTGGTCTAAAACTGCAGTGGCTAACGAAACAACATCACCTATTCCCTGATCACACCTATACATTGAAGTAAAGTAAACATTGTTGTTATTATTAAAATACAATATTGCAAGAGTGTGATTAATTTAGTGATTGTTTATTAAAAGAGTGAGGAATTAATTAAAAGAGCTATTTTTTTTTGTTTAAAGAACTTTGTCTCAAAATCTTATTGCAGAGAAGTTATAAAGTATGTAATTATAAAAATTATATTACAGTCTGCGTAAATTTAAAATACATAATTACCTTTAAGTTGATGAGGTGTTTCTTAACATCAAAATCTCCCAGCTGATGAATGTAGAACATTTTGTTTATAATTTTATGTTTTTTGAATGATCCACAATTTCCTTTTGAAAAGCAACAACAGTTTTCATAAAAATATTTGTTTTGTTCCATACTCAACTAAAAACAAGTTCTATTTATGCAGTACCTATTTCTCAATAGCAATGATAAAATATCTACTCTATTTATGCAAATTTTAAAGATCGTTAAAATAAAGTTAAGACATTTTTATGGTAAAGTAAACAACCGCCCACTAACTTGTTTCTCCACAATCGTGATATCAGCGATTCTTCTTCCATTCGATCACCACAAGTTATTTGGTTATGACGTAAATTTAAATAATTCACTTCTGATCATGTATTGTTTTTTATTATTATTTATTTCAATTGTTATGATTTCTATATCATAGTCAGAAACGCTTAAATTTTTTCTTAACATTACGTGCAATGTTTTGTGTAGTGCTAATTGCTAATTTTGGATGATAAAAATTTTATTGTGAGCGAAAACCTCATAATCATTTTTAACAATTTGTACCTTTATTTTTAACTTAATATCTAAAGATCACATGAGTTTTTTTTTAAACTATGTTAGGGTCATCTTATATTGACCATTTAACATGATTATATTTTTAAAAAACTTAGCGCCTCTGCCGTAATAGCTCATTTTGTAAGTATAATATAACATTTTTTTCCAATTTCAAGCCTTAATATATTAATAGGCCTTAGGTATCACATAACTTTCTTTGCATTTTTAGACTCAATACCTTTGATAATTTCAAATCCTAAAAGAAAAATTGTGTGCAACACTTCGCCGCTAGAATTAACTCCGATTAAAAATTGACAAAACTGATTGATTTTGTACTTTTGAACTATGATAATTAGCCAACCGCACAGTGTCACGCAACTTTTTTATATTTTTTGGAGAGAGCTTCTGGGTTACGTCTGATATTAACTACAAAAGCTATGTTCAACTTTTTGCCTTGCCATAAAAATGGGTTCAAAGGTGGCAAAAACTAAATTTCTAAAAATTTTCAAAAAAATCTCAAAAATTTAAGCCAAGATTCCGAGTGAACGAAACATTTTTGGAAATTTTTTTTTCCCCAACAGGTTTTCTCTATATTCTGATCAATATATAAAAAATTCAAGCAATTTGGAGGAGATCACTTCCATTGACTGCCTGATTCTTACAAAAAATGACTCTTAAGTATTAAATAACCTTCGCTATCGTAACGTAATACTTAGTAAGATTAACATACTTTAGAAATTTCAATTTCATTTTAATAAGAATGTGAAGTGTAATTTTATCAACGAATACTAAAATAAACTTTTATTGTCACCAGAAAATAAATAAAGATTTCAAATGTTACCACGCTTTAAGTCGCGGTACTAGTCAAGTACTGCTAGAAACCGCTGTTTTACTTTTTGTATTGGGTGTGTGTGCAAATATAACTGATTCTCTTATAAAACAATTTCTAACCTAATATGTTAGACCTTAACTTAAATAATATGCATTACTCATTATATAAATATATATATTTATATATATATATATATATATATATATATATATATATATATATATATATATATATATATATATATATATATACACACATATATATATACATATATATATATATATATACACATATACAAAAGTTTCTTGAAATTACTTGCTACTAATACAATAGTTAAATTCTACTCAACTAGAAAATCTGAAGAAAACACTCCCAGCTAATTACACAATCACATCTCTCTAACTGACTTAGCAAAAATTATTGGAATTTTGCTAAGGCAGATTTCCTCACCCACCATATTTACCAGATTCAGCCCAAATTGATTATTACTTGTTTTGTTTTCTCAACAACGTTTTCTCAACAACACAGTTTTTGAAAACTAAAGTAACCTCAAAGCTTTATAAGCTATCCGGCCTAATTTGCTCGATTCTCAGCTATTCTTTGTGTGCACGTTGTAGACAATAATAGAGCATATTAAATAATATGAAGAGTATAACTTCAATAAATTGTTTTAAAAATACAGCTAAACATTATGTTATATATATATATATATATATATATATATATATATATATATATATATATATATATATATATATATATATATATATATATATGTATATATATATATATATATATATATATATATATATATATATATATATATATATATATATATATATATATATATATATATATATAATTTCTTTAACTTTATTAAATAAAAGTTACCTCTGAAATAGAACTAATTATATCGCTAAAAGCTATTCCAATGACTACGTGAAATATTATACTTTTGTGCAGCATGATAAATTCCGTTAACAAAAATCAGAAAAAATTAATTTTTTTTGTTTTGTTTCTTTGTTTTACTGTTACAAGTTTCGTTGTAAAATGTCACTTAAACGTGTACAACCTTTTTTCTATTTACCACATTGTGTTTTACTACGATATAAAAGCAAAGTAAACCTATTATTGACTCTCTTACCTAAAAAATTAATGCGTTGCTTTTTGAGGACAAACATTATTATGCGAAAAAGAAATATTTGTTTATGAACCACAGATCTTATTGTTTATTCATTTTTGTTGTACGTAAAGAGACACTTATTGAGCTGACTGATGTTTTTATTTTTTGCGACAGACCCAATTACAAAAAAGAGAGGTACTTAAACAAATGAGACTAGAATAAAAAATTCGTATCAAACTTGATAATCTTCTATAAAGTAATTATTTCTACAATGGGTATTATGATTTGGTATAGTATTTATTATTATTTAAAGATTGTATGAAAATATTTAAACGTTTAACATTTAAATATTTTAAATTTAAAGAAGTTACTGTGTGCAATACATTTTTTAGGGTTACTAAGTAGTAATAGGTTATATTAAAGCAGCTTTATCAAGTTTAAAATGGCCGAAGTAATTGGCTAACCCAGTGGCGGATTAAGACTTCTTGGGGCCCGGGGATATTTTTGTTTTTGGAGGCCTTTTTATGGACCAGGGCCAAAAATGACTAAAAAAAAAAGCCCTCTAAAATTTTTGATGGCTCCTAAATTTGCGTGGCCTGGTGCTTAAGCCCACTTAGCCCCCCTTTGATCCGGCACTGGGCTAATCTTAGTAAACTATTAATTATTTTTTTTTCTACTGCCTAATAAAATGCTTCTAAATGACCGATCGGTTTGTTACAGAGCACCCTGGATAAAATAGTAACTACCAGAAAAATCAGAAAAATAAGGAACTTTGCAATTATATAAAAGGTTCCAATTAATGCAGTTAATAATAATCAATACTAATACAAGGAATATATAGTTATAATACTTATATATATATATATATATATATATATATATATATATATATATATATATATATATATATATATATATATATATATATATATATATATATATATAAATTATATAATTCAATCTAAAAAGGTAATACAATTTTAATATGAGAATATTTAACAACTCAAAAAAAAAAAAGAAAATTAAAAAATAGAAACTTAAAAAGATAGCATAAAACCTATATATAATTAAAATATTTAAATACTAACACAATAATTATGCTAATCATGCTAACTAACTTAACTAACTAATAATTTTTTAATTAGTTGTTAATTAAAATAAATTTCACTGTTTATTAATTAAAATATTATTTTAACTATTTACAAAAAACCGGCGCCGCGATCTTTGAAAAAACAGTTTTTCGTCAAGAATTTTGAATATTCGACATAAAAAAGAAATTTGAATATTCTATATGAAAAATTTCATAACTTTTTATATAGAATATTCAAATTTCATAACTGCAATATAAAAATCCTTAAAAATGCTTTTTTTTTTTTTATCGCTAAGTCATACTTGAAACGATATTTATACAATTAAATTCTTAAAGTTATTTGTAGGGATTAAATTTTTGGAATTTTATATAATCAAACAATTTTACAGAAAACTCTTTATGTGTTTTAATGGTAGACTCTAAATCTAAAAGAAAAAAGAAACAGTTAAACATTAAAAAAAAATTTCTTTGATTTTTTTTTTTTTTTTTTTCTATTAATAATAATATCTTGAAAAAGTCAACATTTTTAATTTCAGAGCGGGTAAATCTCATAAAAGATATAGGAAAGAAAATTTCATATTTTTCACTAAACAGTGCTAATTTCTTTGATTTTTTTTAAAATCTGGAAATTGCTTTTTAAAAATACGAGCACCTAAATATGCCAAAATTACAAAAAAATTTCACCATTCTATTGTTGGTATTACTACTAAAAAAAGAATATTTAATTAAAAAAGTAATATTTTGCCCTTGATACTTGTGAAAACTTTTGTTTTTTGTTAAAAATCAATGCACAAATACTAAATACTAATCAGATTACAAAAAAACATACTATTATTTGCAAAAAATTACGATATATATATATATATATATATATATAATATATATACATATATATATATATATATATATATATATATATATATATACATATATATATATACATTGGCGTAGGACCAGCGGGGTGCGGAGGTTGCAATAGCCCCCTAACTGAAAAACTGGGAAGGGGGGACACTGCATATATATGTGTGTATATATATATATATATATATATATATATATATATATATATATATATATATATATATATATATATACATATATATATACATGACCAAAAAATATATTGTTCGTTGGGCCACTTGATTCTAAAGCCAACTTTTTAAATATTTGTCTATAGCAGCCGGCTAAGATACTGGCGAGGTATTTACATATTTAGCCTCTGAACTCAAACTTATTGAAGAATTCTATAAATGCCAAGTTTTATTTATAGTAAAAACATTTAAAATGAAATTCACTATATTGTTAAAATTTTGGATATAATACATTAACCTGTGAAAATATTTATGATTCAAAAACATTTTCACAGTTTTTGGTCGGTTTACACATCTTTTTCTAAAGTTCGCCGTCAACAAATAAATTACGCTGTTTTATTTTATTTGTAAAACCGACTTTTAATTGTTTCATAAATTATGGAAAATGTGCTTTTAATTTTGACGCATATAGACTATTTTGTTTTCATTATCGGCATTTGTTTCAATATCGGAAGTATAAGAAAATTTCAAAGACGTATCAATACAACTCTTCTAACGATGTGAATAAAACAAATTAATTAAATAGTATAGGTTTATTGGTGTAGGTAAATAAAGAGAAATTAGCAAAAGTTTTACTTATATAGAAAAAACTTTATTAATATCCACTTAATGGCAGCAAAAAAAGTTGTTTTTTTTTTTCTTTTTGTTTTTTAAATTTCTTACACATGATTACCACTAATCAATGAAAAGTTGCTAATTGATTTTTAATATGATAAAGTGGGCAATAAATTGAAATACCTTAGATAACTTTTTGATAACTGAAGTTATCTAAACTAAATTGAAAATTTAGAAACTTAAAGAAAAGACAAGAACCTATCAAATACTTTTGCAGTATTTGCTATTTTCTTATATAGTTCTAATTTAAATATAGCCAGAACAGGAAACAAACCTTGGACTTTTTTGTTTTGAGGTCAGAGTTCTAACCACTGTGACACGGCTTCTTTAATTAATATTTGATTAAAATAATCATTTGTTTCTGTACTTAAATTTATAATTGTATAAAACATATTTTTGAGAATTTTCGAGAATGGCTATACATTTCAATATAAGATATCAAAAGTTTTACTTACTATTGAATAAAAACTGAAATCATAATCTATCTGAGTTATATGATATCTTAATTCTACTTAAAGACTTGGTTATTATTGCATAGATTGATTAAATAGGCAGGTAAATTATTAACTAATTAATAATTAGACTTTTTATTATTTTTAAAATACAATTAATAAATAGGAAGATAACATATTACATATAACAAAATAGTATCTTCAAAACATTGAATAAGTTGTTATTTGACTGAGCTATCTGATCTCTCTACTATATACTAAAGTATTGTCAAAATCTAATTAGTCAACTTATCCAATTTCTTGAAGTCAAATATATGCCACCCACTAATAGGTTTTTTCAACACCTTTTATAGCATCTTTTACAAAAATGAATGACTTACCATTAACTTTCATTAACCAAACTTTCCGAAGGTACAGCATGGTATTTTAAAAAAGCTTAAATGTTACCTGAATTTACTTCGGACAAATAACCATCTCTTGCTACAAAAGATTTAAAACTTCGACACGTCGGTCCACGTTTCCATTTATTGATGGTTTATTTTTTAAAGCATTTTAATCAAAATTTACTATATTTATATTTATTAAATCTAATAATACAAAAATAAACATGTAAATTATTAAATTGAAGCATTTAATAATCTACATAATGTTATTAATTGTAAATTTCTTGGGGTATCTAAATAAAAATTAAAAAACAAAAAAAGTCAATTTAAAAAAAGATATTTCTCGCAAAGCTTATTCTTTGACGTGATATACCAAAAAAATTTCATCAGCATAATCAATTGCAATTTCAATATAGTTTCGAAAGGTGTAATTGTAAATTTTTTTTGAATTTTTTTTTTTGTGTTTAATTTTTTTATTTTAATAAAATGTTAAAAGTTTTATAGTTTTTGTTCACTTCACATAGTGTTTTACAAATATTTTTTTACGATTATTGCTCTACTTTAAATAAAATACTTTTACATAAAACTTTATGTATAATATAATGTAGTAATAAATAACCTCATGTAACTATTTTTATTTCATCTTGTTAAACAAACATTTAGGTTTTGTCATCATCAATCTAAAATTATTGAAGTTCTCTTTGTCCAAAAATTTTTGCAAGAAACTCCGGTTTAGCTGCATGATTGTTGGTTATCTTGGCAGGGCCGCCAAGATGGAGGGGCAAATGAGGTATACGTGCCCCGGGCGTCAAGATAATTTGGGCGCTAGATCGTGAAGGACAAATTTTCATTTGTGTATACAGTGTCTTTTTGTTTCTAAATCGGATCTATATTATAAGGTATAAGCTGTTTTTGTAAAAAAACAATTTTCAGTTTATTAGCCAACATTTTAACTTAAATATTATAATAAGTTTTTTTTGCAATAAGTTAAAAAAAAAATATTTTTGTTTATTTTGTGTAAAATAAATTTACTAGGTGAGTAGTAATGTTGTAATGAGAGTAGCAATGGACTTACTTTTTTATATTACCAAAGTTAAAAAGTTTTAAATAATCTTCTTTAATTGGTGTGGGCCAACCAAAGAAAAAATATTGACTTGTTTTTTATATTGATGTCAGTAAAGTAGATCTTATCCGAACAAAATATTTTATTGTTTAAGATAAACTTAGTCATGACACTATACCATTATCTTCGATGGCACGATGGATGTATTACATATCTCTTTTATTCTTTTCTTTTTGCACTTCGACTTTAACTAGTAAAGCTGGGAAATAAAAAAGCGCTTTTCTTGTGTCAAAGACATAGAAAGAAAGCAGCGAGTATTGTTAATTTACTTCTAAAAGAAAGGTTTAACTTGCATAAATGCGGTAGCCAAGTTTACGACAGCGGTTTAAATATGTCTGGAATTTAAATTAGGACGTAAGTAGCATAATAAACATATTTTTTTAAAGTGATGGTACTTTAAAAAAAAGTATACTTATGATCCTACTTCGGCTGCAGCAATGTTAATTGTCAGCATTAAAAAAATTGGTCTTGTTTTGAAACGCGATGAGTAAGCATCTGCATCTCAAAACGGTACAAGACGAAACAAGACGAAACGATAAAAAATATTATTTTGATAAAACCTGTACAAAACGAAATAATTTATATACAATTTTGCAAAAAACGGTACAAAAAGTAACAAATTTTTGTTAAAAACTGTACGAAAAGAAATAAGGTTAAACTAAATAAAGTACGAAATAACCGGTACGAAACGATATAAAGTTAAACTTTTTAGTTATACTTTCGTTTACAAAACATTAAGCTAGTGAGTATTAAACGCACATTTTTTCTACTTGAATGTTATAGTTTATGAATTGCTCGGGTATCTGTTTTAAGGGGAATTATGAAATGTTCCGTAAAAACCGATACGAAACGAAACACAATTTTCTTGTTTCGTAAAAATACGGTAAAAAACGAAACTCATATTTCTTGTTTCGTAAAAACGGCACGAAACGAAAAATGTCGTTTTTTACCGTGACAAGCCGAACTTCCGAAAGGATACGAGAAGATGCAGATGTCTAGCGATGAGTGACTTCTAAATCCTAATAATCTGTTAATATCTGCTTAATAAGTAATAAGATCGAAAATTTTGCTTCATCAGCTTAGTTAGTAATAAGATCGACAATTTTTTTAATTTAATGACTTCTGTAGTAAAGGATAAATTTTATGTTATCCTTAAATAGTATATTGACTTTTTAAGTCAGGTAATTTATTTAATTCATGCATAATCATAACACAGTTCAAGTCCTTTGTCAATTGTATTTAAAGTATATTATTTTTTAATTTTTAATTTTTAAATTAGAAGACGGTGATGACTCTAAAAGACGTTGCTCTTTTCAAAGATCAAGAGGTCAAACTCTTGTTAAAGTTATTGTTTATCTCCAAAATTCTTGCATCTCATGCGGTCAACTTTATGTTAGATTTTAAAGAACAAGATTGTTTAATACCTTATTTTAAAGAAGTTAAAAAAAATCTGTTTGGTTTTATAAATAAAAAACCACGTTGTTTGATCATTTGTTTTTTTAAAGTTGTTAAACATTTATTACGAAGTATGCCATAAAACAAATATTACAAAAATAAAGTTGTATTTGTAAAGTTTCTAATTTATATACTTTTCTTATTTTATATATTTATTTATATTTGTGTGTTATTTATAATATGTTTATATGTGTTCAGGTTATATGGGTTTATATTTTGTAAGTGCGTAAATATCTTTTATATATGAAGTGTTTCTATATTTGTGATGTGTTATAATGTCATGTGCCTAGTTTGTAAGTGGTTATTATGTTGTTTGCATGGTTTCAAGTTGTTGTGACTTAACTTAGTTTACAGCAAGAGTGTTGACCTTGCTAGCCAAGTGGTGTACTTTGCTTTAATGTGACTTAGCTTTGTTGAGAGCAAGAATGTTGTTTGTGCCAGTAAAGTGGTGTAGTGTCATGATGAAACAATTAAATCTTTTGTAGTTAGCGTAGTCATAAAATGTATTAAAAAAATATTGTTAAAAGAATGTATTTGAAAGAAATATTGAAATGATAAATAGTTTTATAATACCTATAATTTTTTTTTAATTTCATTTTAAGTAAATTTTATTGAAAATACTTCATTAAATATTTACATGCTGTTACTTCTTAAGTAAAATTTGTTGAAAAGATATATACTCTGTTCTAACAATTTATGCTTTTGATGATAAATAAATAAATAAATACATAGATACCTACATACATGCATACATACATACATACATACATACATACATACATACATACATACATACATACATACATACATACATACATACATACATACATACATACATACATACATACATACATACATACATACATACATTTTTAAATACAATAATTTTTCTGCATTGTATTAGTGATCTTTTTTTCTTTAAAATATTAAATATATAAAAAAATCAAAATACTTCAAAAAGTTTCAATGTTTCCAAGTTTTTTCACTTGAAATAAATAATTGTTTATAGAGAGGTTTTCTATTATCAGTTTTGTATTGACTTATTTATTGCAAATCTTGCATTAAGTACATTTCAAAGTAATGAAAGGAATTTTATGATGGAGGATTACATTTCATTGTTCAATGCTAACAATACTTACTGAGCAGACAGGCCTTATAAATTTATTAATTTGATTTATTTATGAGTTTTTGTTTGTAAAAAAAAAATTTAATAACTTATTATTTTTTTTTTATTTTATTAAATACTTATAATATTATGTCAATAACTAATAAGAACTACCTTAAATATATAACATTACTCAGTTAAAAAGATTACATCAATTTAACTTTAGTTTAAGTTCTTGATAGAAATATGTTTCTTGATAGAAATATCTTTACACATTGCTCAATTATTTTAAAACATCTAATTTAAATATGACTAATAGTAGACTAGAATACAATTAAATTTTTATATTATGTTGTTTTATTTGCTTACACTGTATTTTAGATGTGTTTGAGAAGTTAAATTCAAATTTCAACTTTTATTATTTTAGGTATCATTTTTACACAATCCTTTGATGCTTAATTAAAGAAGTAAAATTATTAGACATTACTCAAAATAAAATAAACCAGGTTAGGCGAGCTGAGATTTGTCTACTGTTAAAATATAGTTTTAACTTAGTAAACTTTGATTATTTAAAATTTGCTAAGTTGATCATTAGTTATTAGTGTAAAAGGAAATTAGTTGTTGCAATCAAGGATTGAATAACTTTATTTTCTGATCAAATTACAAAATTTGTTTGCACTGATAGCTATTGTGTTTTTGTTATTTTGTGTAATAGCTGATTGTTTTTGAAATAAATGTCTTTTTTTTTTACACATTTTGAATAGATTACAGATTTTAAATATTTTCAACAATGCTCTAGAAAAGGCATCAGCAGCAGGTAAATTTGTTTGTAGTGTTAATCTTTTATGTTCTTATTTCTTTTATCATGTATTAATTTATTATTATTTTTTTTTTTTTTCATTTTAGACATCTTACAATGCTTTTTCAGTTTATTGCAGATCAAATAGAGCGCCCACTCTCATAAGGCACATAAGACGCGGGCTTAAATTTAGGGCAAAATCTCCACTCCTTTTTTTTTAATATTCTGTGTTGATCCTATAGAAAGTAAAGTATGACGAAATAGTGGGAAAAAAATACGCTGTATCTATAATTAGTATTTTTATAGTTGGTTAATCTACCAATTGATAATTGATAATTTAGCTAATTTTTTGTAAATATTAATACTTTTCTTTATATATTTTGTTTTGTATAAATAAATTGATTTCCAGTTAATTCATGTGGCATATTTTGTTCCTTTATAATTCGATTACTTTTTTTAGATTAATCAGGTTACATGTTTGTTCAATATATACATACAATTGAAAACTATTAAAAATTGTTATGTTTTCTTAATTTGTTAATAAATGTGTAAATAAAAATATCCTTGATTATACAAAGCTATGAGGCATTTTTTTGAAACCACAATCCGTCATGATTTGTATTTTATCTGTGTAAACGAGAGTCTTTGCAAATATCTGACATAAATTTGAACTATGTAAATCATTAAAAAATTATATCAAATATTACAGATTTACTTTTACTTAAAAATTTTATTGCGGCAGTATTTGCTTAATTTTGATTAATACGAATTTTTAAAAAGCCGTTTTATAAAGTTTTATTATAAGTTTTTTGCTTATTAAACAATTTTAAAAGATAATATTATAGGGTACCAAAGTGGCTAAAGTGCTTTGCGTGGGTTTAAATCCTTTTGTTTTCACACTTTTTTTTTAATCTTTCCCAATTTTCTAGAATACAAAGTATATATATAAAGATATTATATGCTACATCATACGAAGAGAAGAGATTTTTTTAAAAAGTTTTTTAAAATTTCTAAAAACATGAAAACACCGATAGAATATTGTTGCGTATATTTTATGATAGAATTTAAGGTTTTAATGTGCTTAGTAATAGATTAAGTGTACGTATTAAAGAGACAACTTTCTTTTTTATAGAAAAAAGATTTTACATGGAAACTTTAATTTTCTTTAAAATTAACAGGGTAAGAGTCCTAATTACAGGGATTATCATTTTCCGGATATTTCCGGAATTCCGGATTTTTCTCAACTTTTAGTTTTTCCGGATAGTCAAAATGTTTTCCATACATATACAAGGTTAGGAATATATTTATTTTTAAGTTTTCTCACTCATCGTTTATACCAAAACTAAAAAAACTTGAAACCATTCTGCTAAAAGCAAAATTAAGAGGAAAATAAGGGAAAATATATTCCGGATATTTTATTATACAATTTCCGGATATTTTTTATTAAACAATTTTCCGGATTTTAAAAAAATAACCTGGAAGATCTATGGAATAAGATTAATAAGGCCCATCAACTTTTTTTCCTTTTATATATATATATATATATATATATATATATATATATATATATATATATATATATATATATATTATATATATATATATATATATATATATATATATATATATATATACATATATAAACACAGTGGCGTAGGAAGATTTTGAAATATTTGAAATAACCAACATTTAAACAACAAGAATATTCCAAATTTTTTTACGTCCATATGTACGACAAAAAAATTCAAAAAAAAAAGAATTACTGCGATAGCAGAATGGGAACAAGATATCCTAAAATCTTAGCCCCCTGTCCCAAACGTGAAAGCAGCAAGTTGATGAAATACTTTTTGTACTATATTCAACTAGACTAATATTCATCGTGAATTTTTAAATTTCATAGTAAAATATTCTAGTGTTCAAAAATTATGACCGTTTAAAGTTTGCAGCCCCCTCAAATTAAAGGGGGGGGGGGCTAAGATTTTAGGGTTTCTTGTTCCCATTCTTATATCAAAGTAATTTTTTTTTAAAAAGAATCTTTTCGTCATACATATGAAAGTAAAAAAATTTGTAATATGTTGTTTATAAATTGTAATATGTTGTAATATGTATATGTTGTAATATGTTGTAATATGTATAAATTGTAATATGATGTAATATGTTGTAAAATATTTTAATATGTTGTAAAATATTGTAATATATTATATATATATATATATATATATATATATATATATGCTTTTTTTAATTTAAATTCCTTTTAAAACTATGCATAACAATAGGACAGTTTAACTGGTGCTTTGTCCCAGGCGTCACTCTCTCTGTATAAATATATATATATATATATATATATATATATATATATATATATATATATATATATATATATATATATATATATATATACAATAACGTAAACTTTAACGTTAACATACATCTGCCCATCCAAACAAATAAAAATAAAATAATACATATAATTTCAATTAGTCTAGGTAATACAAGTCTTACAAAATAAAACAAAACAAATCCTTGAATACTGGATAACGTACAATTACCTAATTTCGGTCACTTAAGCTTTGAACATTTATTTATCACGCATAAAAATAAAATTTTTTAATTTTTTTTCCTGAAACATACAGAAAATTTTATTGCTAATTGTAGAAATAAAAAATGAAAAATAAAAACTAGTACTCAATATTTAATTTAAAATGAAAACATCTACTTTGACCGAACTTTCAATACCATCATAAGTTCGGCCACTATATAAATACTAATATCGTATCACAAACTTAACGTTACAAATAATGAAAACTATTTTTTAAATGTTTTTTATTGTAAAATTACGATATAAATTCAGGTAATACCAGTAACTAAGGAGGGCGTCAGGGCTCAAAAAAAATAGTCTTTTGGAGCACCACATAAAACAAAAAGGAGCACATAAAAAAAGGTCTTTTTAATTATAAGTAGTAGTATTTTAAACTTTATTATAATTAGTCAACTATTTTATTACTTTCAACATAATCACATTTGCTACGCCACCGGTTAATACAATTAAAAATATATTTTTCAGTTAATTTAAAAAGATTTTTTTCAATTAACAAAAAAACACTACTTTGCTTTAAATGAGCTTTGTATATTTACTGGCAATTCTTGCACGTATCGTTGACCATAGCAGAACAGCAAGATTCTCACAAACAATCGTCACAGGGTTCGCATCGCATCCATAATTGTCGTTGAGCATTAATTTTATCTCCAAAAAAATGTTATTAATTAATTTTATCTCCAAAAAAAATGTCACAAGCTTGATATTTTTTAGAACTCAAAGAACCGTCGAAATTATGAACAAATTTTTTATTCAAATAAACTACCATGGTGTGTATCGATTATAAAAATGTCAAAATTTACTGGTTAATTTACAGGTAAAGTTACCGGTAAACTTTACATTCGCAATACTTATCAATATTTCACAATATTACTGCTAATTGTCTTCTTCATTGTTTGCCCGTGAATGACCGAAGTTAGAGTATTTAGAAATTTTACTAATTTTATTAAAAAAAGTAATTAATTTTTTAAAATTATAAATTTTTTTTTGTAAATATAATTAATTTGGTGATTCTTAATAATGCTAAGATTAAATATGATTATTTATTTTAATAGTTTGCTTATTTTAGATTTTAATAGTCTGCATTTTTTCAAATTGTTGTTTTGCTAAAGAATTATTTCAGCAGGTTACATATAAATAATATTAATTTTTCTATAGATTTATATTTACGAACTAATTACAAATATTATTTGAGAAAATAAGTTTGTAAAATTTGAGTTTAGCATGCTTTTTTTATATTTTTTCTTAAATGACCGAAGAAGTTACATAGTGACCGAACTTAGGTGGTTTTACGGTATATCATAATATAAAATACTTTCCAATACGAGTTTAAAATTTATCTTTTGTCTAGAAATGTCCTTTTACTGTTTTTTTTATTTTTTTATTGGTTTATTTTAAGTAACCAATAGAATTTTTTTACTAGTCTTTTTCGCAATTTCATTGGTTAGTCCGACATATTTTTGCAGGACATAGGTTTGCCGGACAAAACGCGGAAAGAAACTTTTCCATATAATTATAGGCTATCTATCATTATTAATGTAAGTTAACGTTAAAGACGCTACGATATACGGAAGAAAAAATGACATTAACAACTTTTATAGACATTTTGAAACTTGCTTTTAGAACTTTTCAAACTTTTGGAACAAAATATCTGATGATAGCATATAAGTATATGGAAAAGTTTCTTTCCGCGTTTTTAATAAAAAATACATTATTTTATAGTTTTGGATATTGGATATTGAATTTATTAGTAATGATAAAGACAAGCATGACTGGGGAGTGAATTGTTTGAGAAAAATCTGCCTAAGATCGTTAAATGGTGATATGGTTTATCACTTCAAGTATATCCTTGTGTACTTTATTAACATTTGAGTCCGAAACAACAACAAAGTTTTGAATTTTGTAAAAATAATTGACATTATTTGACATATGAACCAAGTTTGACTGGAAATTCTGAAATTATAACATTTTATAATGTTAAATCATCTTTGGAGAAAACTTTTCTGATTACCCATACAATATAGTTTTATATAAAGGAGGTAGTATAGAAAAACAAGTCCATAGCATTTAAAGTTAGGCTGCTCCGTATTAACCGTTTTTGTCAAAGAAAAATAAACATCCGTCCAATTCGTTATTTAACCCGAGTTTGTTAACTTTTTTTTTCAAAATAATCAGTATCGATAGCATAACGTTGCGAACAGTTTGTTAACATGTCCCCTCTTATACTTTGTCTAATCATTAGATGATGCTCTTCTGTAGGAGGATATTGTATTTGAATTAAACCTATTGTAGAATTTAATTTACTGGCGTATCCAAAAATACTAATGTGATAAAATGTGAAATTTTGTGGATTTAAAAGTTCTTTCGTCAATATTAATCATAACAGCACCTAAAACAACAGTACCTAAAACAGTATAAATTTCTAATATAGATCTTAATTTTTTTCATCTTGAAAAATTTCATAATTTTTAAACAGTCTCATAAGCTGATTTTATTTTATTTATTTCGTTGGAAAGTATTTTAGATTTCATCAAATCATTTTGAGCAAAAAGTTCGATAGGAAGAATAGTTTTGTATTCAATGTCCAATAAATCATCGTTGATTTGACAATACGGAAACAGAGTTTTTTTAATAAAACAATTTTGAAACTCTACATCATTAGCAACTTCTAAAATGTAAGGACAAAGAGGTATTAAATAGTGAAGTATACTGTTGATAATTTTTTTTGAGCATGCGGTGATTTTAATATGTTTTCCGAAAGAAGTGAAAGAAGTGAAAAAAGTGATCCTTATTTTACGCGTACTTTGAGCAATAAAAAACATTTCTTCTAAGGAACTATATTTTAAAAAAGCTTCGAAGGGCTTCCTCAATATCACCAATGCTTTCGTACAAAGGCACGTCTAAAATTTTTTTTAAACCTTCGATTACCATTATTCGATTGTCAAACGAAGCGTTATGAGCGAAAATAGGACATACTAAATTGTTACTACTTCGAGCAATGTTTTTGTTACAATTATCGTGAGCTAAACCATACACTTGTCCTGAAAAATAATCATGATCAATAACTAAATAGCCTTCGAAAGTGTTTAAAAAAGCGTGACAATGTTTTAAAATTTCTTTTCTATCTTAAGTTCTTTTTCTATCAATAAGTTGCTTTAAAGTTTTTTTCCTTCTTCAAATTCGTTATTAAAAGGCTGTAACATGCAGTGGTACTAAAGATTTGCTGCAGGATGTTTGAATTTCCACAGGAGATGTAAAAAGTAACAGGATCTCGTAGTCCCATTCCGAATTCATAACGTCAATTTATTCGCACTTCGTTAATACATTTTTTAAAAAATTAAATTAGAAAATATTTATTAGACAGTAAATCAATAGGATGATTTTTAAACCATATTGTAATTTGCGATTCGTTCATAATAAGTTGAGTTAAACTTTTCAAGTATTCGACAAGTTCGCATGAATTAATTTTGACTAAATGACTTTATAAATCGTTTTGAACATTTTTGTTTTGAAACATTCGCCACCAACGACAACAAATATAATAAAGAGAAGATATTTGAAACAAATCGTTCTTTATTTTTTCTACAGGATACGATAACAAATACTTTTGTATTTCAGATTTTAACAAGAATAATTCCGATTTGCTTACTTTTTGAAATATTAAATGAACGACTTGAACACATTGATCGTTATACTCTGTGCGTATAACATTATGATCTAAAGACAACAAATCTGCTTCTGTTTTAAATTTATAAATATCACTTTGACTTATTTTATCAGCAGGATACAATAATACACAAACTTATACACATTCACACGTAACTTCTTTCTTTGTAATTATATTTAATTTATTTTATCATTTGTTTATTTTTTCTATATTATCTTTCGTTTTCTAACTTTAATATTAATTTATAAATAATTGTATTATAATAAAAATATTTATTTAGCATGATATACAAGTATGTTTTAAAAAATAAATAAGAAAATGTGCAAAGAAAAAACATAGAAAACATTAAGAAAATATTAAGAACAAATAACAAAAAAAAATATCAAGAAATAACAAAGTGTCAGAAAAATATCAAGAACAAAATCTCGTAAGAATATTAAAAAAAAATATTTTATAAAATTCTATTTTCATAAAAACATAAGACGAGGATCCCATATACTGTTATATGTTATACAAAATATTTAAGTATTATGACATAAAAGGGTTGAAAATATAAAATTGTGTCTACGATAGATAAAATGATTTCTTTTAGTTTTTTTTTAATAAAGGGTAAAATTCGATTTTTCCATTTGAAGGAAAAATCGAATTTTTTCAAAACTATTCTATGTTCCAAAAAATAGCTTCTCGAAATGAAATACTTGCCTTACCAAAATTACCCGGTGGAAAATCGGCTAGCGAATAGCTAGCTATAATCGTTACGATAAAGACAGTGATTTGGCCACGAGGATCGCTAGCTTTTTTAAGTAAGCCAAAAGCTATCGATATTTGTAAAGATAAAGACAGACATTTGGTTAAGAGGACAGCCAGCTTAATAAGCTAAAGACCCACTGGCTATTGTAGCTAGCGTCATATCGTAATAAAGTCGTTGTCTAAAAATATTTGATTTGTAGCTATCAACCAGCTATAGATTTGTAGATATTTTGTAGCTAGCTACAAAGCTTCGATATGTAGCTAGCGACACATTGCTACAAAATCGCAATGTTTAAAGTTCGATTATCCTCATAATTATAATTGACTCAACACTAAAAATCGATTTTTTAAAGATGTTTAAAGACATTAAGAAATAATAAAATAGGAAAAAAAAAATCGCTAGAGAAGCGCTATTAAGCTAGCTAGTCGCTAGTTCATTTCCCACCGGGTAGATTAAAAAAAAGTTGTTAAATTAAATAGTTTAATAATTTCTTAAGTTGTATTTATTTTAATCTTTTTAGGTATATAGAGATTATGAATAGAAATAGGAGTTAGTTTTACATTTGTACATAAAACAAAGTATGTTAAAAACATTCAGCTAATAAGTATTAGGAATTTTCATTTCAAATAAGAGAGGCTTGACATAAGCAAATCATGCCAAGTTTCTCTTCATGTCAGGCTTTAACAAATCATGATGTTACAGTCTGATATCTACAGTTGTTAGACTCAATACACTAAATGTGTATTACACCTTGTATGCTTATGTTATTTATTTATTGTATCTATAAGTAAATAAACCATCAAATATATTTTTTTAAAATTGGCCTCTTCCACTCTTCCTTACTATATTGGTTGTATAACAAAGTTTATGTTGTAAATAAAAGCAAATCAATTTCTGCAAGAAAATTGCACAACTGTTGTACGGCTATTGAAAACCAAGCTTTAGAGGCATAAAATACTGTTGAAAATGCGCAAATATTCACCGCGCTTATTCGTACATATTCTAGTAAATGTATAACTTAATTCATAAGATAAGCAACAAACTAACTGTGTGAAACAATTAGCATATTAGTGCTTTTATGCCTATTGCATTTACTTCAGGCAGAGGCGATTCTACGAATAAAATGAGGGGGTACGGTGAATTTTTTAAATCCCCCCATACCTCCATAAAACCGCCTCTAACTTCAGTGTTCAGAAAATTAAAAATAACTTTAATTATCTCATACCTGTCAAGTTTGGCGGGAGTCTCACAAATTTAAAAGAAGTAATTTATCTCCCTCCTGCATTTACAAAATATTTGAAAATCTCTTTCTTATAAGCAATTCTTAAACAAATAAGATTTCTTTTTCCCCTTACTCCCGATTTTAAAAATACTGCTTTGTATTTTTGCTTGTCTGATTTGCGTTTTCGTAGTATTCCTATCTGCAACGGAAAATGTGTCATTGAAAACAAAAATAGTAATTATACATTTTGGACCCTCTACTACTTTTTACTAACTTTTTACTTTGTACTGCGTTTTCCTAAAACGCATATTTATGATGATGTATAAATTATGACCTTTAAAAAATAATAATTTGTTATATATATTCAGTCAGTCAAACTTTAACGCCCCCTTTTTGTAGTTGTTGTTGGTAAAGATATAAAGTTGGCATATATCTTGTGGTTGGGCAAAACAATTAAGTTTACCAATTTTTAGCTGACGTTTTCATTTGACAGCTATATTATACCAAAAAGTTGATTAGCACACCACAGCCACGCTGTGACATAAAGGTGGATTAAAAAATCCGTCATGATTTTATGACGTAGAACCATATTTCAAAATGTTCTAATTTTGAAGCCTTTCTGAAGGCAATCTCTGAAATTTTATTTTTAATTGCAAATGATAACTTTGTCTAGAAAAGCGAGTGTTCGTAATAAGGACCATTCGAAGTATATTGCTCTATATATTTCGTTTGATTTGCGTTTTTTTGTTTGCGTTTTTTTTTTATTTACTTTTGTTTTGGGAGTATTTTTTTTTTTTTTTTAATAATTTTGAAAAGTTTCGTAACTTAAAACGTATAATTTTATAACTTTTTCCAGAAATTAGTCTTGAATAAATATGTCAAATCTATGACATATTTATTCAAGACTAATGTAATTGAGAATCTTAAACTCAGAATTCTAAATAGTTAAGGTTACCTGAGTTAAAGATTTATTTGATTTGTGTTACAAAACAACAAATCTTACTTTATTAATTTTGAAAATAAAATGTTATTGTATTTGAGTATTAAATGTCTTTATTTTGCATTTCATTTAGTTTCTTAGTTGTCATTTTTAGAAAAACTTAACAATTACAGTTTTGTTATGGAGAAAGTGGCAAATAATTTAATAAAAAGTGTGTCTTCTGGAGAAGTAAATTATGTTATATTATGTAAATTAAATATTGAGAAAGATTTATTATATATATATATATATATATATATATATATATATATATATATATATATATATATATATATATATATATATATATATATATATATATATATATATATGTATATATATATATATATATATATATATATATATATATATATATATATATATATATATATATATATATATATATATATATATATATATATATATATATATATATATATATACATATATATATATATATATATCTGTGTGTGTGTGTGTGTGTGTATATATAAAATTATTATTGTATACTACATTGTATAGTTTTTTATAATTTATATATTTGATAAATAATAAGTTAAAGCATAAATTTTTCATATTAAATTATACATTATTATTCAAATAGAATGCTTATTTTACCATTAGATTTGCTTTTATTATATTATTATAATCATCTACCATTACCGATAAGATTATAAAAATTTTGAAATCTTTATGGTTTTCCAATTTCTGATCCAATTGGAAATAAATAAGCATTCATAATTTTGGGTTTTTAGTAGGCTGACCAGGATACTCTTTCTTTTTTTTATTTTTTTTGTTGTTGTAGAATAGCACAACGTCAAAACATATTAAATTTAATTCGTTAATGTGCTCTCCTATATAAAAAAGAATGTTCTGGCAGTGTTGTATCTATTACTTTAAATATTGTAATGATTACTTTGGCCATCACTTTTCACTGGAAAAGTAATGATTACTTTCTCCATTACTTTTTACTGGTTCAGTAATGATTACTTCTCCATTACTTTATGTAATCATTACTTTCCCATTACTATTTGCTGAAAGATGCATTAAAAAAAATTAAAACAATTATAAAAGAATTAAAATAATATTCTATTATTTATGGCTGTGCGATATAATTAGAATAGGTATTTAATAAAAGTCTGCATGTCTATGGACTGCTTATCACGAAGCCGACATCTGCAGTGCAGATGCATGAAGCAAAACATTGAAACTTGTAAATTATAATAATTTGAGTTTTTATAACTCAATCTTCCCACTTTGCTTCAGTAATAAAAGTTTTTCAAACAAATCATCACTCAGTCTGTTTCTCCGCTTTTTCACAACTAATAATCCATTGCTAAAAAATCTTTCAACTGGAGCACTTGATGGCAGTGTGGTGTTGTATTTAAAAAAAACATGCTTGACTGCTTCATGGAGGAGCATGGTAAAAGTACGGTCTGAATCCTGTAAAAGACTTTCACACGACATTATATTTGGTTTGTTAACTTCAGAGAAAAGGAAATTATCTTTGTTATTTTCAGTTGGAATGTTCTGACCATCTTTGTCTTTTAGGGACTCTTTAATTTTTTCTTCAAATTATGTAGCTTGTGCATTCAATAGATGCATACACATGGCTATTTTTGTGTTTAGGCTTATGTGAATTTTGGATGTGAAACTGTAGCCATGAGAAATTCTGGATCATCAAAGTAACCAACAAAGTGATTTGCAATCCCTTGTAGAACAGCTTCTTTTAGTGGTGTTGTATATCTGATCTCTGCATTTTGGAGCTTTGTTTGAACTGACTGGATTGTTGGAAGTACATTTGCCAAGTAGCAATTGGTTTCACCTTGTAAAATTATAATAGCAGTTGTCACAGGTTCAAACAACATAACATATTCCTTCAGAAAAGCCAAATGGTTCTGCAAAAATACTGGAAGTTCTAATGCAAAGCAGGCAATGTTCAGTTTTTGTTCTGCTTTAAGAATCTTCTTGACAGCTTCATAGTACCAATTCCATCTTATTATGCAAGGCATATTGAATTGGAATTGAAGCAGATCATATGCTTAATCTGCAGCCTTTGTTCTTCTTCTTCTTAAGTTCCATAGAGTTGTTGCTTTTGCCATTGCTTGATTGTGAATGTGCTTGTTTTGTCTATTAATGCTTTTGCAGCATCAGTGGTTGACACCAGATTTAAAGAATGTGTGCAGCATCTCATGTGTGGGGGCAATGTAACATCAGTGTCGTTTGTTGAGCTAAGAATTAAATCGGACGCACTGTCAAAGCATGCAGTTGCCTCACGTAAATCTCCAGTGTCCTCGTTGTCATTCTCTGATTCTGAATCTCTGTTCAAGTTCAACACTGATTCCCCAGGTGCTGTATCCTTGTTCTTCTCACCAATATCAACATTCTTGAAGATATAGAATGCTTTTATCATATTTGATGGATTATCTGTGCGCATTTTTACAACTTTCTGTTCAACAGCATAACGTGCACGCACTTGGTATTGCTGATGCAATTACATCAAACGAATGTTTTCTTTTAAATCGCAAACAACCCAAAACAATAGATCATCGTTCCAAAGTGACAGGATTTATCCAGTTGCAAGTTCCTAAAAAACTTTGGTTATGACTACTCCAGAGATGTTCCTTGATTGCGAGACACATTGTGCCACAATCAGGCTGTATGCTTTTTGTCAATGTAACTCTAGATGACACACTTGCAGATGGACACAATTTAGTCACCAGCGCCTTGAAAGAAAGACATTCGACAGTCTGAAGGTTTCATTTCTACAACTATAAAATCCTGAATGTGTTTATTAACTGTTTGTTGCAAACATGTTTTGCTGTTGGTTTGCTGAGGCCTGTTAGATGACATTGTTTTGCTGGGTTGCTGATAATCTTCTGTTCGTTTCCTTTTCAGATCAATTTCCAATTCAGACAATTTCAATGGATGTCTACAATTAAAGAAAAGCCTACAATTAAAGAAAAGTCTACAATTAAAGAAAAGCCATTCACAAATTTTTAGTTTTTTTTATTGTTTTTTGTTAATAAAAATAATAACATTAACAGGTGTAACTGACCTTTAAATGGTTTCTGAAATTTGATGACATTGCTACTCTACCAGATATTTTAGATGCTTTTGACTTTAGGCATAGCTTGCATATTCCAACAACATTGTCTGTTGCTTTCAGCTTAGCAGATAAAATGAATTCAAAACAGGCAAATATGTCCTTAGTATGCCATGACCCATCTTCTTTATCACAACCACTCAATGAAACTGTCATTGCTATAAAATTTATTTACTAAATATATTTAAATACTTTATATAGCTTTAGCTATCACAATGTTAATGTAAACCAAATAGCCTTTGGATCAGGATTATTAATGATGACATGAGGAATGTATTAACCAGAGTTAGGGTTTCAAAATAAGGGGACAAAACAAAAGTAATGGGTACAGGGCTCGAATTAACGCAAAAAAATCTATTCGCGAAAAAAAAAAATCACAACCTCCCTCCTTAACCTTGCGCCGCTTTGCAGTAATGGGGGGGGGGGGAGAAAAGTTGCGTTAGTATATAATTGTAACTTTTGTACATAATTGTTCTATTTTTAACATATTATCTCTTATATTTAAATATAATCTTATAATTTACTTGTTTGGCAGAGTTTAAAATAGCATAAGTTACTGTTATTATTTAAGTTACTTACTGTTATTACTTAAGTTATAACTTAAAATTTAAGTTGCAGTTGTAATAAGCAATAATGTTTTTAATACTACTAAGATATTTCTTTAAGTATATTTTTACTTAACATGATACTTAAAAAAGTAAAAGTAAAAAAGTAAGAGAAAAAGCAACATTACAATATCTAAACCACTTTAATTAGTCAAAGAAAACTATTTAATACGTTCATGCTGACGTTAAAACACGTGTTAATTTTAATTGTTGAAAACTATGAAAGCTTAAAACAAAGTTGTTTTAAAAATATAAAGAGCCTAGGTTAATGTAAAACAGATTCGTGACGCTGTTTCGTGTTTATAAAATAAAACGCGTTTAAAATAAAATGAAGCAAATAAATAAAATTGATCTAGTTAATAAACTAAAACTAAAACTTCATATTTGCCCCTATATACCCATACGAGTTTATAATCTATAGACCATAAGAAGCAAAAAAACATTAGATACCACGTCTTTTATAAATTATCGTTTCCTGATCAAGCGTACTATTAAAAATTTAAGTATAATTAAGTTTTTCATTCAAATGTTTTTTAAGCTTTTTAAGCTTATGTTCATTCAATTTTTTTTTAGTTATAATTGTTTTCCAAAAAAAAGTGAAACAAAAAATTTTGTTTAATAAATCGAATTATATTAAGTATAAGAATATGTCTAAATTATTTTTTTAGAAAAAAAAATTTTGAATAGAAAATAATTTTTTAAATTTCATTTAAATTTTTTATAATTTTTATTTTAACTTTCAATTTGCAATCGCTGCTTTGATGTTTCCAATAGAATGCTTCCACTTTTAAAACTATTTTCAAGAAAAAATATATAAATCAAAAGGTTAACAAAATTTACGATTTACAAAAAAAAAAAACCTTCATTCTCTGTTGTTTCATCAAACTTTTTTTCAATTTTTCAAATTTTTTTAAATTTCAAATTTCAATCACAAAGTTATTTGAATAAGTGAATTTTAAGGCTAAAGTTCTCTTGTTCAAAAAGATTTCTTTTTAAATAAAATTCCCGAAAACAACTTGCGTATTTATAGGAAATGTTTAGTCTAGATGTCACTATAAATAAAATGAAAATATAAAAAAATTGTTTCGCGTTTTTCATATTCTTTTCGACAATTTTTGTTAAAATAATTATTAGGAAAAAAATAAAAACGAAAAACGTGAAGTTAAAAAAGTTGCTGGTTTCTATTAGTACAATTTTACTTATAGAAATTTTATTTAATAAAAACGAATTAATATATATTTTATTATACTTAAAGTAGTAAAAATAGTTAAATAAAATTGTTTATAAAATAATAGTTTAATTCATTATTAATAAGTTAATTTGGAGCAACGCTTTTTTTAAAAATGATAAACATTTTTTGTTAAAAAACATAGAATTAAGAAAAAACTTTTGTCTTTTTAATTTGCTTCTACGCAGAGATATAAAGTAATTTAATTTAAAAAGTGCTTTACGTTGAATAAAAATCTCCGCGCGAAAGAGCGAGTTCATGCGCGCAAGATCATGCATCGTGAATAGAAATTCAAGACAAACTTTGCATGATGTACTTTACTATAAAAACGTTACTTTTAAGAGTTGTCAAAAAAGAAAGCTAAATTAGAAAAATAGTAAATAAACAACTAAAAAAGTAAACCAATCGCGAAAATATATTTTTTAAGAAAAACTAATAGCGAAAGTGTAAAAAGCAATCGCAATTCGCGATCGTGATACGCTTAATTCGAGCCCTTGGGTAATTTAATATCACCATTACTCATTACTTTCCAAAAAAAGTAATGAGTACATTTTCCCTTACTTGCCACAAACCAAGCAATAATTACTTTGCTATTACTTTGAAAAAAGTAATCATTACTGTAATCATTACTTTCAGTAATCATTACTATAAAACACTGTATTCTGGTCACCCTAGCTCTTAGTAATAATGGTTTTGATAGATTGTGTTGCAGATGATATCTAACTTGTTATTAATTTTATATCTCCATTCTATAAAAGTAATAGAGTGCATCTCTTGTGTTATGATAAGTATTGGATTAATGCAATCATTTTAGTAGCACTATATTGTATATATGTGCTCATTAAATATTTGGGTTAAGTTTAGTGTATGACATAAATCCAGAGTTTGCCAAGTTACAGCATGTTGACTACAAATGCACTGAAGTGCTTTAGCTATATTTTCTGCAGAATTGACATTACTATTAAAAAGAAAACTAACTTAAATTAGTTTAAACTTAATTTTTACTCAAATATGCTTAAATTATGAATGTATGCAAAAAAAATCTTATTTTTTGCCTAAACAACAAAGTTTGTAATTTTAGATATTGAGTAACACACATTTTACAGAATTGATGATTCCTTTTTAAATGAGAGCAATTCATATTATTATATAAACAAAGAATATAGATAAAATTTTTCAAGTCAGCTTGAACATTTTTACTTTACAGCTTCTACATTTTTTTTTTTTTAATTGTTGATAAGATTTTTGTATTTTTTCTATATTTTAAAGGCATATATCACATTTCTATATTTCTCATTGTTTTGTGTAAATAAAAAGAAATCTTTTTTTTGAAAGTTTACAATAATTTTTTTTACCAATTATCCAAGTTAGTAACTATAGAAATGAGAAAGGCATACAAAAATGCAGTAGGTTTATAGATAATATATACCCAGTGGGCACCGGACCAAAAAAAGAAATCTTTTAAACGTTCAAAAGATGTCCAAAACGTTCAAAAGACGTTCAAAAGACGTCCAAAACGTTATTAAGACATTTAAAAACCGTCTTTTTTACGTCCGTACCCACTGGGTAGAGCAGCTTCCACAATATTAACAATACATTTCCAAAGACAAATAAAAAATTTGTAGAAATATAGAATAGAATCAGGAGTAAGAAAATGGCACGATAAAAAGCTTAGTAGATGCTAACTTTACAATAAATTGTATATACAATAGAATTCTGTTAACTCGAACCCTGGTTAGTCGGACTTTTACAAGTCAGACAGATTTTTAATTCCCCATGAACTTTCGTTATCAGCTTACTATAAAGTTATCCACTTTTATATATAAAACTTCACTGGGAATTTTATTTTGAGTTGCATATAATAACAAATTTTTCAATACTTTAATAAATATTTCAAACATGAGCACTTGAAAATTAAATACCTTTGCATTAAATATAATTAAATGTAACATATTCAGAAGTTAAAAAAAAATAAACCTTCTGCAAGAAGAATGAGGATACAAGTCTCCATAAAAAAGAGTTTTGATAAAGCATGTTATATGTGGCCTTAAAACATCCAACACCAAATCATTCCTGTGTCTTTAAGAATCTGTGGCAGGCCTTGTTACGAGATTTTGCTGCGTAAGGGAAAAGCGAAACGTGAATAAATGTAAATAATTAAAATAATTTAAATTTTACGTTGTTAAAATTTAAATTATGTCAGTTGCGTTTTTACTTCATTGTAATTAAATTTTAAATGACATTAAAAGCTATTGTTAGTCTTTGAAACAAAATAGCTTTAAATTGATCAATATTGTTATAAAAAAAAAACTAAAGTTTTGATATTGATTAAAAAAAAGTCTTCTTGTATTAAAATCTTATACTTATTTAAACTTAATTTTTTTGCTTTCAAATATTCGTTTTATGGTTGCTTTTTTTTATTATTATTTTTTTTTTAATAATTTAAATTTAACACTTGTTAATGGTTGATTTTTTTAAAGGGAATTAAATGTACTTACAACTAAACGCATAGATTAGGTTTTCCCCTTTTTAAAAAAATGTTTGCACTCACTGGTTTTGATAAAATAAATATTGTAAAGAAATGAAATTTACTGCTTTTCGGCTTTGTTTTTTTTTTATTTCCATTAAAATATTTTACTTTTATGTACAGTGAAACCTAATGTATTTTTACTATTTTTTTACTCAATCCAAAAAAAAAAAGTGTTTTCGGTTTTAAGATGTTATAAGGCAGAATTTGTTTTTAACAAATATCATTATAATTTTGAAATTTATGTATCTTATATTTATAGCTCTAGTACTAGTTTTGTTTTTAAAATAGAATAAATATAAGTTGGGCTTTTAAAGAGTTTATTTACAGATCGCGTTATTTTTAATTGGTTTGAATTTTGGTTTGTTTTATAAAAAAACTTTTTTGGCAAACGGCTAAGGGAAAACCCAAACATAACATTTATAACTCGAGTTTAAAAGAACTTTTTTGTATTGACGTTATTTATTAACTTGTAGTTATAAAATGAATTTTCTGCTTCTGTAAATAATGAATGAAACTGTAAAATAATGGAAAAAAATTGGAAAATAATGCGCTTCTGTTCAGCGCATTATTCAGACCAGTATTTGGAACTGGAACTTACCTGAAACTTAACTGAAATTAAAATAAAGTTATATGTAATACAAACATTTTAAAGTAACTTGAATTAAATTTATTAAATCTTTTTTTACTTTGGAAATTTTATCATAAAAAAAAATTGTAAAACGAGGCATTTTAAAATTAAAAAATTTTAAAAAGCTCTGTTTAAAAATTAAATAAAAGAATTTTAATTAAATTTAATAAATTTATTTACTAAAAACTATGATTAATAAAAAAATTTTAAATTTAATAAAATAAATTAAAAATATATATATATATATATTTTTTTTTAACTTGAATGTTTTTAAACTTATGAAATATAAAACTTAATATTAAATATGATAAAAATTTTAAACTTAAAACACTTATTTTTTTTAAACTAATTTTTAACAACAACAATAAAAATAATTAAACAAATTTTTCTTTAACAAAAAATCTTTTAGTTTACAATTGCGGTTAAATGCTTTTACTTACGACTTTATTTTCTTCTGAATAAACGTCACATAAAAGATATCAAATGATAATTTAAATACTCTAAAAGATTAAAGTTTTTGCTAACGCAAAACTGCTGAACGCGTAGGCAAATTGCCTTTTCGCAGGTAAAATGCGAGCTGCGTAACGGTTCTTAACAAGGCCTGCTGTGGGGTATAGATTGATCCACAATATTCTAAATGGAAGCAGATTAGGGTTGAGAATTGTTTTTTAAATGAATATAGATTTAAATAAGATGAAAATGATCTTTTTATCAGACCCAGTATTTGTGTTGCTTTGTTGAGTTGAGTAGTTGCTGTGTTATGTGTTTTGAAAATAATAAATTTGAGTCTGTGTGAACACCTAAATCGCGTTCACAAATTGTGAATACTGACTCTTTTGTTTTGATCTGAATCATAAATAGTGTACGTAAGGGATTTGTTGTTGCGTTCTAAGTGTTGTATAGAGCATTTATCACTATTAAGTTTCATTCTCATTTTTGAGACCATAGAACAAGAGCGTTAATATTGTTTTATAATTCTTGCAAAAGTTGAGTATTTTCAAGAGGACAAAAGATTTTGGTATTATCATTAAAAAGTGCTGCTTTTAACTTAATTACTTCAGGGATATTGTTGACATAAGTAATAAAAAGTAACACAGAAAGGATAGAGCCTTGGGAAACTCCACCTTCAACCGTAATCCAGTTTTTATCCAACAAAGTAATGGTCCATTTATACTATAAGCTTTAAGTTTCGAGATAAGAAAGTTGTGTGGAACCTTGTCAAAAGTTTTTTTAAATCAAAGTAAATATTGACAATGGGAATATTGTTATCAAGTGATAGTGTCCAATATTTAATTACATTTAGTAGGTTGGTTAAACATGAGTGACCTGAGCAAAATCCATGTTGGTGTGGACTTAATAACTTGTTGTTAATTTGTGTGTGCCAAAATATGCTTTTGTATTATTCTTTCAAAAGTTTTTACTGAGATACAAGTTTTTACTGAGTTGAGATCTATAATCAATAGCTTTTGATCTTTTTTTATATATAATATTGGTGAAATTGTTGCATCTTTCATTAATTGTGGTATTTAATCACTTTCAAGGGCGTTAAAATAGTAGATAGCTAAATACTATCAAGTTTTATTTGTCAGGGTCTGATGATTTTGACGTGTTTAGATTAAGGAGATATGTTTCAATGTTTTTTGGACTTAGATCAATATTATTTAAAAGTGGATTTTCATTTTTATATCTTAAGCCAAACAGTGGTGTTTCTATTTTTTTCGCTTGAAAAAGTAATGATAAAATATTCATTGAATAGTTGAGCTTTATCTAGATTCGATGTTGCAACTTTTTTATTGTAGTGGATGTTTGGGAATGTCATTTTATTTTTGATTTTTGATTTGATATCAGAATGTAAAATTCTTTAGGATTTCGGTCAACGTTTTTAGCAGGGTTTGTTTTTCAAATTCAATAATTGCTTTTCTGCATACTGTTTTGGTTTTGTTTTTGAACTGTGGAACTCGTTATATGTTTTATCACTTCTGTTTTTATTATTATTATTTTATTATTGATATTGACAATGTTTTGCCTGTTTTTTTATATTTTATTTATTATGTTGCTGTGGTTTGTATAAAATTTTGTTTTAAAATGTTGCTGTGGTTTGTATAAAGTTTTGTATAAAAGTTTGTATAAAACATTGTATAAAATAAATATTTTAGGGTAACAAACTCATGATCATTGATTTCAAATTTTTTTATTTTGGGGTAAAGTTTCTCTTATAAAAATAATTTGGGGTTTTAAATTGTCTAGAATTTGTATGAGCTCATCAGATTTATTTATGAGTCAGTATTTGTACAAATAGCTTTTACAGAATTAATTTTAATATTTTTTTTCAATGATTTTAAAATTAATCCAATTCATTTTATTTTTATTATGTTTTTTGTTTACTAAAATTAAGTTTGATGACTTCATTGTGCCTGATGATCCATCGAAAGGGTGAGTTTGGTTTTTTTTCTAGAAGTTGTTTTTTTTTTTTTTTTTTTTTCTGTTGTTTTCTTTTTTTCTAAGTTCAGAATCGGTTAGCCTTTCAGGGATTGTCATATCTGGGTTTATGAAAATATTTGTATAGTTGATGTTTTTGCATGATTCCCTTTATTGCGTTTTCAGAAAGTAGAGTGGTAATGGGTGGAGGCGTTTTTAATTTTTTGTTTGTTTTCTAATCTGATTATTTTAATTGGTTTTTCATCACTTTTACCAATTTCCTCAAATATCTGATCAATTATTTTTTATCATCATTATTTTTTTCACGTTGATGTGAATTATTAGATTCTGGGTTTTCAAAAATGGTAGTATTCTTTTCATGTTTTTTTTTTTAAATTTTCTGTTTGGATAATATATTTTTTGTAATTAAATTTACAACAATAGCTTTTTCTGCAGATTTATTTTTATAAAAAGGTTTGATCAAAACGTAGATGAATTGATTTGTGTTTCTTTTTTTGATTCTAATAATTTAATTCTTTTTAGAAGATTTCAAAAGTTTCATTTTGCACCCATATCATGTCAGATAGTTCAGCACAGTTAATTTTACCTTGTTTAATCATAGATATTGTGGTCTGATGAAAAATAATAATGATAACAGTATTATAATAATATTTATAAATTTATTATAAGATCCTAAAAAGTATTTGTTTTTATTCATATTATTAAATTTTTTATTAATAAATTTATTTAGAATATAAAAACAAAATAAAATATATAGAATTTGGAAAACAAACCAACAATTTAAAAGTTAAGTTATAAGCAAAAAAAAAAAAGAAAAGAAAATTATATGCACTAATTATATGTACTATATATATATATATATATATATATATATATATATATATATATATATATATATATATATATATATATATATATATATATATATATATATATATATATATATATATATATATATATATATATATATATATATATATATATATATATATATGCTGAAAGCAAATTCTCTGACAAATAAAAACCAAGTCTCGTCTGTGAAATTTTAACCAGTAGTTTTTATTTTATACCCTTTCAATTGATCATGATAAAAAAAATTTATTTAATACACATTCATATAGCTGTTTTTAACTCAGTTTTGAAAGGTTTGATAATAGGCTATGTATAATATCATATTTAAGTATATTATAAAATTAAATAATTACATGTTACTGTTTTCAATATATAATTTTCAATCAATAATCAAAAACTCAATATATAAATTTTATGTTGTTTTTATTTACTTTTTGTTCTTTTCAAAAAAGTGGTACAAAACATAAAAAATGGCATTTCAAAAAAATTTTAAAATATAAAAGGCATGTGACTTAAACAGTTTAATAATTTATTTAGTTAGTCCAGCTGAAGTCCTTGTGGGCAAATAATTCTATTGTATTATCTTTTGTTCGACGCTGGGGATGAAAATTATGCCGTGCCTTAGCATCAGAATTGAGTTTAATAAAACCTCTTTTAGATGCTAATGGCATTGGCTTAGTTGCAATTGGTCTTGAAGAACTTGGAATAAAAGCTTTTGTTGATGGCCAATACTTTAAAGGAGGTAAATATTGATTAAAGCTGCAATTTATTGCGTAATAGTTTGGTATAAGATATTTAGATACCAATGTTATGTACCTTATCTAAAAAGATTTTTTAATGTTTTAAAATATTTTAAATGAAAATGAAAAAAAAGTAGGAAGTTTCTGAGTTTTACTTCACCAGATGAATGCATAATATGTTGTTTTTTTTTTTAGATTTATACATTGATCAAGACTATCACACATACAAAGGACTGTCTTTAGGAAGGTATTTTTTTTTTTTAGATGTTTTTTATAAAGCCAAAATTAATAAGTACGCATATCCTTATAAAAAAAAAGGTTTTATTAGAAATAAGCAACATATTTTATCACGTTTGACTTTAATATATATTAAAGTTAAATATGATAAAATATGTCACTTATTTCTAAAAAAAGTTTTTAGAAATTTTTTTAGAAATAAGTTTTTAAAATAATTAAAAATTTTTTTTTTTTGTAATTAAAACGTTTTAAATTAGCAATTTCCTACACAGAATTTATGTAACAATATAAAGTTAAAAAATGACATTTTTTATTTAGAGTTGGTCTTCTTAGTGTTCCTTCACAGATTTTGTCTAGTTTTACAAAGAACTTAAATGCAAAGGTAATATTTTAGTTAAAAGGAGTGCTTTTTTATATTTGATTCAAAAGATTTTTGCATTTTTTAATTGTTTATTGTTTTACCATTTAGTTTTTGCCTTTTTTTATTTGTTTTAGTTTTAAAACTTAAGTTAAAAGTTTTATTTGAATGCATTATTGCAGTTTTAGAGCTTTAATATTACAACTTGCACACATTGTTTCAGTTTTGTAGCTTTAGCATATTATTTCATAGATTTAGTCTCAGAAACTTAACAAATGGTTTCAGTTTTTAACATATTGTTTCATAGTTTTAGTTTTATAGCTTTTCAATTTTTATTCAAATTCACTCCCAAAAGCGCAAGGAAATGGTTGACTGAAGACTTAAAAGTTGTAGATTGTATAAGTCAGGAAAACATGAAGTTTGGAGAGAGTTCCAAAGGGTTGAAGTGTGGGTGAAAAAATTTAGGCAAGTAAAAGTTTTTAGAGCATGTAGGGACAGATACAGTAAGAGGATGTGAGTTTGCTAAATGACGAGTTAAGCAAGAAATAGATGTTTTGGTTGATGGAACTAGAGATGATAGCTCCTTTGAGCAGCGACTCTAATATTTTTTGTAAAAAAGAGAAAGAGATGCAACTTTACAACAATGAGAAGTTCAAGCTTGACAGATAAAGCAGTTTCAACAACATTTACAATGCATTTTTAGATCTTGTCTAAAAAAAAAAGAGCATCATAAGAAGAACCAGCCTAAATATGACAACAGTATTCCATACAGAGACAAATACGAGATTTAAAAAATACTACTAATAATATTTCTTTGAAAATAGAATCAGGAGTAAGATAATGGTGGCCATGATAAAGAGAAGCTTAGCAGATGCTAACTTTGCAATCAATTGTTTCCATGGTTTCCATTAGAGGTCAGTAGTTTCCAGTAGAGGACTCAGTGAGTGTGGTGCCATTCATTATAATAGAAATGTTGACAGTTTTGGGATAGTTATTTGCAGTAAAGAGTTTCGTTGAAGTAAAAGTTCACAAGCTATTGCAAGTCCTAATCTGTTACAGAAGTAAGATCAGATTCGAGATTAGATATCTGTTCTAAGCGATCAAAAAGACTTTTTGTCAAGACTGGACTATTAATCAAGTTGTCAGCAAATATAGTCACTTTAGATGTAAGATTGTCAGGAAGGTAATTAATGTAGATAAGAAACAAGGATAGAACGTTGAGGTACTTTTGAAATTACTGGAAATAAAGAAAAGTGTTCAATGATGACTACAATAAAGCAGTTAAAAAGAAATAATTTGACAATCTCAAAAATTTTTCCAGATAGATCGCATGAAGCAAGCGTATGGGGAAGGCCAGCTTGCTAAACGTTATTAAAGGCTTTATATATATCAAGTGCAAGAGCCCTTGCCTTACCGCCTCTAATGTGTGATAGAATCTTTCAGTCACAGCAGTTAGCAAGTCAGTTGTAGAACAAAAAGATCGAAAACGGTATTGATTGTCTGACAGTTGTTTGACTCATAATGCAAGATGTTAGAAATTTGTTGATCAAAGACTTAAATACCTTGCTAATAGAGAGAAGACTGATCAGATGGTAGTTAGAGGGATCATAATGTTCTCCAGAGTTTTTAAAAATTGGAACCATAGATGCCATTTTTCAGCAGACATAAAAACAAGATTCAGTCAAACATTTGTTAAATAGTTAAGAGAGAATTCTAGAGAGTTCTGGAGAACAATATTGTAAGACTATGACAGGAATGTTGTCTGGCCGTAAAAGAGTTTAATTAAGATATGATTTTAGCAACGGACGTTGAAGTGATTTGAATGTCTAGCAATGTGTTAACTTGTTTAACTGGAATGGCAGGAAGAGTAGACTAAGAGATTCAAGAGTCAAATATAAAAAAAATTCTTTGCAAATAATTCTACTTGGGAAGAGGTAATATGATTAGTCCCATAAGTCAGAGATGGAATGTTGTAGACTAACCCAGGGTGTTACCCAGGAAAAAATTTCCTACAGCGTTTTTGTGAAATTGGGAATTTAGGTGCTGCTAAAAAAAAAAAAAAGGTCCTTACATTCTGAAATTAAATTTTAATCAAAATAAATTTTCTATTTTTGCTGGGAGTTACATTTACAGCAGGATTATTTTTCTACTTTATATATGTTTAATTTTAATTAATCAACTTGTTTCATTATGAGCAATCTTCTAAAGTTTTCATTTAAATCACTTCTTTTCTTTGTTTTTGATATACTGCAGCCGTTTTTAAAAACGCCTTAATTACGTATTTCGAGAAAAGCGCAATTAAAAAAAATTAAAAAAAAAAATCTGAATTTGAGAATAAGTGACGTCAATAAAAATTTTAAAAAAATAATTTTTTTTAACTTTTGAATGAATGATCTTGTTAAGGTTAATGACGCTCTTTAATGACGACATGCTTTTTCACATTAAAAAAAATCAATCAGTTTAATTCATTTTTTTGTCATGCATACTACTTTTTACTAGTCTAGCGCGACACTTTAAATCTGAGACTGACTTAATTTTTTTTTTTTTTACTACGATCTTATAAACCTTTGGGAATTTTAAACCAATTGGAAATACTGCGTTATACGCGGTGCCATCAGGATGGGTAACACCCTGTAACCTTTGTTATCCTAATAAATAGGCTTTTGTTCTCAAGAGAGTTGTTCTTTTGAAATAGATAAAAAAAAATTAGATAAAGCAGCTGCATAAGAAGGTGAAAACTGTGGAAAAGAATGACTTGAAACCAACCAGATAAATTGTTGTGGTTGCGTGTGGCTTGTGGCTCAGCACATTTTTTTCTAATCTTAATTAATTTTTTACTTTTTAATTAAATTTAAGAAAATTTCATTCCCAATTAAAATGTTTTTGTATATGTAAGGATAAAAACACATTATACTGGATATATTTATTATACAAAAACATATTTTCATATATTTAGGCCTACATTTAGAAAGAAAATGAGTATGCTTCTTTTCAAAATTTTCTAAAATTTGTAAAATTTTGAAAATCAAAATATTTCATATATTTTTAAATTTTAGCTTGTTTTTTTAAATTTTTTTTTTTTTATTTTTATTTTTATTTTTTTACTTTTTTTTTTTCTTTAATTTTTTTAGTTTTTAATCTGTTGGTTGAATTAGGTGTTTGCTTAATTTAATTTATTCTCCTATTTGTTATGTTACTTAAATGGCTTCTGTTATTCTTTTATAAATTTAGTTTTTTGTTGTTAATTTTAAAAATTTATACTTGTTTTTGTACTAGGCAAATGCTCTTGGAATATCTGGAGATCTGAAAGGAGATGGTCTTCAATTAGGTGGAACATATGTCGTAGAAAAAGGTGGAAAAGTGTTGTTTGAACATAAAATGACAGGGTTCGCTGATCATCCTTCTATTGAAGATTTATTAAAAGCTTTAAATATTAAATCTGGTTTGTAGCTTTTTCTGAAAATAAATATAGTTTCTACATTTTTTATACAGTAATAATTTTATTTATATGTACCATTGTCGGGTACTATTAATCTTTCAAGATAAACTAACTTTTATGTTATAGTTGTAAAACCTAAATGAAACTAGTTGTCATGGCACCTATAATAATTGAAATATATATTGTTTTTAATTTGCCGAAAACATTTAACAACTTAAAAATACTTTAAATTGTTTCATTTTTAAGTGGTCTTTGTATAAACAATTTTAGTGTTTTTATGCATTCGATAAAAGATTGAGATGAATTTGCATTTCTTGCACTACTGTTGTGACCAAGTGTTCTATCGTTACTTACATAATTTTTATAATATAAGAGTTTTCTAAAAGAACTAAAAATACTTTATGATTATATGCAGTTTTCATTGAGAAAAGCAAAATATAATAAAATGCTATAAAAAGTTTTTTTATGAAATCTTGTAGCATCAACTTTGTTAAGTTGTTACAAAATATTTTATAGATCAGGGTTGCCACCAAATCAGGGAATTCAGGGAAATTAATATACGATCAGGGGAAATCATGGAAAAAAGATTGATTTAATTAAAAGTCTGGGAAAACCAGGGAATTGTTTAATTTTGTACTATTTTATATTATTGTTTTAAATGTTTTAAATAATATCCAGTTTTAGTTAACTAGTCAAATTATTATATAGCTCAAAAGATTGTTCAAATATATTATATTTGATAATTATAAAAAAAATTGACTTTTATTTTGGCCATTAATTTATAGTATAAACCAAATAAAAAGTTTACACAAAACATTTTATGGTTTGAGTGGAACCATTAATAATAATTTTATGTAGGTTTGAGTGGAACCATTAATAATAATTTTATGTAGGTTTGAGTGGAACCATTAATAATAATTTTATGTAGGTTTGAGTGGAACCATTAATAATAATTTTATGTAGGTTTGAGTGGAACCATTAATAATAATTTAAATAATTTTATTAGGTACTTTTTTGTGTAGAAATAGCTGCAACATGTGAAAACTTTCAAAGTTTCTTTAAACCATGTTGTATTTTCATTATTTTTTTTTTTAAAGTAAATTTTAAATTACAGTTTATTTCAGTTAAGAATGTTTGAGTGATCCATAGTTTAAAAAATGGCTGGTAAATGGCACAAATAAAAAGTCAGTCAAGTGCAAAACATGCCAAGTTCAATTCAACTTATCAAATATATATCAGAGCTGTGACGAGTCACATGGAGGGGAAAAATCGTGTTCGGAAAATCAAAACCAATATCCTGCTACTTCAAACCTGTACTGTCTACATCTGAAAACCAAGGAGTTCTTATAGTAGATCAATTTGATAAAACTTTTGCAAAAATCTTTTTTGCATGCAATACAAAATAATTTCTCATTGAACTTGTGTAATGAAAATGTTCTACTATATCAAAATATATTTCCTGATATTATAATGGTTAAATCTTATGAGATGGATAGAAAAAAACTTGGTTATTAATTTTGGTAATAGGCATTATTTACGCATACTTTTAAAAGAAATATGGAAGTTCCTTTTTATATTTTTTCTTTTGATGAAAGCCTGAATGATGCTTTTCAAAATTGTCAAATGGATGTAAGTATTCGTTTTTGGAATGATGATCTAAATCGTGTTGACTCAAAATACTTTGACTCAAAATTTTTGGGCTACCCTCCTGCAAAAAAAATCACTTGAAAGTATGGCCACATCTTTGGCAATGATTAATTGCATAAATCTGCCAAAACTGTGTACAGATGGCTCAAAGTAAACAGCTTACTACTTGATCTTATTAAAAAACAGCCTGAGCAACTAGAGCTACCTTCTTAAAATTAAGAGTTGCCAAACTAGCTATGTAACAAAAAAAAAATTCTTGGTTACATAGCTAGTTTGTTGCTGGAAATCTTAGTGAGATATCAGACACCCAAATAGTTCAATCTCTTTAAATATTTGTTTTCAACTGATTAAAGCTTAATGAGTTGAATAATTAAACAAGATGTTTTATGCAGCATCATCGATAGAAGGCAATTTCTAAAATTTTATTTCACTGAAAGCAGAAGTTTATGTTGTTAAAATCAATGACAATTGGTTTTGCTGCAGAACATATTGTCATGAAAAAAGGTGTCCAGATGTGATCATTATATTCCAGATGTGATCAATATATTCAGATTGTTTTAAGTTATTTAAGTTCTTGAAAAAGTTTAAATTGATCTTCTTTTCTTGAAACAATTAGTTATATCAGTTTAAAGTAAATTCTATCAATAAAAAAATCTGATTTTCTTATGCAGATGAAATCTGTGAAATATTAGCTTCATCTAATTAAAATTAGGACTTAAGAAGCAGAAAAAAGTTTTGAGTGACTTAAGAAGCAGAAAAAAGTTTTGAGTGACTTAAGAAGCATAAAAAAGTTTTGAAGTATGAAATGAAAATTATTATTGCCTTTTTAGTTATTTAAAATATTTTAAATGTTGATTTTTCTTTCGAGCTTTTTAATATTTTGACATTCTTTATTAGGGCGTGTCAATTTTAGACTTTTTTTGAAAAAAAAGTTTAGTAAAATTTGAGGTATAAGTAAAAGTTGCAAAATTTTATGCAGAATCTAAATCTGTTAAATTTTTTAATTCAGAAAAATATTTACTTAGGTGATTAGCCTTCTTATGAAAGTATTAACGGTTTTTATTTTCTTTTAAACAGAATAACGACTTTACCGGACAATACTGTACATAAAAAAAAAAAGACTTTTTAACAACAAAACAAAGTTACATTAAGTTTATAAAAAAATCATTTATGTTAATATGTATAAAGTATTTGAAAAATTTTTGTATTAAACGCGTAAAATAACTTTTTATTAAAAAAAAAAATTTACTCAAACATAATTTTTTTATCTTAATAATGGTCAGTAAATTAATTTTTCATTGCCACATTAAGTAAACAACTGCGAACTGGATATTGTTAAATATAAATTTAAGAACTTTTAATCAATTGCTTTCATTCCTAAAATATTAAAATTTTTTTTTTTTTTTCATTACTAAACAATAATCAGGGATAATCTTTATCCGGATATTTCCGGGGTTCCGGATATTTTTCTCAACTTTTAGTTTTTCCGGATATCAAAAATGTTTTCTATACATACAAGTTTAGGAATATATTATACTCATTACTCATACAAAAATAAAGAAAAGTTAAAAAAAATTAAATATAGCTCAGCTAAAATCAAAATTAAGAGGAATATTAGGGAAAATATTTTCTGGATATTTTACCCTACTGATTTTCCGGATTTTTAAAATAAGACCTAGATGATCTATGAATAATAAATTCTCTTTAAATATTTTATAACTTGGAGGAATAATGGCACCCAAAACCAGAATAAGTACTAGTACGCAAATTAGTGTTGCATTTAGTACAGGAAAACAATTTCTAGTTTCAGAATTACCAACCACCAGAGACGTTATAAGATATGCAATTTTATTGAGAGGGTTGCGAAGACATAGAATAGCAAAAAGTGGAAAAATTAAATGCACATTTTTTGATGGGAGAATCGATCAAACAAAGCAAATGATTGAACTTGAGAGAATTTTCAGTAACAGTGAAAGAAGAACATTACTCTGTTTGTATGGAACCTGGAGGGAAATATTTATTTCACTTTACTCCTGAGAAAGCAACAAATTGTATTAAACATGCAGAGATTATAGCAAATAAAATTGTTGAATGGCTGACTGAGAGAGGTATTGACAAGTCTTTACTGGCTGTTGGTGGAGACTCTACAAATTTAAACACTGGTTGGGAGGGTGGAATCATCAAACATATAGAAATAAAATTAGAAATTGGTTTACAAGCCAAGTCCATACAAATAAGTTGCCACTGAGGCATCTTATAACCAATTTAGATGGTCAAACGAAATCAAACAATAAATGGTCTGGTGTTATTGGTTCCATGCTTGATCATTCTACAGATCTAGATATAAATCCAGTATTTGAAACTATTAAAATTGGTAATCCACTTATTTCTCTCGATGATAAATTAATAAATGACCTGTCTGCAGATCAATTTTATTTGTTATATAGTTGTTTGTGCCATTAGAAGTGGTATTTTACCACCAAAATTTCATTTATTACAAATTAGGCCTGTTTCACATACAAGATGGTTAACTACTGCTAACAGAAAATGTAGAATATGGATCTCGAAACATGGAATTTAAGGTAAAGATTTAGAAAATTTAGGATCTATCATCGAGTATATTGTAGGTGATTATTTTCCTTTAAGGTTTAAGATTAAAGTTGAACATTCTTGGATTGATGGTCCTAAACATGTACTTTACCAACTGCAGCAATTCAAATTTCAAAAAGAAGATGTCATTAAAATAGTATCACCCTCTATTCAAAGATCAGCTTGGTTTTGTTTCAGTGAGTGTATACTACAAACATTGTTGTGTTCTAATACTGAAGAGGATACAAGTGTAGCTATTAATAAGATAAAAGATATTAGAGGTACTGGAAATAAAGATCGACAAAAAGGTGATTCTTTATTACCATATAGTTTCATTTTTTTATCTGACTAACAATATATATTTACGACTCTATAAAAAAAGTTTGAAGACTTATGCATAACCCGTTATATTTTATACAAATTCTTAAAGGAAATATTATAATATCTAAAATTAGTATATTATTTTTTCTACTTTGTTTGATATTTATCAAACAAAGTAGAAAAAAAAGCTTATTAATGTCTAAGTAAAAACCGGTTTTTTTTTTTGAGAAACCAGGTCAAAATTTTATTAAAATGTAAAAAGTTAAATCACATAAGTGATTTAACTTTGAATTAAAAAAATTTTTAATTTAATTTTTAAAATTATATTTGGATTCTCCATCAAATTCTGTAACTCCTCGATTTTTTTCTCGAAAAAAATCAAAAATTGAATCACTCTATTCTTTATGTTTAATATTAGTTTTTACATTTGTTTCAAAGACCAATTTGCCAATTTCAACTGCTTTTTAAAAGGGTACAAAATATTTAAGCTTGGTTTTCCATTTAAAACAGAAATTTAAAAATTTCTTATATATAGAAAGGGGCTATTTGTTTTTTTGGGGGCGTGTCTGAGGGTTCATGTTGAAGTTGTTATTCTAAGTTATTGAGTAAAAATAAAATAAATAACAGGGGAATACAAGCAAAATCAGGGAATATCAGGAAATTTTATTCCAGAATTATAGTGGCAACCCTGTAGATGCATATATACATTTTTAATTAAAGACATATTTTAGTAAACTCAATTATTTAATAGTTTCAATATGGGTTTCTTATTTGCCATGCTATTTAGTTCTTTTCATGTCAAAACTTTTACATTTACCTTTTAGGAATTGTAAAGTAAAAAACTTGTTTACAGCTTTATAAAATTGTCTAGCATTTGGAGTTATTACTTGTTGAGCTTTAACTCTTATCATAATGTTCCTTTTCAAGTTCCTTCTATTCTATTAATTTTGTTTCAAACGCTTTTTACAGCATTAGCTTCTGACGAACTTTATTTATTAGTTATCTATTTTACTAGTAGAACAAGAAATATCAATAACACATTAAGTGTTTGGAATGCTGTTTATTTCTACGTTTGTGCTGTCGTAGCATTGTAGGTTTCCATTTATTTTTCACTTGTTCTGGTATTGAATGTTGATGGGGGAATACTATTTAGTTCTTTTTCTATTTCTTTTTTATTTCTCTGTAACATACAGACTTGCTCAATTTAAGCATTGTCTTTATAGTTATATAATTTAATAAAGATTTTTAGATGATATAATTTAGATTACTTTCTATTTAGATGCCCTACCTTCAACTTCAAAAAGTCCAGGAAAGATTACTTGCAACGAAGATGCATGTCAGTTATAATAAAATAAGGTTTACGCGAGCCAAATTGATTTTCTTTACAAAAATTAGGCAGATATAATAAGAAAATATTTTGAAATAAATTTTAGGGTTCTAATTTAACTTTAAGTAAAATTCATACGTTTTTATTAATAATTTTTATATTATTTCCTTGTTTTATTAAATCGAACTTAAAATTCAATCATGTATCTTAATCAATTTGGCCATTATGATTTGCGTGTCTTTTTTTGCTATTATGATTTGGGTGTCTTCTTTTGCGCGTTAAAACGCAAAATGTAGTTTTTTTTAAAAATTTGTCAATTTCTATTATTGCTAATTGTTTATTCACATTTCGGTATTTCAAAATTTTCAATTATGTATATTTTTTCGTAATATATTTTTTATTATAAAATATTATGAAGTTGTGAGAGGCTTTCCGCAAGGAACTCTTAGCGACTGATGGAAAGTATTTGGTAAACAATATATTTGTAAAAAAATACAAATTAAATAAATTTAAGTTAGCGATTTTTTTATTTCATATATTTTATATCAGAGTTGAAAATGCCTACCGGCACCCACGTATTTTGTCAATTTAGGCTGCTAAAATTCAATTTTATAAAACTTGCAAATGAAAAAATATTTAATTAAGTAATTTTAAGTAATCAGTGTTTTTGTTAAAAACACTAAGTAACTGCAAATAGCTTTAACAATAAGCCGCATGATTAGGGATGGCAAAAATCCCGGAAATTTTCTATCCCGGGATATTGGGAATGAGACGTTTGTCCCGGGAAAACCCGGGGTTGAATAGAAAAAAACGCAAACGCAATTGAATACTTTTTTAAAAAATAATGCTAAGATGTTAAAAAAAAACCAAGCAAACACTCAAAAAACTTGTGATTAATCAGTGAATGTGATCAATCAGTTAATTGGTATAAATAAATGTTCGAACAATAATTTGCCTCAAAAACTCAAAATTAATGGGAAAATAATCAGTAATAAAAAAAACCATCGTTGAAAAGCTCAATGACTATTTCCTTGAAGTTGGCCCAAAGTTAGCAGATAAAATTCCAAATATCACCACAAATTTCAAATCCTATATAAAACCAACCAATATATCTATGAAAGAAGTTAATTTAAATATAAATGAAGTGCGTAATGCATTCAATAGTCTGAAAAATAATAAATCCGTTGGCATTGATCAAATTAGCGTGAACGTAGTTAAAGCAATCTTTGATATCATTTGAACCATCTTTGTTTCATATTTCTAAACCTTTTAATACAATCCGGTATTGTACCGGAGAAATTAAAAATTGCTAAAATAACACCTATTTTTAAAACTGGCGATAACACAATTATGTCAAATTATAGACTTATTCCTGTCTTACCATGTCTTACTATCTAAATTATTGTCTTACATGTTTTACCATCTAAACTACTAAAACGAAAGACTTATTAAATATTTAACCAAAAACAAATTACTGTATAATAAACAAATTGGATTCAAAAAAAAAACCATTTAACGGATCATGCAGTAATCGATTTAACAAATTATATATCCGATGGGTTCAATAACGATTGTTATACACTAGGAGTTTTTATTGATCTGTCAAAAGCTTACTCTGGTTTAAAAATTACCTGACAAACAGGAAACAATACATAGTGTATAAAGAAAATGAAACAGGAATCAAAATTATAACTTGTGATGTTCCCCAGGAATCCATCTTAGGACCACTTTTATTTTTGTTGTACATTAACGATTTATATTTAGCTTCCAAAACTTTAAATCTTATTTTGTTTGCTGACGACTCTACTTTTTTACTCAAATAATAATATAAAAGATCTTTTTAAAATATATTATGAAGAACTAATAAAAGTTAATGATTGAATCACTTGTAATAAACTTTCATTAAATGTACTGAAAACTAAATTCTTGTTGTTTCATAAACCTAGTAAGAGTGATCATCTCCCTCCTAAATTGCCCGATCTCTTTATGAATAATTCAGTTATTAAAAGAGAATCAAATGTAAACTTGGGAATAATATTAGATCATGGAAATCTCATATAAAACCTATTGAAAATAAAATTTCCAAAAATATTTTTGTTAAAGAGTTAAACCATTTCTTAATATCAAGTCTTTAAAAATTATATATTTTTCATTTATCCATAGTTATCTAATCTATTGCAATATTGCATGGGGAGGTAGCAACTATGGAAAGCTTAAAAAAGTCTATAGTAAACAAATAATGGAATGCAGAATTATTTTTGGCGTTAAGAGAACTGCTCATGAGAGCCTCTCCATTTGAAATAAATGCACTCAATATTTATAAACTTTATATATATATATATATTTTTTAAGTTGATAAGGTGCCCCAAGAAGTCCTTACGGTCTTATGTCTTATCACAGAGCACCGCGGAAGAGCATTTAATGGGAAGTTCACGCCTCCTTCCCAACCGATGTCGCAAAACTTTCCCAGAGGTGTGGTTTGAAGCACGGATCTTACGTTTCTTAGGCAAGTGCGCTATCAAGTTATCATATGCACTATCATATATCAAGTTATGCTGTTCATGTTTAGATCCAAACATGGTTTGTCGCCTAATATATTTCACTCTTACTTTACTAAAATTTCTCATAAGTATCCCACTAATTTTTCAAATGATAATTTTGTAGTTCCAAGATTCTATATAAAACTCAGTTCATTCCAAATACAATATCGTAGACCATTTCTATGGAATAAATTTTTTCAAAAAACTATTAAAAATAACATTCTTTAAAACATCTTTTTTGAACAATTCAAAACAGTATGTAAACGTTTCTCATTAGGAATAAACTTTAGGAATAAATATTAGTATTATTCGAAATCCGTTATCTGGCCGAATAATAACATTATCTGGTTTTGGATAAACCGGATATTTGAAGTTAATGTTATTTAGAAATTTAAAGATTTAATAGACCAAGAAATATTAGAGTAGATTTGGGTAATATGAGCACCTTGGTAATATGAGCATACTTAAAGATTTATTAGATGTAAGCAGTGAAGTTAAAGTTTTTTTATGTTTTTCGAATCGACTTTATGTGGTGATAACAGGAAGCAGTACAATTAGCGTAAATTTATACGCAGTAATTAGCGGATATCATCTAATTAAAACGCTTTTAAATTTTTTGCTTTGTTAAAAAAAATCATCACGCGTGAATAATTCTGTGGCGCGATATTTTGGTGCTAAAATAATGAAATTAATTTTTTCATAAAGAAAAATATAATAGCTAAAAATCCAATTCATTTTTGTTTAAAAAATAATGCATAGAAACATTTTATTTAAAGATACCATTTTTGTTTAATATGAGCATGCTCAAATTACCCAGTGCTTTTCCTTGAAATTGCTTAGTTTAAAGTCCTAAAATAGCAGTGGTTTTTAATTGCTTCTTGAATAAAAACAAAACATAGTAAAAAATTTTAATATATTAACAATACTAAATATTTTTCTGTAATTTAAATCTAAAAAATTTTAATTTTTATTGTTCAAAGGTTTGAGTTAACAAAATTGAAAAAACAATGTATTAATTTTTTTTTTTGGCGGAAAACATAGTAGTATTGTTTCAACAAAATGTAGCTTAAAATTTGATCTTTTAATGATATGTTTTGTTAATCACGAATCCTTATATTCCAACAATTAGTTCTATTGAGCAGGTTTGTCTTTTTTTACTTAATTAATGCAATTTTTTGAGCTAATTTAAAGTGCTCATATTACCAAGGGGTCAGGGTAATACGAGCACTTTTGCTACTTTTTTAAAACCTCTGTGTTTTTAAGAAAAAATGTCAAGTGCCCAAATATCTAAATAAATTATGAATAGGGATCCCTAAAAATTTTATTTGCAAAAATTTTGGATCCAGCATATTTATTTTTGAAAATATTCCAATTTTTGCTTGAAGTGCTCATATTACCCTAATCTACCCTATAATTTTAAATAATCTAATGTTAATGGTTTCTATTCAATATTGTTATTATTATTATTAATAATTTATTATTTATATCCTATTAAAATTAAACGCAACAAATACATCAGTGTATCACTCATTTATAAATTTATTTCCATTATGATGTATAAATAGTAACATTTCTCCACGTTGAGGTAACAGCCTGGATCGTTTTTTTTTTGTAAATATTTCCATATTTGGAAAACAATTGCTCCAAAAATACAGAGGATGCTGGAGGTGCTAATAATTTAAGAGTTAACTCTTTTAGAAATGGAAACTTCTCTTCGTGTTTCCAATAATTAAAAACGTCTTCTTTTTTTTCTATCATCAAGTGAATAAAGAAAAAATTAACTTCTTTTACAAGGGAGACTTGATCAGGATTTATTTCACCATTTTGTTCTGTAATATAAAAGAATTTAAATACTAAAGATGATTTATTCATTTATATATTTTCATTCAATAACAAGTATATAAAGGTGAGTTTCCACTCATCCGTTTTTCTACGGGAACGTGAAAAATAATCACTTGAGCATGCGCAGTTTTACTTCGGACATATTAAAACTTATAATACGCATGCCCACGTGATTATTTTTCCCTTCCCTTTCCCGTTCCCGTGAAAAAGCGGATGAGTGGAAACTCACCTTTATACTTAAATTAGTAAACCCACAACATGCAGAATATAGCTGTTATTAAAAAAAAAACCTAATAAAAAGTTTTTCTGTTTATCAAAAAAGTTTTTAAAATTATTAAAAACTTTTTTAATAAACAGAAAGAGATTTTTACCTAAATTCTGCAAGTTCAAAAAAGCAGGAGTTAAAGTCATTCTCTTCTTCTTTTTTTTTTTTTTGGATTTTTTAATTTGCTTAAAATGTAAGCGTTTGCTGGTGGAAAGAGCAAGAGTTTTTAATAAAAGTTATACATTAATTTTAATATATATTTTTAATTTTAATTATATATATATATATATATATATATATATATATATATATATATATATATATATATATATATATATATATATATATATATATATATATATATATATATATAGAATAATTGATGGGAAAATAATCAGTAATAAAGAAACCATCGTTGAAAGTTAGCAGATAAAATTGCAAATATCACCACAAATTTCAAACATTATTATATGTATATATATATATATATATATATATATATATATATACATACATATATATTATATGTATATGTATATGTATATATATATATATATATATATATATATATATATATATATATATATATATATATATATATATATATATATGTATATATATATATATATATATATATATATATATATATATATATATATATATATATATATATATATATATATACATATATATATATATATATATTGTTTTGAGTCTTCTTTTTAGTAAAATACAGAAAAATAGAGTTTTAAAAGGAAAACATTGCAAAGAGAATAAATAATTACACAACCAAACTGCTGCTATACCAAAGACGATATAAAAATTACTAAACTACAGTTAATAGCTTAAACTTTATTAACTTTTCCTTTTTTTGACGATCCCCAAATCCTGGGAAATTTTGGAGACTAATCAGGGATTTCGGGATGAACAATTTGTACAAAATCCTGGGATCTCAGGATCCCGGGATTGCCATCCCTACGCATAATCAAAAGTTGATTAATTAATCGAAGTTTATGGATCGCTCATTTTTTAAGTAGATACCACCATCGAATATAGGTTAATTAAAAAATATTTCAAAATGATTAGTGATTTTATTTAAGTTAATTATGGTGAATATATTTAACCCTTTATTTACCAAGGTAAGGTAACTTTCAATATTGTTGACACTATTGACATTTTTTTTCAACATCTATTTTGTAGAATGAAAAAACATTAAAACATTTTAAAAATTTTTTGCTGTTGCCATGGAAATAAGTTTGGGACAAATAAGTCCCGTCGGGTATTTCCGGTTTCAACATTTTTGAAAGTTCAAATTAAAATACAATTAAATTGTTCAAACAAATTATGAATAATTTAGATTATAACAACACATTTTGAAACAAAATATTTTCATAGTTCATGATACAAAATGTTCATATTATAGATGGGTCTTTTTTCTGCGATAAATTACAATTCATGGTACTTAGCAAAACAATTTCTCTTATCAATCAAGCATAAGTATACTTCACAAGCACTACATTTTATATGCGGACGAGCTTCTCGTTTCTCTTGTGCACATACCTCGCAACGACCACGGCTACTGTCAAATTTTGGCCAATTAACACCTAAATTTTCTTTTCTAATAGCTGAGGATACCGAATAAGTCAGTGACTTTCTTTTTTTTGATGGGCCTTGCTGGGTTGAAGATAACAATGGCCGCCCTACTTTTATAGGACGCCCACAAGTGATTAAAGATTGCGCTACCATTCTTCGAAACAAAAGACTTTTCATTTTGGCTCCGGTAATTTTATTGAATGCAATAAATGAGTTACATAATGCTCTTTCAATTAAACCAAAAAAGATTCGATGCCACCATTTTTTGGATTTCCGTGATAAGCCATATGAAGAAATCAACTGATCTGCCATGTCGACGCCACCCATAAAGGTATTATAATCTTTTACGGAAACAGGGCAATTAAAATCTTGTTCCATCTTTCTGTGTTCTTAAAACAGTTGCATGTTCTGTTCCATGAAAATTAGACAATATGTTCACAGATTTGTTATCTTTCCATTTGTAAAATACTAATCCTCCAGCTGAAACCCGATAGTCAAAGTCACCTCTTTGAAGCATTTTATCACTTTTTAAGTTTTTTGGCAAGTATTTCCTGTCTGAACGTATTGTTCCACAACAATAGACTTAATGTTGTAATAGGTATTCCATTAATGGAACAGTGGTAAAATAGTTGTCAAAATAGACCTGATGATGTTTTCCATGCAAAGTTTTTGTTAGTTGGTACACGACTGATGCTCCTAATCCAAAATGCTTAGGCATTAAATCATCACTTTGAATTTTGTTTTTACCTTGATAAACTTCACAATGATACATATATCCATCCATGTCAGCAATGGCCCACAATTTAAAACCCCTTTTTATAGGTTTCATTGGATTATATTGTTTTAAACTGCTCCGACCCTTAAAGAGAATCATACTTTCATCTATGCTAATACGTTGAGATACATTGTATAGCTTAACAAAGTTTGAGTTTAGTTGGTTAATCAATGGTCTCAGTTTGTACAATTTGTCTTTATTATCGTTTGGTTCAGCAGCATTATCATTCACATGAATATTGCTTAGAATTTGAGCGAAACGATTTCTTGGAAGAGCACTTGATGCAAATGGTACTGTCAAATCAGGCTCACAACTCCAATAATCCGTCCATGATAGTAATTCATGATAACCCATTATAATATTGATTCCTAAGAAGGAAAAAAACTCTTGCAATGAAACATTTAGAACAGCCTTCATGCTTTGTGTTATATATAGATTGGTTTGATAAAGTATGTTCTGTTGTATTTCATTGTCAAAATAAGAAAAAAAGTAATCAATAGGATTTTGACAATCAGCAAAATGGTCCTTGACCGGGCCTTCATAAGATGAAAATGGAGTTTCAATTTGGTTTTTAGTCTTTTTAGTCCATTTATGATCTTGTTCAACATTATAATCCTCATGGTCAATGCTGATGTCTTCCATGCTACTTTCTGAATCGTTGGAACTTTCTGATTCATTTTCAACAGGTTCCAGTAATTTTAGAGCATCTGATATAAATTCATTTTCAGAATCACCTGACTCAATGTCCTCACTAAAATCACTAGGGATTTCCTCTATAATGTAGCGAGCAGCTTCTTCCGATGTAAATAACTTTTTATTTGACATTTTTATTAAACTAATAAAAAAAATAATAAGTAAATACCATATAATCATAAAAAAACTAAAAAATAAAATTAATATTTTTTTGGTAAATTTTGAGTCAATAACACCTGACGGGACATATAAGTCCCACAACAAATTTTACAAAAATATAATATAAAAATGCAATAAAAACTCATCAAAACAACATAAGTATTTATTTACTATAATAAAGATCAATCAAAAAAATTCCCAATACACAAATATATTTAAGGTTATTTATATACAACTTTCAAATCAAGAAAAAAATTTATTAGAACTGCAAGCTTTAGTAGACATATTGTAAACAAAAATATGTGCTTTTGAACAATGACTTTAATGATATTTTATTATATCAAGATAGTAGAAGGTATATCTTTTAATTTCTATAAATTAATATCAATAATTTACATTCTCACTAAAAAATATAGGCACTAACTTACAGTGGGACTAATAAGTCCCGTCGGTAAACAAAGGGTTAAAAATTCAACTTTATATATAGTACTCGGTTCACTTTCTTGTTTTTTGTAAATTTACTTGCAATTTATAAGTTATTGCAATTTATTAGTTCCTAGCATTTTGTGGTTGTTTTTTTTAACAGTTACGCTAAAGTTTTGATTTCAATGATGCGTAAAAATTACATAATATGTTTTGGTTACGTAATTACTTGTTAATTTTTTTTATTTTTGAATGCACAATAGGAATAACCCAAGGGAATTGCTGTCTCTATAAAGATTTTACAAAAGTTTAATAAAAATTACTCAGCGTTTTTGGAGTAAATTATTTAACTTTACGTAAATAAAAATTTGAGCGATTTTACTAAAATTTTTATTCACATAAAGCTGAACAATTACTCCAAAAATATTTTGCTGAGCAAATCAATTGTTGTTTTTTTATTCACCCGCCCTATAATAATTATTATTATTTTTATGCTGCAACTCGCGGGAGTAAGACCTGTTTTTTTATTAGTGATAAATTTTTACGTGCAAAATGGAAATATCAATGAAGAACAACAAAATAAAAATGATTGCAAAAAAATATGCTTAAAGAAACTGAACATTTATTTAAAGAGCAGGAAAAATCTTTTAAATTGATGAGTGCAAAACTGAAAATTATTACTTATAGACTCGATACGATAGAGAAAAAAGCTAATGACAACAAGTCGAAGGTATAAAATATTGAAAAAGACCTGAACGACATAATAGACAACCTAAGCTTTTAAGAGGATAAAACGTTTGAAAATATATCACATTTAAAAAAATATTACGACAATCAAATAAATATACTATATGAAAAATAAATAGACTTTGAAAATCCAAAAGAAATAATTAAAGAATAAAAGTACTAAAAGAGTCTCCAGGAGGAATTGGGGCAAATTTGAAAAAGCGGCAAATATTGTTAAACAGTAAACATTTATTTTGCTGTTTAACAATAAATAATCAAACAAATATATATACAAGAAAGAAAAAATATGTCCGTCGAACAAAGAAGACAATAAAATCTTGTCAACAAGCACCGTTTTCGTATATACAGTATAAAATAAACACTTCTTTTTACAATGATCTTTATAAAATAAAGAGTTAAACAGACAGGGGGTCATCGCAATCTTTTCATAGAGCCCCTATTTAAATACGTTATATATCTCTACTTAATAAAAAATTTTGAAAATCCTTAAAAAATAACTATATAAATAGGCTTTATGATATAACACTGTATAAAAGCTAAGTTGTCTTGATAGGGTTAGAATCAAAAATGTGGTCGGAATTTGGTCACTACACACCCTAAGCAAAACAAAAAAAATGATCCCTTTGCAATATTTATAATAAATATTTAGCAATATTTATAATATAAAATAATATACTTTATAATATAAAATATTTGTAATATAAAATAGCAATATTTATAATATAAAATAGCAATATTTATAATATAAAATAGCATATTTCAGAAAAATATTACTGAGAAAACCGGGTTACTTGTCAGACACGGATAAAATTATCAGTACCCTGCAAAATAGGTTTGTGTAGTATACAAAAATAGGTTTGTGTAATATATTTAATACATCATCGCAATCTTTTCATAGAGCCCCTATATAAAAATTATTAACTTAATTATGCAAACAAGTTGTTAAACATCACACTTACAACATGATAGGCCGGGTGAAAATTAAAATTGCATTAACCTAGCGTTTTTAGAGTGACTTCTCAAATTTACGTAATTAAAAATTTAAGGAAAATTGCTCAAATTTTTATTTACGTAAAACTGAGCAATTTACTTTAAAAACACTGAGTAATTGCTCAGCTTTACGTAAATAAAAAATTGTGCAAAACTGCTAAAATTTTTATTCACGTAAAGCTGAATAATTACTGAGTAAAAGCAATTGCTTTTTTTATTCACCTGGTCTAATTACTAACATTACAAAAGATTTTGAAACGCTAATAAAGTCTTCGAAATCGCTAATAATATTTTACAAAACAATTTGTACGACCCAGACGCACAAATTTTTCAAGGAATTAATTTTGGTTCGCAATATTTTAAAACAAAAACTTTTACAACTAAACGTGAAACTTTAAAAAATAATTTTACTGCAATAAATTTTAAATGTATAAGGAAAAAATCCTGACATGTCAAAACTAATAGATTCTGATAGATTGCAATATTATTTTGCGTCATCTGTTTAACAGAAACATGGTGTTCTGATGAATCAAATAAGCATTCATATTCTTTGTTATAAACAAAAGGAGGGAAGTAATGCTACAAATATCCAAAAACTTTTAAATAAGAAAAGAACTCTCAATCTCCAATACTTGCAGTGAAGTCTTAACGATTTAGATAACCAATAAAAAATCAAAAAATGCTTTACTTAAGTCTTGTTCATTTTCATCTCTCCTACGCTAATATTATTTGCGCTAACACACACACACACAACTAAATTAGTAAGATTACAGAGCTTACAAAATCACGCATGTAAAGCAATTAACTAGAGATTAGAAAACCCTTCTCTTTTAATAAAATACATGAATGTCCTAGATATATATTAAAACTTAATTTGCATCAAATATGTATAATATGTATAAATATAAGAATAACTTCAAAAATATTTTCTGATATTTTTACATCGGCTTTTTCACAAAAATACAACCTTTGGTCAAATGCCAACCATGACTATCATTTGAACAGAGTAAAATCACAAGTGTCAAAATTCTAAACTATTAGCCAAAGCCCGTCATTATGGAATCAATTGAAAAGTAACAGTATAAAAAATTTGAAAAGCATATTCTCTTTTAAACGACACATGAAACTACATCTCCTTAATTTATGATATATATTTAAGTTTGCTTGTATATGTGTGTGTGTTTATTTGTATATGTATATACGTGTATTTATGCATATATGTATATGTGAGTATGTATATATATGTGTGTGTATGTGTATATGTGTATGTGTGTATATGTATGTGTGTATGTGTATGTACGTATGAATGTATATGTTTGTATGTATGTGTATATGTGTTTATATTTATATGTTTATGTGCTCCTTTTTATATATATATATTACTTATATATACTTGATATGTTAGAGCATGTTTATTTTAAATTTGTTGGACTAAAGGATTTAATATTTATATTGCAACGGAGTTTTTAACGAATACACTTCACGTAGTATTTTTTTAAAAACTTTGGCATTCAGAAAAAATATTTTATTATCAACTTATTAAAGCCATGTGGGCTTTAAATGTTATTGTTAAGGGGCTCTATGAAAAGATTGTGGTGACACCAGTCATCTGTATATTCTTTGAGCCCCTGTTTTATATATATACTTTGTGTAACGTAAAAATTTCATTGTAGTTTTATTATTTATTTTTATATGAACAGCGAAATATATATTAAAATAGTATATATTTAATTAAATATCAAGTATTTAAAAAATAAATAACGTATCTCAAAACAATTCCAAAAAAAAACAGTAATATTAAAAAACTTGGAGCATATTAAAAGAAATAATTAGGAAAGTCTATACAAAATCGAATATTTTGCCAGATAAAATTGTTGTTCACGAAACAGAATATAAATTGAAATAGTTATTTTTCAAATATTAGCCTAACATGACTTCCAAAATTCAATGTTTATTTTTATTTTTTTTATTATTTATTTAATTTGCCGTTGATAAATATTACAAAAAAGAAATTACAATAAAAGAAAATCCTGGCTGGAGCAAGAAGAAGACAGGTTGTCTTATCACCGAGCTCCGTCACACAAAAATTTACATGCACAATAAATGATAAAAGACAAAAAGACAGTATAAATACAAAAACAAAAACAAATCAAAAACTTCAGCAATAAAATAATTTGTTGCTAACAATCTTCAAGCAGAATAATTTTAAAAATAAAAAAGTAAAAACAACAAAAAGTCATGAAAGTTATAAAAACACACAAAAAAATGTGTTGTTTAATTGAAAAAAAAAAAAAAGCAATATATGTAAACATAAGTATTTGGGCTGATTATTTAATATCATCAAAAATATGAATGAAAAAGACAATTTTATTTTCGTTATCTTTTAGACTAATGGTTTGAAACCATTTTAATAAAAGCTAAAGAAAGTGTTAAAGATTTAATTTATTTTTAAGAGATTTAGTTTAAACCTTTAAATTGTTTTCAAAAAAGGTATTTGAAATCTAGTATATCGAATTCCATGTTCAGTAAATGCCGTTTTGAATCATCCTTAAAACTTTGCAAAGTGCAGTTTAAAACGAAGTTTTGTTCTTTACTAAAGATTTGAAGAAATTCTTTCCGAACTAAAGGCCCCCGAAATTGAATTTGGTACGAACTTAATTTAAGAAAGTTTATGGGAACCACAAAGTTATTCACTGAAAATTTGGTTGGATATTTATGGGAGATTTCATTAAAGTAGGATTGAAATGTTACTGGAGAAAACCCAAGTTTTGCTTTAAACATAAATATCATTACTTGATAAATATTAAGCTTATAAATATTTAAAGCTCTAAGCTGACGTAAGAGAGGTTCGCATTGTGTTTTTCTATTTGCCCCAAATACTATCCTGCAAGCATGTTTTTGTTTACTATAAATTTTTTTGAGTTTAGTGTGATTAGTGGTACCCCAGGAAATGTTACAGTATGAAAGATAGCTGTGTATAAACGAAAAATATAAATTTTTTAAAGACTCGTTATTAAGAAAAGATTTCGTTCGGTATAACATGGCAATATTTTTTGAGATCTTACCTTCAATATATTTAATATGAAATTTCCATGAAAATTTTCCATCTAAGAGCACTCCCAGAAAGTTTGTAGTCAATTCCCTTTTAATTATTTTATCATTGATTAAAAGATTGGGTAGTTTAAAAGGAATATTCTCGGCTTTACTAGGTTTATGGAATAGGATTAATTTTGTTTTCTCTACATTTAATGATAGTCGGTTACTTATAAACCACTCGTTAATCTTGTCTAACTCTTCGTTAAATATTTTAAAAAGAACAGTAATATCTTTGTGAGAATAAAACAAATTAGTGTCATCTGCAAATAAGATAGTATTTAATACTTTTGATGATAAATATAAATCATTTATATAAAGTAAGAACAATAATGGTCCCAAAATAGAACCTTGGGGTACTCCACAAGTTATTAAGTTGTTTTTTGAGTCTTTTGATTCTTTAAGTATAAATTGCTTTCTGTTAGTTAGGTATAATTTAAACCGAAGTAAACTTTGATTTTTAACACCATAGTTTTCTAATTTTTTCAAAAGAATTTCATGATTTACTGTGTCGAAAGCTTTGGATAAATCAATAAAAACCCCTATTGTATAGCAATCACTATTAAATCCATTTGATATATGCTTAACTAATTCAACTATTGTATGGTCAGTAGAATGATTTTTTTTAAAACCGTATTGATTATTATATAAAATCTTATTTTCAGATAGATATTTATAAAGTCTGTTGTACATAATGCGTTCAATTAGTTTAGGAAATATTGGTCTCATCGCAAGATTTGAAAATAGGTGTTATTTTTGCAATTTTTAGTTTATCTGGAATATGACCTGATTTAAGCGAGAGATTAAAAAAATGGAATAACGAGGGTTCGATAAAATCAAAAACAGATTTAATTACATTAACATTAATTTGATCTATACCTGCACTTTTATTTTTTTTCAGACTATTAAAAGCCAATTTAAAAATTTATTAAATAATTACGTTGATTGGAATCTTGTACTGCAATCACACGATGTAAATAATGCTTATGATTTATTTCTAAATCAATTTTCTAAAATGTATGATAAGGCATTTCCTTTAAAAGTGAAACTAATAAACTCAAAGTCGGTTGATTCCCCATGGATGACCAAAGGCCTACTAAAATCATCAAGGAAAAAACAAAAATTGTATGATAAATATTTAAAAAATAAAACTTATAAAAATGAAACTAATTACAAAAATTATAAAAATTTATTTGAAAAAACCAAAAAACAATCAAAAGTAAATTACTATGCTAAACTGCTTGAAAAAAACAAAGGAAACCCTCAAAAAACGTGGAGTGTTATTAGAGACTTAATTGGGAAAAATAAAATTGAAAAAAATAACTTACCGCAAAAATTTATTATTGAGGGAAAAATGATTTATCATAAAGAAGTTATTATTGAGAAATTAAACAATTTTTTTCTTGATGTTGGCCCAAACCTAGCAGCGAAAATTCCAATTGGTCAAAAAAAATTTGATTCATATCTTGCAACAACTGATTTAATTATGGAAGAACCGATTTTAACCAAAGGTGAACTTTAAATAACTCTTTTGAGACCTATATTAAAAATCAAGATCGCAATATAAATCAAGATCGATTTATAAGAAGTTATAAAGCAAGATCGATTATAAATCAAGATGGCAGTTTCAACAGACTAAATTATTAAGAGTTAGAAACTGCAAAAAACTCGCTAAAAATACAGAAGCCTCCAGGTATGGAGAAGATTTGTAGCAATTTAAATTTAATGTTTTTTGAATGATAAAAAACATTGTCTATAAAATATTTAAATCTTCAATTATTATTTGATCTGTCCCGGATAAATTAAAGATAGTAAAAGGTTGTAACAATATTAAAAATCTCAATTCTTCCTGTTATTTCAAAACTTTTAAATCCAGTAATGTATAATAAATTACTGGATTTAAAAGTTTTGAAAAAATAAATATCTAACAAATAACAAAACCTTATTTAAACAACAAATCGCCTTCCAAAAGTAACACTTAACCAAACAGGCAATTTTAGATCTTGTAAATAACATAAATGGCTCTTTTAAAAGTAAAAATTTGTACTTGGAATCTTTATTGATTTATCATTCAATCCTACTTAAAAAGATCAAAAAAATATGGGATTAAACATATTATCAAATAGACAACAATGTGCAATTGCTCAAGGTAAAAATTATCAAAGCTACTTAAAATAAAATACAGCGTTTCACAAGGCTCCATTCTTGTACCCCTCTTGTTTCCCATATACATTAATGACCTCCAAAAGCCTAAAGTAAATTTGATATCATAATGTTTGCAGATGATACTAATTTATTTTATATATCCAAACCTTTTTCAGAATTTTTTGAAACTACAAACAATGAACTTAAAAAACTAAACAATTGGTTTAAATCTAATAAATTATCATTAAACACAGAAAAAACTAAATACATGAAAGTAATGAAATAGAGAGAACCCGAGCAACAAAGTTTCTTTGTAAACTTATTGATGAGAACATATCATGGAAAGCGCACTTGAATATGTTAACACGTTGACCGCCTTGCCTTTTTTTGAAAAAATCACATTGCCAAATAATCTTTTTTTTTTTGAATATTTCGTGTATACATATGTATACACAAATAAGTCAAAGAGGAGTTTTTTTTTTTTAATAATTTTTAGTTTTTGTTTGAACATTCGAACAATAATTTTCTCAAAACCTAAACTATTTAACTTTTAAATATTTAAAAATATATTTTTCCAAAATGTTCCAGAACCTTCCAGCACGCCGATAAACGGGTATATAAACCTAGCGTTTTCTGCTAAACACCAGTTCAGCAATTGTATGGACTTTAAATATTGTTGAATAAATAATTGTGATCGACTGAAAGAAAACTTGACTGTCGAAACTTAACAGTTTTCAACTTTTTTCCTCAAATACTTGATTGATATTACTAATTTTTTGATACAATCGTAAATTTTTATTATTTTCTAGCTATTAATTTTTCTTATTTATTAGAATGGCTGATGATAATATTGAATTAAACGATAGCTTTGAAAGGTTGCTGTTACAAAGTGATGACGAACATGATTCTGATTTAATGGAAACAATTCAACAGGACGAATCTGATGAATCCGATAGTGCTGATAGTGAATCAACTGATGGTGGTAGTGATGATGGTTCAGAAGAATGGTCGAAAAATGTGCAGAAACCTTTAAGATGGGATTTTGATGACGGAACTGCGGGCATGAATATGGATATGGTAATGGATTGCAAAGAACCTGTCGATTACTATAACTTATTTATGAACAACGAACTTATCGATTTTATTGTGGAAGAAACTAATCGTTATGGACCAACAAAGGATTCAAACTATTTGCCGACAAATAATATGGAAATGCGAAAATTTATGGCTATCATTTTGCAAATGGGATATGTTGTTCTGCCTAAACTCGATGATTATTGGTCCTCTGACCCTGCTATTGGCGGTAAAGCAATATGTGGAGGTGTAATGACAAGGAAAAGATTTTATTCTTTGATGAGATCCCTCCACTTCGCTGACAATGACAACAATAATGGATCAAAATTATATAAAATAGAAAAATTTGTCAACTTGTTCATTGCCAGATGTCAACACTTACTGGTTCCAGGCAGAGATATATGCATTGACGAAAGCATGATACCCTTTCGCGGCAGACTTCGATTTCGTATGTATATTCCTAGTAAAAGGCATAAATATGGCATCAAAATCTTTAAGTTGTGTAGCAACAACGGATACACTTATAATTTATCAATTTATGCCGGTAAAGAGGACCAGCCAAGATATGGTTCTGTGGCAGAACGTGTAGTTTTAAAACTAATGGAAAACCTTCTTGGACATGGCAGAATTCTGTATACAGATAACTGGTATACAAGTATGAATTTGGCGAAATCTTTATTGGAAAACAAGACAAACTTAGTTGGGACGGCCAGAAAAAATAGAATTGGATTTCCAAAACACGTAACTTCTCTGAAATTGAAGAAAGGTGATTATGTTGCAGAACAAAATGGTGATGGTATTATGATTTTAAAATGGAAAGATAAAAGAGAAGTTATAATGCTTTCATCTATTCACGATGGTAGCATTACGGAGAGAGGAAAACCTGCTGTTATCGTAGATTACAATAAAGGGAAATCGTTTAACGATCTATCTGACCAATTGGGCTCTTATTGTCCATACGTACGTGAAACAATGAAATGGTACCTCAGAATCTTTTTTCATATAATTACTCAAGTTTCCATTGTTAATGCTGTGCATCTTTATAAATTACATAGCGGAAAAAATATCAAAATTGTACAATTCAAAAGAGATATTGTCTCATCAATTTTGCAACTGGAAAAGCCAACATCTTCTGGACGAAAACATCAACTTGAAAAAGAACCAGGAGAAGGAACTATTCGAAAACGACGTTGTACTGAATGCTACAACAAATTATCAAAAGAATTTGGTGCCACAATTGCCAGGAATCGTGCTAGTAAAATTAAGACAAGATGTGATAATTGTTTAAAACCTTTTTGTTTAGCTTGTTTTCAAAAATGTCATACTAAATGTTGATTTTATTGATTATGTTGATTTTATTTTTTTGTTATAACGGTTTTTTTTAATTCTAATGTTATTTTCTGTTTTATTTTTTTCAAATAAAGTTATCTTTTACCACAGTGTTTTTTATAATTTGAACGAAGTTTTTTTTCTTAAAACGCTATCTATTTAAACGCCATTAAATTTTAAGAATTGATAAATATAAAGAAACAATTGGAAACAAGTAAAAATTAGAATACTTAAAATTAACAAAAATAAATTTACTATCAAAATCGTGTATCCATATGGATACACGACTTGAAGAAACGAGAGTTTACGCGTGTATACATATGGATACACGATGCGGTCAACGTGTTAAATAACAAGACATCAAAAAACATCGGTATACTACACAAAGCTAATATTATGCTTCCCAAAAAAATTTAAAGCTTCTTTATTTCTCTTTTATACAAGACTATTATATATACGCTAATATTGCATGGGCGAGTACTCATAAACCCAAATTAGTCACACTTAATCAAAAGCATGCTACAAGAACAGTTCATAATAAAGATAAGTCTTACAGGATGAGCCAACTTTAAGACATTTAAAAGTATTAAATGTCAATCAAATTAACATACTTAGTATTAGTATTAGTATTAGTAATTGCTGTAACTGGTGTGAGCCAGTGAGTGTGGTATTAACACACTATAACAGCCGATTCGATAACTGATTGTGCTTTAACCAACTCGCTTGGCAAGCTGTTCCATAAATTGGCCGATCTATTAAATTAAAAGTTTTCACGACATAGTTGCCTAGTGATTGCTTTGATATATTTAAAGCTGTGACCTCTCGTTTGAGTTTGTTTAATACTAATTTTTTTTTATTGTTTTCAAATCTTTAAAATCGTTAAAGAATTTAAAAAATTAAATCATATCTCCCCGTTGTCTCCTTTTAGCCAAGGTTGTCAAGTCGAGAGTTTTTAGATGATTCTCATAACTGATTTTTTTAAGTGATGGTATTAATCGAGTTGCACGATGTTAAACTCTTTCTAATAACTCAATTTCTCCCTTTTGATTAGGTAACCAAACTTGTACTGCAAACTCTAACAGTGGTTGCACAAAAGAAACTTAAAGTATTCTCAGCAGTCTAATATCTAAACAAACAAAGCATTTTCTAATCCGAACCAACATTTGGTTGGCTTTGCCTACACATTATATTACATGATTTTTTCAGAATTTCAGATTGCTTGAAAAGATTACTCCAAGATCACTTTCAGATTCTGTTATATTTAACTTTTGTTTATTGATATAAAGGGGTGATTTTTTGTTATTCCGGCCAAAGTACATGACCGTACATTTTAAAATATTAAATTTCACAGGCCAGAGTTTAATCCACTTAAAAGCTAAATCAAGATCTGCAAAGAAAGAGTTGATGCACTGGAAAGCATTTCATTCAAAATTTTTGTGTCATCTGCAAACAGCTTGGTTGGATTTTTAAGAGTTTCAAGCAAATCGTTTATAAATAGTACAAACAATAGTGGTCCAATTACTGATTCTTGTGGCATTTCATTGATGTTTATGATAAAATACATCTATATATCTATATATCTATATATATATGTAAATATATATATATATATATATATATATATATATATATATATATATATATATATATATAATACATATATATATATATATATATATATATATATATATATATATATATATATATATATATACACATATATATATATATATATATATATATATATTTGGATTTTTATTATATGCTATACTTTGTTTACGATATATATATATATATATATATATATATATATATATATATATATATATATATATATATATATATATATATATATATATATATATATATATATATATATATATATATATATATACATACATATATATATATATGATCACTTATGATCACTTTTATATATATATATATATATAAATGATCATATATATATATATGATCATTTATGATCACTTTTTTGCGGGGTTCCCCAAGGCTCGATCTTAGAATCATTATTATTTTTACTCTATAAAATAATAATGATCCTAAGATTTATATTTATAGATTTATAGGTTTATATTTAACGTCAAACTTATTAAATCTTGCGGATGATTCCAACTTGTTTTATTCACATAGAGACATTAAGACACTTTTTAACATAGTTAACAAAGAATTACATATAATAAACGAGTGGTTCAGGTGTAACAAATTCTCTTTAAATTTTAAAAAAACCAAATTCATCCTATTTTATAAACCAAATAAAAATGAAAACATTTCTCTTAAATTACCTGATCTAAAAATAAATAATACTAATATAAAAAGAGAAACTTTCATAAACTTTCTAGGAATGGTCTTGGATGAAAATTTGTCGTGAAAGTTCCATATAAACACTTTAGAGAGAAAGCTCTCTAGGAATATTTCATTAATGTATAAAGCAAAACCTTTCCTAAATATCATTTCCTTAAAAAGTTTTATTAATACATAGTCACCTAAGCTATGGTAACATGGCCTGGGCAAGCACAAGTATACTAAGCTTAAAAAACTCTACAGTAAACAAAAACATGCCAGTAGAATTTTCTTTGGAGTAAGTAAAAAAGTGTCATGTGAATCTCTCTTACGCAAACTTGGAGTGTTAATACAAAATTAACCTACATCTTGTTTTACAGTTTATGTACAAAAGAAAATATGGACCGATATTTCAACCCTATTTTAGAGAAATTAGTCATAACTACCCTACTAGATTTTTATATAACAACTTTGTCATCCCAAAATTTACATTAAAGTTAAATTCATACTCAACCCAACACCGCGGACCTTATTTGTAGAAATTTTTTCCCCAGATTGTTACTATCAAAAAAAATACACTTGAACAGTTTAAATTTGAATCAAAGCGTTTTTTATTATCTACGGACTTAAATTTTCTTTTTCTTTTTTAGTAAAATAATATAAACTAGCACAATTTATTTCTTTTATTTGCTTTAACTTTTACTTGTTCTAAATTTATTTTACAATACGAATTTGTATATAAACAGTTATATCAATTGTGAAACGTAGTTTTACACATTTTTATATATTTTATCACAAGCATTTATCACGATTTTATATATTTTATTGTAAAAAACGAAGTCACAATGTAAGCAATGAAGTTACACAATGGGGCTCGGTGACAAACTGATGTCTTCCTCTTGCTCCAGCCATTTGTTTTATTATTTATATTATTTTATAAATTGTAACTTTCTACGGCAAAAATTATAACAAAACAAATATTTATGAATGTATACATATATATATATATATATATATATATATATATATATATATATATATATATATATATATATATATATATATATATATATATATATACATACACACATAAATATATATATATATATATATGATAAATTTGTATTAATTTAAAGATCAAACAAACAAAAAAAATAATACTTTTATGTTTCCCGGTAGTTTTTTTTCTTCCCAAAATGGTATCATTTGATATAAACATAAACTCTTTAACCAATCTCTTTAACCTCGATAGTATGCAAGCTAATGGAAAGTTTTGTCAGAGATACAATAATGAAACACTTTGATGATAACAATTTAATAACCAAAGACCAACATAGTTTTATAAAAACAAAAAGCTGCATTACAAACCTGCTAAAAACTTTAGATATGCTTACTGATCTTAAAGAAAAAGGTGCTGAATATTTTTAGATTTAAATAACCTAAAGAATGTTTTTAGATCTGTGCTGATATTACCTTTTTGGATTTCGCAAAAACTTTTGACTCGGTTGCACATAGAAGATTAATTCTCAAATTGGAGCCAATCGGTATAAAGGGGTTATTACTTAATTGGTGTGTGTCGTTTTTGAATAACAGAAAGCAAAGAGTAGTTCTAGGGAAATTTGTATCAGAATGGGAAACTGTTAAAAGTGGAGTACCGCAAGGATCAATTCTTGGTCCTTTACTTTTTTTAATTTTCATCAATGATCTAACACAGGGTTTAAATACTAAAAACTATTTTTACAACCCTTTTTACAAAACTTTAATGTTCAAATCAAAAAAACTTTGGACTATTTTGTTATATCACTGAAATAACATGCTTGCAGCAACTTATAAGATAAGTTTATATTGTTATTTTGCATTTTAAATCCCATCAAATTAAACACGAAAAATCGTATAACCTATAGCGCCATAGTTTACCTAACGCAACCAATATAGTGAACGCAAAATTAGATCGCTGAAAAAAAATGACGCAAAAAAAACTTTAAATCAATGGTACAAATGCATTTTTTTAAGAATAACTTTCAAAATGTGTCAAAACGTAGAAAATAATGCGTTTTACTAAAAAAATGCAAAATATAGCCATAATTAATTTTTTTTTCAAAAATAAATCTAAGTGTTCCAATTTCGGCAACTCTCTCCTATATATTTTGATATATATAACTCTGCTTTATTTTTAAAACATTTTACTTAATTTTATCTATTTTTTAAGTGGCTCATAGGTTAAAAAACACTAAAAAAATCAAAATTTTGTTTTATGTTTTCTTTTTTGAAATTTATATACATTTAAACTCAATATTATTAGTAAATTTCATTTTTTAAAGTAAACTGTTTTTAGACTCTATAACAACGTCGTTAATAAACGTCTTTTTTTAGTGAACAATATTCCATTAGTACTCAATTAATTTAGTACCTAGTCGCTTATGCAATCTGAAAACTTGATAGTGTATCAGAACCTCCATATTTTTTACTCCATATATTTTATTTATTTTATTATATATTTTTAAATGTGTTTTTTAGAGAATTGCTTTTTTCAATATTGAACAAAACTTAAAATTTTCTTAAAAACTTTTAAATTTTATAATTTTTAAGAAAATCATAAAATTTCAAGTTGATTTTCTTTTAAAAGTTATTAGCATGAAATTTTCAGAGTGTGCTGCATAGCATTTACTTTGAGGGACTGTAGCAGAATTTCATGAAACTCATGATAAATATTTTAAGTTGTGAATTATCGTTTTTATCCGCCATTTTTGATTAAAAAAATTTTATAATAAAATTCTGCTACAGTTACTTTGCTTCTGAACACTATATGTTGAATTCCGAAACAAACAAGGAAAATGGCAATTTTTTGAAATTTTAACTTAAAAATATAAAATTTGGAAATAAACTGTCAAATTTGTTTTTAAAGATATTATGATAACCTGTAATTTATTTTTTTTACTTTAAATTTTTAATTTTTATAACTTTATGAGTCATAATTATAGATCTTTTTAAAATAAACTATAAAAATTTATTCTTTAAAAAAATTATTAAACAGGTTTTGTCTATTAAAGAAACGGTCATTAAATTTAAATCAAATAATGCCCAACAACTAAATTAGCATTAAAAAGTTGTTTTTTCAATTTTAGTTTTGAGGAGTAATCAAGTGTCCATTGTGCGGTTTTAGGAGTAATCAAGTGTCCATTGTCCATTTTCTTTAGTTTAAGCTGTAATCAAGTGTCCATTGTGCGGGCTGCACAATGGACACAAGTGTCCATTGTGCAGCCCGCACAATGGACACTTGATTACAGCTTAAACTAAAGAAAACATTAATGGAGTGAAAATATGGCGTATGCAAAATATCTATCATAATATGCCAAAGAGATTGGGTGGGAGTGCAAGATATTGTTTGCCACCACTAAAAAAACAATGTATCATCATATTTGATTCACATATTTAAAGACCTAATTTTTATGTAAACTAATAAATTTTTATTGTTTAATATTTTTATATACAAAAATTGTTGTTAAAAAAATTGTTTAGTACTTTAATTCACTGGTTTTAAAATTTGTGTTTGTGAATGAGGTATGATCTGGTGGTATCGAACACATGTTTGGAAGGTAGTTCCGGACAACTTAACCCGTTTACATATTATAAATGAGATTATATAAATATTTTTTTATATAAATATTATTAAATATAATATACAATTAATATAATACACAAACCTATAATGGTAATTTATCTAATTCCAATAAAAAGACCTTAGATTTGAAAAAAGTGTTTTTAAAGTGTTTATTTTCATTAGTAAAAAGCTTATGTTTATATTTCTAAATGATGACATTTTCATTCCCACTCCTTATATACCAGAGACAATTTTCAAAGGCAATTTTTTTAAAAATGTGTTAAGAACAATCCTATGCTAAATAATTATATATTATATTTGTGTCACACTGGTAAATAAGAGATAAAACCATGGTTAAGCTATGTGTCCGAGGCTACCCTTCCAATTTTAAAACATGCCTTTTTTCTATCATTTTTTCTTTTATGTTTTGTATATTATTATGTTTTGTTTATTATTACACTCTAGGAACTACCATGGGACAGAATTCTCTTGGCGACTGTCTTATCCTTTAATCGAAAAAGATCTTGCAAAGAAAGTTAATTACGATGTTGTAACTTCCAATTTTGCTGCTAGAAAAGTTCGTGAAGTCTTGTTAAAAGTCAGAAAATATTTATACCAAATCCAGAAATGTTTTTTTCCGTGGTTTTGTATAATTGTTTGATGAACTTAAATACAGAATTTTTAAATTATTTTGTGAACTAGAACTAGAAAAATAAGAAAATTAGAAAAATTAGACTATTATTAAGAGCTTTCTTTTCTTATTTTTATTTTGGTGGTGGTTAGAGGGGGAGGGGGCATCCAGTAAATTTTTTTATAAAATACCCGGGCATCATAAAGTCTAAATGAAGCATAAGACATAAAACATTAAAAGTCTAACGTAGCCGTACACTAATCTAATTTTCTTCAACAAGTTATTTCACCATCAAAAAGCTTCCTGATGAACCTATTACTATGTCAAATTTTGTGTTCATCGCATTCAAGTTAATAAAAGCTTTCATATTTAATCGAAAAAACAGATTTTAAACTTGAAATAATTAATTTTTTTTACCTTTGATATGTTTTTAGACAAACGACTAGTTAGAAATTGAATATATGACTCAAAACTTATTTGAAAATGTTATTTTCTTTACTTAATGCTTTATCTTCGTACAGGATCAACATCATTTTATACCAAAAAATGATACCTCAACTATAAAGCAAAATTTTATACCTGAACTCGAATAATTTAAAAAAATTTTAACTTCATTTAATTTTAGACATACAAAAGAAATAAAATTTTAAAAAATTTCGTTTTTTTTTTTTTTTTAGTTGTGCTAAAAAAATTCAGTTAAACAGCCTTTTTACTAAAACGTAAAATTCGTTTTTGTACGATTCTTAATCAGCATAAAATTCTCTATCATAATCAGCAATAATAAAAAAAAAGGGTTGCAACAAAAACGTAATGCATTGTATAACACATCTTTTGTCATGTTTTTTATCATGAACAGCATTACTTCATTCTTGATGAGGCTTGAAAACAAAATTTTGTACTCCAGACTTATTTGGAATACTAGCACATAGCAAAGTAAAAGGAAAACAGTAAACTCTATCTTCTTTGTTAGAATAAGCTAACCAAAAATAGTGGCCTAGTCATTCATTTTTAAATGTTTTTTTTGTATTAATAGTCTATTAAATATCTATATAATAGTCTATTATAATAATAGTCTATTAAATAGATATTAGAAAAACAAATATAGAATTTGGACGAAATACTTTGTTTACCATATCTATCAAAATTCCATCGTCTTTGCCAGCGGTTAAAAGTTTACCATGGGTTAGATATGTTGAAACATCATATAAAGTATTTGAGTCTTATATATATTAAGGAATATTAACTGAGTTGAAATCTAATCACTCAAATATTTTAAAATCTACAGAAAGTTCAAAAGACAACTCTATAAAAGCATTGCCTTCTTTAAAGTTAATTTTAGATTGAATTTTGACATGTTTTGCAGAATTAACTTTTTCTGTAAAAGAATCATCAGAGAGTTGCTTTTTATTTGTTTCATTTTTCGGACTAATAAAGTGTTAAGGATAAGTAAAAATAAATTAAAAAAGTATACAAATTATTTTATTTATTTTATTTTCTAGCTGAAAATATATAACACCATTAATTTTAGTAATAGATTTTTACCTTAAGGTAGGCAGTCTCACGCGGCAGCCATGTTGGATAATCGGCTAAATTTGGTCGTCATCAAAAGTTGGATGCATTTTTCGCGTTTTTGTGGCTCGCACTTAGGCGCTGGAGAAATAAATTAAAATAAGTATTTAGATGACTGACTATATAGAAATTTTTTTTATTTAATTTGAGAACGAAAGCCAGACAACTTTTATTACCAGCTTTTAAAAAATTTTGACTGTTATTTTTACGGTTTACAGAGCAGAAATAAACAGGTAAGTTTTATAAGCACAATTCTTATATTTACAATAAAAGAATTTTTTCATATATAAAAAGAATTTTGTAACATTTATCCAATAACATAAAAAACATAATCTCATCAAGTTAGATTAAGTAGCAGTAATAAAATTTTATTACGCCAATATTCTACCTCGAGATGGCGCACATATGTTGGTCGATCTTTTGTTTTTGATAGTTTTTAACTATTTGAAATTATTTTCTAACGTGTCAGAATCTTGCGGTTAGAATCAACATTACAGTTTATTTTATTTACAGTTTATTTTATTTCTCACAGTTTATTTTATTTCAGTCAAACTATTAAAAAAAAAATGCTGCTAAAAAGAAATATGAACAAAATGGTGATTTATGTAAATAAAGATCAATATAATAAACGTATTTTATTATATAATTTGTTAAAGATTTTACGTAATTTTAAAACTGTAAATACAGACCCACTTTTTAAAACGTTTTTTTCTAAACGATATAGTAAAAAAAAAAAATTTAAAAAGTGGATTTTTATTCGCGGTTTAAAAAATAAGTAAAATATATAACATGTTATATTATAACAAATGTTTATTATGTTAATATTTAGACTATATTTATTTTATGTATTCCACAAAATTATAGAGTATATTTTTTGTGAAGACGTTCATTATAATGAACGTCTTCACAAAAAATAGTATACTGTAGGAACATCCCTGGACTCCTCCTCCAAATGGGGTTACCTGAATACCGACCAGAAGATTGGCGATTGTTTATAGATAGTTCGATGAGAAGTTTGAAGTATGTTTTATTGCACAATAGCAATAGTTATGCATCCATCCCAATACTTCACTCAACAAAACTGAAAGAGGAATATGAAAATATAAGAATGATGTTGCAGAAGCTTAGATACAATGAGCACCAGTGGTCTATATGTGTTGATTTAAAGATGGTAAACTTCTTACTAGGGCAGCAAAGTGGTTATACTAAGTACCCTTGCTTCATATGTTTGTGGTATAGCAGGGCTAAAGAAGACCACTGGAAAAAGGTGGTATGGCCTGCTAGGGAAAATATGACTGCAGGTGCATCAAATATCATTAACGAACCACTGGTAGACAGGGGAAAAATTATTTTCCCACCACTCCACATCAAACTAGGACTGATGAAGCAATTTGTAAGAGCCCTAGACAAAGATGGTCAATGTTTCAAATATATTTGCAGATTTTTTCCAGGCTTGAGTATAGAGAAAATCAAAGCTGGAATCTTTAGCGGCCCTCAAATTCGCCAAATCATCAAGGATGAGCAGTTCCTATATACAATGACAGATATTGAAGCATCTGCCTGGAAAAGTTTTGTCTTGGTTGTTCATAACTTTTTGGGCAACCATAAATCTCCCAACTATGAAGAAATCGTACAGAAAATGCTTTCAGACTTCAAAACATTGAAAACTAATATGAGCATAAAAGTTCACTTTCTACATAGTCACTTAGATCGGTTTCCCGATAATCTAGGAAGTTATAGTGAGGAACAAGGGGAGAGGTTCCATCAAGATATCAAGGTAATGGAAGAAAGATACCAAGGAAGATTGGATACACACATGATGGCTGACTATTGTTGGAGCCTTCAACGTGATTGTCCACATTCTCCACACAAAAGACAATCATACAGACACCGATTTTTAATGCATTAATTGTTATTTCATTGTACTGATTTGAATGTTTTGATTTATTAGCATTGTATGTACTTCCCCATAAACAATTTGATATATATATCTAGTGTTTTTTTTGTGAATTACGCTACAACCTAACATAAATTGTTGCTATTAATGTACTTTCGTGACCACCCTGTATCTCAAAAACTAGAGCCAATCTAGGAAAACGGAGGTCATATTCGGTATCAGGGCAACAAGTTACCTATAAAATGACCCCCAAATGTTTTGCCGCAAAATCTTTGTTGGCCAGTGTTATTAATTTTCATTACTCAAATTACTATAACTTTGCTTTTAATTGGGCTAGAAACATAAATTTGGTATCAATATGCAGCATTTGATAACCTCTTTCATCTAAACATGTTTTGAAGTCAAAATATTTAGTTTAAATTTTTTATGCAACTGCCTATACATAACCAATTGATTCGAGCAGATATTTTCATTGAGATAACCTAAGAATTTATATTATACATAATCAATATATTGATTCCAGGAGATGTTTTCGTTGATATAACCTAAGAATTTATATTATACATAATCAATATATTGATTATGTATAATATATTGAATATGTCTATATGCTATTTTCAACCTTCTATTTTTTAACGTAAACTTTCCAGGAGATATTTTCATTGAGATATATTTCAATAAAAATATCTCCTGGAAAGTTTACGTTAAAAAATAGAAGGTTGAAAATAGCATATAGACATTTGTAAAAAAAATGACTAACAATCGTAAAACGAGAAATGTGACGTATATGATCAATATTGCCTATTTATATAATTACCATTTCACAGTTATTAAGTACTTAACAAATAAAAAATAAAAACTATTGTTTTGGCATTAAAACTCTTTTTAAAGCATCATAGAATATGTCAAAACGATTTATAATATTCTTAAATTTTTTTTTGCGTGTGCAATATATGCGACACCTTGGCGTCAGTATTGTTAACCTAAATTCGTTTTTTTTGGTTTTTAAAATTAATAAAATAAAATTTATCGTATATTATATATCTGACTACTACATATCCGACTATTTTTTATTGACAGAGTCATTAAAAGTTAGACTTCTACATACTCCTTTCAAATGCACGTATATATCCCCATATCCAAAAAAAACACGAAGTAAAAACAAAAGTACAAATTTAGTTTACATTTATTTGAAGATTAACTGTTTCTTCACTGTCAGCCAACATATAAAAAGATGTTATATATTGCAATGAATTAGGCGCTATTTTTAGGTCTATCGGAAAAACTTCAGCGGCTTGCCAACTAAATAATATCGTACTAGTTGCGCAAGAAACTTCGACTAACTCTTCGCAAGAGTTGAGCAATTCAAAGCTTAAGACTTTTTTATGTTCCCGCCTTAATAATAATAAACAGGGTTTTTTTTTTACATAATCAACTTGGCTTGTTTTGCCAAATTGCTTATACTCTTTGATATAATCTCTAGTAATTTTTTGGATGTTTTTATTCGAACATAAACACATTTGTATAGGAATGCTAGAATCTCGACACTTTTCAAATGTATTATAAACAGAAATCCGATCCCAACGTTTAACAATTAACATATTCATTGAATCATTTCTAAAATTGTTATAATAAACATTGAAATAAAATCTTTCTTTTGTTTTATTTTGAAACTTTATAACTACATCAAATGTGTAAACAAAACCGAACTGGATTTCTTTTCGAATAACATTACGAATAAGGCTACCAGTTAGGTGAATACACCTATTCGCAGCTAATTTTTTTCTTTCGGTTAGTTTATTGTTCAGTTTACCTATGGCAAACTCACCTAACCATATAACAAACTCTCTATTTTCTTTTTGATCAGGAAAATCAATTTTGTTTATGCATTTACAAAGTGCATATTCGCTGATATGAAACTGATCACAGCTTGATCTTTGTAACATTTTATTCATAAGTAGATCTTCCTTGCTTTCATCTGCAAGGTTTACAAGTCGTAAAATTGTGTTTCGTAAATCTATAACGTTGCACAATGAGTTTTGGTTAGACTTTAAATTATTCATTTTTGCAGAACCAAGTTTTTGAGCCACTTCTTTTGGAACAATAATAAACATAAAAGGATCATATACTTCAAATCTACCAGCCATCTCATTTATTGAATATTTTGTTGTTTTACCCCCGTGATCTGAAAATATGACACTAAAGGTATGTTTCTCTTTAGTAAGTTTTTGGACAAGATTTGCAAGATCATTGTCAATTGCTTTTATGCGAATACCAGAGGATTCGTGAGCAAAATTGATATGTGTGTAAGCCAATAAAGGTCTAGAATTAGGTGTTGTGCTTGTAGCCATTATTCTCTCATGTAAATGTTCCATAAAGTAACTAGAAAGTGGCTTCCCGTTTAAGCATATAACTTTCTTAGTATTAAAAAGGTTTGTTTTTTTGTATTTGCGTAGGATTTCACACGACATATGAGTCAAACCAAAACTATCAACACCGTAATATTTACTTACATTTTTTATTTCACTCCAGATATTTTCGTGTTCCAATTTAGTTTTTGCTTTAAATTTTCGATTACCTGTAAAGATGTTTCCCCATTCATCAAACCAACACGTGTCTTCCTGAGCCAAGGTCTGGTAACCTGCATTTTTGAACTTACTAAAAAACTCTTCAAAGCTATATCGTCGATTTTTAGGAAAATTGGAAACCTTCTCACCAGAAAACAACGCTTGTATATTGACGTAGGTAAAATGAGCAAGACTTTGGAAGAGCTTGTAGTCAAAGACAAAACTATCTCTACTTAAATCGTTGTTTGTTTTATTAAGGACTGCAACAGTTTTTTTTAGAGTTCTGTAAAAGTGTTGTCTTGATAATGAGTCAATAACAATAATGTTTATGTTCCACAAATTGGGTACTTTTATTTCATGTCTATTTTGATAAGTAAGTATAAACGGTGGGATTTTTAGTACTTGATGTATTTTACGTTTTTTTTCATTGCAAGTAAGAAAAATAAACTCCATCCTGTGTCTTTCGAACATAACTTTGTTTTTAAATATATTTTTATGGAGTGACGTCAAGTTTAGATTTTCTATGTAGTTGATTCTACCAGTATCTAAA
>NC_061164.1:44515372-44582872 GCF_022113875.1 Hydra vulgaris
TAAGATTCAACTGAAACTTTCCTGTTTCATTAAAATTACAATTGATTTTAAATAAACAGATTAATTTAAATTAAGTGCTGTAAATATTTTATATTTGTTACACTTTTTTAAATTTGTTTTTATCTTTATTTCTTTTATTATATAGATAGTATTGAAGTTATGGCAAATGCAGAAAACATTGTTTCCGAAGGTAAGGTATATATAGGTATATAAACAGGCCTCTGCAAGAGTAAATGAGCGCAAAAGTGGAGAAAATCTCTCCTAAAATGAACATGGCAAGCTATGAAAGCTGCTCCTTTAAGCTATTCCTATTAAAAATTGTTTATTAAATACAAAATTTGGTTTTATACTTGTTACAAGCATATGTTTTTACTGTAACTTTACAATTAAATTTAAAAAAGCAAGGTAAATAAGATCAAATAACGTCTTATTTTGTCCATTCAGAAAATGTTTAGCTTCAGTAAGTCTAAAAAATTTTTAACGAAAAAAGGCAACAGAGCTATGTATGCTTGTTTCAGTTTATAAGGTACTTCAATCATTGATCTAAACATATGAAATGTAACATAAAATTGAATATTTCCATTTTTCCATATAGTTAAACTTTAACTTTAAATATTTCATAACCTTTAATATTTCAATTTCTCTAAGTGCACATGTCTTAAATGAACAAACAACCAAAAAGTTTGGCTTTCAAACTCTGCAAATTTCAGAAATTTTTCTTGTATCATGTTTGTATACAATATAGAGTTGTTATGATTTTTTGTAAGATAGTCTAGTGTTTCTGCAAAAAACTTTTGATTTGCAATGGCCAATGTTTCTGTCACATTTTTAAGAGGTGTAATTTATGTACATAATGTGACAGAGTTCTATTTGGTAATGAAACATTAATGCTGTCAAGTTTTTCAGTTTTAAAACTAGATAATAAAATCAAATTAAACTTTTCATTTTGTATTTTGCATAGTAAAAAAATTGCAAATCAATTTGATATCCCTTACACTTGAGAAAATAATTTAAAAATTATGCAGCATAGAACTTGCAACATCAGAACATCTGTTTCCAACACTTTCATCATAGTAATAAAAATATAATTTTTGAATTGAAAGTATATTAGTGTTAAAAAAATAAAACAGGTATTGTCTTGAGTAGTATACATATTGGTTTCAAACGTTTAGGCATTTTTTTTTTTTTTTGAAATTTTAGCAAATTTCTTCACAATTAAAAAAATCAGAATCAGAATATTATTGAGTTCATTTTCTACTTTTTTAGGGTGCAAAAGGTTATTTATGAATAAAAATAAAAGTTGAAATAATTCAAGAAAAATTTTTTGTAGTAAAAAAAACTTATTTTATATATATATAAAGCAAGTAAACATTGGACAACAGTGGTTGTTTTAAAGTTACAAAAACTTGTTATTTTACCTATTATGTATAAACTTATTTGTTCATTATCTCATAATGGTTTTTTTGGAGTGGATGAGTACATTTCTCTTTTATACCAACGATGTATATATATATATATATATATATATATATATATATATATATATATATATATATATATATATATATATATATATATATATATATATATATATATATATATATATATATATATATGTATATATATGTATATATATATATATATATATATATATATATATATATATATATATATATTATACACATAGATATATATTTTTTTAAGTTTTGAAAAAGATTACAAAAAAAGACTTTAATGAAATTGCTGCATCTTCAACATTGAAAATGATTTTTTCTGGAAAAGTATAGTTTTAATAGTTTTTAATCTTAATTTATTAAAACAGATAATAACTTGTTTAAATAATGTTAAAAGTGTAAGGTTATATTAAATTTTTATGGTGTACTATCACTATATGGTATCAAGATAAAAAGATTTAAATTTCTTGCAAAATTAGTTTCACCACATAATGAAATTCACCACAAAGTTTTGGTATGATAGGAAAAGCTTATAATTTGGTGATTGGTTGCCAGTTTTAATTAAATGTTCAATATACTTGTGCACTTAATTGACTTTTTTATTTTTTAGTTGCATAGTTATAGGCACAATATATACAAAGAAGGAGGCTCCCAAAAAAGTAAAGACTGTGTTATTATAAAATATTAGTGCAAAAAAATTAAATTATTATGTTAACAAAATTTTATAATTTATACTTAAAGTAATAATGTTTAAGTATTAATTTATATTTCTAGTTTGTATTTAAATTTATTTTTTGTAAAATTAGTAATTTTTTTTTTTTTTTTGTATTAAAAATATTTAAAGATATTTTATTTTCACTTCAGAAAATATGATAAATTTTGAAAATAGATCAAATTTGGTTGAGCTGTTGTCCGAGGATCAATCCAACTTTTTATATATGGCATTAGGATCAAATTTTCGTGAAACCAAGGTATGATTAAGTATACAATTAAGTTACCAATATGTTTCAATAGTTGTATATTTTTTATCTAATTTTTTTTCAGTACAATGATTACATCTATAAGGTTATTGTTCCTGAATGTATTGTAAGTCTTTTTGCTAAATTTATGCAATGGTCCAGAATTCAGGTAAGAAAGTCACGTTTAAAATATTTTTATATATAATAAATAGATACACCTTAAAATACTTCTCTTTGTAACATTTGCAACAAAGTTTCTCACTTTGTTATATTTGGAACAATTGTTTTTTCATAATTTGATATTATTTTAGGTGTTTATGTTAAAAAAATTATATTTTAGACTGAAGTTTTTTTGGAAAAGTTTTTTTCTGCAAGGTTAGATTAGAATAATTCTTCTATTTATTTAGTTACAAAAAATGTGTAATTATTTTATTTACATTAATTTGCGCTTTTGCTAAATGTTTAAGATATAGTTTTTTTTATATATATTTATAAAGGAATAAACCTTTGGAAATTAAACCAGCTTCCAAGGTGTCAAATGAAAGGTAGATATACTATTTATAACTTTTGTTTTTCAAACCAATCCTATTAATTTATAATATTATTTATTTTATAAACCTTATTTAATTAAGCATGAAAAGTGAAATAATGAGAGCTCTTGAAAACGATGATTTCCTGGCTGCATCAACAGTATTTATAAATTTGATATTTAGTTATATAATTTTATATATACATTTTTCAATTTAGTAAATGTAGGTATGAGTGTTTATATATATATATATATATATATATATATATATATATATATATATATATATATATATATATATATATATGTTTTTATTAAAAAAAAAAAATATTGTTGTTGTTGTTTTAAAAGGTCATTTCAAAACTGAAAGCTTCTGCCATAAATAAAGGCTCAAAAGAGGTTAAAACTCGCAGAAAAGTTAAATGTCCTCAATGTTATAAGTGAGTATATCTTAATAAATATTTTTTTACTGTAAAAAAAAGATAATGATAATAACTCTTTCATTAAGTTGTATGAAGTTATAACAAAGTTGTACTTAGTTTATACTTAGTTATACAAAGTTCTAGCAAAGTTAATACAAAGTTATTTAGGTTCTTAATAAAAGTAATGAAAGTAGTTTTCATAAATATTATATAAAGATTACAAAATTTGATACATTAAATTTAATACATATTAAGTATTGTTTTGTATAGTAAAAAGTATATAAGTTTTGTCTCAGTATTAAAACATCGATATATAATAAGATATAAACTAAATTTTTTTTAGTTATTATCTACTTTCATTAAGCTTAATGTATTTTTTTATTGTTAGGCAAGTGGCACATCTAGACAGACATTTAATGTCTAAAAAACATGTCTGGGATCGGATAAAAGCAAAAAACGCTAGAGTAGATTTTGATCTCAACTTACCAAGAAAAGTGCTCTCACCTTCTAAAAGACAATCAAAGATCCGTCAATACAAAAAACAAATATGTGGTTTTTCTAACTGCCTGAAAGAAGTTAAAAGATTAAACAATCATCTAAGACAGTTTCATGGTTTGAAAACAAAAGAAGAAGTTCAAAGAGCAACTATGCTTGCAAGACCTGTTCTTGAAATTAGTGATAAAGAGTCAAATGACGAGTCAAGTTCTGATGATTCTTCATTTACAGACGATGAAGTATTATTAGAAAATAATTTCACTAAAGCCATTCATAGCGACAGCAATTTCTTGGCTTCGGACAGTGAGGATGATGATTGGCTTGGTATTCAATATCTTCAAAAGAGATTAGAAAAGTGTTCTGAAGATCATATTGGCCATGATCTTAGAAGTAAAAGAGATATGTCACCAACTAAAGAAGATTCTGAAAGTTCATCTGTGGACTTTGAAGATGGTGAGCAGATTTTTTACATGGCTTCATCTGAAGAAGAACAATTTTTAGATGATTTTGTAATTTGGCTGCAAAGTCCAGATGGTGGGATCAAACCTGAGCGTACAGCTAAAAAACATAAAAATGTAATTATGGGTGTTGTGCGACATGCTGCAGATGATGACATTAATTACAAGCATCTTTCTTGCACTTCTTTTTTAAACTCATGGATGTTGAAAATGCAAAGTGAACAGAAACAACCTGGAACAATTAAAACTTATTTAGGTTCGATACAAATATTTTTAGATTTTTGTATTTTGAGACAAAGAAATGATATCATTACTAATGATGAGTATGTGAAACTAAAAGTTTTAATTAAACAATGGATGCGTACCTTATGGAAAGGCATTCAAGAAAGGCAGTATGAGAAAGATTTAGAAGATTTTCACAACTTTCCATCTGAGCAAGAAATCATTCAATTTGATGCTTCAGATTATGTTAAAAATGCAAAGAAAATTTTAAAAAGCTGCAATAACAGTAACTTTGTTTTAAATAAGTCTAATTATTGTTTAGCCAGATCATATTTATTAACCTACATACTATTCAATAATGCATCAAGGCCTGGTGCAATTGCAAATATGACAATTGGTGAATTTAGAAGAGCTCTTCATAATGCTAGCGGCTATACAATTAGTGTTAAGAAACACAAAACAAGCTACAAAGGACCTGCTAACATAGCAATGACTGTAGAACTGTACAATGAAGTTGCAGTTTACATACAGTTTCTTAGGAATAAGCTTGAAGGTATATCTCATCCAACTGATAAGGAACCTGTATTCCTAAGTTTCAGTGGTTTAGCTATGGATTCATCAATGATATCCTCGCAGTTTACCCTATTTTGGAACCGTGCTTTGGGCAAAAAGAATTCAGATTCTTCTGCAATGAATCCAACCCTTGTGAGGAAATACACTACAACTAAAGTCCATAGTAAATTTCCTCATTTAAAGCAAAAAACAGCACAACACTTGTGCCACAGCTTGAAAGTTGCTGAATCAAATTATGCATTGTATGACACACGAAATTCTGCATCAAGCACATGTACTGCATTAACTTCTGTACAAAGATCAACTGATGGAGTTTTTAAAAATGTTGCTGATAAAGTAGACACCACTATGGACTTGTTTAATGATGAGATAAACAAAGGTTTGATTACTATTGCCGATGTAAGAAAAAAGATTTCAGGTACAGACAGTGATTTGAAGAAAGTCTTGGATAAAGTAAGACATACAATCCGTAAAAGAAATATAACTGCAGGATCCACACCAAATGTTGAAAAGGTTCAATTCTCAATAGAGCCTAGAATTAAAGCAATCGAAGAAAAAGATGATTTTGCAGGGAAAAAAAAGAAGAAAGATGAACCTATAAGAAAGTTATATAATTTTCGAGATAAAAAAGAAAGCAAAATAAATGTAAATGATGAATTTTTCGAAAGCACAGATGATGTTAAAACTGATGATTTTTCTTACTTAGATTATATTGCACCATCTCCAGAAGTCGCGTTCAAAAGAACAAGAAAAGAATTTGCTGAAGATGATAATCGGCTTATATACAAATATCTATCATCAATTATATTTTCAAATGAACCTATTGTTAAAAGTCAGTTTACTTCATTATTAAAAAGTCAACCAGAATTAGTTCAGCTTGTGAAGCGGTTTGGGGTTCAATCATTGATTGTAAAGATGAGAACTGAAAGACAAAAGAATTTCAAAACATTATAAAATATTATTAGTATTAAAGTATAATAAAATATTTTCTGTTTGCCTTTATATTATGGTTGTTAAATATTGAAGTTTACTTTTAAATTTTAAATATAATACTACAATAAACTTGAAGCATTATTTTATACTATTTTATTAAGTTTTTCTGTGTGTTTAGTAGAAGAGGTTATTTTATGAATAAAGTAGAAAATATTTTTGATATGTTTTGATATGTTGCTTAAGTTACTGTAACCAAAGTTACAGTATATGTAAATTAAACTTAAAGTAAGTTTAACTTACATATAATTTACATTTAAGTTAAACTAACATATATATATTTAATTTAAAAAAATTAAAGAATAATAATTTTAAATAATTAATATCATTAAATCAAATTATTATTTTTAATCAAATTATCATTTAGTTATTTAATAATCATTAAGAATTGCAGAATACCAAAGTAACATTTAACAAGGTAGCAAGTATTTGTTTGAGCTTTAATAGGTTTAATTTGTTAATATAGTTTTTAGCAGTTTTTTGCAATCGCTGTTTAATTTGAATAATTTATTATTTGATTTTTTTCCTTTTTTAAACAGGTAGCATTAATGTGATGAGAGTCTATCAGTATTGGTGTAATAGCATTGGTGTGATAAGAATCTATCAAGTTTAAAAGACAAATAAAAAACTCCTTTAAAATTAATTTTTGTGTAGCTTATTTTTTTCTGAATTAGTATATATATATATATATATATATATATATATATATATATATATATATATATATATATATATATATATATATATATATATATATATATATATATATATATATATATATATATATATATATGCATATGTATAGTTTAATATTTTTTTATTTATTTAGTTATCTAGAAGCATTGCAAGGTATATATAAATAGATGAAAAGGTATAACCTAAATATTCTAGGCAAGCTGTACAAAATTGATTTACGAGTAGAGCATAATAGAAAACAGGAAAGCACATGCTTTGTAAAAATCATCTTTACAATTCAAGGCAATTCATTATTTATTTTATAATTTTTTTTTCAATTTGTACTTTATTACTATATTAATAAATGCTGAAAGCTATAATTTTTGTCATTAATGTTGTCACACCTTTACTTATGAAATATAATCATTTAAATTGATTCTATTGGCACATGATTTTGTTCCAAGTTTAATGGTTCCAAAATATGGTCTTTTTTTTTTCGGACACTTTATTCTCTTCTTCAACACACTTTGCCATTCATTAAAAACTGCAATAAAAAACTCGATGCACTTGTTATCTGGCTTTTCTCTAATCCAAATCCAATAAAGTAATCTGATGATTTCGCAAGGATCTTATAGGTTCACTAGGTGTTAATAGTTTAGAATGTAGATTCATTTTTGTTGTAGCCACAGAAAAAACACAATACAAACAGCAGCAAAAGCACATGGCTGAGTTACTAACTAATTGAGAAGACATTCAAAGAATTTTGCTACGATTAACTTTTCTATCGTTAAAAATAAAAATTTTTTTTAGCCAAACATTTACAAAAGTCTTGAAGTCTTTTATAAATACATTTTTATTTTGTCCCGCATTTAAGCCAGCACAGTTAATAATAGTTAGCGATAACGTATAACGAAATCTGGCGCAAATTCCTTTACTGACTTTGCCAAATTACAAAACAATTTCGCTATTTAATTCGGGGTACCTTTAAATTAGTTTTTTAAGTCAAATTTTTTATACAACAGTAAAATAGTAAATAATACTGTGTAAAAATTGAAATTGTTACGGAATATTTTTGTTAACTTGTTTTAAAAAAATGCTTAATAAAGACGGTAAAAACGGATATTTTGGCATTTTTTGTTGTGACCCTAAAGTTTTTTATTAAAAAAAAAATACTTCGTATGTATTGTTTTTCTTAGTACAAACCTCAATTTAAAAGTTGCGTGATAATTATAAAATTTTTTGTGAATGAGACACCCTAGTCCAATTTTTAATAACAAAAAGTTTTCTTCTAAATGGAAAAAAAAAGAAGTGCGTGTTGAATTGTTTCCAAAAAAAAAAATACGCGTAGTAATTTCCAAATAATTGCGCTTTATTTATACAGATAAAATGAATTTATTGTCACATAATTTTGTTAGTATTTCAGTCGCTTTAATTGTGAAAATTATTTAATTGATGTAGATATATAAAAATCGTTTTATATATCCATATCAATTATGATATAGATATATAAAACTAGAAATCACTGTTTTAAACAATATAGCTGGAATGTAAATACCAAGTTGTCTGGCTTCAACTATAAAGGTTTTATGCAAACCAATATTTATAAATAATTGAAATATGAATATTGAATTGCATATTTAGAATTAGGACAACCACAAAAAATCTTACCCTGTGCTCGAGTTATATTACAAAATTAGATACGCCAAAAATTTCTGGCTCAAAACCAAGAAACCTCAAGTTCTATACCGGCACCTGCCAGTTCTGAGATAAGACCGTTAGTTCTTCTTAAACACCTTTAAAGCGTTATTATAACGCTTGAAGGATGTTTAAAATTTGATTTTAAAGATGTAACATGCGAGTATGATTTTTAAATGAGTTAAGTATTGCAAGTTACAAGTAAAGATAAGGATTGTAGGATTTGAAAAAAAAAAGTTGTTTATTTAGCTAAAGCCGGGATCAAACCATGAACATTGAGTTCTAACTCAGGGTTCTTTTTAAGTCAAAGCTAATCAATGCTGCACGCTAAAAAAATAAAGATATATATTTAAGTTTTAATATCTTTAAGTCTTTTATAAGCCTTATGGCTCTTATGATACTTAGAAATGTATTAAAATGTGATTTGAAAAAAAATATATTTTGTAAAACTGATCAATTTGGTTAATTTAGTATTAAAATCATTCAATGAAAGCATTTAGTATATTTGCACTATTTAAAAGTAGAAACTTATATTACATTAGATTGATTAAACAACCTTTAAGGCCCCTCTGTCTTTTTTTTTGCATAAAATAAAAAGTCAAGCAGATTTTTTTGTTTTCAAATTAAAAAGAAAATTTAAAATGAAGGTACAAAAGGTCGGTCGCAAAACTCTAAGGCCCTCTTCCCCCTCCCTTACAGTTCGGGCTTGATAGTAAGTATAAAACCTAATAATTAAATTTTTTAGGTAAAATATACTAGTTGCAAACAGTAAAGTGTGTTTGATATTTGTTAATAGTCAGTTAAACCTAAAAATATCAAAAATTTTCAATAACTAATTTTTTAAAAAAGTGCGCCCTTATGTTACTAAAATCAAGAAATTTGTATAATAAAACATATAATGAAAATTTCAATTAAAAAGTAATACCTATATTAATTTATATAGTATAATAGCAGAAATAAAAAACTTCATTAAAATATTTAACTACTTGCGCTTATATGAACAGAAATAAATAGGACATTAATTTCTCTTTTCCTACGATTGCAACTGAAAAGTTTTAACAAAATCGAACCGATCAAAGACATTTCAGTAACTTCCCTCAAGATAATGCGCGGAAAAAAAAAATACAAGTAGCAAAAAAAATTTAGGGAACTAAAATATAAAGAGTGGTGGAACTATGTTATTTTTAGGGGGAAATTACTTGGTTTTCAGAAACAGTTGTTGTTTTTTGGCGAAGTTTTCATATAGCGAGGGGAATTATGTTTGGCCCTCATGTTACGCAAGCCGTAAAAACTAGTAAATAAAAAGTTAATTTTGTATGCGTAAAATATTTTTAAGTTAAAAAAATACTTTTAAATAACAAATACCTATAATTTTGCAGCAATTAAAAAAAAAAATTGTTTTAAATAACGTTTTTACGCTTCTCTTGTCTCAATGTCAAAATTCGTAACACTAGGGCTCTTCCGCAAAAGTTATAGTAGTAGTAGTAGTAGTAGTAGTAGTAGTAGTAGTAGTAGTAGTAGTAGTAGTAGTAGTAGTAGTAGTAGGAAAGTCACAAACTTTTTTTAATGTTTTTTCTTTTTAAAATTCTTTCTTTTTTAAAAAAGTTTGTGTTAAAAGTTTATAAGAATGAGTTTGTCAATAATAATGTTGAAAGTTCTCCTGTATATTTTTGTATACATAGAAAACACACAGCTTTCCTCGTGAATTTAATTTTATTAGGTCTTGTTATTAAAAAAAAGGTTATTATTAATAATCTTTTATAAGAACGAGATCAATTTCATTACGCAAAGCCTAATTCATAACAAGCTACAAGATTTATTGCGTAATTCTAAACAAGTTACACGACTTATTAGGCCGGGTGAATAAAAATCAGCAATTGCTTTTTTTCAGTAATTGGTCAGCTTTACGTGAAAAAAACTTTAGGAGTTTTGGTAAAGTTTTTATTCGCGTAAAGCTGAACAACTACTAAGTAAATTGCTTAACTTTACGTGAATAAAAATTTGAGCAAAGCTCCTAAAGACCAAATACTGAGTAAAAGCAATTGCTCATTTTTATTCACCCGGCCTATTGCCTAATGTATGTCTAGTTATGAATTTATTTTTCATAAAATATTTAATCTCTTCCATTTTTAGTTACACTTCATTATCTTCCTTTCTTTTATTAACCTAACTTTTTTATTACTTCCTAATTTGCAACAACCTACAAAACAACGGCTATATAAACGTCGTTTTTCAACATTTATTTTAGTATTCTCTCCTTGGTAACACTATATAGAAAAATTTTATGTTTAAAGAAAAAAAAATTGTTATTTTAACTGTACTTATTTAAGGTGCTTTTCAGCAAAATCTTATAAATTGAATATCTCCTTCAGATAAAATTAAAAGATTTTTTTATTTTGCCAAGCTAATCTAGCATATGTATATAATCATTCTTCCAAAAGGGTTTTTTGGGAACCGCTGTAAGTATTAAACATGATTTTTACAAACCGATTACAGTGCGGTGTTCTTTTCAGTCATTTTGATTTTTAAAAAAATTATTTTGGGAGCTAATTTTATATAAATAATATTCACCGAAACGAGAATTACGATGCATAATGCTTATTTGATAAAAACTTACTTGATTGACATTTCAGATTTTATTTTAGACAGTATTGATGATTTTAAACAATTGAAAACAATGACACATGCAAAATGATGTTGTAACCATTGCTATATTACTTAAGACCAAAATAAAAAAGCTAGTCAGGGCAGCTGAAGACTTTTTTTCAGTTGTTAAGGTACTTCATGAATCTCCACGAGCCACAAGGGAGGAACATTTAATCAGGAAGTTTACGCCTCCTTCCTTATCAACGTCGCTTATTAGGCTAGCGGTAACATTAGACCTCCAACCTCTTAAACCTTTTTGTTCTGTGCCAAAACTCTAGCCACTGCATGACCCAGAACTCTAACCACTGCGTGAGCCATACCTCTAACTAATGCGTCATTGCTGCTAAAACGTTGAAAAAAAATGGCATGTTTCTTTTAACTAGTTTACACTGTTATTACGATTTGTATATATATATTTGTAAAGTAGTTTTAATAGTTTATTGTAAAACGACTAACTTTGTAAACTAAAAAAAAAAAAATTCTAAAAGGAATATCATTTTCGAAAAAAATAAAAATTCATTTTCATAATAATACCCATTCGAAACAGTAAATTTTTTATATTATTGCTTAAATCTGCCATTTTAATTTAAACTTAAGATGTATGTTATAAACAGACTTCATTTAATTTTACAGGCTACTGTACTACGGCCAGTAGCAAATTATAATCTAGTAGCAAATAAAATAATCTAGTTGCAAATAAAATAATCTACTAGCAAATAAAATAATCTAGTAGGAAATACTTTGTTTTAAAAGTTATACCAATTCAGAATTGAATATTTTAGAAGAAAATGAAACCATTAAACAACCGATCGAGTTTTTCAGAATTCTCATAAAAATGTTCCAAAAAAAAAATAGTCTAAAAAATAAAAGCCTTATAAAATGTTGTTTAACATTAGTGGATGAATTCATAGCTTTTCCTTAAAGTACCCAGGGCCGGGTTATGCACTACTTGGCCTTCCGGCTCTTTAGGCCTTCTGGCCCCTGCTGGCCTCATAGTATTCAAATAAAAAAATCTTTGTATTTGTTGCTCTATGGCTTTATAGTGTATTTTCTTTTCAAGTCTTGCTTGTAAACCAAAGTAGATTCCAGACATATTGCTGGCATTGTCGTTCGACTGTCCACGGCAATTTTGTAGATTGCAAAACGCGTGTAGATCGCTCTGATCTTACTTTTTAAGACGATTTCAAGCATGGAAATTGCAAAATGATTATGAATGGGAATGAACGCAAAGAACCACTCAACTGGTTTTCCGTTTTGTACATATTGGGAGTAGAATCAACAATGATTGAGAAATATTTCGCAAATTTGATTTCACTAATTAAGAAATTATGCTTAAAGTAAATAAAAAAATTATATTCTAATAATTTATTTAAGGATGATTATATTACCTGTAAATTCCATAACATCGGCGGCTATTAAGTGTATAAGTTCTTTGCAAATGTCTTTAAATAAGTACGAATGCAGCCCTTTCTTTTGTTTCCATAATTTATCAAGTATTGGGCGAGAAAAAGGATCAAATTTTACTAATAGCTCAATGCATCCAATAAAGTTTCCGTTGCGTATCGATCCTAGTTTTTAGTCTCATCCGCGGAGTGATAATCCTCTGAGAATGAACAATAAATTAAATATCAAACTTTTTTAAATTTTATTTTTTCACCATTATTTTCTTAAACTTTTTCTAAGTTTCTATTTTCCCCATTATGTTTGAACTCGGAAGTTCTTTCAAGTCGTTAAAAAATTAAAACGTCCAGTTTGCGATAAGCCGTACGCGCTGTTATTACAAAGATTAAAAACCTCTGGTATATGAAAAGAAGTCAAGGATAGAGGCCAATAATAATTTTTATTTCAAATTATATATTTCTTAAAAATTCACTTAGATGCTCTGGCCCCTTTAACTCCGTGGCCTCCCAACACGTGTCCAGTGTGTCTATTGGCTATACCGGCACTGAAAGTACCTGAAACGTTTATTCCTTCCACTCTTTACTCTATGATTTAATTAAGTTGAATAATTTTTTTTTTCTTAGTTTTGTTTTTTTAGTTTTCATTTAATATATTTCAATAATATAGTTTACATTTTTATCTTTATAACTTGTTAGTAGTGATTACTGATTCTTTCGACCTCTAAAATTTGTTGCTAATATAAAATGTTTACGACCTCTGAAATTTGTTGCATTTATAAAATGTTTACGACCTCTGAAATTTGTTGCATTTATAAAATGTTTACGACCTTTGAAATTTGTTGCATTTATAAAATGTTTACTTGCAGATATTGAGTGCTTTTTCTTGTAGAAACTTACTATATATTTTACTTGACTAAAATAGAGTTTATCATTGTTATTTACGAAATTGTTTAATCGGTAAGTATTTCGGTAAGAGGATCCATTTAATCAACTTTCTATTGCTTTTTTTTCAATATTATGTGTAATTGTATTTCGAATTTTTGTATGTTTCGAGTATTCTGTGTTAATAACTTTTTATTTGTGTTTATTAACTTCTATTGCATTTTTTTATATATTTTTACATACATACATACATACATACATACATACATACATACATACATACATACATACATACATACATACATACATACATACATACATACATACATACATACATACATACATACATAAATACATACATACATACATACATACATACATACATACATACATACATACATACATACATACATACATACATACATACATACATACATACATACATACATACATACATACATACATACATACATACATACATACATACATACATACATACATACATACATACATACATGCATACATACATACATACATACATACATACATACATACATACATACATACATGTCGACATTCCACTCAGATTTGTGAAAAGAAGTATGCCATTTTTTTCAGCACTCTTGCGGTCAGTTTAACTTGATATGTGATCTGTAACTACTTTTTGGATTACCTTATAATGGAAAAGCCTTTAAATGTTTGTTGAATGTAATAAAAAGATAACACTTTGGCTACAGACTTTAGTCAAAAGTGTGAACTTAACAACAATAATACAATAATTCAATCAGAATAATTTAAGTCAAGTAAAAAATAAACAAAATTAGCAAATCAAAAACTCTGTTTTTTAATTATTAGCTGTTTTCTTTAATTATTTATAATAATTTGCGATAACTTACTTTAAGCCTTGAAAACATTAATGTTTTCTGTGGTTTCACAACACAGTGGGTTTACTACGGCCGTGGCGCAGTTGTTAGAGCGCTTGCTTTATAAGCACGAGATCCAGGTTCAAAACCAGCCTTGGATATATTTTTGCGTCACGGTAAGGAAGGAGTCGTGAACTTCCTTTGTTAAACGCACTTCCGCGGTGCTCTGTGACAAGACCGTTAGGTTTTCTTGTGGCACCTAAATAACAAAAAAAAAACGTTGGTCAAAATAGTAAGAATAGTGGTAAAAATAGTATTAAAATAGAGTTTAAACTTAAGAATAGTATTAAAATAGAGTTTAAACTTAAGTATAGTATTAAAATAGAGTTTAAACTTAAAAATAGTATTAAAACAGAGTTTAAACTTAAAAATAGTATTAAAACAGAGTTTTAACTTGAGAATAGTTTAAAAATAGAGTTTAAACTTAAAAATAGTATTAAAACAGAGTTTAAACTTAAGAATAGTATTAAAACAGAGTTTAAACTTAAAAATAGTATTAAAACAGAGTTTAAACTTAAGAATAGTATTAAAATAGAGTTTAAACTTGAGAATAGTATTAAAACAGAGTTTAAACTTAAGAATAGTATTAAAACAGAGTTTAAACTTGAGAATAGTATTAAAACTGAGTTTAAACTTGAGAATAGTATTAAAATAGAGTTTAAACTTAAAAATTGTATTAAAAAAAATCAAAAAAAATCAAAATCAAATATATTTGAAATAAATTATAACATTTCAAGGAAATTTACAATAGTACAAGTACTAATATAAAGTAAATACCTCAATATACAACGTAACGTTATATTCAATGATGAAAGTAATAATAATAACTGTTATTAATAATACTAATAATAGCAATATTAACAATAATAGTAATAACAATAATAGCAATAATAATAGTAATAACAATAATAACAATGATTGTGATAAGAATAATAATAGCAACAACAACAACAAAAATAATAATTATAACAATAATAATAATAATAGTAACTAAATAATAACAATTATAATCCCGACGGGCATTTGTTTTTAAAAGTTACGTTCTAAATGTATTTTAAATGTCTTTTAAACGTTTTTTGCGTAAGAATGTTTAGAAGACGTTTAAAAGACATTTAAAATACATTTAGAACGTAACTTTTAAAAATAAATGCCCGTCGGGATAAGAAAAGAGTTTCATAAATAAAGACAATAACAGCAGCAAAAAAATTTAGTAAAGAGTGATGGCAACAACAACGATTTAGTACGAAGTAGAATAGTTGAGAAATAGAGAATTTTTGAATGAAAAGAGATAAATAGATAGATAAATAAAGAATGCCAACCCATTCGTACTAAGATTAATAATATTAGTATAGATAGTTTAATAATAAAGTTTAAAAATGGCAGATAAAAAACCAGAGAAATTAGATGTAGATAGATAAGTAGAGAATTTCAAAATGTTAAAAATATCAAATTAAAAACTGAAGGATTACGAATTGACATATCTAGTAAAGAATGTCAATATTAGTTGGTAGAAATATTTAATTGTATTTTTTTAATAGATAATTAAAAAGCTTGATTTTGAATTCAGAGATTGAATTAAGAGATTTTAGATCAGGAGGTAGTTTGTTCCATGAGCTAATACATTGATATTTAATGGATTTATTTCCATATTTAGCAGATTAATGTTTTGGAATAACTACTGATGGAGCGAAGAGGATAGTGACAACTTGTAATTGAAAAGAAATTGTTGAATGATAGGGGAAGGTTTTTGTGATGATAATTCCAGACAAATAGGCAGTTGAGGAATACCACAAGGTCGCTTATTTTTAATATTTTGGAGATTAGGTATAGTATATTAGATTTAGAGTTATTATACTGAAAATATATTATTTTCAAGGCTTTATTTTGGAGATGGGACAACCTTAAAATGATTTGTTTATGGGATTGTCCCCATACTTGACATGCATATCTTAGATGGGACCCGAAAATAGCATGATAAATATTTAGCAGAGTTTCTAGATTAACATAATGGCGGACTTTGGCTAGCATTCCATTAGATCTCCTGAGTTTCATTGCTAAGTCATTCAGATGGCCTTGAAAAGAAAGATTAGAATCAATTTTAATCCCAAGATATTTAATAGAGTCTAAAGGATAAATTTTTTGTCCACTTAGTCTGAAATTTAATTGCTTTTTAATTGGTGCCAGATTGGATTTAAAGATGATAAGCTCTGTTTTGTTAGAATTAAAAGAAAGTTCATTAGAATGAAGCCACTGAACAAGGTTTCCAAGATCATGATTAATATGTTTGTGGATTTTTTTAAGTGATTTGTCAAACAGTAACATGTTAGTATCATCAGCAAAATGGTAAGCAGTTGCAAATTTAAAAGAAGTATTCAAGTCATTAATAAAAAGAAGAAAAAGAAGTGGTCCTAAAACTGAACCTTGTGGGACGCCATTTGAGCAATTCTGTAAATCAGATTTAGTGCTATTAATGGAAACAAACTGTGTTCTATTTTTGAGACATGAAGTAAACCATTTTAGCGGGATGCCTCTGATTCCGTAGTATTCTAATTTTGTGAGAAGGATGGAGTGATCCACAGTATCAAATACTTTCTGCAAATCTACAAACACCCCTTTTATTACCTTTTATTATTGTATTACCTGTTTATTATCTAGAGCTCTTCTAATCTTCTCAGTAATTTCAATAAGTGCAAGGGTTGTAGAATGTTTGCTTCGAAATCCATATTGATGCTGGTACAAGCATTTAAATTTATCTAGAAACTTGTATAGTCTGTTATGCATAGCCTTCTCAAAAAGTTTGCTTAGGTTGGAAAGAAGGGAAATGGGTCGATAGTTAGAAAAGTCTAGTAAGGAGCCTGCTTTATAAATTGGAATGACTTGAGCTACTTTAAAAACATCAGGGAATTTGCCATTTTTAAAAGAATTATTTATCATAATGCTAAGAGGTTTAGAGATTATGTGAGAGGTAAGTTTAAGAAAAAATGGAGGCATGCTATTAGGTCCATAACTTTTATCATTTTTAAGAGTATTACTAATAAGACTAAATACCTCATCTTTACTAACAGGATCAATAAAGAAAGAATTAGCATTAGGAAAATTAAGAAAGTCACTATAAGTATATTCTGGCATAATATTGGCATAATATTATTGAGTAATTTTTCACGAATAGAGACAAAGTAGTTATTAAATATATTCGAAACAGTGGCATGGTCTGTGATAATATTTTCATTCAGATTTAACTGAGTAGGTGTTTTATGTAATGATCCTTTAATATTTATGATATCTTTTATGCCTTTTCATGTATTTTTTATGTTGTTTATGTTGTTATTAAAATAAGTTATGTAGTATGATTTTTTACTACTTTTTAATAAGTTGCTAATTTTATTTCTATAGAATTTAAATTTTGTGAAAAGCTCATTTTTAGTATTAATGTTTTTACATCTTACAAATTTTTTGTAGAGTTTGTTTTTTACAGAGATAGATTTAAGTAAGCCTTTAGATATCCAGGGTTTAGATTTTAGTTTGATTTGATTTTTAGTCAAAGTTTTATAGGGGGCCCATTGGTCTAGAATCATATTAAATGATTTTAAAAAATTATTGATGGATTCATTAATATTGTCCTCTTTTTTAATTATAAGCTCCCAGTTGATTTTAGAAATTTCTATAATAAACTTGTTAGGGTCAAATTTTTTTAAACATCAGTAGTAGGAAAATGCCGGTTCTAGCTCATTTTTATTATCATTTCTCCCTCATTTTCATTTTTAACCATATTTTCAACCATATATTTTAAAAAATATAGGGTTCATTTCTAACCATGATGTGAATAATTATTACAACTAAGAAATAATTTTTCAAATTTATATAAATTTGAAAAAATCAATTTTTTAAAATCAGAGTCAATTTCATTTCTTGCTGTGACGTCATATGACTTTTCTTGCTGTTTCTATCACAGATTGCTCTTGTGCGCATGCGCTGGGATTTAGAAATACTTTATTATATCTATTATTCCTTCTAATATTTCTATTAAATAATCTGCTTTTAACTTTAATATTTCTACATTTTCATCATCACATATTTTTAACAACATATCTCTTGTTGATATCATTTCACTATCTAATATTAATAATTCTGGTTTTATTAATTCTAATAATTCTTTTTTATCAACATGATTATATATATTTTTTATTATTATCTTTATGTATTCTAATTCTGATTCTAGTTCTGATTTTGTTTCTTTACTGAATTTTTTAGATTTTAATTTTAAATCTTTACTCATTACTTCTATTCTTTTTTTTAAGTTTAAATATTCTGGATTAATTATTTTGTTTTGCATTTCGTTTTCCATTCTTTTTTATATACACAAGAAAATTATTTAGCTCATTTTTCTTGTTTTAATGCGCATGCGCCTAATTTTTTAATGTAAATATTCAAGTAATTTAAGATATCCTTTTCTTAAAGCAAATTCAATTGCCCAATCTGTACCTTTATATCCTATTGAATGTAAATATATAAGTACTTCAAGTTGTTTATTATCTGCAGCTAATTCAAATGCCCAATCTGTAACTTTATATCCTATTGAATGTAAATATTTAAGTACTTCAAGATGTCCTCTTCCAGCAGCAAAATTAATTGCTTGTTCTGTTTCTCTATATCCTATTGAATGTAAATATTCAAGTACTTTAAGGTGATCATTTTGAACAGCATTATTAATTGCACTATCTGTACCTTTATATCCTATTGAATGTAAGTATTTAAGTACTTCAAGATGTCCTCTTCCAGCAGCATAATCAATTGTTTGTTCTGTACCTTTATATCCTATTGAATGTAAATATTTAAGTACTTCAAGATGTCCATTTTCTGCAGCATTATTAATTGCACTATCTGTACCTTTATATCCTATTGAATGTAAATATTTAAGTACTTCAAGATGTCCATTTTCTGCAGCATTATTAATTGCTTGTTCTGTTTCTCTATATCCTATTGAATGTAGATATTTAAGTACTTCAAGATGGCCTCTTCTTGCAGCATAATTAATTGCACAATATTTACCTTTATATCCTATTGAATGTAAATATTCAATTACTTCAAGATGTCCATTTTGAACAGCATTATTAATTGCACTATCTGTACCTTTTTCTCCCAATTTAATTAATAATTTAATTAGATCAATTTTCCCTATACTTGCAGCGAAGTCAACTTTTTTATACCGATTTTCATATTTATACTTTTTTAATATTAAAGTAATATAATATAACTGAGTTGAAGGTTTTAATAAAAATTTATTATTCTCAAAATTATTTTCTAATTCCATTCTTTTTATATACACAAGAAAATTATTTAACTCATTTTCAATTTTTTTATTTTTGTAAAAAAAATAAAATAATAAAAGATTGTTAATTCTGTGTAGTCTCATAATCAAATACAACAACCTCATCTTCATCATCTTCATTATCATATTCAGTAGTTTCTGTAATTTCAGTAGTTACTACTACTGTAGTAACTTCTTCATCATCATCGTCTTCAGTCATTTCAATATCATTATCATCACTATATTCAGTAGTTTCTGTAATTTCAGTAACTTCAGTAGTAGTAACTGTAGTAACTTCAGAATCTTCAGTCATTTCAATATCATGAGTATTAATAATATTTAATTTTTCTTCTATTAATCTTAATCTTTCATCTATTAATTTTAATAATTCTTCAAGTTTATTTTCCATTCTTTTTATATACATAAGAAATTTATTTAACTCATTTTTAATTTTTTTGATTTAAAATATTATTACAAATAATAAAAATAAAAATGAATGATGATGAGATTAATAAAATATCTGAATTTCAAAAAGAATTTAAACTTTTTGAAGAAATATTAAAATTTGAGTTTGAAGAATCAGATTCTGAAGATGACACTTATTATACATCTGATGAAGCTACTTATTTTACATCTGATGATGAAGATGAAGTTAAAGAAAAACCTATAGTTCCAATTCCTTTAAAAACAGTTCAAATCATGGAACTGCATAAAGATAAGCTGAAATGGATTAATTATGTTCCAACTTATAATGTTATTAATGATGATTATCCTGCTATAGATAATACTTCTTTTAAAAAACATTACAAAAAAAGAAAATTTAGTTTTGAAAAACCATTTAATGTTGATATTAATTTTACTGAAGATGGAAAACCTTCAACAATTCATTTTGTAGAGAAACTACCCATTTTCTGTAAAAATATTTTAAATGATAATTTCTGCCCTTTTGGAAGAAAATGTAAATACAATCATGATATTCCTTATTGTAATACTGTAAAGGAAAGACTAATATGCACTAAATCTTCATGTCAATATAGGCATATTCATATTTGCTATGATTATCCTAAATGTAGGAATAAAGAGTGTAGATTATTTCATCCTAAAAAGTCAGAATTATCTAAATTAAGAAAAGCTAAAACTAAATTATGCAAATATATTCTTGATAAAAAAGAATGTAAAAATATAAATTGCAAATATGCTCATTCTAAAAAAGAAATTGAAGAAAATGTAGAAATTTGTCATTATACTCCATGTAAATTAGTAGAGAGTAAATTAAATAAAAATAAAAAAGGAGAAATAGAAACAATATATAAAAATAACAGTGATAAAACATGTTATTTTTTACATCAAGGTGAAAGTATTTTAAATTATATTGTTAGAACTTTAAAAAAATGAAAAAATATCATACTTTAAAAGTATTATATTTATAGTGATCTAAAAAAATCTTTACATTTTAAAATGTATTAGAGAAGAATGTTTTTAGATTATGAAAAGCATGAAAAATATACAATAACTTTTAATATTAATTCAGATTTAGAACATAAAGCAATAAATGATAGACATATTAAAGTATTTGCACAAGAAAATTTTACAGTAAAATCAAATTCATATAATAGTATTTCTTTAATGTGTGGAGTTAAAATAGATAAAGGGCATGTAATGATTTCACTTGCAGAAAATTATAAACCAAAACTAAATTTACTAAATTCTGTTGTAATAGAGTCTACTGATGATATTAAAATAACTTTATATAATAACGATAAAAAAGATATAAACATTAAAAAAGGAGATTTGTTATGCTGTATTTCATCTTATAATGGTGTTTTTAATACAAATCATATATCACATAGAGCTGCTTTAGAACCTGATAAAAAAGTAGAAGCTAGATCTCAAAGTGATAAAGAATCTGTAAAATCTTTATTATCAAGTATAGGGGGAATAATTAAAGAAACTATATGTGATGAAGATAAACCTAGTATAGATAAATCTGACAATGCTCTATTTGATTTTGGTAAAAAGTGATTTAAAACAAATTTTTCTTTATAGAAAAAAGAAATGCAATGTAATAATGAATGTAAACAGCTTTATCCAGATCTTAACCAGTTTTCAGAAAATCCATCTGCACCACCACTATCTGATCAGAATTTTAGATTAGTTAAAATAAATGAAATTCAAAATAAGATAGAATGTGAAAGAATTAGAAGAGAGATCTTAAGTAAGAAATATCACAAATCTTTAAGAATAGTTTCAGCAGTTGATAATACATTACTAGCTAGCACAATGGCACTTGGAGCTGTTGGTATTGGTTTTTTAACAACAATAGTTGGAACACCAGTAGCTATTGGTTGTGAAATTGCAGCATTAGGTATGGGTGTATTATCATTAATAGGATCACAAGCTATTAAAAAATTAACGATAAAAGCAGAAAAGCATGAAAAGATTAAAGTACTAGCTGATGCAAAACTAAATACAATAAGTAGTCTTATTTCTAAAGCTATATCAGATCAATATATTGATGATGTAGAATTTAATATGATACTTTCAGAACTTGAAAAGTTTCAAACTATGACTGAGCAAATTAGAACAAAATCTAAAAATGATATAGATGAGCAGACTAAAGAGTCAATATTTAACAAAGGAATAGAAAAAGGCAAAAGTGATGTCATTGAAGTGTTAAATATGAGATTTAACAAAAATCAGAATATAGGAGTGATGAATAATACTCTTAAGAATTAAATAAAAAAACATATATTTTGTATTAATTGAACATATATTTTGTATTAATTGAACATATATTATGTATTACTAACATAATATATGTTGATTTAATCCCTTTAGGGATCTGAGAATCACATTGTGATTTAAAAAAAATTATTGCATATATAAAAATGTATGCAAAAGCTACAGATATTGATACAAGATTAAAAATAGCAAAAGAACTTGAGGGGCTAAAGAAAAGTGTATATCAAGATTCTATTAATGAAAAGTTAGGTTATGATGCTTTACAGACTAACTTTGTACAAACCAATAATAGATAGCCAATCTGGAATAAAAGAAGGTATATCTAAATTAGAAAATAAAGCTAATCAAATAGCTAATACTTTTTCAAGCTATCCTGCTTTACGCTTAGCTGGTTTACAAGCAGGAAATACTGGAACAAGAAATGAGATTGTTGCTATTTGTGATGAGTTGTTACGACAGGGTCAAATAGATGATGATGACTATAAAGCATTACAGAAAGCAATAACTTAAAATGAATTAAAAAAATTGTTTTATATATAAAAATGACAAAATACTATGATACTCTTATCAATCTTTCAGATAGTCAGAAAGAAAAAATTAAAAAACCAATTGAATCTGATACTAATGCTAGTACAAAACTATCATATGAAGATTTAAATGGTGAACACAAAATAGCTTTAACAGAGTCACAAAGAAACAGAATGAAAGCAGCCTATTTAAAAAATAAGGGTATAACACTTTCACTGAGTAGAGCACAACTTAAACATAATGCTAAAAAAAATGGTGGATTTCTACCTCTACTAGGATTAATTGGAAGTGTAATTGCATCAAAAGTTGTTCCGGCTATAGCAACAGGATTATTGACTGGAACAGCTGCAGCTGCTGTTATTAGGAGAAAATTCTCCATTTAAGAATATACCCTTATTAGGTCTTCTTCTTTAGATCACATCGTGATCCAGGCTTCGCTAAGTTTTGAAAGAACCAATGCTTCGCTAAGTCTTCATAAAAAATATATATATTTTTTTAAAAAATATATATTTATCGATTCCACAATGAAGTTGGATAATAAAATAAATCTAATCCACTTCTATACTTTCCATTTAATAAATCAGAAGATAAATCTATAACAACAAATCCATGCTTTTTTGACCAAGCTTCATTACAAAACTTTTTAAACTCATCTAATTTCATATCATTTGAAACATGGTCATTATAAATATGATTTACATTTTTAGAATCTTGTTTAAAAAAGCATATAAAATTTGCATTTTCTCTTATCGTTCTCCTAGGCAACTCAAAATAATTTTGCGCCAAGTAGAAACAATCTACATTGCTATGTCTTCCTCTTATATAGTACTTTTCACACTTGTTTTGCTTTGTTAATTGTAAATCATCGAATATCATTAAATTATTTTTAATACAGTTAAGATTTTCAGGTTCTGGTACATCCTCTGCTGTTTCAAAAAATTGACACTCTATATCTGTTTTATCTTTTAAATCTCTTGAAATGTTTTTAATAACAAACTCTGGACTTACATTGTTTTTATTTATTTGATCTTGCAACTTAAATAGTTCAAGAATAACTTCTTTTGGTAATTTATTTTCAAAAGAATTTTTTAATATTTTGTATTCAGGTTGAAAAAGTGACTTTCCAAAAACTTGTAAATGATTATAGTCTAGCCAACCAGGTCTTAAGAGCAAGTTTAATAATAATGTTGTCTTTCCACAACCTGATTTTCCAACAATAATACCTCTTATACTTTTAGGTAATAGCTCATTATTATGACGTTTACTTTTATTTACATTCCATGATAAATCTATAATTTCCATTTTTTATTTATGAAAAGTATTTTTTAAATAGATTTGTGTTAAATAAATTAAAATACATATATAAAAAATGTACTGCGTTAAATGTAAAAACAAAACAGATACACTCAACTTACAACATGCTGTGAGTAAAAACAAAAGAAATATGATATGTGGAAATTGTGCAATCTGTGGAACAAGAAAATGTCAATTTACAAAAGGAAAAAAAGGAGGTGATTTGGTAGAATCTATTAATAAATTTACAAGTAATAGAAAATTACCTTTGCAAAAGTTTCCAGGTGAAATGCATATACCAGGTATGAACTTTGCAGGACCTGGTACTAATTTAGATGAAAGATTAACTTCTATTGAGATGCCTAAAGAATGGAGTATGCCTGTAGATAGAGTTGATAAAACAGCTTATATTCATGATCTTGCTTATAAGCATTATCCAGACAAAGAGCATAGAAATTTAGCTGATAAAATGATGCTTGAACAAATGGATGCTATACCTAATCCTACACCTCGTGAAAAATTGGAAAGAAAGATTATAAAACCTATCATATCTGCTAAAGTAAGGTTTGGTATGGGAAATAAAGAGTCAATGAGTATTAAAGAATTATGTCAAAAAAACTACCAGCGCAGAGGAAAAAAAGCAAAAACTTGAAATGGACTGATGAACTTGCAAATGAACTTCATAAACCAGTTATAAAACATTTTATAAAAAGAAAAGTAATTGCAAATGGAATAGATGAAATATGGGCTGCTGATTTAGTTGACATGCAAGCTTATTCTAAATTTAATAACGGTATAAAATACTTATTAATGGTCATTGATATATTTTCAAAGTATGGATGGATTATCCCATTGAAAAGTAAGACAGGAATTGAAGTTGCTAATGCATTTAATAAAATATTTAAAGATAGGAAATGCAATAAATTATGGGTAGATAAAGGTTTGGAATTTTATAACAAGCATGTTAAAGCATTAGGTGTTCATCTCTATTCAACTGAAAATGAAGAAAAAAGCTGTGTAGTTGAACGATGGAATAGAACAATGAAAGAAAAAATGTTTAAATACTTTTCTGCTAATTCTACTAGAAAATACATTGATGTTTTAGATGAAATGGTAAAACAATACAACAACACAAAGCATTCTTCAATTAAAATGACTCCAGTTGAAGCAAGCAATAAAAAGAACGAGAATATAGTTTGGCTGAATCTAAATGGTAAAGTGATATCTAATCCTATCAAACCCAAGTTTTCAATAGGTGATAACGTGAGAATAATTAAAAAGAAAGGAGCGTTTGAAAAAGGATATACACCAAGATGGACTGAAGAAATATTCACAGTATCACAAGTTCAGTACACAGATCCACCTACTAATAAAATAACTGATTATAATAATGAAGAAATACAAGGTACTTTTTATGAACAAGAACTTCAAAAAACAAGTCAAGAGATATTTAGAATTGAAAAGGTTATTCGTAAACAAGGAAATAAATCATTTGTAAAGTGGTATGGGTATCCTGATACTTTTAACTCATGGGTTGATAATACAGAATTGAAAAATATTTAGATCCCTTTGGGATCCAGATTCACATAGTGAATTAAATAATTTTTTACTATTAAAAAAAATGAACAACTCAAATGTAAATGTGAATATATGTGTAACAGCTACTTCTGGTAATGCTAATACAAATACTACTGTAACAACAACAACTTCAAATTACAACTCTAGCAAATGATGTAAGATAAAATTTATATATTTTTACAAGAAAATTAAAATAATTTTTTAAAATGAGTTAAATAATTTTCTTTTATATATAAAAAGAATGTCATATGTAGATATTGAAAATTTTGATGAAGCAAATTTATATGTAAAAGAAATAAAAAAATTTAATAAACCTGTTCAATATCAACAAATAGTAATTGAATACAAATACTCTAACTTTTTAGAACCTTTAAGAGTAAAAACTCCAAAATCGTTATCATATGGAGTTTGTGAAAATAGAGACATGAAAACAAAAGAACTTACAGGATATTCAATTCCTTTTGTATGTGAAAATGATATAGTTATCGCAATTATTGAAGCTATTGAAAAATTTTGTAGAAATAAAGTTATTGAAAATGAAGCAACGTTAAAAAAAGGGGGTATGAAAAGCTTAAATATTAACAACTTGAATATTTTAAAGTATAGAAATGATGATTTTAATGCACCTCCAGTTATATATGCAAAAATACCAACAGATTATAAAAGTAAAAAGATGGATCAAGTATTCAGAAATAAAAATGGCGATATTTTAGGAGAAAGTCTTATTAAAAAAAGATGTGATGTTGTTGGATGCTTAGCAATTGAAGGTATATATATAGGATCAATGATTCAATCTATTCAAGTAAAATTATTAGATGCAGTTGTATCTAAAAATGAGTATAAGATAGAAAGATTTTATATTAAAGATGTAGACTTAGAAAGCGAAGATGAAGAGTAAATATTAATTTTATATATTAGCAAATAATATATAAAATGAGATTCACAGAGTGAATTAAATAATTATTATAAATATAAAAATGTATATTGAAATAGAAAAAAATAAACAAAATCCAACTACAATTAAATTTGATGATATTATTAAACTTGATGAAAATAAAGAGTATGAAATGGCACTTGATAGATTTCAAACTATTCTCTATAGTGATTCAACTAAAAACAAAAAAGTATACATATTAAATAATCTTGTAGATGGAAAAATTGTATCTAATAATGGCAATGCTAAGAAAACAACTGTAATGTATTCATTTATACCTATTATTGTTTCTAAAAATTCAGTTATTAATGAACAACTCTTATCTAAAAAATATTTGCCTTTAAAAACAAACTCTATTTCAGAAATGAAAATTGATATCATTGATAACTTTAATAAACCTATAGATTTTAATGAAAGTTATACCATAGAATTTCATATAAGAGAGAGAAAAAAGTAGATTCTAAAAGAACTAATATATAAATTTTTTATATTTAAAACGATATAAAAAATTATTACATATATAAAAATGTCAAAAACAATACATATAACTTCAAACGATACTGTTATAAATACTAATATGGTAGTTCCTATTGAACTAGATGTAGATAAAGAGTATGGAATAGCTCTAAAAAAATTAATGACTTATAATAGTTTTTCAAATATTATTGAAGGAGTAAACAATACTATAAATATTACTATAGAAGCTAGTGATAGTCCTAGTTTTCAACAAATTAAGATCCCAACAGGATCATATGAACTTGCAAGTATAAATAAATTTGTAGGTGATTATGCAGGGGCGGGTTTAGCTTTTTAAAGAGGTTAGTCAAAAAAGTCGGTTGCGGATTTTACTACCCCCTCCCCACGAAAGGACTGGGGGGGATGAAGATGAAATACAAAAAAAAGCACCTACCCCATTTGTTTGATAAATAAGATATTTGCAAAGCCTTCAAAAAAGCGGCTCAAATGGGGTTGCATATTATATATATATATATATATATATATATATATATATATATATATATATATATATATATATATATATATATATATAGTATATATATATATATATATATATATATATATATATATATATATATGTATATATATATATATATATATATATATATATATATATATATATATATATATATATATATAGTATATATATATATATATATATATATATATATATATATATATATATATATATATATATATATATATATATATATATATATATAGTATTAAAACTAGCAAGGATCCATTAAATCTACAAAAATAAAATATTGTCTGTGGTATTAAAATACTTTGTGGGCATCATTATTGTGTATAATTGTAACATATATAAATAATACACCTGTATGGAGTATAACAAATCATTAATTAAATAGGCAAGGTTTGCATAGTTAGGTGACTTGCAAATAGAATAAAAACTATGTAAAAGTAAACAACTACAATAACATTAATAACATAATTATAAAAAAAACTATAATGTAATTGATTAGTATGACTATCATACTATGAGAAATGCAATAACACAAAAGCAATAATATGATAACTAACCATAAAAACCCATTTTTTTATTTTATTTCATTGATAGATATGCTATATAATGTTAAACAATTGTAATATTAATGTTCGTAAACAAAGTTATGCTTACATTTAATGTGTTGCATGTGTTTATTTTCTCTAAATTGTTGAATAATGATCAATAAAGTAAACTTCAAATAATGAAAGCTTACTAAATTAAAACCATATTTCAACTCAAATAACCACACAAGGTAGAATCTCAAGGTAGAGCTGAAAAAAAGGAGAAAATGTATATAATAGACAATGAATATAATGCTCCTAATTAAAATACCAAAGATACAGTACATAACGGTACCAGTTTCAATTAACAATTGACAGGTAAAACTAAAGATAAATATAGAAAAAAAGAATACAATAAAAATTAGACATGTTTAAATTTATAAAGATAATAAAACTTCATGAAAAAAATGAAATAATAACTAAAATAAAATAAATAATCTTTTTAAATAAATAAAACTGTAAAAAATAAAATAACTATATTTCTTAATTTAAAAATTATACAAACTTTCTATTTGAAGAAGATCTTAAAGATACTGAATAAAGATTAGTATATACAGTGTATATACAAACCTTTATTCAGTATCTAATTTACAATGTAAAAAACACATAAATTCTTCCCTAACATCATAAGAATTGTCTATTAATCTAATTATTAAAGACAATTATTCCTGATTGGAGCAGTCAGAAGCTTCATCAGCAATAACTGAAAAAATTCGATTTTCTTTTATTTCAGAAACCAAAATATTCTGGATGTCCTTTCCCCAACAACTTATTAATTCATTCTGTGAGGAATTAGAAATATAAGATGCATTCTTTGCACAGCTGTTAAGATAAAGTTCAAGAATTTTATCCCCACCTCTGATTCTGTAGTTTAAAAGTTCAATAAAATTACCTACTCCACCCACTAAAGAATATTTGCCAATGACCATCACAATGACCTCTGAAAGCTATATTAAGTTGACCTAAGAAAATGATTTTCTCACAAAACAACTTTTTACAATTTAAAGCTATCTCCTTTTCACATTCTTTATTAAAATATCTATATTTTAAATATTTCTATTCATAGTATTTAAAACTGTGGAAAATATGGTCCAGGCATTATAATGTAGAATTTGTACTGCGTGATGATGTTCATAAATATTTCAGCTGAGTGATATTCATAATTATTCCCGTTTTTCCCATGGTAATGTCTATTAAAAGTGCTCACAGCATCTGGCCTGTATTTGAATGACTGAGAACAAATTTTTAAATCTAGAAGTTTTTGAAAGGTATTTATATCTAAACAAAAGGCAACACAAACAAAATGCTCCATCTTCAGAAGGTAAATATCTAAGCCATGAAAATTGTTTTAATGATAAAAGTTTTTAAAGATTGCCCATTTGTTTTTAAAAAAGAAGTTTCATCAGGAACAAAAACATTTTGAATCAAATTTTATATTTGTAAATCTTTCAAAGTAGAAGCCTTCGAACGAAACAACAAATTAACAATATCTGATGATGAACATAGAATAAGGTTCAATATTAAGATTAAACATAATTTTATATTTTAGGAAAAAACTGTTCTATAGTAACACTTAAGTCTTGTAGAACACACAGTTAAAAGAGCAAGAACACAAAGAAACACAGACCATAAAAATTCTTTACACATATGAAATGTTTCTTCCTTAACAAGGTCATTTTTTAATTTTCCTGAGTCTATAAAATGTATGGATACAGACACTGCTAACAAATTATCAATTGATAAAAACTCATTTGGATACATTGAGCACAAGCTTACAAACAATGGATGATTACTGTAAAAAGAGGCATTTAAATATAAATCAATTGCTGTCAGTATTTTTAAACCCATTGCCAGACTATTATCACCACACAGATAAATCAAAAATGAGCTAAATAAGCAATTGTCAGTTGATTCAGCTGAATCAGATCTGATCAGACCTGTAACAGAGCTGTAACTGATCAGAGCTGTAACTGATCACTGTAACTGATCACTGTTACTGATCACTGTAACTGATCACTGTAACTGATCACTGTAACTGATCACTGTAACTGATCAGAGCTTAAACAGATCTGATCAGATCTGTAAAAAGGGCAATTAAAAATTTTTAAAGTAAAAAAAAATCTACAATAAGCTCAATGGAAAATTAACTTGGATTTAATCATTTATTTACAATAAATCAGTTTGGTAAAAAGTTGAACCAATTAGATCAAGGCAAAAAATGTATTTTATAATATTATTACTATATAAATTTACATCCCCAAATGAACGAACACAAGGATAATATGTTTACAAATTTTAAATGTAATTTTTTATTTTACTTGTTGGGATAAATAAAGTAAACCTTACTTCACCGCCTAGTTGTTCTTGACTCCTGAGGAATGTCGTGCTCTACTCTTTATTGACTTATGAACAGTCAACAACTGATAAAAATCTGACTTATGAAGGAGATTAATCTTTACTGACAATTCTGAATAAATAGTTTGTAAACTTTCAATAAATCCATTTTCAAGCAAATACCTTACAGATTGTAAATGCATGCCAAATCAAAAATTATTTAAAATTTATTTAAAACATTCAAAGAATTATTGTTAGAAAAGGCTTCTTTTAAATTAGTCAGGGGGCAATCATCAAATATTTAAATTCGACTAACTTGGCCTGAAGTTACGCTACCGAACGACAAAAATAAAACAATTTAAAGTGCTTTAAAAAGTTTTTAAAATCTCGTCAGCCGAATAAAAGGGCCAGATTAGTCGCAAGATTTTTTTGACTAACTTGGCCTTAAGTTACGTTACCGAACAGTAAAAATAAAAAAAATTTAAAGTACTTTTTTAAAATAAATAATTTTTTGAAATCTCGTCAGCCGAATAAACAGGCCAGATAAGTCGCAAGATTTCTTGACTAACTTGGTCCGAAGTTACGCTACCGAAAAAAAAATTACAAGACGGGGCTATTGCGTGCGCATATACTTATCATAGTTTAATTGGTATTGCTGTTTAGACCGAAAAAATAGAGATTTTATTTAATTTCAAAAATCTCAAAAATATATAACCTATTTCATTAGCCTGATCGTTGTTTAGTTTAGTAAAAAAGATGTTAGTCAATGCGCCTAACAAGACTAACCCTAAACCCGCCCCTGATTATGTAATGACTACTCTTAAAGATCAACTTGCTAGATATAAAGAACTTTATAAAAATGCTACAACAACAGAAGGTAAAGCTGCAAGAGATGTATATAATAGTATAAAACTTGATCGAACATCTATTATATTTGAAGCAAACTTTAATACTGAAAAATCACAGATTATTATTAATAGAAGTAGCAATATTAGAATACAATTTGATGATGATTCCATAAAAGATCGATTAGGTTTTAATAATAGAGATCGTGATGGTAATCTTATAACATTTGACTCATCAAAAGTATATATTTCAGATAAAATAATGGATATACTACATTTTCTGGATATGATGTTAACAGTCGATGCATTTACGCTTCATCAGGTTTAGAAGATTTTTATCTCTCTTCATGGAATGGATCTAATGTAAGCTCATTTAATAATGAAGTATCAGGATTGTTGAATCAATCAACTAGTACAATTGGTCCAACAACTACAATTTCATTTTATAGAAACTTTAATTCATCTGAAAGTATGCCTAGCGTTGATAGTGGTAGAAGAATGGTAGTGACACTCAACTCTGGTGATGCACAAGTTGGACAATCTGGGAGCTATGCTGCACTAATAGGACAATGCTTCTACTATGCATAAACACTACTACGCATAAAAAAAATAACGCATGCGCATTAAAACAAGAAAAATTAGTTAAATAATTTTCTTGTGTATATAAAAAGAATGGAAAGCGAAATGCAAAACGAAATAATTAATCCAATTTATTTAAACTTTAAAAAAAGATTAGAAATAATGAGTAAAGATTTAATATTAAAATCTGAAAAATTCAGTAAAGAAACAAATACACAATTAGTATCAGAACTAGAATCAGAATTAGAATGCATAAAGTTAATAATAAATAATTTATATAATCATGTTGATAAAAAAGAATTATTAGAATTAATAAAACCAGAATTATTAATATTAGATAGTGAAATGATATCAACAAGAGATATGTTGTTAAAAATATGTGATTATGAAAATGTAGAAATATTAAAGTTAAAAGCAGATTATTTAATAGAAATAATAAAAGGAATAATAGATATAATAAATTATTTCTAAATCTAAATAAAATCTAGCGCATGCGCACAGATCTGAAGGATCAGTTAGCGCACAAGAGCACAAGAAACAGCAAGAAAAGTCACGTGACGTCACAGCAAGAAATGAAATTGACTCTGATTTTAAAAAATTGATTTTTTCAAATTTATATAAATTTGAAAAATTATTTCTTAGTTGTAATAATTATTCACATCATGGTTAGAAATGAACCCTATATTTTTTAAAATATATGGTTGAAAATATGGTTAAAAATGAAAATGAGGGAGAAATGATAATAAAAATGAGCTAGAACCGGCATTTTCCTACTACTAACATTTTCTAGAAATTTTAACTTTATTTGGTTGGTTGGATGTGCCAGGAACACAAACAAATTGTGCTGTTTGATCCGAGATAGAAATAGTTAGGTTACCTGAGAGATGATCAGAAGACCCTGACGGATAAAGATGTTATCAATAAGTGTTTGAGATTTAGTTGTTATACGGGTAGGTAAGATTATGGAAGGATTAAATGAGTAAGAATATAAGGTATCAAGTTAGTTGGAAGTAGGATTAGATTTACTATAGCTCAGTAGATCTACATTGAAATCACCCATTAAAAAGATCAATTTTTGTTCTTTGCTTAACTTTTCAAGAAGTGAAGTTAAAAATGTTGTATTGAATTCATTTTGATTCATTGATGGATGACAATATATACAACCAATAAGGACATTTGTTTTGTGTGGCTTAATGATTTCAACAAAAACAGACTCTAGTAATTTTGGTAAGTAAATCTTTAAGTCATGACGAACTACATAGTTTAAATTAGACTGTAGATATAAAAGAGCACCACCTTTTTTGGCCTCAGTGGGGCAATGCTCAATATTGAATCCATTAATAGTTATGTCTGTTATATTGGTATCATTAAGGTATAAGTTGGATTCAGTAATCCCTATTGCCATAGGTATGGTATTTAATGTGCTGATAAGACTGCACAGGTCATCAATGTGATAGGGAAGTGATGCAATGTTAAGGTAAACATATATTTCTGAATTAGGTTTGATAGCTTTATTAAAGTCAACAACATCATAGAATTTGCAATTTATAGCAGAACCAGAGATAGTATTAAGTTCTTTAAGTATGTTTCTTGAATGAATTGGAGATACAAGAAAATTTGATGATGTAGTTTGCGGATTTTTGTATGATAATGTTGTTAAGAGCTCATTATTAGCAAGCAGACCAAATGGCATGTTTTTAGATATACAATTAAAACAGTACCATTTTGAAGAGTCTTCAGAGAGAAGATTATAAGTGAGCAAATCTATTTGGTTGCAAAATTGCCTGCCTGTCTGCCCCAACGAGGTAATTATTCATCAGGAACATTCACCGCGAGCGGACGTATTTTTTTTAGTTGCTTTGCAAAGTTTTTTCAAAACGCAAAAACTTTATATCCGCACAACTAAAAGATATTTTGGAGATTCATAAGAATACTATTATGAAGTTTTTCAATGATAGAATTGAAAAACTAGAAAATAAATTAAAGACAATTATCGATGAAAATAAGGAATTAAAAAAAGGAATTAGAAGTCTTTTAGAAGTTTATGAGTAGTAATTTCGATAAAATAGTTGCTAATTATCAAACACCAAAAACAACGAATATTAATTAATATGAAAATACTGATGAAATATGATTAACAAATCCGCTAAAGTAAAAGACAGAAATGTGCTTAACAACTTTAGATTCTGTAGAATTAAGAATGTTGATAATGAAAGTTGGAGGGCAGTAAAAGCAGAGTATGTACATTTTTAAATAATAAACTTTAGTTGCACAAAAACTTGGTTGAATGAGCACATCGAGTTGGAAAGATATTACAGATTTTTAAATTATATAGATAAAACCACAATATTAAAAAAATAGACTGTTGAAACAATTATCTCGTTATTATTAAACTGGATTAAAAAGTTCTCCTCCGCAGTTTTCATTTTAATCGTTATTTTAAATTAATCAATTAACTTTAAATAATTTTGTTCAAAAAAAATTGTTCAAAAAAAGTAACTTACTTTGATTTTATTTCTCCATTTTCATCAGATTTTTTCAAAACTTAAGTTAATAACAGTGTTATCATTAATACCATTAACTTATCATTAATAACTATTAATAACAGTTATTGACAATTTAAAAGCTCTTTCTGAAAATATTGAACCAATTATTCTAATCATTTCAAGATCACAATAAAATTTGCCTGAACAATGCACATTAAGACAGAAATACCTCCTAGTTCCACAAGAAAATTTAAAAACCTTTCTCTTTCTTTTTTTTTTTTGCTGAAGCTCTTGAGCAACTTTTAATTTTATTGAGCTTGAGTAGTTCATAACAGTTGCCTTTATGGCATTCTAATCATCGGAGATTTTAGGTCCTTGAGCTTTCCAGTCATTAATTATATCTTTACTATTAGCTAAAGCTGCCAAAGGAATACAATCTACAGTGTTAAATGAGCTAATACTTTTTCAACTTTGTTACCTGTTTTATTAAAGTCTTATTAAACACCTGGCAAAATATATTTTTGATTAATTTTAGTCGGAAAATATTAAGTTTGTGCTTTAAATGATTTAAGAAACCTGATGAATGAATGTCAATGAATGAAATTTAAGTTAATGATTTTGCTTTACTTTACAGTAAAAAATGCTCCCAAATATCAAAACGACTTTTTCCACGCAACATTGTAAAAGGCGGTCACTTTTTTACATTTCTACCGAAAAAAGTACCGAAAAAAGGAAAATAATTTTTGTTGTTTCTTAAAAAATACTATATTGTTTATGAAAAATGCTCTTAAATATCAGAACCATTTTATCCATACGATATTGTAAATGGCGGTCACGCTACTGTACTGCCGCTGTCACGTTAAATAAATAGATCGTTAAATTAGACAAAATAATATTCTGCGCATGCGTTAGTTTACGGATACTTCTTTAACGTAGTAACCCAGTGGGCACGGGACGTAAAAAAGACGTCATTAGGACGTTCAAATCGGGTCCGTCCGTCTCATTAAAGTTCTAAACGTCTATTGAACGTCTTTTTCGCGTCCAATAATTTTTTCGTCCAAAAAATATCCAGAATGTTTTATTAAATCAAAAAAAATTAGTTATATCACGCAAGCGCTAAAACTTCCTAAAATTTTTAAATAACGCTCTTTTTATAAGGTTAATCAATTACAAAAGAAGTCTTTTTACAACGACTAATAGACACGTTCTAGCTAATTTTTATTTTTGTTATCAATTACTTGTGTAGTATTGCTATATCAAGAACCTAGTATAGTATTGCTATATCAAGAACCAAGTTCTAACAATTTCAAAGATTTAGACATCTCATGCAGAATCGAATTTTTCAATAGGAAAACCTGTTAATGATACATAGAACAATCATCATGATAATTCTTTGAATTCAATGTCTTTACTCGACAACATTGTGCTATTCTATAATGGGACCAGTACATTAGTTAATGATCTTCTTGAAATATTGCCAAATCAAGGTTTGGAAACCCAAAGATGCAAGGAGTATTTTAAAAACACCTAATGAAAAGCGACTTATAGAGAGGTTCTTGCTAATTTATATATATATATATATTTTTAAATATATAATTATTTGTTAATATTGATACAGATATTGAAATTGATACAGATATAGTATACAGTATATAGTATTTCAAGTATAATAATTGATATACTATAACAAGAACCAAGTTCTGACTGTTTGAAAGACTTAGACATCGCAAAATCTCATGCATAGTCAAATTTCTAAAGGAAAACCTATTAATAAGACAGAGAGTTTATGCTGATAATTCAATATCTTTAATTAACAACTTTTAGATACGAAATAATTGGACCAGTACATTATTCAAAGAGTTGGACCAGTACATTAGTTAATAAACTTTTTGAAATATTGCAATATCAAGGTTTGAACTTCGGTAATAACTAATTACTTAACTTTAGTAATTAGTTATTAGTAAAGTTCAAAAGTTTTCACTAAAAAATAAGTCTAATTGAAAAAATTAAACCAGTCGTAACAGTTATATAAGAGACAGGAGGGTAGAAAATTTCCTTTACACTAAAGGAAATTTTCACCTTACCACCTTTTTTACCCACCTGTCTCTTATATAACTGTTATGACTCGTTTAATTTTTTTAATTAGACATTTTTTAGTGACTTATCCTACTCTTTTATTATCTGATTTTCTAAAAGTATCCTTTAGACGATAGATCTAAATAATTTTTCTCTTTTATCATTCTTTAAAAGTTCAATATGAATAATTTTAATTAAAATCAATATTTATATTTATTATTTGATAAAATTTATTTTTTAGTAACTTATCCAACTTAAATAAGAATAAGAAAAATATATTTAAAGATGGAATTGATTTAATATTTTTCGAAATAATTTTTTTATAATGATTTTTTGAAAATTTATGGTTTTAGTTTTAGTATTTAGTAAAAAATATATAACACAGCAAAAACATTTAAATCAGAATTTCAGTGGATCTATATTGGCATTTTAGGTAATTGCAGTTTTGGTAATCAATTTATTTTATTATATAATGTAATCATTCATATCATTATATAATGTAATCATTATATAATGTAATCATATATAATAATCATTTGTTTTATTATATAATGTAATCATTCATTAATTGCAGTTTTGGTAATCATTTATGGCCCATTAGTGGCAGCAGCCAAAAGTGGCTAACATATGAATAACCACTATATCACTTGTTTGAATGTTTTTGGTAATTTACTAAGTAACCGATGAGAAACTCTCTTTAATTTCTCCTTATTTTTTTTTTTTTTTTCATTATCTAGAAAATTTTATTAAAGTGAATAGATTATTATTATTAATAAAGAAATTTTATAGTCCTTTGATAGATTGCAAACCTGTTTCTATTGTGTATATATATATATATATATATATATATATATATATATATATATATGTGGCGGATTTAGTATAGGGCTTGGGGGGGGGCCCTCACGCCCCCCTAGAACAGTCTAACGGCGCCCCCTAAAACAATTAAAATATATATATATATATAAGATTAAATTACTGAAGGCAACCCCGGTCGCCCCTATTTATTGACTTGACCCCCCTGCAACACTAAACCTCAATCCACCACTGATATATATATATATATATATATATATATATATATATATATATATATATATATATATATATATATATATATATATATATATTTATATATATATATATATATATATATGTATATATATATATATATGTATATATATATATATGTATATATATATATATATATATATATATGTATATATGTATATATGTATATATATATATATATATATATATATATATATCTATATATATATATATATATATATATATACATATATATATATATATATAAAAGTAAAATGTTAATTTATAATAATTTTTCTGTTTTTAATTAAAATTTATTGAAAAAAAATAAGATTCTGTTTTCAATTTAGTTATTTTCTCCTTAATTCTGCTTATTTTTTCTTTCAAAAGATTGTCTTTCGTGACCAAATCTCTTTAAATATTAGACAAATGTCTCCTTAAAATCCTTAAATTTAGCGTCAGTTTTAATAAGGTAAACCCTGATTTTGTTTTTGCTAAAAATACAAAATATATGTCAATAAATAAAATAAAAATGAGTTTTGTTACAATTTAGAATTAGTAGAATTAGTTAAAATTTAGAATTATTAGTTATTATTAGTTAATTATATATTACTATTTAAAATTAGTAGAATTTGTTGTATTAGTTAAAATTAAGAAATAGATAGTGTCAAACATCAATTAGATAATTTAAAGTTGAACAGAGAAATTAAAAAAAAAAAATGCTAATGCTAATGCTAAAAAAATAACACTTGCAAGAATATTTTTTACTTTTCCACAAATTTTATTTACTTGTTGATTAAGATTTTATTTTTAGGAGCGTCAACTACATCAAGTGTCAGTTGGTATATGTTTTGGTTAAAAATCATGTTTGTATTTGGTAATATTATGTTATATTTAATATGTATTTAGGAATCTAGAATTAATGTGTTTGTAGTTTTTGTATTTAATTTTGTTTTGAATTAAAGAAATTTATTTGATTAAATGTGTTTAACCCTAAAGTTCATTTTTATTTTTGCCTTCGGTTTTAAAAAAATAAAACAATGGTTTTGGCTATAGTTCATTTTTATGTAATGGTTAATGTAATATAGTTTATTTTATGTAATATCCCTAATGAATTTTTATTAGTAACAACTTCTTTAATTCATTCAGCTCCTCCAAAATTTGCAAGTCTGTGATTCAAAATTTCGCTTTTCCTAAAAAAAAGTTAAAGAAAATATATGAAGTCAGTAATAAATCTTAAAGTTTTACAAAGATTAATGTAAGTAATAATTTTTCTTGTAATAACTATCTTAGAAGTTATTTTACCTATTTAGGCCTTTTTTCTTTATAAATTAATTTTTTTAATACTCCGCAATACTCAAAATAGGTACCTAGTCAATTCAGCAAGAAAAAAAGAATATTTAAGAATTTCCTTTCGAAAGATGTAGTTAGTAAAACTTTAAGTTCGTTATATATATATATATATATATATATATATATATATATATATATATATATATATATATATATATATATATATATATATATATATATATATATATATATATATATATATATCTTCTTCATATCCTGTAACTTCTGGGGTTCTTCAAGGTTCTGATGAACCCCAAAAATTAGCATCTGCTAAGGTTGTTAATCGTCGTGATGTTGAGTTTGGAAGTGACTCTTCCAGTAACTTCCTAACTCTTATAGTGGTTGCTTGCAGCTTTGTTGGAAGCGAAGATGTAATATATATATATATATATATGTATATATATATATATATATATATATATATATATATATATATATATATATATATATATATATATATATATATATATATATATATAAATTATAATAGCATATTGTTTTTTAATTAACTAGTATATAGTCTTTCATTCATTTACTTACTTATCTTTAGAATTATCAAGTATAAAAAACGTTTAAAGTTAAGAATAGTTTTGATCTTTACTAGTGTGATTCTATCGCCAAGTTTCTTGAATGTGATCAATCATTTCTCAATACAAATGTTGCAAAAAGTAGTATATTTTTTATTGTGGTTGAATGTTTAGTTTTTTTTATAAGGGTAAATTACTATCATAAATTACATAAAAAATTTCAATCTGTAATTATATACATAATGCTCACTTTACAAATAAACATAATTTACACAAAATTTTTGAATTGATTAAAACACTAATGAATTGCTTCTATGTCCAATATAACTTACAGTAAATTGTCCCATTCAATTACACTTATGTTATTTTGGAATTTAGAAATATAAGTTATTAAATGATGGTGGCTCATCATGCAGTGCATTTGAGAAGGGCATGCTTTCAAAGTAAGTATAGTTTTACAATAAATAGAGCATTTTTAATACCGCAATTATATTGCATACTTGATATACATAAATATATACGCTGGTCACAACAATCCAGTCAAAAATTTCTTTAAAAAAGTAAATTTAGTTTTGAGAAATTCGTATTTTTTGATGTTTGATGTTATGTTTGTAAAATAATAATTATATATATATATGTGTGTGCGTGCGTGTGTGTGTATGTTATTTATTTCTTTCCCCATTATTTTTACATACTTATCTTGACAATATTTTTTTAGGGTTAAGACTGCTCCCCTGATTCCTACAGCAAAAAAAACTTTAAAATGCTGGTGGTAATATTTAAAAAAGTGCATATGATCGAAAAGAAGGTGAATGACGTTAACTGTTCGAACATTCGATTCTTGGAAATTAACAAGTGGAAGAAGAAGTTTATAAAATTGTAATTTATAAAACTCAGCACAATTATATTATTAAAAAATTTAAACGATTTATTAATTTTTTCTTATTCTCAAGAAATTCTGTGAAAACATATATTTGAACCCTACGTTTAAGTAAAGCCATGTAAAAACACGTATTTTAGAAGTCGAAATGAGAACGTCTAAATTAGGTTATTTAAAGACGTCATTTGGCGTTTCCATTTAGCAATAGTTCTGAACGTCCTAAATTCACGTATTTTAGACGTCTAAAAACACGTCTTTATTCCGTCCTAAAAAGACGTCCTAATTACGTCTTTAAAAGACGTCATCTGGCGTTGCCATTTAGAACCAGTTCCGGACCTCCTAAAAAGACGTCCTTTCGACGTCATATGGACGTTGCCGTGCCCGCTGGGAAGTCAAGTTAAATAAGTAGATCGTTAAATAAGTAGACAAATTGAACAATCAAGGCATTATTTGTTAATCCAGACGAATAAATTAAAAAAAAACTTAGGTTAACCGAACTAAAAGCATTTACTTTGTCATGCGAACTGTAATTATTTTATGGCATTTTTAGAGTGATAATTTACCACTTTTAATTATATATAATTCACGACGCATATTCTAGTCGTAATTTATACCTTAATAGTTTAGTATGACAAGTAACACATTTTTCAGAAAGAGCTTTTTTTAGGTCATTAATGATATCAAATAAAATAGTCATCTCACAAGGAAGTTTATTATATTCCTCAATAATTTAACTGTGCATTTTAGCAAAATGTTTCACGTTAAATTATTTATCTTTATCCCTTAAACCTACCAATTGTAAATGATTCTACGCAGATAAATAGTAACAAAAGTATTCTGATGTTATCACAGAAAAAAGAAGAGAATTTATTAATTCGTGTCAAGCCTTTTTTTTGTGTGTTAATTTACCTTCTCAAGGCCAAAAAAGCCACTCCAGTTGTGGACGCTGCAGGGGCGGATCCAGCATTTTTTGGTGTTTGACACAGCTAACTTCCAGACATGGAGCAAACTCCAAACATTTTTATGTTTACACTTATATCAAATAAGGGTGGTTTGCAAAAAATTGCGATGATTGGAGCCTGGGAACAAAAAAGCCCCAAAATTTGAGACGTACCTGCCCCAAGCGTGAGAGCAATAAGTTGATAAAATATATTTTGTACTATTCTCAACAAGACATATATTTATCCATAAATTTTAAATTTCATTGTAAAATATCCAGGCTCCAATCATCGCAATTTTTTGCAAACCATCCTTATTTGACATAAGTATAAACATATAAATGTTTTAGCTACATGCCTGGAAGTTAGCTATCTCAAACACCAAAAAATGCTGGATCCACCCCTGGACTGCTTTAGTTCTGGTTACAACCCTCTCACAACTCTTTAACTCCGAAACACAAACCATGACGAACAAGACCGCTACGCGGAGAAACAAGTTGAGCGCAGTAGTACCAGGGACGTGGTGGTGATCGAACTCGGAACTTCTCAATTATAAGGCGACCACTACACCACTACTGTACTACCGTTGAATAACAACTTAGACAGGTATTATTTGACGATTTTAGCGGTGTATGTATAGCACAATAATAATAAAATGTGACCTAAACTTAGTTCACTATTTGTTACTATGTGAATGTTTTAAATAAAAACGACATTAAAGAAACGACACACTTCATGCTACACTAAAACTTTATTTTGAAAATAAGATCAAAATATCCTTACACAATATAAATTAGGCAAAATAACATGGTTTTTAAGTTCTTTTAAAAAATATCAACTTGGTTGAAACTTGGGCATTTTTGGAAGAAATTCAATTTTTCCACATGGAATTACAAGCCTATAGGGTAAAGTAGAGTAATTTCGGCGTATTAAGCTATTTTGCTGTTTATAGACAACGGTTGCTTTAATAATGTTAAAAAATCATGCATATCGATGCACTGCAGATATATCTATTAAATAATAGTTAAAAAATTGTTTCCAACTTAGAAAGTTTTACGTAAAACCTGTTTTACAAAATACTCAAAAATGACGAAATTAGCGACCTAGTATGGTATTTTCGGCACTATGGTACGGTAAATTCGGCATAGTTATGAAAATTAAGAAGTTTGTTGAAAACGCATTAATATATTTAAAATATTATAAACAGCTATAAATCTGGATTGTATAAAGAATTGTCTCTTAAATAGAATTTGTTACACCTAATTGGCACTTAATTAAGGGCGTTTCAGTTGCAAAAAATAATAATTTTTGAACCACCTATTTATTTTATTAAAGTATGAATGTCATGTATTTTTAAAGTATGAATGTCACCTTTTTTATTAAGGTATGAATGTCACCCAAAACAGAAACCTTATTAAATATAAATGTGCTTCCAAAGTATAATTGTTAATGAAACGATTACTAATTTCTACGATTTACTGACAATTTTGAACAGTTGCAGCTTTCCCATAGGCTTTTCCAAATAATTCACCAACCTCTAGTTCAGTTACGGGACGACCAGGATGGTGACGAAGCCAAGTACCAACCTCCTGATCATAGAATATTTTGAGGCTTTTAAAAAACGAAACATCAAGTGGTTGCAGTTTGTGGGTGCAGTGGGATGGAAGTGATAAAATAATAACATTTGAGTGGTGCGCTTTTTTAATAACACTAAGATTTTTTTTATGACTTAAATGTCCATCTAAAATTAGAAGAACTGGTTGGTTTCTTGACTGAGGCTGGACTGCTTGTAAAAAATGATCAAACCATATTTCAACTCAGTTGTTATCCAGCCATTTTTGCTGCCACCAGAAATAGAACCTATTGGGGCTTTATCTAAAAATTCAGGTTTCACTCGAATACGTGGATAGATCAACATCGGAGGGACAAAAAACCCGCTTGCTGATTGGCAACAAACTATTGTGATTGTTTTACTTCTTTCGGAGCTTGTTAAGCCACCAACACTGTGTTTTCCCTTAAGAGCAACAATTTTTCCTGGTTTATGGCAAATAGACAATCCAGATTCATCTACGTTGAATAAGTTTGATGGTGGAATAATCTGCATCCTATTAGCATTAAACATTATTTTTTCTAGTTCATCGTAAAAACGATTAACTTTTATTCTATTAAAACCAATGGCTTGATGCAATGACGTTGACTCAGCAACTCTGACAGAGAGTTCATTATGGCGTTTCAAAAAACCCCTAAACCATTCTTTTCCTGCTGACTTAATTTCACAATTAAATTTGTGAATAATTCTATTTTCTTTACAAAACTGAAATACCATTTGTTTTACATCTTTTGGAGACAAACCAAACAATCTCTGTGACATGGTCAGAAGAACTTCTACGAGCTCTTTTTCTTGAAAAGCTGAGAGTGTTGTTGGGTGTCTTGCACGTAACTTTTTAACAAAATTATCAACAGGTGCTCGTTTTATATAGTCATGTAGTGTTTGTCTTGGTATTTTATATTGTTTAGCAGCAGAATATTTCGAGCAACCATCAACTAAAACTGCATTTACTGCCATTTTTAATGATTCTTGTGACCAATTACCATATTTTACACGTTTTGAACTCATAATATGATGCTGTAAAATAATGTTTACATATATATATATATATATATATATATATATATATATATATATATATATATATATATATATATATATATATATATATATTATATATATATATATATATATATATATATATATATATATATACATATATACTATATATATATATATATATATATATATATATATATATACATATATATATGTATATATATATATATATATATATATATATATACATATATATATATATATATATATATATATATATATATATATATATATATATATATATATATATATATATATATATATATATATATATATATATATATATGTATATATATATATATATATATATATATATATATATATATATATATATGTATATATATATATATATATTTATATAAATATATATATATATATATTATTATTCTATGTATATTATTCAATAATATTCAAGAGTATGTATATAATTAATAAATGATTTGTTATATACAATAATAATTATTGTATATAACAAATTATAAATTTATTATATACATATTGTTATGTATGACATAAATTTAAAATATATGGTGGGGAACTATTATTTTGATAAGTTTCACAGTGACACTAACTAAATTCACTTTTTTACTAACTCGTTATTAGTTTAATATTATCTGAGTTACTAAAATCAATTTCTTCTTTACATAATATTTGAAACGCTTATTTCCATTTTAGTTTTGGAGAAACAACAGGTCGGCAAATTCGGCACTGCCGAAATTAAGAACTATTTATAAGCCGAAATTATCTCCTTAAAGCAGTCCTTGGGAAAACTCTTATATCTTGTAAAATACTTTGAGTTTAATTTTAGTGTTGCTCACATTTTGTTCAGTGTGTATTTTAAAATGAAATAAATACAAATTTTTGGTAGAAATTTTCGGAAAAAATTATTTATCCTCTATTTTCAAAAAGGAAAAAATGTTACGAAAAAGCTAATAATCATAAAATAACGTACCTATAATGTAAAAATAGAAGTTTAAACCAATATTTTTAGAAAAACTGTTTATCTTTCTGTAATACTCAATTATAGTTTTGATATTTCATTAAATAAATATTTTTAGGTGTCTTTTGAAGTGGTGCCGAAATTATCTCCCTGCCGAAATTACCCTACTTTACCCTATAGTATATAAAAATATAGTAAAATATAAATAGTATCATAAAATTGCAACGAATAAAAAAATAATAATAATAATAATAAAAGTACCTGCTTTTGTACCAGAAGAGTACTTAATAAATGAATTGATCAATATATGTCAATAAACTAATTTACAAAATGAACTCTTAATTTGTGTCAGAAAAATTTTAATTTTTAATTCATATAAATATTAATACAGCCATGGTATAAAAAAAAGCCACAATAGTCATTACTTTCATAATATTCTATAAAAAAATTGATCAAATATCTCATTATAATTAAAAATTACATAGCCATATTTTTAAACATGTAATAAAAACTACTTTTGGTGTAGTTGTAATAGTAGCTATAGTTAACTGCAACTCCAACAAATGTATGTAAATAAAGAACTGACTTTAATAACTGTACCTATAAGCTATATCTTATATCAATAACCCTTGTTGATAAAATAAATAACTGAGCAGTAATAATAGGATGCATTCACAACAATGATAGTACTAAAGGCACACCTTTTATGACAGTATAAAAAAGGTAACATCTCTAATGTTCCATTCTCAATAAATTTCAGGTAATGTTAGCTCATTTCATTACCTTTTTATATAATCAAACTTAGGTTGATACTGCTACACAAATATACTGTCGCACCATCATACCGTCGCATTTCCTTTTAAGAAAAGATCACAACCATTTTCATGTACAACTCTATGCACTAACAATGGCGCATCATCTTTACTTGAACTATTAAATAGTGAATCATAAAACTGAACACACTTTTAATGTGAAGCAACATCAGGAGACATTACTTATAAACCCCCAATATAACTTTGTGAAAAACCACTTGAATTTAAACAAGTAAAAATGCAAAAAAACTCAGATATTTTAAACTTGGAAATCTAAATATTTTAGAAAACTGATATAAAAGCAAACTTTGTGTTATATCAATTAAGGTGTCATCTGGCCAGCCAGATGAGTCTCTTAAAATATCTAAGGCCTTGTCTTTAGACTGTATTGAAAAACTTAAAAGAAAACTTGAGAAAAGTTTGAACTTCGACAGCCCATTTTTACAATGATACTATCATTAACAAATAGCTTTTTTCAAAGCGCTTTGTTAATTTCAAAGCATTTTGTTAACTGGTAATACCATTACCAGTTTAAACTCTGAGCCTTTTTTCTCGTTGATTGGATTGATGAAAATAAGCAGACTGTATCAAATAATCTAAAATTTTAGAATTTTTTGAAGAGTATCAAAAATCTATAAGATAAAGTAGTTACATAAATTGTTATTTATGCAGTATATTTACTTTAACAATCAGTAATTTTAAAAATACATTTTTTCCAAGTTTTGGTAAAGCAAAAGGTTCAACAAAGTCTAGGGGAAGTTTGTGTAAAAATGGCGAAACTGATACAATCATATCTCTATACTAATTACTTTGTATAAGTATATTAATTTATACTAATAAAATTCCATCAAGTAGAAGGGTTTAAAAAGTAGTGGCCCTAGAACAATAAGCTTTTTTTGGACTGTACCTAGGGTCACTTTATGAAAATTAGGTTCAAATTCATAATAAATTTACAGTTAATTTAATCTTAGACTGTTTTTAATAAATATTTATAGTAATATTTAATTGCAACACTTAAAATACAACAAAATTAACTAATAGTTCTAGGCAAAATTGACAAATAAGTCAATGCATAAAATGGAAGTCCCGAAACAACTGTAGGTTTTGAGATGCTGAGACATAGTACAAAATTAACTTCAGAAACATACAATAATATAAAATACGTATTTTATAATACTGTATGTTTCTGAAGTTAATTTTGTACTATGTCTCAGCATCTCAAAACCTATAGTTGTTTTGGGATTTTTATTGTGTATATACACAATGATAATAAACTCTTAAACATAAATTATATAAAAGTTTAACTTTTATATACACATACCACAAAGTTGACATTTTTTATTATAATAGTTTATAATTCCACCAGCAACATACTACTAAACATCTTCAACTGAGTAATTATGGACTGACAATTTAATTATATAGTTTTAAAAAATTTTTTAATATATATAAAATATATGATAAATATATATTAAATATATATTAATTTTTTGTTTGTTTGTTTGTTGTATTTTTTTTTTTTTTTTTTTTTTTTTTCAATTTTCTTTTTTCTGGCGAAAAACTGATAATTGTTGGAACTCTAATTCCATTTACAAAATCAGGGCCAAATGAAAAACATTTATAAGTAGCACTATATTTTATTATTTAATTTAATTTTATTTGCATTCTTACCATTTTTATTATTAATTTTATTAATAATATTGTTATTGGTTTTTGATATTATTGTAAATATATATCAAAGAAAAATAAAAAGCTTCGTTTTTTTGTTGTTATTTAATTTTGATTTAATTGTCGCCGTTTTAAAAATCTTGGGTTTGTTTTCATTTTATCAAGCACAACGTCGTTCCATGGAGTATGTAATCAAAAAGTCCTTAGCTTACAATATTTTACTATGCATGACTTGACCATTTTTGAAACCAATAAAAGGTCGTCAATAAATTATGTCCCACTCTAGGTAAAAGGACTTACCTAGAGTGGGGCGTAATTTATTGACAAATCCTATACAAATCGTCACAAAACCTCTTACCTAGAGTGGGACGTTACGCCCCACTCTAGGTAAGAGGTTACTAAAGAGTAAAAGAGTTACCAGTAAGAGGATACTAAAGAGTTATGATGTTGTGACGAGGTGGTAGGGATAAAGGGGTCGAAAACGGTCGAAATAGTATGGCATAATTTGTAACGAGATTTTAACAGTTAGAATTATAACTAATAAAATAAATAATACTATTTTAAGTTATTGTAATTGTCCACCTTCAGGTTTTATTAAAAAATTTTCTTTATCTTTTATGTAATGTCGTTATTAAATATAGTAATCACAAAAATAAGTTTATATACTTAAGTGATGGATTGAATTTAAATTTTTAACGCCACGTCAATAACAACATTCAAAGGTTTTATAATGACATATTTGAATATGGTGGGTTTCCTTTAATTAGCAAACCGATAAGAATTCGGCAATCAAGTTCGTTTTTATTTGATAATATTTTAACAGCTGATGTTAATAACGAATCCTTAAAAAAGGTATGATTAAAAATTATAAATCTGATCATTTTCCTACTTTCTTTTTTATAAACATTGATGAAAAATTACAACCCAATCAAAAACGACTTTTTAAAATGCGTATTTTTACAAAAAATAACCATGAATCTTTTCCAATACAAGTTTATAACTCTTTTATTTTGAAAAGAGTTGTAAACTATGTTGTCAAAAACTTCTTTTGTTGTAAAAAACTCTTGAGTTGTAAAAAAAACTCCTTTTTCTTTGATTTTTTGAAGTTAATAGGCCGGGTGAATAAAAACGAGCCATTGCTTTTATCCCGAGTTTTTGTAGTAATTGCTCAAATTACGTGAATAAATATTTTGAGCAATTGCTTTTTTGCGAGCAAAAGCTTTTACTCTAAGCAATCGCTCATATAAGATAAAAAGGCGTTAAATAAAAAAGCTTTAACTCATAAAACAGCGAGTAATTGCTTCTCATTTTACGAGCACCTATAATAGATGTTTTTTGCTTTATTTTTTGATAATCGGACATTTATTTTATTATTATTGTTATATATATATATATATATATATATATATATATATATATATATATATATATATATATATATATATATATATATATATATATATATATATATATATATATATATATATATATATATATATATATATATATATATATATATACCCATATAGTGTAGTCGAAAGAGCGTTTTAATGTAAAAAAAGTCTCTTACGACTACAATTTTAATTACCTCGTCTCTTAAGCTGTTTTTGATTGTCATCGAAATGTCATTGCAATTAATTTATGCGGAAGTACATTAAATTTAATTGTTTTTTAAAAAATTTTTAAAAAACCGCAATTATAACGACTAGAAAGTTTTTTTTAATTAGTGGTGTTTTTGTTATTGATTTAATAAAAAACATTTTTAAAACATGCGTAAATGTTGCTACATCGACTATCTTATAGCCTGACTCGCAACGGAGTGCTGCTACATCGACTGACAAATAGCCTGACTCGCAACGGAGTGCTGCTACATCGACTGACAAATAGCCTGACTCACAACGGAGTGCTGCTACATCGACTGACAAATAGCCTGACTAGCAAGGGAATGCTGCTACATCGACTGACAAATAGCCTGACTCGCAAGGGAGTGCTGCTACAACGACTGACAAATAGCCTGACTCGCAAGAGAGTGCTGCTACATCGACTGAGGGTTTGGTTTGGCCAGGCAGTCTATCAATTAAAAAAAAAATTTAATTTTCAAAACTTTTTCTGGTCTGGTCAGAAAGTCAGAGCTATAATATATATATAGTAGAATATAAAACTACGTGATTTTCACAACTTAGCTGGGAGTGTTTGGGGAAGATGTTATACATTTGTAAATGATGTTTGTCGCTCTACAATTTTTATTCAACGGGCAAATTTCTTTTTGTTTGCAATTGCAAGGGAGATTTTCAATTTTTATTAGTAGTTGCATAAAGCAATTACTTATAGGCGAAGGCAATTGCTTTTTTTTATTCAGCCGGCCTAATTTCTCAAAACTAAAAGTATTACCCAGCGGGCACGGAAACGTCCATATGACGTCGAAAGGACGTCTTTTTAGGACGTCCGGAACGGCAACGCCAGATGACGTCTTTTTAAGACGTAATTAGGACGTCTTTTTAGGACGGAATAAAGACGTGTTTTTAGACGTCTAAAATACGTGAATTTAGGACGTTCAGAACTATTGCTAAATGGAAACGCCAAATGACGTCTTTAAATAACCTAATTTAGACATTCTCATTTCGACGTCTAAATTACGTGTTTTTACATGGCTTTACTTGAACGTCAGGTTCAAATACATGTTTTCACAGAACTTCTTGAGAATAAGAAAAAAATAATAAATCATTTAAATTTTTTAATAATATAATTGTGATGAGTTTTATAAATTACAATTTTATAAACTTCTTCTTCCACTTGTTAATTTCCAAGAATCGAATGTTCGAACAGTTGACGTCATTCACCTTCTTTTCGATCAGGTGCACTCTTTAAAATATTATCACCAGCATTTTAAAGTTGTTTTTTTGCTGTAGGAATCAGGGGAGCAGTCTTAACCCTAAAAAAATATTATCAAGATAAGTATTTAAAAATAAAGGGGTTAGAAAGAAATAACACACACACGCACGCACACACACACACACACATATATATAATAATTATTTTACAAACATAACATCAAACATCAAAAAATACGAATTTCTCAACACTAAATATATTTTTTTAAAGAAATTTTTGACTGGATTGTTGTGACCAGCGTATATATTTATGTATATCAAGTATGCAATATAATTGCGGTATTAAAAATGCTCTTTTTATAGTAAAATTATACTTACTTTGAAAGCATGCCCTTTTCAAATGCACTGCATGATGAGCCACCAACATTTAATAACTTCTATTTCTAAATTCAAAAGATAACACTAGTGTAATTGATATGGGATAATTTAGTGTAAGTTATATTGGGCATAGGAGCAATTCATTAGTGTTTTATTCAATACAAAAATTTTGTGTAAATTATGTTTACTTGTAAAGTGAGCATTATGTATATAATTACAGATCAAAATTTTTTATGTAATTTACCCTTATAAAAAAAAACTAAACATTTAACCATAATAAAAAATATACTACTTTTTTCAACATTTTTTATATTTCATTATTCTTAAGATAAGTAAGTAAATGAATTAAAGACTAAATATTATAATTTATATATATATATCAATTATAATAGAAAAAATATATATTACATCTTCGCTTCCAACAAGGCTGCGAACAACCACTATAAGAGTTTGGAAGTTATTGGAAGAGAAAAGATTAAGTTTGTAGAGCAAGATAACGATTGACAGATGACTTAAAAGATTGCAAATTATATGAATCAGGGAAGCAAGATGAAGGAAGCAAATTCCAAAGAACTGATGTTCGAAGAAAAAAACTAGTTTTAGAGCAGTGCCAATTATAGTATTTGTAGAAAAGAGAAAAAGAAGCAACATCACGACGATGTGACAATGGTTGGAGATTGGCTGCACAAGCAGGTCCAACTATGTTTACAATGCATTTTTGCACCTTGTCTAAAAGAGAAAGGGCATCAATAGAAGATCTGCCCCAGATATGGCAACAGTATTCCATACAGGGACGGATTTGAGATTTATAGAAATAGAGAATAGAATCTAGAGTAAGGAAGTGTCGAGTTCGATAAAGAGATGCAACCTTAGCAGATGCTAATTTTGCAATGGATTTGATATACGGTTTAAAAGAAAGATCAGAAGTAAAAGTTAATCATAGAAGGTGAAGGGTATATGACTCATCTAGTACATTACAATTCATAAATATAGGATATAGGATAATATAGGATAAGATCAAAATTATTGCGATAACGATTGGCCGAAAAAAATTGAGTTTTATCTGAAATAAAGTTCACCAGCCATTGTGAGCCACATGCTGTAGCAGAGGTGAGATCCTTTTCAAGCTCAGATACCTTTCCAAGCAATCAGAGAGTGTAGGCTTCTTATCATGACAAGAATAAATAGTAGTGTCGTCAGGGAACAATGCCACCTTAGATGTGATAATATCTGGAAGATCGTTAATGTAAATTAAAAAGAGTATAGGGCCAAGGATTGAACTTTGAAGAACCCCTGAAGTTACAGGATATGAAGAAGATATATATATATATATATATATATATATATATATATATATATATATATATATATATATATATATATATATATATATATATATATATATATATATATATATATATATATAACTAACTTAAAATTTTACTGACTACATCTTTTGAAAGGAAATTCTTAAATTTTCTTTTTTTCTTGCTGAATTGACTAGGTACTTATTTTGAGTATTGAGAAGTATTAAAAAAATTAATTTATAAAGATAAAAGGCCTAGATAGTTAAAATAACTTCCAAGATAGTTATTACAAGAAAAAATATTACTTACATTATTCTTTGTAAAACTTTAAGATTTATCATTGACTTCATATAATTTCTTTAACTTTGTTTTGGGAAAAGCAAAATTTCGAATCACAGACTTTCAAATTTTGGAGGAGCTGAATGAATTAAAGGAGTTGTTACTAATAATAATTCATTAGGCATATTACATAAAATAAATTATATTACATTAACCATTACATAAAATAAACTATAGCCAAAACCGTTGTTCTATTTTTTTAAAACCGAAGGCAAAAATATAAATGAACTTTAGAGTTAAATACATTTAATCAAATAAAATTTCTTTGATTTAAAACAAAATTAGATACAAAAACTACAAACACATCAATTCTAGATTCCTAAATGCATATTTAAATAAATGCAATATGAGTTTTTGAAATACAAAACAAAAATGTAACATAATATTACCGAATACAAACATGTCTTTGACCAAAACATATATATCAACTGACACTTAATGTAGTTGACGCTCCAAAAAAAAAAAAATCTTAATTAACAAGTAAATAAAATTTATGGATAAAATAAAAAATATTCTTACAAGTGTTTTTTTTTTTTGCATTAGCATTTTTTATTTATTTAGTTTTTAATTTTTCTGTTCAACTTTAAATTGTATCTAATAAATGATTAAAATTAGTAGAATTTGTAGTATTAGTTAAAATTTAGAAACACTTCCTGTTTCTAAATTTTAACTAATACTACAAATTCTACTAATTTTAACTAATAATAACTAATAGTTCTAAATTTTAACCAATTCTAATAATTTTAAATTTTAGCAAAATTTAGTTTTATTTTATTTAACATAGATTTTGTATTTTTACTATTAAAAATAGCCACAAATAAGTAGCCTCCTTGTCTGTAGTGGCCGTCTCGGCCTTGAGGAGGTGAATTAAAATTAAAAAAAAAAAAAAGAAAAAAAAAAAAAAACTGACGCTATAAGTAAGGATTTTAAGGAGACATTTTTCTATTATTTAAAAAAATTTGGTCACGAAAGTCAATTTTTTGAAAAAAAAAAAAGCAGAATTAAGGAGAAAATAACTACATTGAAAACAGAATCTTATTTTTTTCAATAAATTTTAAATAAAAACAGAAAAATTATTATAAATTACCATATTAGTTATATATATATATATATATATATATATATATATATATATATATATATATATATATATATATATATATATATATATATATATATATATATATATATATATATATATATATATATATATATATATATATATATATATATATATATATATATATATATATATATAACCTTTGGAATTAGGGTCGGCATGCAGCAATGCCAACCTAAAAGTGTTTGAGGTCGACAAATAATGCTGACCTTGTTTCTATGTTTAATGGTAAGACTTTTAAATCACTTTTTTTTGCTATTTTGATTAATGTCAACAAATTATTGTCAACCTTTTTTCTTAATTCCAAGGGTTGTGTGTGTGTATATATATATATATATATATATATTATATATATATATATATATATATATATATATATATATATATATATATATATATATATACTCAATAGAAATATAGGTTTGCAATCAATCAAAGGACTATATAATTTCTTTAATAATAAGTATAATCCATTTACTTTAATAAAATTTCCTAGATGATAAAAAAAAGGAGAAATTAAGGAGTGTTTCTCATTGGTTACTTAGTAAATTGCCAATAACATTCCAACATGTGATATAGTGGTTATTCATATGTTAATACAGTTATATAAGAGACAGGTGGGTAGAAAATTTCCTTTAGAGTAAAGGAAATTTTCTACCCTCCTGTCTCTTATATAACTGTTATGACTGGTTTAATTTTTTCAATGAGACTTATTTTTTAGTCAAAACTTTTGAACTTCACTAATAACTAATTACTAAAGTTAAGTAATTGGTTATTAGTGAAGTTCCAAAACTTGATATTGTAATATTTCAAAAAGTTCATTAACTAATGTACTGGTCCAATTATTTTGAATAGAACAATCTAAAAGTTGTTAATTAAAGATATTGAATTATCAGCATTATTATGTATTATTAATAGGTTTTCCTTTTGAAAAATATGACTATGCATGAGATTCTGCGATGTCTAAGTCTTTCAAACAGTCAGAACTTGGTTCTTGATATAGTATATCAATTATTATGCATGAAATACTTTATCAAGTGTCAAGTATAAACTATATATATATATATATATATATATATATATATATATATATAGGTACGCGCATATCGTGATTTACGGAACCGATTTTTTTGCTAAAATTTTGTTACTCGTTTTTTCACTTCTTTTTAGGCAGCATGGGGTAAACGTAATTTTGTGATGTTTCTTTTTAGAAACATATATACACATAGATACTTTTTGGAAAGAAGAGAAGCTAATCTTTACTTTTTAAAAACTTTTATGTATGGTTACTAGACTTTTTAACAGATTATTTTGCTCCTGAATATTTGGTTGATGTTTTCACATGAATTTGCAGTCAAAGGCATGTCGTGTCCACTTTTTTTGTTATTCAGGCAATTTTTTACATGCATTTTCTATTTATGTGCCAAATTTCAACGAAAAATAATTGGGAGCAGATATGTTACAAGGTGCTTTATTAAATATACTGCTTTTTTTAGGTAGGGTTAGACAAACGTTTTTTGTGGTGTTTCTTTTTAGAAACATATATAAATAAAAGTTATATTTGGAAAGAAGAAAGGTTAGGCTTGATTTTTATAGTACTTTTATGTATAATCACTAAACTTTTTTATGGTTAGTTTTGCTGAAAACTTTCAAGAAAATTTCGTAGATGTTCTCACATTAATTTGTTGTCGAAGGAATGTCGTGTCCGCTTTTTTTGTTATTCAGGCAATTTTTTACATGCATTTTCTTTGCACATGCCAAATTTCAGCAAAAAATAATTGGGAGCAGATAGTTTAAGAAGTGTAGGACTTTCAGTACCTAAATTCGGTTTTTTTTGTTTTTGTTTTATCAGTAAGAGAAATACGGGGGAGGATAGGGGGGAAGCGGATTGTAAACAAAAAATTACTACAACATTGTATTATTTTAATTCTTAATATTAGATTAAAATTCAAATAAAAATGGTAAAGTTATGGAAAAGAAAACTTTAAAAAGTAAGTTAATATGTTTTTCAAGATAATAATAACTTTTTTAAAAAACAAAACAATGATAAATTTAAAAACCTTAATCTTTGTTTACATGGCATGTAAACAAAGATTAAGGTTTTTTATATATACCAATGATGAAACTATATATACCAATGATGGTAATATATTCCAATGATGGTATATTAAAAAAGATTAGGATTTAAGATTAAACTGTTACTTTGGAATATTTTATTAACTATTAGTATCAGATACCAATGTTGTTAATACACCATATATATAAAAATATACAAACAACATTATTATACTTTAAAGTAAAACATTATTGGCTTAAGCCAATAACGTTTTTGACAAAATATTTTTATAATAATAAGCTTATTTTTGTAAAAATATCAAGATACTTTTACAATAATAAGTTTATTCTTATATCTTGTTGGTGTCTTTCTAATATACAGTAATATAATTTTAAAATACAGTAATATTATTTGTTTTTAATTTTTTTTTTCATACCTTTTTCTTGTTAGTAAAGTTGTTATACGTAAAGCAGAACTGATTTAATAACTTATTTTTATTGACTGTTGACAATTTCAAGATCTTTTTTTTTAATTATCTACCTATTTTTAAGTATCTACCTTTTGTGTTACACTTGGTAAGTTAAACAACTTTTTAATGTGAAATTAAAAAGTTGTTTAACTTTATTTCCTTTACAATATGTTTAACTTTATTTCCTTAGTCATGTGCTGCAACTAGTAATTTAAAAAACTATTACATTTTATGTGTATGCATTTCTCGTTATTTAAAATATTGATTTTTTGTTACAACATTGTAATTTTAGTATCTACCTTTTGTGCTACACCTAAACAACTCTTTTTAATGTGCACAAATTTCTCATTGATTGCAATATTGATTTTTATAATATATTTTTTACCTTTAGTTCTTTATACGTGTGGCTACGCCTGGTAAGTTTCAAAACCTTTTTTCTTTTAACATGTGTATGCATTTCTTATTAATTGCTTATTCTTTTTTGCAATTGCATTTCTTATCAACTGGTTTTTAATTAAAACCATTTTTATATAAAAATTATTACTTTTTAGACTATGAATGCATTTATTACCATTTGCAATTTGTATTTTTATTAAAACAAATTTTACTTTTAGTTCCATCTGTACCACCTTTAAATGGTAAATTTATAAATCTAGAATGTCTCTGATTTTTTACTGAGTTCCTCTTATTCCTATTTATATCATCTATTTAATACTTTTGTGTTTTGTTATCTCTCCAAGTGCTATAAAAGGAGAATCAGAAGCTTATACATGTTTGAGTTTTTATTCTGATTAACTTTTATTAAAAATTTCATTGATTTATTAATCATTCTTTATATATATTCAGACAAACTATCTTGGTAAGTATTTATTTTAATTTTTTTAATTTTTAATTACATGAATTACAAATACATTAATATTTTATTTGTTTTTAGAGCTTACATATGAAGCTTATAGGTCATTTCGATCTTAAAACTAAAATCATTTACTAAAAGCCAAGACATAGAGTAATTACTATGTTTTAAAACATTTTATTATTTTTTTTTTTATTAGGTTGGTGGGTTAAATATGATCATTTAAATGAGAAAATGTATACTAGTGCAACTTGTAATCTGGTAAAACAATTATGTATTGTTCTTTCTCTTTTTTAATAATTGCATGTGAAAATGTTGAAAATGTCTTTTCTATGTGTTTTCTTTTTTATGTTGGTTGAGGGGAAGGGGGAAAACTATCCCTCTCCTCAAATTATGTTCTATAGTAAAAAAAATATTGCTTTATGTAATACAACAATATTTTCAATACCAATGTATGTTGTATAGTTATAAAATATTATTTTTTGTCACGTGGGGGGAGGGGGGAGGGGGTGCATCATACTTCCTTCATTTCAAGTCAATGTGTGCATCAATAATATATGTTGAATAGTAATAAAAGATTTTTTTTAATTTTTAACAATGCATTTAATTATTGTAATAAAGAAAAAATTATTTTTATTTTTTATGAGTCGGGGGGGGGGGGGCGGGGGGGGGGGGGCGGTGCGACATACACCCTCCCCTAAAGTTAGTGTTGTATATCACTAATGTATGTTTTATAGTAAAAAAAAATATTTTTACTTTTTAACAAAATATTAAATTACTGTAAAAAAGATTAAATTATTTATTAGAAAGTATGATTATTGTATTTAGGGTGTTATAACATCACAACCACATCTATGGTCAACTCTAAGATCACCTTATTTTGTTTGGCAGTGTTTTGGAATCAAGTTATGGCAATATTTTGTGTATAAAATATAACAATTACATTTAAAAAGTGCTTATTTCTGACAAAAACTTGTATTTTCTTAAGGGTTAGATGGTGTTTCATTACCCCCTCTGGCTCCCAAGATACACCCTACATCCAGGCACCAAAATGAACTTGTAGCCCATTAGTGCACCTATCTTGTGATACCAAGATATAGGTATTTGGATAAAAATTGACAAAGTTATAACAATTTAAGTGAAAAAAATAATTATTTTGACCACAGTTTCTTCAACAATTCCATATATCTAAAATTTGTTACTAAAAATGTTATAACTTTTTTTAGAATTGTTCGTTTTTAATAATTTTTTCACCTTTAAAATACTGTATTAAAGGCCTTTCTGATGATGTATAACATTCTACTATATGATCAATATAAAAATTTCAGTGCACGTACCTAATATATATATATATATATATATATATATATATATATATATATATATATATATATATATATATATATATATATATATATATATATATATATATATATATATATATATATATATATACATATATATATATATATATATATATATATATATATATATATATATATATATATATATATATATATATATATATATATATATATATATATATATATATATATATATATATATATAGTATATCATATACCCAGTTTTTAACTTTTTCAATATCTGTATCAATTTCAATATATATATATCAATATTAATACGATTCTCAAGTAATTAAATGTTTAAAAATATATATATAAATTAGCAAGAACCTGTCTATATGTCGCTTATCATAAGGTGCTTTTAAAATTCTCCTTGAATCTTTGGGAAGTTCCAAACCTTGATTTGGCAATATTTCAAGAAGGTCATTAACTAATGTACTGGTTCCATTATGAAATAGCATAATGTTTTCGAGTAAAGACATTGAATTCAAAGAATTATCAGGATAATTGTTCCATGTATCATTAACAGGTTTTCCTATTGAAAAATTCGATTCTGCATGAGATGTCTAAATCTTTGAAATTGTTAGAACTTGGTTTTTGATATAGCAATACTATACTAATATTATATAATACTAATATTATATAATATGTATATCCATCTAGTCGGAATCACTTGACTTATTGCGCAACAAAAGTAACCATATTGAATGTAGGGAAAACAAATCATTACACGTTAACGCAAAGATAAGAAAGCACTCGTAATAATGTCGTTCAATTATTTTGAAAGTTTATCAAAAGAAGCAGCAGAAAGATATCAGCGAAAATTAAGTCTTTTAGGTGATTATTTTTCATGTTAATTTACTTTTTTAAATAATTTTCGTCAGAATAAACGAAAATAATGCATAGCATTTTGATTGTTTTAGGATTGGACAAGTGTCCATATTAGTATCCGGCTGATTCTTGGACTGAAGATCCAAGTCAATGGCCTTCCTTAAGTTATCATAATCTATATCAATACCTAATTAAGACTCCATGTAAGAAATATTTCTAAATAGTTGTTTATAAGTTATTATATATTTATTAAGTTATTATATATTTAATTCCTAAATCCTAAAATTATGTTAGTTTGCTCAGTGAATATTAATGTTTGCTTACACTTGTTTTAAACATTCAACACTATGTAGGCATCTATTCTCCAGAAGCTATGGAAAACTACAAGTCATTGGAGGCTTGGAAGTTCTTTCAAGAAGGTTGGGTGCAAACTGTTGTCCATATGAAGATAAGTCAAGATATCATGATCTTAAAATGTGATGTTAGACCTTCTTACAGAACCACATCTCCTAATCATAAGCCTTGGATTGCTCTTGGTTCACTTGGTAATGTAGTGACTGCTCACTGTAATTGTATGGCCGGGTAAGTGTCTGGAGAGCACTTGACTATAATAATTTAACACTAAAAGTTATCTTGTTTTGTGAACTACTAAATTTTGTTTACATTATTTAAATCTGTTGAAATTATTTATAGGTGTTTTTGGATTATTTAAATCTATAGTTTATTGTTTTTAACAGCCTTGGTGAAACATGCTCACATGTAGCTGCAACATTATATAAAGTTGAAGCTGCTGTTCGCATTGGAATGACATCATCCACACCAACTGATTTACCATGTCAATGGAATCAAACATTTGTAAAAAATATTGTTGGTTCCCCAGTTTCTCAAATAAATTTATATTCTGATGCTGCTAAAGAGAAACTTACAGGAAAAAGAACTAGGAAAATGTCTGTTTCTCCAACAAATATTGAAAAATATCAGTTTTTGTCAGAATTGAAAAGTGTACAGCCCAAAACAGCTGCTCTCAGTTTGTTTAAAGATTTTGATACTGAATTTATACACTTAGAATCTACTGTTGTAGCAAAATTGCCTTTATCTCTCAGAAATTTTTTCAATGCAAACTATAAATCTCTAGATAATGAACAGTTAAATTCTTTTTTTGATGAGAAAATAAAAGATTTAAAATTAAATTCTAGTGACATTGTCTATGTTGAAGAAGCAACTCGAAATCAATCTTTGTGTGATTCTTGGTATCAGGTACGAGTCGGACGAATAACTGGTTCTACTTTGTATCAAGTTTTTCATGCTAGAGTTGAGACACCACCTAAATCTTTAATTTTAAATATTTGTTCAGAATAGAATATAACAATAAAAAGTCCTCCAATAGTGTGGGGAAGAGAAAATGAGGAAAATGCATTGACTTTATATACACAACTTTATTCAGACTGTAATGAAGCTCATAACTTATTGGCACTTTCAGACATTGTCATCCATCAAAATTTAAAAGTTAAAAAATTAGGGCTTTGCATCGACTATGAAAAACCATGGTATGCAGCATCTCCTGATGCTTCTGTGTATTGCACTTGTTGTGGACATGGAGTTTTAGAAATCAAATGCCCTTTTAGTTTAAAAGACAAATCTTTGAAAGAAGAAATACTGAAAGATGTTTTTTATGTAGGATTAAATACGGATGGGAAATATTTTTTACAAAAACAGCACATTTTTTCCAGGTTCAGCTTGAAATGAGAGTTACTGGAGTGAGCTATTGTGATTTTATGGTATGGACACCCAGTGAGTTTATAGTTTTACGTATTGAACCTGACATTAGTTTTATGGAATCGGTGTTTAATAAATGTGATGTTTTTTGGAATAGATTTATTTTGAGGGAATTAGTAACAAGAGAAGTTGAATCAGGAATGAAATTGCCCTCCTCTACATTAACAGAAACCATAAATAATGATGATAATGTTTTTTGTATTTGCAAATCTAAAAGCTCAGAAAATGATGATGCGGCTGTGATTCATGTGATAATTGGTTTCATCTTAAATGTATATCTTTGAAATCTGTGCCAAGATCGTCTGTATGGTATTGCAATAGCTGTAAAAACAAGAAAAAGTCTGCACACTAAAACGTAATTATTTTTTATAATTTCAGCAGCAAAAAGTTTTTTTTTAATAATACATTTTTTTATTATTATCTTCTTAGAAACCAATACATTAATGGAGCAGTATTAATGCTATTCTCCTTATCATTTTCATGATATTTGTTGTTAACATTATTATGCTGGGAAATGGAATGGAAAAATCATAATTTGAGGTGAAATAAAGAATATCCCATTTTTAAAAAACGGCTATTTTCATAGCCACATATTATTAAAAACATTAAAGCATATGATATAATATTGAAAAAAACTGTTACAGATTAACAGATAATCAAACTCTTCCTATTCCCCGAAATCTCGGTGAATAGGAAGAGTTTGATTACCTGGTCTAAATAAAAAAGAAGTAAGGCGGTATTTTTCCTTAAGTTAATCGGTTTCTTTTTTGGAAAAAATATTTTACCTTATTCCTCGGGGGAAAACATTTTGTCGTATTTTATGTTATAATATTGTTTTAAACCCAGGGGTAATCTTTTTCCGGATATTTTTCTAAATGTTATGTTTTTCCGGATATCCAAACTGTCTGACCTACATATTATTTGTTTGTATTTTTGTAATTTATATATACTTTATTTGGTTTTTCATTCATACAACAATATAAAAAAGAAATAGGAAAGTAAGAGTAAATATATAACGGATTTTTTCCGAATATACAACTGTTTATACACAACTGTTTACCGGATTTTTAAAATATGACTTGGATAATCACTGTAAACTATCGTTGTTCGATGACGGCTCATGTATGCAAGATTAGTAATGAAGGAAGCGTGAAATAAATACTGTTACGCGGTGCTCTATAAAAAGACCCTTAGCACTTCTTGGAGCACCTAAATTAACAAAATCTTATTTATTAATGTTATACAAAAAGTCTAATGCGTAAATTGAACTCTCAAAATACTAATGATAACAATGTTTCTATTGAATAGATTCCAACGATATTTTTTTACGCAAATTTACTCAAAATCAAATTTAGGAAAAAAAATTGTAGTAACAAATTATTTTACTAAAAAATCGTATTAACAAGTTATTACATTTTTGACAAAGCGGTATCGAAATGTATTTTCATATTTAATTCAGACGCCGGTCGATATTTTATTCATTTATATTTTTATGTTGTAACGACATAAAGTTGTGGCTCGTTTTTTTCAAACCTAATAAATATTCTAATCCGTATTTCGCACATTTATTAGGTTTATAAATATTCTATTAAACTTATTCAACACACCTAAATAACTTTAAAGAATGGACTAGTTTTCATGATCATTTTCCGTATCGTATTGTATTCCATACCATATACATTTCGTATTGAATAGTGAAAATCCTTATTTACAGGGCTGTTAACAGCAAAAGTAGATCCCAAATGTATTTTCGGTCTGAAAATATGTACCATGTAATGCAGAAAGGCTTCTCCTTTTTCCGGGGCACTAGGGACGATATACATAGATCATCCAGGTAATATTGAAAAAAAAAAAGGGAAATTCTTTGCGTAAAATATCCGCAAAAAATGCGGAATATTTTTTCTCTTATTTTCCTCATAATTTGCTTTCAGCTGAATTGTATCTTAATTTTTTTGAAATTTTCTTTTTTGAACGAGTGATGACTAAAAAGCCCCTAAAAATCAAATATATTATCTAAACATATATATAAACTTGTATGCATAGAAAACTTTTTGGATATCCGAAAAAACTAAATAAAATATCCGGAAAAAGATAATCCCTGATTATACATTGATCATCCGGGTCATATTTTAAAAATTAGGTAAGATATCCGGTATAATCCGGATTATATTTTCCACTTTATTTTGCTATTACCTGAGTTGATTTCCATTTTAATTTTAGTATGACATACAAAAATTATCAACTTTAAGTTTTCCCAGATATCCTAAAATTTTCCAGAAATTAAAGCTGAGGTATATATTTTGGAAATATATTTATTTTTATGCTTTTTCACTTATCACTAATACAGTATGAGCAATAAGTGAAAAAGCTTGAAAATAAATACATTTCCAAAAGATATACCTCAACTTTAATTTCTGGAAAATTTTAGGATATCTGGGGAAACTTAAAGTTAATAATAATATCCGAAATTCCAAAATATCCGGAAAAAGAAAATCCATGAGTACAACTCTTGTACCACCTCTTGAGGTCCTTTTTGTCAAATAATGCTTTTATTAAGATATGTGGCTATGAAAATAGCCGTTTTGAGAATATTTAAACGATTCCTTCACCAAGGTTTGTTAAAGCAGCACAAACTGTTACAATTTTGTCACAATTAGAAAGAGTAACTGAGGTAGCTTCATCAGTAATGTTTTTAACAGTTCGTAAAGGCAATACACCTTGAAGAATGGTGTAACGATTTTTCAACAGCCCAATAACTCTTTCTATGTGAATTCTAACAGATGATATTTTGCGAGATTTTTCTACCTCCGAAGCAGAAAGTTGTGCTTTATCCTTTGTAAAAGCTGGATTTATTAATATAGAGCAACTTTTAGCTGCAAAATCGTCTTGTAAAGTAAAACCTCTATCTGATAAGATTTGATCGCCTGGCATATGGTACTTGCTAGATGCAAATTCTGATTCCCGAGTTATTTGATTGTCAGAAGCTCTTCCACCATAGCATTTGGAAATAAAGTTAATCGTTCCATTAGGTGTGCATGAAATGAGACATTTTATTGTACAATGTTTTTTATATTGGCTGTAAAATAGTGCTCTTGCCATTAGAGATGATGGTGATTCCACAAAAACCTCAAAACAATCAATAATTGATGTTAGTCTTGGGAATTTGTTTTTGAAAACAGGAGGAATTGTTTCGTATATATGATCTCGATCTTGCATTTTTATTAAATATTTTAATTTCACATACATAATATCAATCCATTTCCAAAAGTTATCCAAGGCAGTAGTTTTTTTAATATCAAACATAAATGATAACATATCAAAGTTAATGTTGTGCCTTAATTTAACTAAACAGAAAACAATTTTATCTTCTGTATTAAATCTTTTTAATGAAATTTCTGGAGTTCCTTTGCATAGGAAACTCAACAGTTTTTCTAATACAGGAAGATTAAGTCCAGTGAGCATATTGCACTTATCAGGATTGGCTCGAATTTTATTTATTCCTAAACTGCAATTGCTATCTTTTAATGATATCCACTTCGACATAAATAAATCTCTTTCTAATCGAAGATTATTTATTTCACTATATAGTTGTTGTCTTTCTGATGTTTTAAGAGGTGTTTCAATATCAATTTCAGATTTTTCAGTATAACTCATTTCTGACTTTAAAGAACTATTGGTTGAACTTTGCTGAACATTGATGTTTACAGGAGCACTCTTTCCTTTAAATAAGAAAAAAATACAATAGATATTTTAAATTTGCATATGATGTTTAAATAACTTTTAAATTAATACCTTGTATATAACTCTTACTGGAATCTTGAACATAAACATCTTCATTAATTATAGGAACACTAAATTCTGAAATATATTATTAAATTATTTTTCAACTTCTACAAAATAAAGTTAATAAACAAAAAATAAACAAAATTACAAAAACAAAAAATACAAATAGAAGTTAAGTTAGAAGTAATTGAAGACCTTAGTGCTAAAAAAACTTAATTCGCACACATTTTTTTAGAGAAAACATATTTTAAACTTATATTTGTATAGCCATTTTATTTTTATAATTAAATTTATGATGGTCAACGTTCTAAAATAGCTCTAGTAAGTATAGAATTATTAATTTCTGAAAAATTGTTAAAAAGAAAAATCTAAAACTATGCAAAAATGTAAAAAACTAAAATAAAAAATTAATCAATACCATGACTGGAAGATTGTTCTAAAAAATTTTTGGAGCATATAGGATTACTGATATCAGATTGCTGCAAATAATTTTCAGTACTAACTTGGATATTGATTTCTGTTGAGTATGAAATACATTTATTTTATAAAAATTTACTGGAGCGGTTTCATAACTTTTACAAGAACTACATGATCATTATTAATTATAACAAAAATTATACAAATTTAAATTGTAAATACCTAAATTTAATAATTATTTTTTCAAACTTACCTTCGTTACTAAAACTCCTTTTTTCAATGACAAAATCAACATCCTCACTAATTGATTGAGCACATAGTTTTAATTTTTTGCATGCAGGAACACTTATTTCTAAAAAAAAAATTTAAAATTAAACAACATCAAAGTAATTATTTACAAATGAATTGAAGCAAACAATAATATTTACTTTGTCTATTTATCCTCCTACTGACTCGGTTAATTTTGTTATTGTTGGTATTTCTTTGAGGAGAACCTTTCATTCCAGTATCAAAAATTGATGGAACTGAATCTGGATGTTTCTCAAAGAGCTCTCTTTTACCTAAAATTTTTGAACAAGTAGTATTTATTGTAATTCATTTAGTATATAAAATCAAATCTTAATAAAATTTGTTTACCAGTAATAAAGTGTGCTGAACAAACATAAACATTTGAAGACGTAGGAGACCACTGTTTTGACGAAGTGCTATCTGCAGCACGATTAATTGCATTTAACCATTTTCTTCTGACCGCTTCATTTTTAGGAATACGATAAAATTTAAGTTCATTGTTTTTTTTACAATTGTTTGTGCAACCTACAACACAACAACTCCTTGGCATCTTTTTGTCATAAAAAAAGTTTAAAACGCTGTTGATATTTATATGTTTGTTTTCCCTCCATTCAAGATGGTTAATTTATTTCGCAATTCGGCGTGACGTCACGCCGACTAGATGGATATATACATAGTATAGCATATATTCAGTTTTAAACCGTTTCTTTCATTATCTGTAAAAATTTCATTACCTGTATCAATATTACCACAATTTTCAAATAATTGATAACAAAAACAAAAATTAGATGGAACGTGTCTATTAGTTGTTGTAAAAAGACTTCTTTTGTTATTGAAAAAAAACTTTATTAAAAATGCGTTACTTAAAAATTTTAAAAAGTTTTAGCGATTTAACTGATTTTTTTTTATTTAATAAAGCATTCTGGATATTTTTTGGAGGAAATAATTTTTGGACGTTCAAAAGACGTTTAGAGTTTTAATGGGACGGACGGACGCGATTTGAACGTCCTAAGGACGTCTTTTTTACGTCCTGTGCCCACTGGGTACACTGAATTTACACTGAAAGTATAAACTATTATTTTTATACAATTTGTTTTTTTGCCTGTAATTTGGGTGATAAAAAGAATAAATAAATAATAAAATAAATTAAACTACTTTGCATAAAACAAAGTTGTATTTTTAATAAAAAGTGGCTTTTGATTTTTGATCTTTTAATGATAATTTAATAACAATAATTAAATTCCACAAATGAGTTCCAGTTGTCAGGTTGGTATTTTTTTAAATTAATTGTTTTGTTTTTTTTGAGCTTATTTAAAGTATTATTAAATTATCTTATTAACTTAGCCATATTACCAAATGGTCTCGGTAATATAAGCAGTTTTGCTACTTGTTTAAAACTTCTGTTTTTCTAAGAAAAAAATTTCGGGTGCCCAATTATCTTACCGGATTATGAGTAGTGATTAATCTTAACAATAACTTTTTATTTGATAAAAGAGAGTTCCCACAAGAACTTGATAAATATTTTGTGTCTATTGGACCAAATCTTGTCAAAGTATTTCCTGATGCTAACAGTATAATAAATAACTTACGTTTCGCCCCAAACTCTTATTTGAGTTCTTTTGAATTATCTTTCGAAGAGTTTGAAAATGCCATTAAAATTTTAAAATCTAACAAATCAGTAAGCTCTGATGGCGTTTACGGTAACATTGTTTAAGTTCATTTGATTTTTGAAAAAATATACTCCTTAAGATTTTTTAAATAAATTTAAGTTTTTTTAAATAAATATTTTTTAAATAAATCAGGGAATTTTTCCTCAAGCTTTAAAATTAGCAAAAGTTATACCAATATTAAAAGGTGGTGACTTTGAGAACATTATAAACAGTTATCCAATTTCACTATTCTCTGAATTCTTTAAATTTTTAGAAAGTACTTTGTTCAAAAAAAAATTTATAAACATTTTAGAATCAACAATTTATTTTATAGCTATTAATATGGTTTGAAAAAAATAATTTTGCCAAACACGCAATTCTTCAATTTTCTAAAAACATTTCTGACTTGTTTGAAAATTCTCTATTTACTTAAGGTGTTTTATTGATTTAGAAAAAACCTTTTTACAAAGCCTTTGATACTATTGATCTTGAAATTCTTTTTAAAAAGTTAAAATACGAAACGATACGATAAGATACGAAATTACTGGTAACATAACAACATGACTAAAAAGTTACCTTAAATAATC
>NC_061164.1:44587872-44622872 GCF_022113875.1 Hydra vulgaris
ATTGCAATTAAAGTTGAGGTAATTTTTTAGTTAATTGGATTTAACCAAAATAAAAAACAAAAATCAACGTTGAATTTACGTTGTTTCAACGTTGTTCTAACGTCTTATCAACTACGTATCAATCGAATATATCACCTATTTAAAGTTGAAATATGGTTGATATGTAGTCGATAAGACGTTAGATCAACGTTGAAACAACGTATTCATCGACGTTGTTTCAACGTCGTAGTTTTCGACGTCGGATTTTATTTCCAATTCAACCAAATTTCAACGTTGTTTCAACGTGGCATATGGTCGGTTTGCCACGTTGTTTCAACGTTATTTCAACGTCATTGTGCCTGCTGGGATTATTCAGTTTACACGTGAAGTCTCAAATTCTTTTGCTAAATCACAAAATACACTTGGGGTTTTTATAGATTTATTAAAGGCTTTTGATACAGTCAATCATGATATCTTTCTTAAAAAATTTGAGTTCTACGGAATAACTGGTAAAATGATCAAATGGTATAAAAGCTACTTGTCAAATAGAAAGCAATTCGTCTACCACGGAGAAGAATTGCTTCCTATTAATCTTTAAAATAAAACATTAATTTAAATAAAATGTGGTGTTCCACAGGGTTCTATCCTTGGCCCACTTCTCTTTTTAGTATACGTCAACGATCTAAATAAGGCCTCAAATCTTATGAGCATCATGTTTGCCGACGATACCAATTTATTTTTATCAAACAAAGACATTAACAAATTTTTTTTAGATATGAATAAAGAACTTGATCAAGTTTCTAATTAGTTTAAATGCAATAAATTAACCTTAAATATTAACAAAACAAAGTGGATCCTTTTCTACTCCTCAACAAAAAAACGCTTTTTGCCTTATGATTTACCTAAACTTTATATTGATGAAGTAGAAATAAAAAAAGAATCCGTCTTAAAATTCCTAGGTATTTATCTTGACGAAAATATGACATGGAAAGCTCATATTGATTATATATCAACAAAAGTTGCGAAAAGTATTGGTATCCTCTATAAGGTCAGAAATAATCTAAATAAAAATAATTTAAAACAACTATACTACTCATTTATTCATAGCTATATAAACTATGCAAATATTGCCTGGGGAAGTACAGGTAAAAGTAAGTTGCAACGTCTTTACCGCCATCAGAAACATGCAATGCGAATAATATACTTTTTAAATCGTTTTTCAAATACAAAATCTCTATTTAAAGATATGAATGTATTGAACATTTATGAACTTAACTTGTACAATATTTTATGTTTTACGTTTTTGTATGAATAACCCCTTGTTTCATGTTTTTAAAGACATATTTACCTTTAAAGTAAAGAATAAATATAGTTTGCGAAATAATAACTATTTAAAAGAACCCTTTTGTCAAACAAAGTTTAACCAATTTTGTATAGATTATCGAGCACCTTATATCTTAGATTCATTTATCTCTTTTTCTGTTTTTAAAAACAAGTTAAAGAATATTATTTTTTCTACGGATAATATATTGAAATATTTTTGAGATATTGTTTTAACCATTTCTTATTTCAAATGTTTTGGATTCTTATTTTGTTATAAACTACCTGTATTATATTATATTATATTTATATTGTAATTTTTATATGGTTCTGGGGACAAGATCGATATAATCTTCTTCCAGATTCCAAGTTTATATGTTTATATTACATGGAAATCACGAATGTAAATAATGTAAACTGAAAAAAAAAAGCAATTTGCTTATGCGGATGAGAGCGTATTATCTAATTTGTTAAACATTACATGTAGAGTTCATTAAGAGTCTATATTATAATCTCTCCTATTTTAATAATTTGCCCAAAGCTTCTAATTTAACGACTGTTATGTTTTTGGATGATTCTGTCCTATTTTTATCTCACATTAACATTATGACACCTTTTAGCAACATGAACATTGTACTATTCAAAAACTTCTGAATTGTTCAAATTAAACAAATTATCATTAAATATTAATAAAACTAAATGGATTATTTTTCATCCATGTTGTAAAAAGCACCTGTTGCCTTGTAACTTCTCTTTTCTTTTTATTGGTGATACGATTATTAAAAAAGTTGTAGTGACAAGACTTTTAGGTGTTTGTACCAAAAAAAATCTTACATGGAAAAACTACATTCCTAACTGTATAACTTAAGAGTATTGGTATTTTATATAAAACAAAAAGCTTCCTTAACAAACGTATTTTAATACAGTTATTTATATTACTCGTTAATTCATTACCATGCTCACTATGAAAACATTGGGTAGGACTAAATAAAACTATACTTAAACCTCTCTATCGGCAATAGAAGCACGTAGCACGACTTATGAATTTCAAGGATCTTATTGCTAATAGAAGCACGTAGCACGACTTATGAATTTCAAGGATCTTATTGCTAATAGAAGCATGTAGCACGACTTATGAATTTCAAGGATCTTATTGCTAATGCCAAACCTTATATGAAATGAAGGTTTTAAATATATACAAGCTGAATGTTTTGATACTTTTATTTTATGTATTAATGTAAAACCCACTTATTAACTGTTTTTTGTTTGTTTGTTTGTTTGTTTTTTTGTTATTTTTTTGTAAATTTGTAAATTTTAACTTGTAAATTTTATTCAACAACTATTTCCTCAAACTAATTTTTTTGAAAATTATTTTTCAAAAAAATTAGTTTTGTTTTATTTCGTGGAACATTTTTATGAATAATATAGTTTTAATAACTAGAATGATTTTTCTCAAGAATGAAATTTAGAAATTCTTTTAAACTTTAATGGTTTTTATAAATTTTGAGTTTAAAAAAACTCTAATAGTATGTTTTAAAATTTTTGAAAATCCAATTTTTTTTTTTTTTTTTTCAACAAGCATTTAACATGTTTAATTTGTAATAAAATATGTAAATAATATTTTAACTTTTTTTTTTTCTTAAGTTTAAATCTTCGATTGTTAATGAAATTTAGATCACATCTTCAAAATGTGAAAAAACCGAGTCAATTATAAAATAACAAGCAACATTGTAAGCAAAGCATTTTCAACATTAGTTTTTTTTAATTTTTTTATATTTCGCCGCACGGTTAGCACGGATCCTTATAATGCCTACCTAGCCTACCTAGCTGTCCCAAGAACGTCACTTATACGAAAAGTTAGCGTACACATCAAGGTACCCTGTGATGCAAATTTTGAAATCATTTAATTTTTTCCGCGGAAAATAATTTAATTTGAATGTTCAAATTAAGTCAAATTTTGACTTCATAGTGTGCCAATAAAAACACTTGTAGAATTTGAACCACTCAATATAATTTGATAAAAATTAGTGCAAATGTTGCCAAACTCTGGACAAAATTTCAGCCTGATTGGATGATTGGTGTAGGATTTATTACAGTTTTAGTTGAAGTTTTGTCAGTTTTTTGCTACTTATACCTCAAAGCGTTACCGATTACTTTGAAATTCGGTCACTATTTTTAAAATAACGGTTACATAAGTGTTCTACTATGTAATACCAACAACTTTTGTTATCATTATTTTATCGGTACATGTACAGTTTTCATTTTATAGACCAAAATAGTGGTTTGCTACTTAAAGCGTGATTTGAATTGACTTATGCCAATGGCGTTGACTCGGCTTTTAAAATGGAGGAGGTCAACCCCTCAATTTCTAAAATAAAATCCATAATTTCTACAATAATTGCCTATATTTCTAAAACAAAAGGTCCTCGCAAAAAAAAAGTGAGCAGGCCATGGCTCTCTTGACGGCCATGTATGCATAGCGTGAATATACCAACATTTCCTAAAGTATAAACTACTGCCAGAATGCAAAAAAATTCTAATAAAATGGTTAAGAAGGTTTTCTAGGAATACTTACATAGAAAATGAAAATAATTATTTGAAAACAGTACAACTGTGAAAAAACCAAATATTTTTTATATTGGCAAAGATAATTGACTTTAAAAATTTAGATAAGTTAACTAAGATATCTGACCAATACAAAGTTTGGAGGGCCAGTCGGACGAAAATTAATCTAACTGAATAACTAATTAGGTTAAAGGGTTGTTTTGAAATAAAACAACCTGTGTGACAAGTATCATTAGTTTAATAAGTGTGACAATTATCAATAATGTAATTTCCTTACAAGTAAACAGTTTAAACAATTGTTTCCTGGTAAGGAAAGAACTATTCAAGAATTATTTCCTTGTAATTTAATATTACCTCAATTAAATTAAGTAAATATTTCCTTTATTTTAATAGTTTTTAATTGATAATATGTGTTACTATGTTAAGTGGATTGTTATCAAATATAAATTTAGGTCAAATTTTTTGAAAGGCAGAATTTAATTTAGTGAAGTCAAATTTAGTGAATTGCTAAGATGTCAAATCAAGCAAAGAATCATGATGAAAATAGAAAGTTTGTGTGCTTGCTCTGTCTGAAAAAATGTTTAAGACAGCTTACTACTTTTCAAGCAGATTGAATATGCCAACTGTACAAGACCAAGATCAATATCAGTGATACTTGGGTACCAAAAGAATTCTGCGAATCATGTAGACTTACTTTGCGCAGGAAACAAGAGGGGAAAGAAGTTGCACTCCCTCCTTTGTTTGATTTTAAGTCAATACAAGTCAGACCTGAAACAAGAGGCACGATGTGTTGTTGCCTAATATGCCGAATTGGTTGTTCAAAGCTGCAAGAGAAAACATTCTCTTAAAGAGCAAACCACTATTGAGAAAAAACCAAAGGTGCGTTGCAGCAAATGCCTCAGCCCTTTAGGAAAAGATTTTCCCCACCAATGCTCTCAAATAATGTTAAGGAAAAACATTCAATCTTTAGCAGCAAAAGATGCCAAATCATCCGAACAAATCGCATCTCGAGTTATTTTCAATAAAGAATTATCTCCGGAAGGAACTTTTCTACTGGCTAAAGCATCCGGCGGGCCTCCACTTACAGTTACCCCTGGTAAATATTTATAATTAAATAATTTTAACATATATATTGAAATAAAGTCTTGACTATTAAGAAATAACAATAGATAGATTTCAAGAAGTATATTTTTGACAAGTTTCTAATTTCTTTAAAAACAAATAATTTGAAAGTTTTACACAAACTTACTAAACAAAGTTAATTGTAACTATAAAATATGTATGTTTTGATTTTAGGTCAAAGTAGTGCGCAGACACCATTAAGTGCTCCAAAATTGACCACTGTAGCCCTTGTAAATGTGCAATTAAATACGTGCCTGTCAAACAACGGATTAAAGAAACTTGTTAGAAATATAAAAAAAACATCAAGCAGCAAGATGGTAGTGCGAAATTTCTACCCGAATTTTCTAAAACTAGGTCAACAATTGAGCGATTTCTTTACCTGCAGCGACTTAAAAACCACAGATAAAAAAATAGACTCTTTTACAGTTCATGTTGTTGCTCACTGCAATGATTTATCAAGTCTTGTGAACCATGTTATTCAGTCCCGCAAAATTTCTGGTGGCTATTTTGTTAAGCTCGGAATTGATGGTGGCAAAGGTTTTCTCAAGTTTTGCATAAGCATTGTTGATACTGCGTTAAGGGATGAAACTAGCTCACTGCACCAACAACAACCTCTCACTCAAAGGACTGGTAAAGACACTGGAGTCAAGTGACAAATTATTGTTGAGGTTTTAGAAGATTTGCCAGAAATAAACTTCAATATTGAACAAATTTGGTTACTGATTAATGCAAATGGAGTTAAACTAATTTTGACTTGTGATATGAAAGTTGCAAATATAATTTGTGGTCTTCAAACTCATTCAAGTACGCACCCTTGCACCTGGTTTAACGTCAAATTCAACTGTCTTGCCAAATCTGGAAGCTTGCGAACACTGGGCTCAATTAATTCAAGCCTTGAGTCTTTTAAGCAATCTGGCGGGGTTGTTGCTAATGCAAAGCTGTTTGGCAATGTCATTCGAAAGCCAAGCATCTGCGGGCCTGTTAATGTTCTGATTTTGAAAATCATTCCACCGATGGAATTGCATCTTCTCTTAGGAGTTGTCAACCATCTTTTCAAGATCCTTAAAACTGGTTGGATAGATGCTGATAAGTGGCCAGCCGCCCTCCACATTCAACTGAGCCCGTATCACGGGGGCCAATTTGAGGGAAATGAATGCAGAAAGCTTCTTAAAAATGTGGATATGCTGCAGCAACTTGCTGAGACAAAAATGGTTCCCAATATTGTGTGCATAATTGAAGCATTCAAAAGCTTCAATTTAATTGTCAAGGCTTGCTTTGGATACATCCTTCAGCCGGATTTCGCTGAAAAAATTAAAAATTTCAAAAAGTGTTACCTAATAATAAATGGTGCAAGCGTAACACCCAAAATTCACGCCGTCTTCTACCACATCAAGGATTTCATCAGTCACAAAGAATCCCCCTTGGGGCCCTATAGTGAACAAACTGTCAAAACTTCTCATCAAGATTTTATCAACATTGGTCGAGGTTTAAGCGAAATATTAATCATCGACAGTACAAAGAAAGATTGTTGCGCTGCATAATTGATCTAAACTGCAAGCATCTTTAAAGAACATCATTTGAGTTATTAGAAATTAGGCTGCTGAAATTCATATTTTACGGCGTATAATGAATATTTTCACCATCTTTAAAAGTAGTATTAAAGAGTATTTGTATTAAAAGAGTACATTGAGCTATTTATTAATAATCTTTTGGTGGAGAAAATCAAAAAAACATTTCTTAAAATGTAATTAAATATTTGATGGTAATACAATGTAAAAAATAGGGTTTAAATAATTTTCACTTCATTTTAAAAGTATATGTATTTAAGGAGGTCAATACAAAACATTTTAGGAGATCTACTTTTTTTTGTTTTACTAACTGGTAGTCCTCTGACCAGGTTTTGCACGTTTTTTTAGCTTTTTTTTTTGGCAACAGTTTATACCTTAGGAAATGTTGGTATATTCAAGCGAAGCATACATGGCCGTCAACGCCGGGGAGTTTTTTTTAGCGAGGACCTTTTGTTTTAGAAATATAGACAATTATTTTAGAAATTATTGATTTTATTTTAGAAATTGAGCAATTCAACCCTTAAGGTTGAGTGGTCAAACCAAAGTGGAGGTGGTCAACCTTTAAGGGTTGACCCCCTCCACTTTGAAGGCCGTGTCGACACTATTAAGACTATTTAAATCACGCTTTAAGTAGAAAATTACTATTTTGGTCTATAAAATGAAAACTGTACATGTACCGATAAAATAATTATAACAAAAATTGTTATAATTATTTAAGCTTTTTTTTTTTAAAGCAATCTACATTTTATGTAGACCCACATTACCCCACGTAGTGGGGTAATGTAGGTCTACATAAAATGTTGGCATTTCCGGTTTAAAATCTGCTGCTTATGAAAAATCTAACATACATTCTATATTCCAGCACCTTTATTATAGTATATATACAAGGTTTTAATTTAAAAAGTAGTCTTAAGATATTTTTATTTAAAAAGAAAGTGCACACATACACAGCACAACAATAAAAATTAAAAACTCAGAGAAATAAAAATAAAAAAATGGTGATTAAAAACAGAAATAATAATGTTTTAATAATGTGTTTTATAAAAAATAACTATTTTTTTGATCACTGCACTTTCCTTGTAACATTCGTGCACTTCTTAGATTTTTTTGGGTATTTCTTTACTACTTCAGTAGAGGAAATAGTTTTTTTTGTACATTTTTTTTAACTTGGTTTTTTTCCTCTTTAACTTTTTGTTCCTCAAGTAACCGTTGTTAGACTTTCTCATTTGTAAAGAGTTCTCCACATTTTGGTTGTACTCTCTTCCTTTTTTGTTTTTGTTGTTCTATTATTGCTGCTGTTTCTGCACATAGATTAGGTAAGTTTCTCGCATAGCCGATCTTGGTGTTTGTAATCTTGGAGATTTAGGGCTATAACTTTTTGGTGATTGATTGAGAAAGTCAATACCTGTTATTCTTCTCATGGTACCATATGTTAAATGACTGTCATGACCATGACATAAAGCAAGAGTATTGATTTTTGATCTTGGTCAACAAATGGTATAAAGTGCTCATCAAACCTAAACGTAGAATGTATTTACTTCTATTGAACTCTTTGTACTATATTCAAGAACAACAAAGGCAGCAACAAAAAAAGAAAAAAAAAAGTTGGAGGAAAAAAATGAAAATTATAAAATTCAAGTAAAATACCAGTTTTCAAATAGAAAGTCTTGCATCCATCCACTTGCTTTGCACCAAAAGCACATCTTGGTGGTCCATTTTCTATCCATTTAGAATACAGATAGCCTTCTTCCTTAAAAACAACAAATGGTGGAAGATATCTTCCATCTGCAGACACACAGAACAGCACAGAATAGGTAGCTTTACCAGAAGAAGCAGCCAATTCATAAGCATGAATTGGCTGTTATATTTCAAATTTTAAACAAACCATGTGCGTTAGTGTCTTAAAGGTATACTATCCTTAAAATATAGTAATTTAACTTTCAAAACCATTTTTCATACGCTTTTGCCTTAATTGAATAATTTTCTCTGAAGTTTAAAAACGGAGAAAAAAATGACTTTGTTTATGTATCTAGCATTTTAGCTAAAAAAGTGCCGTTTCTAACAGCATAGCTAGGTTATATTTTAAAATTAGTTAGCCTAATATGTTAAAGTGGTAAAAATTACAACTTTATACCTTAAGCCATTATTAATATAACAGATAAATATGAATTAGACCCAGATTACCCCGTAGACCCACATTACCCCACCCTACCCTATTCAAATTAGATTTCAACAATTTCAAGATTAGAGGAAACACTATAACTAAAGTAATGAAAAAAAAGTTGATACATTCTGAGACATATTTTACATAATTGAATTTTAGTTTAAAAAAAGCATTTAAAATCGGCACAATTTGAAAATTCTGAAAGTAAAACTATGAAATACCCTGAAAAAGATATTTTAGGAAATGATTCTAGACACATTTAGAAATCCATAGCAAGTGGTTTTGAAATCTTCCAAACTGTCCTTGAGACTTTTTTCACTTTTAGTTTTTCCACTTTTTTTTATTTTTCGGTAGGTCGGTGGTAGGTTTTGTTTTTTCCACAAAATGAGGGTCAAAACTTTGTCCCACAAAAAAAAATAATAATGGGTCTTTAGACCTTAGAAAATAAAAAGTATTTTTATTAAAAATAAATAAAAACATACCTAAGTTAAGTTATTTATGGTAGATTAAAAACAGGTATACAACTCTTAAAATTTTATTGTCTAATTTTATTTTCTCTATGCATATGAAAAATATTGTTTATATATCACACACGACTTACAAAAAACAACAAAAATGACTAGTAGACACAGATTCTCAAAGAGTTCTGGAGTTATTCTTAAACATTCTTACTGTTATAATCAACAATACATCTCAAAAGTTGTGGTGAATATTCCGGATGCTTAACATCTCTTTTGTATCTCTCCCAGTGAGCTTTGAAGTTTGAGTGTAGAGCTTCTGTTGCTTGTTCACTGAATAGACTAAGTCCTGACTTTTTTATTTTTCTGTGGCACATGATAAAAAACAAAATGTACTTTTGGTCTAATGGAAATTGGGAGTTTGATGTAGCTGTCTCTGAATCCCTTTTTTTTTTGACTCAAAGTCAAAAAATATGAGATCCAGAGACAGATATTGGCAGTTTCAGCAAGCTGTTGAAACTTGTCCAAACCTCTCAAAAACTTCATACTATCATTGCCGTTGAAATAACTAGCATGGTATGACTGCAGTGATAAATGCAATGCTGATAGCCATTCCTTTGCACCAGGTTAAAGATCAATCAGATGTTTCAGTAGATGAATCACAACACCTAGCAACAAATGTAGCTCCATTGGTTGAATAGCTTCTAAAATAAATTTTGGGCTGAAAACTCCAACAATGGGAGATGTACCACATTTTGGAAGACTTTTGATTTTCTCAAATTGCCACCTGAGCTGACAAACTCTTTTTTCTTGCTTCTTATGCCACCAAATACTCTCAGGCTTCTACAGTTAGATTTTATGACTCAATGTCACACCAAAAGCAAGGGTGTCTGCTACTATGACATTCTATGTCACACATTATATTGGCAAGTTTCATATCACAAGAGACAACTAGGGAATTATTGGCACACTTTTCTTGAACTTTGATGAGATCAAGAATGGGCTTGAGATTGGCATAGGTCTCTTAAGTATCTTGTGAAATTGCTACTAGCATTTGTTGCTTGATGCTGTTGGTAGTTTTTGATGATGAAGGTGCCATCAGTCTGACAGTTTTATAAAGTGGGCTATTAGGCTCATCTTCATCTTGAACCATAATGAGGGTAAAGCTTTTTTTCAAAAAAATTTCCTCCTCCACATATGCCAAGTTTCACAACAACAGAGTTAGACAATTTTTTGCTGACACGAACATTTCAATGAGTTTATTGAGATCCCGATAGTAAACAACTTGACTTGTGGTATTGCTGAGCTGAATACTTGTGTCTGTAAAATAGCCGATGAGCTTTTAACCTGCTTGAGCAAATTTCTGTTAAAAGTTAGGTTTCAAAATTCTGATTGAACTCAAAAGGTTCAAAGCAGATCCTAACTTCCTCATCCGATTGTTGGAAAGACTTGTGTTTTGCTAAATTTGTAGCATTTTGAGAAGAATCCTTGCTTGACACTATTGATGCCACTTGCTCTGCTCCAATAGGATTGGATTTATCCGTCATCCTCAACTTTTTATGGGGAGTTCCAGGAGTGCACTGATGTGAAAGCCCCTTACCAAGAACCAACAAGCATTTGGCACAACGCTTTTTAACTGCTTCATCAGTTTTATCTACCATACTCTTGGGGTTTCTCAAAGAATGTTTTTCATGGGCTTTCAGTTTCCCAATTTGTCAGATTAAGCAGTCACATGTTGTACTCACGTGTTGTTGGTTGCTTTATCAAAGTTGATTCAAAATTAAAAAGCTGAGGAAAAATACTACAGTTATCACAAATTGCCTAAGGAACTCTTTCATCTTTGAAGTTAATATCCTTTTGTAAAACTTATTTGATGCTTGTCATGAGGCTTCTGTAAGTTCTCTGTCATGCAAATGATACACAGTCCTTCTACTGTTAAAATTTAGCATTTTGTTTTTTTATTTTAATCACTTTTTAAAAAGAAAACTGATAAAACACTTTCAACTTTAAAATAAAACAACAAAGTTTTGTTTACATTTTACCGTCATGTCGTAAAACGTATCTTACGCTGTGACCGATAGTTTGTATCTTGCGAACTATCGCTCAGAACGCAAATTTGCATAAAATAAAAAAGCTTTGCAAAGAGTTACTATGCATTTGTTATTTTATAATTTTTTTTTGTGTCGGACAAAGTGTTGAACCTAAATTTGTTAAAAAACCTAACTTAGGCGAAAAAAACCTAATCATAGGCGAAAAATTTTAAAAAAGTGGAAAAAAACTAAAAGTAAAAAAAGTCTTTTGGACTGTTAGAAAATATTTCAAAAATATTGCCATGGATCTCTACATGTGCCTAAATTCACCTTCCAAAATATCTTTTTCGGGGTATCTCATTAGTGTTACTTAAAGAATTTTCAAACTGTGTCGGATATGTTAAAATCAAGTAATAACACCTGTTTCGATTAATTTTAAAACTTTTAAACTGTAAACTAACTTTTTTCGTATTCGCAATTTCAGTATACTTTTTCCACAAACAAGATTCTGTTGGAAAAAGTATCTTTGAATTTTTAATTGAACATTTTAGTCATTATCTGAAAATTATGTCGGATGTTTATGAACTACTTTGTCAAAATAAGACTGAAATATTTTAGAAGATAGTCCCATCTTTGTTTTATATGTGAACATTGACACTTGATGTAAGTTGGTTTTACAGATGTTTAATGCGTCAAGTATAAGCAGAAGTGACTCGCATGGTATAATTATATCAGCTCCAAATAATATTCTACAAGCTTCTCTTTGTTTACTGCACAATTAAATTTTGTATGATTTGTACTTGCCTATGCCATATTACCATAAATCAAATAACTATGAATAAAAGAAATATACAAAATATTTTAAAGATTTATTGTTTAGAAATGGTTCACTCCAACTATATATATGTTCATCTGATATTACGTTTTATATGTTCATCTGATATTACGCCCAAAAAGTTTTTCTGAAGTTTCTCTTTTAATGTTAGCGTTATTGATTATTAGATATGATAGTTTAATGTATTTAATTTATGGAATAAAATAAATTTGGTTTTGTTCACATTTAAAGAGAGTTTATTACTTATAAACGTTTCAAAAGCTGTTTCAAAAAGTAGTTTAATATCTCTGTGGGAATAAAAAAGATTGGAGTCATCTAGAGCAAAAACAATACAATTTAAGAAGTTTGTTGCTAAACTTAAATCATTTATATACACTAGATATAAAAAGGATACTAAAATAGAGCTCTGGGGAACTCCACAAGTTACAGCATATGGTACTGTTTGCTTTTGTTCATATTCTATAAATTGTTTTCTGTTAGTCAAATAATTTTTTACTCCGTAATATTCAAGTTTTTTTATTAGTATGTTGTGGTTTACAGTATCAAAAGCCTTTGACAGAACAATGAAAACTTCTAATATAAAGAGGTTAGTACATACTTGGTGGGAAATTTGCTAGCGAATAGCTAGCTATAATCGTAACGATAAAGATAACGATTTAGTCACGAGGATCGCTAGCTCTTTTAAGTTAGCGAAAAGCTACCAATATTTGTAAAGATAAAGACAGCGATTTGGCTACGAGGACAGTTAGCTTAATAAGCTAAGGACCAACTTGCTATTGTAGCTAGCGTCATATTGTAATAAAATCGCTGTCTAAAAAATTTTTGATATATAGCTATCAACCAGCTATATATTTGTAGATATTTTGTAGCTAGTTACAAAATTACGATATGTAGCTTACGATACATTGCTTCAAAATCGCATTGTTTAAAGTTTAATTATTGTCATAATTATAATAGACTCAACACTAAAAATCGAATTTTTAAAGATGTTTAAAACATTAGGAAAAAAAATATTTGGTAAAAATAAATCGCTTAAAAATTGCTATAAAGCTAGCTGGTCGCTCACTAGTTGCTAGCTCATTTCCCACCGGGTAATGCGTTTGTTATTTGATTGACTATTTCGAGCACTGCATGTTCAGCTGAAAATTATTTTTGAAACCAAACTATTTTAAATACAACATATCGTTTTCTGATATGTTGTATTCAAAACTGATGATTAAATAGCCTGTTATACATTATTCTTTCAATCAATTTTGAAAAACACGTTAATATAGATATAGGTATATAATTAGAAATAATTGAGTCATCTCCATTCTTAAAAAACAGCGTAATTCTTGTAATTTTTAATTTTCCCGGGGCAATACCTGTTTTAAAAGAAAGATTAATGATGTGAAACAAAAGAGGTTCAATTAAATCATAAAGAGATTTTACAACATTACCGTTAATTTTATCAAATCCAGCACTTTTGTTAGGTTTAAGATTATAAAAGGCGGTTCGCAATTCAATTAGTTTAAGATTAGTTTAAGATTAGGTTTATCAATTAAACGTTATTGTAATTTTTTAATCGTTTTTGTAATTTTTTAACAAATGACGTTTTTTGTAATTTTTTAAATAAGACTCAAATGAAGTTGAATTCAGAGGAATTTTTAATAACAAATTTCGAGCAGCATTAATGAAAAAAAATGTTTATTTTTTCATCAATAATTGATTTATTATTAATATTTCTTTCATCAATTGTTATTTTTTTTTGGCCGAGTGTTTCTCGCATACTTATTCTTACCAATTACTTCTTTAAATACATTCCAGGTTTTTTGGTGTTTCGCTTGACTATGTCTAATAGCCTTGCATAATAAAGCTCTTTAGAATTTCATTTTATTTTTTCAATTATATTCATATAGTTTTTATATGTCATTTCGTTTTTATAAATTTTTCTTTGTAAGTTTTTTTCAAACAATTTTTGTTTTCTTTTTAAGGATTTTAGTAACCCATTAGGCATCCATGGAGTCATAACTGTTTATGTGTTAACAATCAATTTTTATTCAGAAAACGCTGTTTCATATTGGTTGCAAACTTATATGATCTTTTTCCAAGTCAACCAATATGAAACGCTGTTTCATATTGGTTGACTTGGAAATAGATCATATGAGTTTGTTAGCATTGTTTGATTGCAATACCAGATTCCAATCAAAGTTGTTCCTTAAAAGGTTTTGAAACTGTTTTACGGAGTTTTCATTGATCTGTCGCCTAAATACGATGGTTTTAGAAGGAATGCTGTTACTTATTATGTTTTTAGTAATTAAGAATGTTGGGAAATGATCCGATAGGTCAGCTTTGATTATATCAGTGTTAAGACGGTTATCATAAATGTTATTAGTTATTGTATAATAACTAATAACATTCAAAGCTGACTTATCAGATCATACATAATAATAATATATATATATATATATATATATATATATATATATATATATATATATATATATATATATATATATATATATATATATATATATATATATATATATATATATATATATATATATGTATATATATATATATAATTGTTTTTTTTTGACGAGGTTAATGTGTATATATATATATATATATATATATATATATATATATACTATTTGTCAGTTGTACCAGCACTCCCTATATTCACAATATATATATATATATATATATATATATATATATATATATATATATATATATATATATATATATATATATATATATATATATACTATTTGTCAGTTGTAGCAGCACTCCCTTGCGAGTCAGGCTATTTGTCAGTCGATGTAGCAGCACTCTGTTGCGAGTCAGGCTATAAGATAGTTAATGTAGCAACACTCCGTTGCGAGTCAGGCTATAACATAGTCGATGTAGCAACATTCCGCGCATGCTTTAAAAATATATTTTAATAAAATAACAACAAAAACAGCATCAATTAAAAAAAAACTTTCCAGTCATTATTATTGCGGTTATATATATATATATGTATATTTATATATACATATATACATATATATATATATATATATATATATATATATATATATATATATATATATATATATATATATATATATATATATATATATATATATATATATATGTATATATATATATATATATATATATATATATATATATATATATATATATACTTCTTTCTAAAACCTTATTGCAATCTAATTTTGTTGATCTGCAGGATCGTCTACGCTTGGTATACGAGTGGTTAAACACTTGGCTACTTAAGTTAAACACCTCAAAATGCTGCTTCATTCATTACGGTCGAAACAACCCCCATTATAATTACTTTCTGCAAAATAACCAAGGAATCAACCAATGTCTAAGAAGCTCTACTAAAGAACGTGATTTAGGAGTCATTTTTACATCTAACCTCAAGTGGAGCGCTCATATTCAAACAGTTGTCTCTAAGTCTTTACAAATTCTTGGTATGCTGAAAAAGACATTCCCTTTCATTGATGAAAAAATGGCTCTCAAATTATATGAAGTTTTATAAGACCACACCTTGAATATGGAGTGTCCATTTGGGCTCCTTATTTTTCGACGCCTTTGATGCGATTTAATTCAAATTTTTAAATTAATACATCGTTTTGATATAGTTAATGATAAATATCTACCAAAATATATTAACTCCATGTCTCGTGGTCACCATTCTAAAATAAGGCGTGAGTATGTTCCAAACTGTCTTCCAAGATATAATCATTTGTATAATAGATTACCAAAATACTGGAACGAACTACCAGAGCAAATAACTTTGTACTCCACTGTACTTTCTTTCAAAAATAGACTCGACTCCTGGTTGAGGAATAAGTTTGGAACAAATATTTATAAAACTGGTTGTTTATAGTGGGGTATTTTCCCTGCTCGCTGTATGTGTACATTCTATGTAAATTTACGGCTACAACTATAATAATAATATATATACAGGGGCGGGTTTAGGGTTAGTCTTGTTAGGCGCATTGACTAACATCTTTTTTACTAAACTAAACAACAATCAGGCTAATAAAATATGTTATATATTTTTGAAATTTTTGAAATTAAATAAAATCTCTATTTTTTTGGTCTAAACAGCAATACCTAATTAACTATGATAAGTATATGCGCACGTAATAGCCCGTGTCGAGCGCGGCTTGTAATTTTTTTTTCGGTAGCGTAACTTCGGACCAAGTTAGCCAAGAAACCTTGGATCGTTTATTCGTCTGACTAGATTTTAAAAAATTATTTAAGTCCTTTAATTTTTTTTATTTTTACTGTTAACTTAAGGCCAAGTTTGTCTAAAAAATCTTGCGACTTATCTGGCCTTTTTATTCGGCTGACGTGTTTTTAAAATATTGTACTTAGTTCGGTAACGTAACTTCAGGCCAAGTTAGTCGAATTAAATATATGTGGTTGCCCCATGACTAACTTAAAAAAAACCTTTTCTAAAAATAATTCTTTGAATGTTTTAAATGATTTTTAAATAATTTTTGATATGGCGTGCATTTCTCTACAATCTGTAAGGTATTTGCTTAAAAATGGATTTATCGAAAATTTACAAACTCTTTATTCAAAATTGTCAGTAAAGATTAATCTCCTTCATAAGTCAGATTTTTTATCAGTTGTTATCAGTTGACTGTTAATAAGTCAATAAAGAGAAATATTTCTGTTGATCTTGAGTTTCTTTTGAGTCTTTTTGTTGAATTCAAGAATTGCGCTCAGGAATGCCAGTCAAGAACAACTATGGCGGTGAAGTAAGATTTACAAGAGTTCAGTGTTATTATAGAACAATTAGTTCTCTCCTAAAATATAAAATTATGTTTGATCTTAATATTGAACCTTGTATTCTATGTTTATCATCAGGTATTGTTAATTTGTTGTTTGGTTTTGAGGAAATAAACCCCTCATGTCCATATAAACACAATCATTAAGTGTCTCTTGTTTTCATTCCAGATAAGAAATGTTTAAAATGTAAAATCTGTAAAAAAGTTAATTTTACCAATCAATCAACAATCATATGTTAGCAGAAAAATATAATATGAATGAGGTATCATCTATATCTACCATTAATGATAAAACTGTTTCATGTATTCTTGTCAACAAAAAGTGCATTTCTTCCTCTCATAAAAATATTGTTTGCAGTTCTTTTATTGATTCAAAATCATTTTATCCAAATAATACATTATCTTCAAATGAAAATAGTTCTAAAACTAAAGACAAAAGCATCTTATCCACTGAAAATTTGTGAGCAGAGTCTCGCTTAAATGAAATTGTCAAGTGAACTCTGTAGTGAATATGATATTGCATGTTTTCGTTCGAAGGCTTCTACTTTGAAAGATTTACAAATATAAAATTTGATTCAAAATGTTTTTTTTCCTGATGAAACTTATTCTTTTCAAAAAACAAATGGGCAAACTTTCAAACTTTTATGATTAAAAAAATTTTCATGGCTTAGATATTCACCTTCTGAAGATGGAGTTTTATGTTTGTGTTGCATTTTCTTTGGATATAAATACCTTTCAAAAGCTCCTAGATTTAAAATTTTGTATTCTCAGTCATTCAAATACTGGCCAGAAGCTGTGAGCACTTTTAATAGACATTATCACGGTAAAAAAGGAAATATTTATGAACATCACTCAGCAGAAATATTTATGAACATCATCACACAGTACAAATTCTACCTGGACCATATTTTCCACAGTTTTTAATACTGTGAATAGAAATATTAAAAATATAGATATTTAAATAAAGAATATGAAAAGGAGATTGCTTTAAATATTGAGAAGTTGCCTCCATGTGTTGACTGAGAAGTTGCGTGCAATTGTTGACTCATCATTTTCTTAATCCAACTTATTATAGCTTTCAGAGGTCATTGTGATGGTCATTGGCAAATATTCTTAAGTGGATGGAGTAGGTAATTTTATTGAAGTTTTAAACTACAGAATCAGAGGTGGGGATAAAGTTCTTGAACTTTATCTTAACAGCTGTGCAAAGAGTGCATCTTATATTTCTAATTTGTCACAGAATGAATTAATAAGTTGTTGTGGAAAGTACATTCAGAATATTTTGATTTCTGAAATAAAAGAAAATCAATTTTTTTTAGTTATTGCTGATGAAGCATCTGACTGCTCTAATCAGGAACAATTGTCTTTATTAATTAGATTTATAGACTTACTCCTATGTTGTTAGGGAAGAATTATTCTTATGATGTTAGGGAAGAATTTATGGGTTTTTTACATTGTGAATTGGATACTGAATAAAGTTTTGTATATACACTGTATATACAAACCTTTATTCAGTATCTTTAAGATCTTCTTTAAACAGAAAGTTTGTGTAATTTAACAATTTTTAAATTAAAAAATATAATTATTTTTTTTTTATAGTTTTATTTATTTAAAAGGACTATTTATTTTATTTTAGTTGTTATTTTATTTTTTTCATAAAGTTTTATTATCTTTATAAATTTAAACATGCCTAATTTTTATTGTATTCTTTTTTTCTCCTTATATCTTTAGTTTTACCTGTCAATTGTTAATCGAAGCTGGTACCGTTATGTACTGTATCTTTGATATTTTAATTAGGAGCATTATATACATTGTCTATTATATACCTTTTCTCCTTTTTTTCAGCTTTACCTTGTGATTCTACCTTGTGTGGTTATTTGAGTTGAAATATGGTTTTAATTTAGTAAGCTTTCATAATATGAAGTTTACTTTATTGATCATTAGTCAACAGTTTAGAGGAAATAAACACATGGAACACATTAACTGTAAGCATAACTTTGTTTACTAACATTAATATTGCAATTGTTTAACATTATGTAACATATCTATCAAAGGAATAAAATAACAAAATGGGTTTTTATGGTTAGTTATCATATTATTGCTATTGTGTTATTGCATTTCTCATAGTATGATAGTCATACTAATTAAACTTTATTTTATTATCGCTATATCTTTAACTATATCTTCAAATGCAAAGGATTATTTTATCGTATAATAACTTGTGAAATGCAAAGAGCACTTTTCACTTGGTACTTTTTAAATTAAAAAACTACATACCTAGAAAAAAATGTGTTAATATTTTATTATAAATTAATCATACTGTCTATTAAATTTGTAATTTAATAATATGTAGCTATTATAGTAGTTTGTTTTTACTTAGTTTGTTGTGTCTATTTTTTAAATATACACATTTGAGTCGCTTTTTTGAAGGCTTTTGCAAATAAATTATTTATTAAACAAATTGGGTAGGTGCTTTTTTTTTGTATTTCACCTTCATCCCCCCCCCCACCATTCTTTCGTGGAGAGGGGGCGGGGAAATCTGCAACCGACTTTTTTGACTAACCTCTTTAAAAAGCTAAACCCACCCCTGTATATATGTATATATATATATATATGTATATATATATATATATATATATATATATATATATATATATATATATATATATATATACATATATATATATATATATATATATATATATATATATATATATATATATATATATATATATATATATATATATTTATATATATATATATATATATATACATATATATATATATATATATATATATATATATATATATATATATATATATATATATATATATATATATATATATATATATCGGTAAATCCGAACATGGTCAAAACAGCATTGTAGAAAATAAATTTGACATGCTCAGTTCCAGACGTGCAATAGTGTAATGTAGCTGCGGATGTTGTTTACTATAAATTGATTTTAACTTTTTCTGACAATTTTATGCAACTTTTTTCTTGAGTAACATTCTGTTGTAGCTTCTATGGAAATAAAGCCTCCATTTTTTTTTTTGTTGTTGCTGCATAATATAATTTTTAGACTTAGTTATTACAACTAGCAGTTTATTCTTTACTACACAACAGTGTTTGTAATTGCCCCCCAATGTGTTCGGAATTACCTCACGTACGTAGGGTAATTCCGAACACCAATGGTTTTATTTTTGCCATAAATTTTTATTTTATAATAAGATTTATAAAAATTGTTTTTGAGGGTTTGTGACTGAATAGTTAAACTAATGGATAAGCAATAAATAAGATCAATTTTGTATAACTGATGTCTTTAATTCGCATTCCCGCTTAGGTGTTCGCCAATACCCCACTCTCCCCTATGTATATATATATATATATATATATATATATATATATATATATATATATATATATATATATATATATATAATAATTTAAATGAAAAAAATACATCTTTATGATGGAACATAACCGAATTCAACCGAATGGCATGAAAAGTTTCATGCCATTCGGGGCAATCATCAGCCATATTATTCAAACAAAAAATAAAAACCGTTATAAAAAAATACAAATTTAGCGTTATAAAAAATACAAATTTAGCATAATTTAGTTCTATTTCCAGCAGTATACAACATTTATCAATAAATTTATCGCTCCTCCTGTAGGAGCACTCTTCTCAAGTCGTTAAAAATGGAGAAAATTAACTTCAATTATTTAATAAAAAATATACCTATACCATCAAATAGAGAATACAAATTGCGATTGCTTGAAAAACCGAGATACTGATTAAAATAATGAGATAGAAGGCATTTTTCTTCATGAATAACCAGTCTAACGGTATGAATAATATTAATAGTAATAGTAATAATAATACCAGTTTTAGTTTTTATTCTTATTAACACACCGCAATGTCAACAACAGATTAATGATATGCGTGCATTTGAATGCGATTTATTCAAATTAATTAAAAACATACAGTTTAGCATTGTTCAATGTAACTTCCAAAATAAATTAAAAAAAGACATTTCTTCTATTCGAAATTCAACGTCTACTTACACTCATCGTATACTTACAACGAAATTCAACGAAATTCAACGTATACTTACACTTACGCTGACAAAACATCAAACTTATATAAATTATCAAAAGACGAATACAATAAGTTATTAATGAACGCCACTACATCTAATTATAAAAAAACCAACCCTATAATAAAAGATCGCATTAATAAAGAAGGAAAAACTATTCTTAAAAATCATGAAGTTTTTAACAAAATCAATATAAACAGTTCCTCCAATTGTTTCATTACATTAAAAGACCATAAACATAATTTTTTTAAATAATCCTACTGTTCTTCTAATTAACCCAGCTAAGAATGAGGTTGGTAGAATAAGTAAGCATATTTTATCAGGTATTAACACCAACCTTAGAAATATTTTGCAATTAAATCAGTGGAATAGAACACAAAATGTAATAAAAACATCAATGACAAACATTTTTATAAATTCCTTATTTTCGACATCGTTGACTTTTACCCTTCTATTAATGAAAAGCTACTTATCGATTCCATAAAATTTGCAGAACAATACCTTTCCATTGATGCTGATCATAAATCTTTAATTCTCCACGCGCGTAAATCTTTATTATTTACCAATGACCAAGGTTGGATTAAAAAATCAGTTGGTTTGTTTGATGTTACTATTAAAGCATTTGATGGAGCGGAGGTGTGCAAATTAGTTGGTATTTTTCTTCTTTTCCAGATTTCGCAATTTTATAATAAAACTTTTTTTTTTTTTTTTTTTTTAACATGTTTATTTCACAACTACAAAGTATTTACAATTGACCAATCATCGATTGGCGAATAAAGATATACAAATATAAATATCGTAAACATAAAGTCCAAAATAAATAAGGGATAAATCTAAAATATTGTTACATTCAACTTTGAGACATGATAAAAATAAATACAAAGTACACAATAGAATAACGTGAACGTAAAAATTACCCAAGAAATAAACCTTCTATATTCTTTAAATCAGAATAAAAAAAAAAAAAATATATATATATATATATATAAAATGATAAAAACAAGATTTGTATAGGAGTAGTTATAGGAAGCTCGCAGAAGACTGGGGTCAGTCTTGTCATCGAGTACCATCTAGACGTGTAATACACATAAAAATCAGTTGCATACGTGGCAAATATGTATGTGATACATATATGCCTTAAAATTATTAATGTTACTATGTCCTTTTAGTATTATTTTTATTGATTCCTTTGAAAAGTTACATTTTTTGTTTTATTAGGGTTGTTTTATATTATTTTTAATTTTTAAATTTTAAATTGGAGTTTAAAAAAACTCCTTGTAGTTGTTTAACTTGATTATTGTAGATTTTAACTTTGTTTTTAGGGACTGTTCGTTGTTTAAATTTATTAGCGATTCGTTTCTAGAAATTATTTTGTTAAATAAATAGGGACCACGATGTTTTATTGAAAACTTTGAGAGTTTAGTTTTTTCAAAGGGTATCTTAAAGTTTCCCGTTGCTCTTGTATTGTATTTGTTTACGTTGTTTTCAAAAAAGTGGGCTGTAAAATGTTCTGGAACCAGACTTAGTTTATATTTAAACATGAAAAGTATATTTTGATAAATATTAATTTGAAAAATATTTAAAGCGTTCATTTGCTCCAGTAGGGGTTGAGCATGAGTAAGTTTGTTTTTGTTGAACACTAGTCTTGAAGCGTGCTTTTGACGCAGATAAAGCGGTTTTAATTTAGTTATGTGGGTACTGCCCCATGCTATATTGGCATACGTAAGATAGCTATGTATAAATGAAAAATAAACGAGTATTAGACTTTTTTGTGTCAAGAAAGATCTTGCTTTATAAAGTAGACCTATGTTCTTTGATATTTTTGTATTTGTATAGTTGATGTGGGGCTTCCAAGAGATGTGTTTATCAATTAGAACACCTAAAAGCTTTGTATTTAAAATTTGTATAAAAAACTTTGTATGTAAATCTGATTTTGGATTATATAGAGACGATGGCCGTATTTAAAAAGGCAAGCGGTCCAAAAATGGAAAAAATTAAGAAGCATTTTACTCAAATATTTAAAACAAAACAACCTCAGTATTTCGATTCAATCTAATATGAAAATTGTTAATTACCTTGATGTTACATTTACTCTTAATAACTTTTCAACCTTACCATAAACCTGATAGTGCGTTAAATTATATCCATGCTAATTCCAACCATCCACCAAGCATTTTCAAATAATTAACTATCTCAATTGGACATAGGTTATCTTCCAATTCTTCAAGCGAAAAAATATTCCAAAAGACTGCTCCAATTTATAATGACGCATTAGAAAAGTCTGGATTTCACACCATTCTCCAATATTATTCAAATCTAAATTCTTCTATTACTAATAAACGAAAATGAAATATTATATGGTTTAACCCTCCTTACAGTAAAAATGTGATAACAAAAATTGGACATCATTTCTTAAACTTAATTGACTTGCATTTTCCATTACATCATAAGCTCCACAAAATATTCAATAGAAACACAATAAAAATTAGTTAAAGCTGCATGCCAAATATTCGATCAATAATTAATTCACACAACCAACAAATTTTGCGCAACAAACTTACCGATAATGATATAAACTGCAACTGCATTAATAAAACCACATGCCAGTTAAATAATCAATGTCTATCAAAAAATGTTGTATATAAAGCCACTTTAGAACCACCTAATACCAGTCTTACCAAAAAATCCTACATCGGAATTAGTGAAAACACATTCAAGCTCAGATTTGCAAACCATCTTAAATCATTTAATGCAACCAGGTATAGGAATGATACGGAACTTTCCAAGGAAATCTGGAAACTTAAAGACGTGGGTAACATGCCTATAGTTAAGTGGAGCATAATTAAAAGATGCCAATCTTTTATTTATGCTCCACTTAAATTATTTTAATTTGATCTATTTTTTTAAAAAAAGATATTGATCACTCTTAAACAGACAAGAGTTGTATTTCCAGCTTTATACAACGTTTATCAATATATATATATATATATATATATATATATATATATAATCAAGAAGTGTAAAAGAGCTGTTAATCACTCTTGTTGCTTCTTTATTGTTGGAATTTAAAGAAGTGTGTTTATATTTTGTTATTTGTTTATTGTTGTTATTTTAAAGAAGAGTGTTTATAAAAATTTTAACATTATTATTTTAGGCATGTTTTAGGTCAATGTTTAGATACCCTACCAAAAAGACATGACTTCGCGTTTTATTGATAATTGTTATAAATGATTTAAAATGAGTGTTAAATTTTTCAAATTACCCGATGGTGGTCTATATGTTGCGTTTATAATTATGTTTTTTGTGTTTTTATTTATTAATTTAATGCATTTATCTATTTACAATCTATTTCATTCACACAGAACAGAGATCATTAAGTAAATTATACATAATTTGAGTTGTAGAAAAAAATACTTACGCCCACACAAACACTAAAATTACGTGGTTGGTGAACTGATTTGTTAGCTTAAAATTAGTCTAAATATATATTAGCCTAAAAACCTCTCCAAGGTTTAATTGATTACAAACTCTTTTGCTTTTGTCTAATTCAAGAATCAAGCAAGTAACAAAGTTAATAGATATGCTATTATCATTATATTTTCATCATTATAGTTGTAGCCGTAAATTTACATATAATGTACAAATACAGCAAGCAGGAAAAGCGCCACACTATAAACAACCAATTTTAAATATACTTGTTTTAAAATTTTTCGGAATTGTATCTTGGATGGCAGATTGGAACATACTCGCGCTTTATTTTAAAATGGTGACCACGAGACAAGGAGTTAAAAAATTTTGGTAGATGTATTACCTATATCAAAACAATGAACTAATTTAAAGATTTGGAATTGATCACATCGAAGGCGCCGAAACTCAAGTGATGGTAGATTTAATCTTCTCAGCCTTTCGCAGTATTGAACATGTCTCAAGCTGGAAGTCCATTTTTTTGCTTTGAGTTGAACAGATTCAACCAAAGCTATATCAGTTTTAAAATAAGGACCCCAAATTGACACTGCATATTCAAGGTGTGGTCTTATAAAAACTTTATTTAAATTGAGAACTTTTAATTAATGAATGTGAATGTTTAACGATAAATATATAAGGATTTAAGAAAACTATTTGAATATGTCTGCTCCACTTTAGATTAAATATAAAAACGACTCTCAAATCTCGCTCTTTAATAGAGCTTCTTAGACATTAATTTATACCTTGGCTATTTTGCATAAAGATAGTGTAATGAGGGTTGGTTTGATTGTAATGAATGACACAGTATTTTGAAATGTTTAACTTAAATAACCACGTGTTTGACTATTTGTATACCAAACGTATCCTGTAGATCAACAAGATTAGTATGAACATTTTTTTAAAAGTTTTAGAAAAAAGTTTACAGTTATCGGCTTTTGATAAGGTAGATTGGTTTAGTTCAGTAAGTTCTTTAATAATGTCTGAAGTAGAAAAACTCATACACTTTTATGTAAAGATAAAATATCCTCGTCGATTGTTGCAATAATGTTTGATATTGAATCATAATCATCTTTACTGTAACGAAACAACTGAGATTTACTTTCAGCAAACAGTTCTGAAACAAAGAAGGTTTCTCCAAGTGATACTAAAGTGACCCTCAGTGTTATTACCTAGAATAGCATAAGAAGATAAGTTTAAAATGCCTGTAAAGTATAAAATGTAATATGTTGTGTAAAGAAACTGTTTTGGTAAATATTCCAGAAACCATTCTCTCTAGAATATATATATATATATATATATATATATAATATATATATATATATATATATATATATATATATATATATATATATATATATACACCCAATAAGTATATGTTTATTGTTAACTTTAACAGATACCCAAACATGTTTGAGAAGATTTGTATAAAACTGATGAACTTCATGAGACTATTCATAGCTACACCTTAACTATGACGTCCGTCTCGGCGATCTTTACGATATAGGTTATACTCATCAATATTTGGTACTGAGTTATTTTGAAACCATGTTTTGGAGACAACAACATAATAATCAAACATTCCAGATATTGCAATTAAATCGGCCAATTTGTTATTGAGGGATGTTGCATTTGTATAATAACAATTAACGCTATAGTTTGTTTATTTTTTCATGAAGAGTTCTTCTTTTGTATTTTAATCTAGTTGGTAAAAAAGTGAAAGAAAGCTAGTAATGTTTATGTAGTAGTTTGTATATTTTTGAGTTTGACGACTCTTCGTATACTATATCTAAAGGACAATGATTTTAAATTGATATCATTATTTTATTCATTACGCTTCTTTCTTAACTGAGTTTAAATATCTTTCAGCCTCAGTCAAATCTGGTCTTATAAAAATATTTTTGAAATTATCTAAATTTTTAAACATTTTGCTGCTGTGTGTAATGGATATGTTTGGAAACATCAGATTGTCTGACAATATTTGGTCCTGTTTAGAGGACATAGATTTAATACTCTTAAAAAACTTTTGTTTTGCATCAAATGCAATAAAAGCTAAGGTGTTCTGAATTTTTTGAAATACTGCAAAGTTGGTTGTAATAACAGCAGTGTGCTTGGGAATTATTCTATAATACATAAACGCATATCATAAATTTAATTTGGATAAATTTGCTGACTAATTAAGAGACTCAAGGCCTATAGATTGACCAATAATAAAGGAATCCTATGCTTTCCTAAATTTTGTTTCATGGCAGTGATATCATGGAAACTTGCATTCTTCTTATCGGACAATATTCGGAAGAGTTTATGCACCGTTCACGAGGTCTGTTAGATTTAGCAAAAATTGCTCATCTAGCCCGGCTTTACCCTACTATTAAGTTTATATTTTTTAGCAAAACTTATCAACAAAAATATTCTTTTTCTGTAAGTTTAGTTAAAAATCTTAATCAAGTGGATAATTGTTACGCAACGTTGTTACAACGTTGACTATCCCACTAAGCTAAAGAGAGGTTTTACTTTAAACTAGAGAAAAAACTAGCATATACATTGTTATAGTTTTTTAAACTACACCTTTTCAAGATGTAAATGAGAACATGAAAGTTGTAATTAAGAAGTCGTAATATGTAATTAAGAAACACAACATGTAATTGAGAAAACGTTATATGTAATTGAGAAATCATAATATGTAATTGAGAAATCGTAATTTGTATTTGAGAACACATAAATTAAAATAGCAAATTCACAGTCTAAGTTTGTAGGTTGTTACAAAAGGTCTTTTTGGACATGAATTTAAGTTATAATCTTAAATTTTGCTTTTGTATACACAAGTAATAATAATGGAATTGAAAGATCGTTGTGTTATATGCCAATACACTATGACCCGAAAGTCTGTGATTAAGCTAAATCCGTGTCAACATTTATGTCACCAAATTTGTTTACGTCCAGTTCTGGAACAACCAGATTCAAGTTGTCCGATTTGTCGGCATGAAATACACACAACTGAACAAGTTGAAAGGAAACGTTACGTTTTATCTTCTCCAAATGACAGGAGAAGAGTTGTTAAATGTGCGGAGCGATTTGAAGATTGGGTGAATCTCGCGCAAACGCTAGGTATCAAATATAAGACAGCATACAATTGGGTTCGCAGCGGAAATTCAAATTTCATCGGAAAAGGAGGTTTTAAACCGAAAAAGTTGACCGAAAATCAAATCGAAGAAACATTAACATGGATTGAAAATGATTGTCAGTTAACATTGGTGGCCATCAAAACAAAGATATTAAGACAATTTAACATAAACGTTAGCAAAACAACAATAGCAAATTACCTCGAAGGCAGATTGTTCTCATTAAAAAAAGTGGACAAGGAGCCTTCTACAATGAACAGTTATGAAAACAAACAGAAAAGAGCTGAATATGTTAGAAACATCAACGAACATATCACAAATGGTCGTCAGATAGTTTGGTTGGATGAAACAAATTTTAACCTTTTTTGTAGAAAAACGCAAGGACGCGCGAGACAAGGAAAAAGAGCAATTATGAAAGTACCTGCTTCAAAAGGTTTAAACATACACTTGATCGCAGCTATTTCAACTACAAATGTCGTCATGATAGAAACTCGCAGGGGATCATTTAAAGCAGATTCCTGTAACGAGTGGATGTTGGCTATGTTACACCAGTGGGTTACATCCGGGAATCGTTTGGAGGATTTGGTCGTAGTAACAGATAATGCTCCTTGTCACGCTCGTTTGCAAAGGGTGTTTGATAATTCACCAGCTCAGTTGTTACGTTTGGGACCTTACATTCCAATGTTGAACCCGGTGGAAACGATCTGGTCCAAAATTAAAAGTAACGTTAAAAATGCAATTCGCATTCCACCTGTATTAGGTGACGGGATTGCGGAACAGCGCATGCAGTACTTAGAACGAATTGTAATTGAGGCGAAAAATACTATAATGGGAGGAGATTGTGCACGTGCGGTACAACACACAACCACGCACTATGCAACTATTTTAAATATGGAAGACGTACAAGTTGGTGCTTAAATGATCAATGAAGTGATTTTTAATTATATAATTTTTAATTATAATTTTTAATTGAATTATAAATTTTCCCTAAAATGTTTTTAGTGTTTATTATGTTAAATTCATTTGCCCAAAAATTATAAATTTTTCCCTAAAAAATTTAATTTACGCTACAAATCTTGCGTCATTTTTAAGTGCGTCATTTTATACGCTCCATTTTTTTACGCGCCATTTTTTTTAAGCGCCATTTTACACTTACTCCTTTAAAGCGATATCTAAATTAAAATTTTCGTGTTCTCAATTACATCTTTCTATTTCTTAATTACAACTTACATTTTCTCAATTACATGTTACGATTCGTAATTACAATTTTCGTTTTCTAAATTACATCTTATGTTTCTTAATTACAACTTACGTTTTCTCAATTACATCTTACGTTTCTTAATTACAACTTTTGTTTTCTCAATTACATCTTACGATTCTTAATTACAATTTTTGTTTTCTCAATTACATCTTGAAAAGGTGTATATTAGTGAAAACTATCGAACTGCTAGGAATTGTATTGAAGAAATATATACTAAAAAGCACGTTGTATGAAATGTAATAATTGATATTTTCTGTAATTTGTTTCTCGTTATATATATATATATACATACATACATATATATATACATATATATATATATATATACATATATATATATATATATATATATATATATATATATATATATATATATATATATATATATATATATATATATATAATATATATATATATATATATATATATATATATATATATCTTAAAAAAAAATCTTATAAAAATGAAATAACTTATAAAAATTACAAAAATATATTCGAAAAAATAAAAAGATACTCAAAAAAGCTTTATTATGCTCAGTTATTAAAAAAACACAACGGAAACACTAAAAAAGTATGGAATGTAATTAAGGATTTAATTGGAAAAAATAATTACAAAAAAAACACTCTGCCAAAAAATCTTTTAATTAATGGAAAATTAGTTTATGATAAATCTATTATAGCTGAAGAACTAAACAACTACTTTGTCAATATTGGTCCGAAATTGGCTGCTAAAATTCCATCTAACTCCACTCCTTTTGATTCATACTTAAAAACTTATGAAAAACTTATGGATGAAACTAGTTTAAAACTTAGCGAGCTGAGTGCTGCATTTAGCAGTCTCAAACGTAAAAAAAGTGAAGGTTTTGATAAGATTAGTATTGATATTGTCAAATCAGTATTTGATATTATTGAACCTTCTTTATTTCATGTTTTTGATCTTTCATTTAAAATAGGTATTGTTCCTGACAAACTAAAAGTTGCCCGTATAACACCAATTTTTAAATCTGGAGATAAGTCTAATATCTTAAACTACAGGCCTATATCCATACTACCTTGCTTTTCAAAATTGCTAGAGAGAATAATGTATAATAGGTTATATAATTATCTAACTGAGAACGACATGTTGTATTGCAAGCAATTTGGTTTTAAAAAAAAAAATTCCACAGAACATGCAATAGTTGAACTTTCTAATCAAATATCTGACGCCTTTAATAATGACTGTTTTACTTTAGGAGTTTTCATTGATCTGTCAAAAGCTTTTGATACCGTAAATCACAATATTCTAATAAAAAAACTTGAAAACTATGGAGTGAAAAATAAAAACTTACTTTGGTTCAAAGGGTATCTAACAAACCGGAGGCAATTTTTATATTATGATCAAAATAACACAATTCCATATTCCATAACTTGCGGGGTTCCTCAGGGCTCAATTTTAGGACCACTCTTATTTCTATTGTACATAAATGACTTATACCTAGCAACAAATCTTTTAGACCTAATTTTGTTTGCTGATGATTCCAATCTTTTTTATTCTCACAGAGACATTAAAACACTTTTTAAAATAGTTCATGAACAGTTATGTAAAGTTAATGAATGGTTCGTAAGTAACAAACTTTCATTAAATGTGGATAAAACAAAATATATACTCTTCCATAAAGTAAATAAATCAGAAAACATACCTATAAAATTACCAAATCTTATAATTAATAATACTTATATTAAAAGGGAAACAAACCTAAACTTTTTAGGAGTAAAACTGGATGAAAATTTACTGTGGTATTCTCATATAAATAGTATTGAAACAACACTCTCAAAAAATATCGCAATGATTTATAAGGCTAAACCTTTTCTAAATGTAGCATCCCTGAAAAAATTGTATTTTGCCTTTATTCACAGCTATTTGTCTTACTGTAATATTGTGTGGGCTAGTACTGGCTATACAAAACTTAAAAAAATCTACAACAAACAAAAACATGCATGCAGAATAGTGTTTGGAGCCTGCAGAAATACTCCTTGCGAACCACTTTTACGTGCACTCGGTGCTTTAAATGTGTATAAACTCAATTTACACCAAGTTTTATCGTTTATGTTTAAAACAAAAATGGGATTGTCCCCAATAATTTTTCAAACCTATTTTAATAAAATTAATCATAAATATTCAACAAAGTTTTCTGAAAACAACTTTGTTCTTCTCAAGTATAATTTAAAATTAACCTTCTATTCAATTAAATATCGCGGACCTTATCTGTGGAAAAAATTCCCAGAGATTGTCAACAAAAACAAGACTACATTAGAACAATTTAAAAATGAATCAAAACAGTTATTACTATTCAGGGATCTTAATTTATCTGACTTCAAATGTTTCTTTTAAAATTTAATCAAATAAAAACAAATTTATTTATATCAATCAAATTTAAGTAATGATGTTAAAAATTCATCTTGTGATCATGTTAATTATGTATATGCAATGTAAACATTCTTTAACGGCGAAATAAATTACACTTATAGTGTAAAAAAAAAAAAAAAAAAAAAAAAAAAAGTATACACACAACAAAAAACTAATTACAAAAAATATCAATTATTACATTTCATACAACGTGGTTTTTAGTCAACGTGATTTTTTCATACAACGTGGTTTTTGAACTTCAGCAGTTAAATACTTTGTAGAAACCTGTTTGGTGCTCTACCAGAATCATAGAAATGATGTGCTATTTGAGCTCATTCACTTCAATAAAGGTATCCACATGATTTAAAAAGTTAAATTTCAATAACGCTATACCATTCTACATTTTACACCATATCTGCATTTTACACCATACATCATTTTATATTATTCAACACCATTTTTACACTTTTTATTTACAAATTACTTAAGGGTTAAAATCAAAAACTGTTCACAGTTTGTATAGATTATTATTAGACTTGTTAGTTCATTTCAAAAGATTTCAAACATATTTAGCTTGTTAATGTGTGTAGCAGGTAAATAGACATTTTTGAAATTGAAGCTCATTAAATATGAACTTGAAACATATATGCTCCAAAAAAAAAAACTTTTTCCTTAATTTCAATTGAATAGAAAAAGGTTTTTAAAAAGTCAAAAAAAAATATTGCGATAAAAGGGATTTTTTTTATTGTTGTTATAATCTTGCAATTTTATTCTAGCTTTTATTATAGTATTGCAGTGCAAGTGAAAAAGTCATCCATTAAAACCGCTGTGAAAGTCCCTAATAATTAGGGACTATAATTATTATAGTATTGCAGTGCAAGTGTTTTTTTGCCGTAAATTAGTTATAAGCAATTTATTGAAATATTTTTATTGGTTGTATTCAAGTAAACCAAAGAAATAAAAAAAATTTCCATTATTTGGAAATATTAAAAAAAGAAAATTATTGTAAAACAGACAAAGTTATAATTTTCTGTTTTTCATTGCATGTATATTTTTATGAATACGTAATTTATGCATACATATTCTTCATGCATCATTGCATCTTCTACATAATAACGCGGCGTGTGCGGCACTTTAGAAGTTTATAAACTTTTTTAACAAACTGATATGACCATTTGAATAATATTTTATTTATATTTTCATTTTTCATAAACAATCACCAAAAGCGTAACAAATATTTCCAAGATGTTTTACTTGTTAAACTTTTGTTGTCATCAAAAATTCTTTTTCATATCTCTAAACAATCAAGATTAAGTTTTCAGTCAACCTGAATTCCAAAAATACTTTTGTTGTCATCAAAAATTCTTTTTCATATCTCTAAACAATCAAGATTAAGTTTTCAGTCAACCTGAATTCCAAAAATACAGGTTCTCTCCCTTCATTTTTTATCTTAAATATTTAAATAATTTAACTTTTTTATTTTAATTTTTAACTTTTTAATTTTATTGCGTAAGCTTCCGTATAAGGTAGAAAACACTAGAAAAAAAACAAAAACGGTGAGGCAGAAAACACTCGAAAAAATCTGTGAGCAGAAAAAGCAAAAAAGAAAACAAACCTCGAGACAGAAAACATTAGAAAAAAATGAATAAGTAAAAAACACTAGAAAAAAATGAATAGGCAGAAAACACTATTTTTTCATTATATATCTATAGTTGTTATTTTATTAATTGATACCACCACATTGCATCACCTAATACGTAACAAATACTAGAATTTTTATTTAGGACCATCCCATCTATTTTGAATGGTCTGCATGAAACGTGTTTTATTCTCCGTGTTTTATTCTCCTTTATATAGACTATTGTATTTTTAATATTCATAACTATAAAAGGGCGAGACAGGCGATACATAATACTTTTTATAAACATCAATAAAGTTGAATTACATTAAGGCCGTTTTTTACAAGACGAAATGTTTGCCCGAAGCGAATTTTTTCGTCGGTAAGCATGCGAAGATTTCTGGTTGATACCGCTGTAGCAAAAAAAAAAGTCGAATTCCTTTCGACTTTTTGCGAATCGCCATAAGCGAAAACCAATCAAGTTTTGAATATTATATCACGTGAGGTCAATTAAAAATTGAAAGCACTTTGATTTAAAAAAAATTTTAACCTTGCGTACTTATTGATTTTTTAAGAATTCACTCTGAATATTGGCAAGCATTAGTAAATTCATTAAATAAGGAGCAAGACTTAAATCGAGAATTTACAAATGTAAATTTCCACACTGTCAATTCCGAAAGTTACACTTCATAAGAAGGTTTATCTTCAAGTGACCACACGAAGATAAACCTTTTTTTGAAAAACCCTACAAAGAGTTAAACCTGCTGTTTGTTCTTGCAGTAACAGTTTTTTTAACAGAAATGTTTATCAAGGCCGACAACACCGGGGGTGCCACGGGGCCACACTTTTTTTCTAAAGGACTTTTTTTTTTTTTCTAGATAATAGTTCTAGATATAGAAGACTTTTTCTAAGAATTGACGATTGTGCCCCCCTCTCCCACTTCGAAACCCGTGTCGTCGGCCCAATTTATATCAGAGTTTTGCATTTATTTCTTATACTTTCTTATAAAAAAAATCTTTTATTAAATTATTATATTACAAAATGATATCACATCTTACATACAAAGACAGAAATGTTAAAATTAATGCATGGAAAGAAATTTTGACAATGCTTCAAGTAGAAAGTATGTTAAAAAAGTAATAATTGCTTTTAGTTAAACATATAGCGTAAACTTATTGCTGCCATTTTTTATTGCTGACAACAAAAAAAAAGTAGTGCAAAAGAAAGTAAGTGGAAACCAAAACGGCGTTTCGTCCGAGCGAAAAAATTCGCTTCACGCAAATTCTGTCAAGACATATGTATATATTATGCAAGATTTCTTAGAAAATTTTTTTTGAAAGGTTGTTACCTTGCAAAAGATATTTCCCTCTTCCCTCCCTAATTATTATCTTTTTTAAAGAAGAATCGTTATGTTTATTTGTTTGCTGACATTTTTTTATATTAAACTTTAAAATCCATAGATTAGGCTTTAAAATTAAGTATTATAGTTAAAAATTATGTTACTGCTTTTTTTAAAAGATTCAAGTAGTGGATTTCACTACATGCGCTAGTATTTTACATTTAAAGACCAAACTGTAGTGCATACACTATACACTAGCCAAGTATATAGTTATAGTTTGGTCTTTGTTTAACTTTAAAAATTAAACTGAAGTTAAAAAGATGAGTTGAAGTTTGATCTTTAGTTAACTATACATTTGAAGCGATAGATCATTCAGTTTTTTAAAAAAAAAAACTTTTTTAATCTTTGAATAAAAATAAATTAAATTAATTTAAAGTTAAATAGATTTAATAAATTATTTTAGTTTTGATAAACTATGTTAATTATTACAGATAAAAGAAATTCCGATGTTGAAAAATAATTAAAACAATTAAAACTGCTTTCCAATGCGTCATAAAAACTATAGTTGCTTTTAATTCGTTTTAATTGTTAGGTAACTGTTTGATTCATTGAAAAAATTTTATTTAAAATTATTTAACAAAGGTTCAAAGCCATTCTACACCATTCATTCTCATCATTAATGATTACTTCTAAGCATCTTGAGGAGAAAATCGTAAAGAAATTTTTATATAAAACTTTTTGACGACAAACTACTACAAAAAAACTTTTTTTGTAGTAGTTTATATTAACTTTTAATCACTACACGAGTAGGAGTGCTACATGAATAGTAAAAAATGTAAAAAGAAAATTATATACATTTAAAAATATAACGC
>NC_061164.1:44625372-44632872 GCF_022113875.1 Hydra vulgaris
AACGATTTTTTTCTTTTTCTCTGTGCGATCAATATTTTTGTTCGTGCGTGTTTAAACTCGAGCGTCTAAACTTGCAAAGTTTATTAAAATTAAATTTTTGTTTTTTGAAATGGACAAAAAATTAACACGTTTAATTTATATAATTACCTTATTTGATATTTTTTTTAATCAAATTAGGACATTTTTAATCGGGTTTTTTTTTTCATATAAAGCGATTTTTTAAATACGGCAAAACTTTTGTTTTATTATTGATGTTTTTAATGTTTTACATCAAAAATCGATTCAGTTTTCACTATAGAATGAATTGAAACAGTATTTGTAGAACTTGATTTCAAGTACTTTACTTAAAGTCTTACGTTTGCATTTATTATATGCTGCATCTATTATATACATAGTTATGACCAACCATTTTTCAATAAAAAGTTTTTAAAGACAACGTCTAACAAATGTAAGTTCGTTTAAAAAACGATAGACCAATTTAATCCTGTTTTATTTATTTAAGCGTTATTGGATGTATGACAGGAAAACATCTCGAAATTTTGGCTAAATTTCAATGTTATCAGTGCGTCTGAAATGTATTAATTTTAGATTAAAAGTTATAACTTTTTTTAACAACAACAACAACAAATAAAACTTCTGCAGTTTGTTAGCAAGGTAATTAGTAACAGGAGACATTTAAAAAGTAGTTTGATAATAATAAAATTAAAATAATAAGATAAGACTTCTAAATACCGTTTTATTAATTTCTTATAAATTATATTTTTATTTTTATTATAATTTACAATTGTATGTTTTATTTTATTACTATATTGTTAACGCAGCATAAAAATATTATATAATGTTGTATTTATAAAATGCCTAAGTATTATAAGCGCTTGATTACTACTTGATATTAAAAAAATGGTTCTTAACCTAATGATTGTATCATAAAAATTGACTGATAAGGATTTCAAATATTTTCTTTATTAACTTATTTCCATTAAGCCAGTAGTGTATCTGTTCTTTTTTTTTCTGTTTGACCTTACTTAGATTTATTTTATAAATCTAAACAACATACTAAAAAAAAAACATACGGCTGTGGATTCTAGCAATGGCATTACTGTTTAATAAAAAAAACTCTTGGTGAATACTCAATTTTGCATTATATAAAAATGTGTATATTTCTGTTTAAGAAAGACAACTTTACAATATAATATGCATGACTTTTTATATAAGGTCACTTTAATTTGTTTACTCATTTATTTACAAGATTCATTTACAATTATTACAACAATATTTGTTGAATCTAAGAGTTTTTACTGTCTTCTTTTGGAGAGCATAAAAACAAGTATTCTTCATTTACAAAATCAATTTTATTTGTTAATAACCCCAACTAATCTTTAATAAATATCTAAATAAAACAACTAAATATCAGTTAAAACAATTGCAAAGTAAATATCCAAATTCAAAGTAAAAATTGTCGCAACACGTGCATCTCATTTGTATATACATAAGTATTGTGACACGTTTATATTCATGAACATTACTCAGGATGATCTATCTAATGCTTCTCCTATTAAAAAATATCCGGTTTAAATAAAGTGCGATCCTGTCTGATATCCGGTTTTATCAAAAAACATTTTAAAAAGTTTTTACTTTTGTAAAACTTTATTGTAATGAGGTTCATATTATAAATTCGAATTTTTTATATATTCAAATCTTGTTAAGTTAAAAGATGAACAAGTAGTAAATTCAAACAAAATTAAATATCAATAGCTGTAAATTGAAATAATATTTAAAATTTATAGGATCTTTATCTTAAATCTAAAAATGCTAAACAAAAGAAAGATTTTTTTTATTGCATTTTTGACGTTAGTAGCTGCATCAATAAATGTCAAAAGCTCTTACAAAAAGCTTTTAAACAAACTTGCACGCTATTGTACGTTGGCTCTTGTTGCAGTAAATGATATTTACAGCCTCGTAGACAGTTTTTATCTTTTGAAGCATTTTATAATAAATATTTTATTACTTATAAATTTTTAACAATTTTTTTTTAAATTTCACAATCCAGTATATTTAAAAACATTTTCTTAAAGCATATCTTATAAATGTTTTATCGTAACCTATAAAATCTATTAACTTTACTGTATTTATATTTTATATATATTATTTATGTATATAAACATAATTTATGTATATATGTCAGTGCCGGATCAAGGGGAGGGCTAGAGGGGCTATAGCCCCGGGCCCCGCAAATTTAGGGACCCCCAAAAATTTTAAAGGACTTTTTTTTTTTTTTCAAGTCATTTTTAGGCTCTGGCCCATAAAAAAGCCTCTAAAAACAAAAATAGCCCCGGGCCCCAAGAAGTCTTAATCCGACACTGATATATGTAACATAAATGCATAAAATTTTGTTATAATTGTTATATGCATAATGTTTTGTTATAATTATTATAAGTAATCTATTTTACTAAAATCAAATATATTTTCTTTTTCCTCTCTCAGCTTTAATTTTATTAGAGTAATTTTAAAAAAGAGGAGGAAAATTACCATTTCCATTTTATTAATGCAGTCCGTTATTAAAGCAACCAGCACAGTAGAAAATCATGTAAAAAGTTTGCGACAATAAAAAACAGTTGTTTACCCATCTTTATCGTTGAGATTCTTTATTCTTGTGCTATAAGGTTTTCAATGCTTATTTAGCTTGTAACAAGTTAACAATACCTTAACCATAAAATTGTTACAATAGTGATAAAATTGTTAACTATGAGGTTACAACGTGTTGCTACTGACATTTACTGTAAGGGTGACCGGGGCTGGTTGCCTCTGTTTTTACTCTTTAAGCTCTGTAGCTCTTTTTTATCTATTTTTTTATAAAACGATAAATTTTTTGTTGTTAAAAAAAAAAATTAGTTTTCTGAAAGTATTTTGTTGTAAATAATGTTTTTCTTTATAAAATAAAATGTTACGTCTTTTTCAGAAAAACACATAAATACATAAATTTTAATATCTCCTAACACCTGCGCGAATCTTTACAATACTACAGTGAAATAAAATGGTCAGTTAAGAAGATTTCTTGTAACTTCAGACACTTTCTGATGAAAGGCTTTGAAGATAAACGCAAATTGTTAACTTAAATATATATATATATATATATATATATATATATATATATATATATATATATATATATATATATATATATATATATATAATATATATATATATATATATATATATATACACATTTTTAATAAATTTTTAATACATTTTCAAATTTTTAATAAAGTTTATTTTACAAGTTTTGGGTTTAAACTGTTAAATGGTAATATCACTTATAAATATGAAGTTAATTGCAAATGGAATATGGATAAAGATACTTAAATCTTTTTTTTAACTTTTAGTAACATTTGCAGTATTTAAAAAAAAGTTTAGGGCAAAGTCTTTTGTTAAACTCCCATTCCAACGCTGTCCTTCAGATCTGCAAATATGAAAAAAGTTATCCTTTCATTTTCAAAACTACCGGCCGAAACCTAAACCCTTAGTTAATGGATATATTAGTGATGTGCCGATAATTTGGGCTATTTTTCCGGGTATCCGGAATCGGCCATTTTGTTGCAGTACCTGGCACCGAGTATCTTAAAAGAATTTTTTTTTTAAAATTAACCTTAAGTACTGTAACTATTAGTTTAAGTGGTACTTTAAATTGTGTTGAAATATTGTTAACAGGATTGCTTTTAGTTTAAATTGCAACCAATAAACTTCTTAAAATAAGTCTAAAAGTGTTATGGAATCGATAACCTAAAAGCACTATTTACTAAATATATTTATGTCTCACTTATAATATTTTTTAAAATATATTTTTGCAAAACAATCAGAATATATTGCAAGAAGGAATCTGATTTATACGGATATTTAGATAGCTTTTTTTTATTGTGTGAGAGATTTTTTTTACAAGAGAATTTTTCAAAGTTGATAGAATTAATTTTGATTTTAATATTTTTGATGTTTTTGGTATTATCAACTTCAGACGGCAACTTATTTCAAATATTAGCAAATATTAAAAACCTGAGGAAGAAAGAATATTTACAGACATTGAGTTTACACATTTACAAACTTGATATATTTTGGCAAACTTATTTAACGTAAATTTACCAGCGTTTTTTTGTAAAAATAATTCAGCACTAGAAATTTCATAAGCTTATATTCCAATTTTTTATTATGGACCCGGTGTCGTGTACTCAAACTTGGTATTTTTTGCGTGGTACCTGGAGTCGGTGACTTACCATAAATTGGTTCTAGCATATCTCCAATATATATATTCCTATTTAATTCATACAATGTATATATGCCCCTTTGCGTTTATCTCTATATATACCAATTTATCTAACCCTTAAAATCCGAGTTAACGGAGGTGATTGGTGCATGACGTTAGAATACGAATTTGACAAGAGAACCAACCATGTTACCAATATCAGCATACTAAGCTTCAGCAGGCATAGTGGAATTATGTTACCAATATGAGCTAAAGTTTATATTTAAATTAATAGTACAAATAATTTTAAAAAAATCACAAGATTATGTATCTACTAATTAGTAAATACTTCATACATGACATACAAATACTTTATACATGTCATACAAATATACATACATGTCATACAAAGAATATGCTAATGCCTTCAATTAAATTTTGTTTGAATGGACGTAAAATATGCAACTGGTAAAGTCTGTTTTTTAAACATCAGAATTATAAGAACCTGTTACAGAGTTCAAAAATTACATATAATTTAAATCATGTGCTAAATGTTGTAAAGTAAATATCCAACATACAACTGAAAACTATATTTTTGTTTTGCTTGTATTTGAATTTAAAAAAAAAATTATTAGAAACTTTTCAAAAGCAATAAAAAAAAGCTACCAAATTATAAGTTAATTATTATAAATTAACTCCCAAACTAAGATTATAATAAAAGTATAAACATCAAACAACTATGAAGCGTAAAAAACAACAACTCTGAAGCAAAATAACAAACAACTATGAATCTAGACAATGTTTTTCTATTTATTTTAGATGCTCAGTAAACACAAGTTGTCTAAGACACGTCTAGCATTTAAAGTGTAAATGTTTATTTTTCATGTAAATATATATATATATATATATATATATATATATATATATATATATATATATATATATATATATATATATATATATATATATATATATATATATATACACACTACCGTCCATAATTATTCGAATGGTCATACTTTTCGATATGAGATATCAGAGTTTTACTCACTATTTAGAGGGAAATTGAAAATAAAGTGTACCTGAACTATGTGTTATGTTCCTATTTAATAGGTTTAAAAAAAGTTAATATAAGATCTCATTAGTTTAGTTTATAGTTTACTTGCCTTTTAATCAACCTTAGCGACAATAACCGCCATACATATTCTTGGCATTCTATTTAACAACTTATCCAATTTTCAATGATTTCAATGCATAAGATATGGAAAAAATAAGTAAATTTTTTCCAAATCTTATGCATCATTACACATTTGTTTTTGACATTACTTCCCAAAAAAATCCGATAGAAGAGAGACCTTGTGATTTTGGGACGCTAAAGCATTTTATTCAATATTTGATCGTTCTCGAACTCAGTCAAATAACTTATACAATTTTTTTGTAAAATATGTTTTGGGTTTAAGGTTTAAGTCATTTTCTTCTGAAAAAATAAATGGTCCAACCAAAACAGCCCCACACCTAAAAACTGCAACCTGAAGGTTTTACAGTCTACTACACACTATTTACACACTATTTTATAAATAGTGTGTAAATAGTGTGTAAGTTATAAACAGTCTTTAAAACTAAAGATTTAAAACTTCGACACGTCAGTCCAAGTTTACAATCATTGATGGTCTATTTTTATGTAGTTTTGCTCACTTTGCATTTTTATTATTGTCATGATTTTTATCAAAGCATTTTAATTAAAGTACTTTTAAATTATCTAATAGTGCAAAATTAAACATAAAAAATAATTAAATAAAAAATAGTATTTAAAAAAAATTTAAAATCATTCGAATAATTATGAACGGTAGTGTATATATATATATATATATATATATATATATATATATATATATATATATATATATATATATATATATATATATATATATATATATATATATATATATATATATATATATATATATACAGGGCCGTACCAAGGGCGGGGCCAGCCGGGCCGCGGCCTGAGGCGCCAAAACTGGGAGGGCGCAAAATTCCCCAAATTAATTTATTTATTTTCACATTATGAAACTAATTTGCGTGGCGTCACTTTTATGTTGATAAGAAAATTAATTAAAATTGCGCCTCCTGACGAACTTTAAAATAAAAGCTCATTTACCAAACAGAAGAGTGCCCTTAAAGACTAAAAAGTTGTATTTTCTGAACATTATTTTTTACAATGAATCGTGAAAAAAAATGATCTGGTGCTGAATTTAAGAACGACAATTAAAAACCAATAATTATTTATAATATAAACAAATGATTCATTAAGGATCATATAAATTAATTTAACGCACACATTAAAAATTATTCTAAAAAGAAAAAAATATAGGAAAAAAGAATTTCGAATTTAAAAAAAAGAACGCTTAATTTAAGCGCCTTAAATAAAGAAACAAATGAAATGAAAGCTAAAGAAAGTAAAGTAAGCAAATAATAATAAAAATAAAGAGGAGAAGAAAAGAAAAAAGAAAAAATAAATAATAGAAGAGCGCAATTAAAAAATAAAAAGTTGTATTTTCTGAACATTATTTTTTACAATGAATCGTGCAAAAAAATTATCTGGTGCTGAATTTAAGAAGAAAAGAAGAGACCGTCTTGAAAGTGACGCAAAACTAAGAAAATGTTTCAAGAAGTGGTTGGTAACAAACTCTTCTGTGGAAAAACAAATTATTTCAGAGGATATTTGCAATGAAGTTGATAAGTTGATTCAACAGCTGAAGTTGCTGCTACATCTTTAATTACTGACTTAAATTCATATCATCCATTGGAATTAATTGAAGAGGAGATTTTGATTGGCCAAAGTCAAGACGAATTTGGACCAAATGATTCAGAAGCACAAGAAGATAGAAATTCTCAGCTTTCCAAACCAATTAAAATGGGCAACAGTGAATTTCCTCCTGAAATCTCAGAAATTTCAGCAACCTCAGGAGAAAACTTTCAACACAGTGATCCAGCTACATGGCCTAAAATGACAGATAAAACAAGGTGCTTTTTGATTCAGCATGGGCCGGAGCAAGAAAGAAGAGAATTTTTCCCAAACATACTTTGTGACTTTGACAACAGAATGCGACACTTCAGCTCAAAATGGTATGAAAAAATTCATCCCAATGGTGAAAAATTTGTTCGCTACTGGCTGCTGTACAGCAACAAAAAGATTCTTTGTTTTGTTTTTGCTGTCTGCTATTTTCAACGACAAAAACCAACAATTTTTCAGAAATTTCAAA
>NC_061164.1:44637872-44702872 GCF_022113875.1 Hydra vulgaris
CTTTATTGATGCCCCCTAATATGTATAAATATCAAATATCAAACTGGCTTATCGCTAACAGTCTATCTTTAAACACTGATAAAACTAAGTTTTGCTTATTCCATTCTAAACGAAAGTTTCAATCTATTCCAAAATCCTTACCAATGCTATATATAAATGACATCAAAATTGAGCGCTCATTCACAAATAAATTACTTGGTATTTTAATAGACGAAAACTTATCCTGGATAGATCATATTAAACATATTAGCAATAAAATCTCAAGAAGTATTGGCATCTTATATAAAACCAGAAAAATCTTAGACAAATCTACACTAACTAAACTATATTTTGCATTTATAAATAGTTATTTATCTTATAGCAATATTGTTTGGGGTAGTACAAATAAATCTAAACTCGACTGTCTCCTTAAACAACAGAATCATGCAGCACGCGTTATTCATTTTCAAAATCGCTTCACAAATGCTGAACCTCTTCTAAAAAGCATAAGGGCACTTGATATTTATGAATTAAATATTTTCAAAATTACACAATTTATGTTTCAACATCAGTCAAAAAAAACGCCGAAGGTTTTCGAAAATATTTTCCATAAAACATTAAACCGATACAACACGCGATCTACCGGAACATTTAAAAAACCTTTCCGTACATCAAAACTTACGAGCTTTGCCATTTCCTATCGTGGCCCAATGCTATGGAACCATTTTACAAGCTGAGTTGTAAACTTAAAAAAGCCAATACCTCTCAAAAATTTTCTTTACATGATTTTTTCTAACAATACACTTTTATTTCCAATTTTTATTATCAAAGGTTACTGATGATAAGATTTTATCTTCTTCATATCTTATCTATCTTCTAACATTATCTTCTTTAAGATTTTATCTTCATTCATTTATCTTTTCCGGTCTTGTAACTATTATAAATAATGAAATGTACTTGTATTTAATATTTTTAAATATTTTATCGGAAATTACCTTTAATTGTAAATGGTTGCTTGACAAAAAATAAATAAATAAATGTATACAAGTTTTATTTGGTAAGGTGTAGATAAATTTTAAAAAGTCTAGGGAAGATGGTAGGTAGGAAACACAACAGCCTTATAATGGAGTCTTTTTTTATAAACAAAGGTTTTATAAACACCTTTGTTTATAAAAAGAGACTCCTTTTTTTTTTTGGTACCAGAAGCTCTGAAAATGTGAAGATTTATGAACTACTTTTAGGGAAAATATCAGGAATTTCAGGTAAAGGAAAAATCATTTTTGAACACAGAGTATATTCTTATGTAAAATAGTATAAAAAAAGAATTCTAAGTCATTAAATCTCATGTGTTTTTTTACTTAAAATTTTTAATGATCCTAAACACCAGAGGCTCGGTGTATATAGATTTAAAGCCGGAAAAAGATAGAGATTCAAAACCGGAGTTCTTTTGGGGCTTCGCATCCCTATCATGCAAAAGACTTAAGTTTTTTGTATAATAGGGATGCGAAGATGGAATGCCATCAAATTAGAACTAATTAAACGAATAAAATATTGAATGTTCTGCAAATTGAAAAACGAAATTTATCTTAGTAATAGAATTTTAGGTTGTTTTTTTTTTGCAGTGTTTGCTTTTTATTAAATTTCAACTTAGTCAATTTATGAATAGTTTTTTGACTCATTCTCATAAATTGTTGAATTGTTTTCTTTTCTATAAAAAGAGTATAGCGCATCTCTGTCTCACAGTGGAGTAGTTATATTTATATTTTTTTTTATTGTTGCTAAGGAGACAAAATAAGAAATAGTAGTTTTTTATAAATATTTTATTATTATCTTAATACCGGAAGTATTACTTCACCTACAGTAATTTATTTTTGATAAAACTGATAATATTAATTAAATTGTGATCATTTTAAGAAATTATTGAATTAATTCCAAATGATACACTCTGGTTTCATTGCCAAAAGCTCTTATTGTTTGTCGTGATGTAATATGAGAATTTAAAACTAACGCATGTTACCGATAACACTTTTAAAACCAGTAATTGTTGTCACATTTTGAAGAAAATTTTTTTCAAGATAATGACAAGATGTGTATAAAAAAAAAGTTATGTGCGTCCACGGAACAATGCAAATTTAAATTTTTATATAATCAGATTATTAAGAGGCGTTATTTATTTTTTTGACAAAATTTATCTCGTTCATCAATGTTTCAGCGTAAAAGGTTAATGGAATTTTAAGAAAGAATTTATTTGATGTAGATGTTTTGTCAAGATATGGCTTGAGACCATAAAAACAAAATAATTTTTTAAATTTGTCTTGTTGACTCGTTGTATTGTTGAAGTTAAAGTTATTCAACATAATTATATTTTTTAATTTCTTGAATCTCGTGTAAATTAAACCTGTTTTTTTAACCGAACTTATAAAAAAAAAACACAATTTATTGATTTACAAGAGGTTATGAATAAAAAGAGGATTATATGCTTATTTTAAATTTTAAAACGTTTCTTAACAAAATGGTTTTGAAACGATTGGAAACGAGTAACAAATTTATACCTTTTTTTGATATTGATAATAATTTAAAATTTAACTGTTTCCAATGTGTTCAGAACAAGTGGTAACATCAAATTGATTGCATGAGCTATTATACTGCAAGTGCTCTTGTATGAGCCATAAAATACAACTGATTGTATGTTTTTCAAGTTGATTGTATGAGCCATTTTACTGCAAGTGCTCTTGTATGCGCCACACATTACTGTTAATTGTATGTTTTTCAAGTTGATTGCATGAGCTATTTTAATGCAAGTGCACTTCAAGCTGTAACAATTCATTGAAATTCGCTAAAGAAGTACAGAAACAAAATTATATTCTCTGTGAACGTGTTTTTTTGACTCACTTTTTAACAATTCAGGCTTCTTTTTTCAAGAATTTTGTTTTACAAATAAGGAGTTTTTATACTGCTTTTAAATCGTTTTTTTAACTCTAATAATTTGAGCTTCATAATGCCACGTGAACATTTATATTTCTGTGCGTGATTTTTTCTTTTTGTTTTTACAATTAGAGCTGGGGCAATATAGGGTAGATTCGGGTAATATGAAGAGCACCTTGGTAATATGAACATACCAAAAGAATTCTAAGATGTAGTCAGTGAAGTTAAAGTTGGTTTATATTTTTTGAATCGACTTTACGTGGTGATAACATGAATCAGTATAATTAGCGTAAATTTATATGCAGTAATTAGCGGCTCTCGTTTAATTAAAACGCTGTTCAATTTTTTCTTTGTTAAAATATTATCAATACGCATGAAAAGAATCTGTGGCGCGAAATTTTGATGCTAAAATAATAAAGCTCAATTTTTTATAAAGAAAATATGTTAGCTAAAAATTCATTCCATTTTTGTTCGAAAAAAAATCCATAGAAACATTTATTTTTGACTTTATTAAAAGATACCATTTTTGAGTAATATAAGCAAGCTCAAATTACCCAGTGTTTTTCATTGAAATTACCTACTTTAAAGTTCTAAAAAGCAGTGGTTTTACTTGCTTTTTGAATAAAAGCAAAACATAGTAGACATTTTAATATTTTAAAAATATCTTTCTGTAATTTAAATTCAAAAAATTTTATCGTTTAATGGTTTGAGTTAATAAAATTGAAAGTAGTATTGTTTCAATAAAAAATAGCTTGAAAATTGATCTTTTAATGAAAAGTAATAACAAATCTTTGTATTCCACAAACTAGTTCTAATCGTCAGGTTGGTATTTTTTTACTTAGTTAATGTTCTTTTTTTAAGCTAATTTAAAGTGCTCATATTACTAAGTAATCTCGCACTTTTGCCGCTTTTTTAAAACTTCTGTGTTTTTAAGAAAAAATTTCGGGTGCCAAAATAACTTAGTGGATCTTAAATAGTAAACTCTAAAAATTGTTTATTCGCGATCCATCATAATTATTTTTGAAAACATTTCCATTTTAACAATACCCTCATAATACCCATAATACTTATGTTCATAAAACCTTAGTCCTAAAATTATCATAAAACCATAAACACAAAAAAGCATTATAGGTAATTAAATATTGATTACCCATAATACTCATGTTCATAAAACCTTAAACTATGACTATCTACTATTATGATTATCTTAATAAAAAAATCATAACAAAAACATTTTTTTCATATTTTAGACTTAATGTTTAAATGTATATTTAATTTTTATGCATATTTTTGTCATTTTATATTTTTTATGTGTTAATGCCGCAATAATTTGAAAAATATACATTGACTTTCTAAACGCTATACTCCGCTAGAACTATTTCATTTACAAGCAATTTATTTTTATAAAACTAACTACATAAACTTGCAACTTTCATGCGTGACTTGACCGTGCGTAAACTGCATTTAAACCAAAAGCGCCGCCAGCAATTTTTGGTCTTTGAGATAACTTCCAGACTTGGAGCAAACTCGAAACATTTATACCTTTATACTTATGTCAAATAAGGATGCTTTCTTAAAAGTTGCGATGGTTGGAGTTTGGGAACAAAAAAGCCCCAAAATTTTGTCCCCCCTTGCCCTAAACGTGAGAGCAACAAGTTGATGAAAATTTTTTTGTACTATTTTCAACTAGACTTATATTCATCGATAAATTTTAGGTTTCATAGTATCATCTTTCAGCGTTCAAAAATGACAATATAAAATTTGCAACCCCCTCATATTGAGGGGGTTTAAATTTTATACAGTCAATTTTTGAACGCTAAAATAATTTACTATGAAATTTAAAACTTATCGATGAATATGTCTAAAATCTGTTGAAATTTTTCATTTTTCTTTTTTTTGTATGATTCTGTTTCAAATATAATTTATTTTTTGACAATACTACTAATTTATACCATTCTCTTTGTTTCACACAAGTTTATTATAAAAGTTAAGCAAAAGTTTTATTTGCTGTTCTAAACTGCTTTTTTTTTCAAAAACAACCTCCCTAAAAATTTAAACTGTACGGGTCTGTGTCATAAGGCATAAATATATCGTTCATCTCGTTGCAAAGTCATGTATCAATAATATTTATGAAAAAATTTTTATAATATTTTGAATAACTTTTTGTTTTTTATTTTTACATTTTTTTTTTGTTCGTGTTAATACATATTAAAAAGCGTTTACAACATGTAAATAATTAGACATATATTCAAGCAAAAAACAAATTAAAATAAAAACAAACTGATAGGAAAGTCATAACTTATTACCAGAAACTGATTTATATATATATATATATATATATATATATATATATATATATATATATATATATATATATATATATATATATATATATATATATATATATATATATATATATATATGTATATATATATATATGTGTATATATATATATTTTATATATAAATTTTATATACATACATAAATATATATATATATATATATATATATATATATATATATATATATATATATATATATATATATATATATATATATATATATATATATATATATATATATATATATATATATATATATATATATATACATATATATATATATATATATATATATATATATATATATATATATATATATATATATATATATGTATATATATATAGTAAAGTAATAACAATCAACATATCTAAAAATGTAATGTGTTTATTGTAAACTAGCTGTATACCCGTGCTGCGCACGTGATACAGCTAGTTTATAATATAAAAGGAAAAGCCCTCACAAAATTTTATTGAAATCCACCTGCCCATGCAGAAAACAAAAATTAACTCCTATGGGAACGGCCACAATTTAAATTTGACCGTTTTAAATAGCTTGCATGCCATTTGGACATAATAGTAACATGCATACAAAATTTCACTGAAATCCGTCCACCCGTGCAGAAATCAATTTTTGTGACTCCCATGGGAAGAGGCATAAGAAGCAAAGCACCCAGATGCTCACTAACTAATTTGGTATCAAGGCAATCCATAGATTTGTACCGACAGCCACAAAAATTAATTATGTGCATATATATACAAACTTTCATATATATATTCTCGTATACGGGCTCCTTATAAAAAACTACTGCCCCTAATATTTCCGCCCCTAGGCCGAATTTTCAAATTTAAATTTTTACTTTGTCTAAGCACAAAATAAGCTACCCCTGGTAAAAATTTCAGTTTTCTAGCTACCCAGCAAGTTGGAGAATTAGTGATGAGTGAGTCAGTGAATCAGTGAGTGAGGGCTTTTCTTTTATTTACATTTAGCTCTATCTAAAGCATTAAAAAATTAATTTAGGGAATAAAGTTTTTTAATTTATTTTTGACAAGAAAAGTAATCGGCAAATTAAATTACTTGTTTCTCTGGATCCAAAAAAACAGTGCGCGATATAAGTTTGAATAAGTTTTCTTTTACAAAACGGTTCTTTTATAAAACTAATTTTTTAAGGTGTATTAGTTAATGGGTTTTAAAATACAAGTCCTCTAAAAACTTACAAGGTTAAATTACTTTGCACGTAAAATTGAAACATAAAGGTAAGTTTCCACTTCCGTTTTTCTACAAGAAAGGGAACGGAAAAATAATTACGTGAGCATACGCAGTTTTCGGACGAATACGCAGTTTTCGGACGAAACTTTTATTACGCTTGCTCACGCGATTATTTTTTCCTTTCCAGATGAGTGGAAACTCGCCTTAAGATATATAAACAGATTTAGTTTGTATACATTAAGTATTCTCTTTTCCATAAAAGGTGACGAATGATGCAAGATTTTGATGATTGATTGATGCAAGACAGAATTTTTAGTCTACAACGCTCAAAAAAAATTTATAGCTTGCACTTTAAAATACCAATTTAATTTTATTAAATATTGTTAACGTGATATTATAAGCATAAGTTTTTTTTTCCGCTTTGAAAAAAAATGTTAGTTAGAGTTATTACTATTGGGTAGTACTCAACAAGTGGAACTTTTTTAGAGATAAATTTTTAGGACGGTTTGTTATAAAGTTAGTGACAGAAAGCGCATAGATCACGTGACTAGATGATAAATTCATAATTACTTTTTAATTATATTACAATTGTTTCTGTTTGCAAATTAAAAACTAATGCAGCTACTAAATCGTTGAATAATTAACACAATATTATTGTTCCATGACTGACAGTTTAGAAAAAACTCTCAGTCATTGAACAATAATAAGATGTTTCTCATCATGACTTGTCTTCCTATTCTATATGCTTTACTATATGGGAGTAGTATCATAGATATTGCTAGTTTTGAATTTTAGATTGAAGTTTAGATACTGACATTTTAGACAGTAGTTTTAAATAACCTTGTGAAGTGAAATCAGTCTCCTGAATATTTCAATAGCTTTAGGTGGTCTCATTCAGTACTAGATTAAAGGAAGGGCTATAGCCCCGGGCGTTGCAGTTTTCGGAGATAGATTCAAAATGAAGTATTTTAAAAAAAGAATTTCTCAAAATAAAATCTTTGATTAATGACATGGAAAGTGGCCTCCTGCTTTAAAATAGCTTGTGGTCCCAAAAAGTTTTAATCCGCTACTGGCTCCATTAGTGGTTCCATATTATTCAGAATGAATAATTTTAAATTAAAAGTTTGGATAGTTATCAAATTTTTTTAGACAACTTTAAATGCTTTTAAAGGTTCGTGAAACAGTATGTTCAACAGTAAAACGTTTAACACTCTTAAAAATATTTTAATAGCTCTCATCACTCAAAAAAACTAGATTTATCAATATCAAAACTTTTTCTTAGTTTTCAAATCAAACTTTTAATCAAATAAAAAAATTTTTTCTATAAAATAAATGGTTTTATTTTATTATTTATTATTATTATTTATTAACACTTTTATTTATTAACACTAAACAATTAAAAACTTTAAAAACGAAAACATTTTTAACTATTTATGTGTGGTGTACGTTTAATTTTTTTTAAAGCAATTGCTTTTACGTCAAGACCAAATGTGTGGAATATTTAATAAAACATAAATCAAAATCTAGTATCCCAATTAGCACAAATTTGCTATAAAACAAATTTAGAAATTTTTAAAAATAAATATTATTTTGTATTTGAAAAAATAATCAAATTAAAAATTATAAGATATCAGTCATTAAAAATCCCATTTTTTTATCTGCTTTTTGGTTGCGCATTGAAATTTTTATAAACTCATTTTGTTGATCAACAACCTAATACTTGTTGCACAATAAATACTCCTCATTAAAAGTTTACAAAATAACTTTGAAATTAATAAACATTTTTTTTTTCTTATTCTGTACCATGTAATTCAGCTGTGCCAACACAAACACGCAAATAGTTTTCAACTAGGTAACAAACAAATAAATAACCTGAAAAAACAAACTTTAGGCTAGTTAAAACGGTCCGTTTTGACTTTTTTGAATGGTGACCGGTGTTTAATAGAATATTTAATATATATATATATATATATATATATATATATATATATATATATATATATATATATATATATATATATATATCAAATTTTCTCTGCATTTTTAAAATGCCATCAAAAATCGATTGCAACAGGGCAAAGTTCATTTTTATTATTTGTTTTGTTTGAAAGCATATTTAAGGGTCATAATGGTTTAGCATTAATGAGAGTATTTATTACAAAATTTTAATGACAACCAAAGACGTCATCGATCAATTTGCAATTTGTCAAAACGGAAAATAAAGATTAATAATAAACATTCACAAAAAAAAAAATTCATGTTCTTATTAAATTAAAATTGTAATATATATATATATATATATATATATATATATATATATATATATATATATATATATATATATATATATATATATATATATATATATATTATAATTTTAATTTAATAAGAACATGATTTTTTTTTTGTATATATATATATATATATATATATATATATATATATATATATATATATATATATATATATATTTATATTATAATTTTAATTTAATAAGAACATGAATTTTTTTTTTTGTATATATATATATATATATATATATATATATATATATATATATATATATATATATATATATATATATATATATATATATATATATATATATATATATATATATATATATATATATATATATATACATATACATATATATGTATATACATTTATATATATAAAGTGTTTTAGTGTTTCATAATCTTTTAGTGTTTAAAAGTTATGACCGTGTGAAATCTTCATTTTTCAAATCAAATCTTATTTTGGAGAGGGCGGAAATTTTACACGGTCATAACTTTTGAACGTTAAAAAGCTATTAAATAAAATTGAAAACCAGTTGGTGAATTTAAATTTAAATTTTTTTGACTAAACGTAAGCTAGGGTCAAAGACTAGACACAAAAACAATCTATTATTGTACAAATATTTATTAAATAAATATATTATATATTAATAAATAAATAGTTATGTAGTAATTATTAGCCAATAATTATTACATAAATATATATAATAAAACAGTTTTTCAGACATTTTAGTTATTAAATAAAGTAAATTACAAACATTAAGTTTTTAATTATTTGCTTTTAATTTTAGCAGATAGGATTTGAAAAGGTTTCTTCCGCCTTTCCGCCAGCAAATCATCCAACTTCCAATTTCTGAGATCACAAGAAAAAAATTTAATCAAAAGAATCGTTTATTTTAAATAATATTTTAAATATAGTTTTAAATATTATATATTATATAAATATTATTAGGCATATAAAACCGTGCTCGCCAGTTATCGAATTCTGATATATTTTTGAGAATTTGTTACGAGTGGACGATTTAAGTTGCTTTAGAAATATTTTAACAATTATATTTTAATTAATTTTTTTAATCTTTTCATTAAATCATCTTTATTCAATGTTTTGAAACAAAATGAAAAAAAAAGAAAAGTTTTTCGAAATAAAAAAACTTTCACGTTAAAAGCGTTATTGAAAGTGTTAAATTTAATATAATTGAATTAATAATTAACATATTAAATTATATAATAATATACAATATATTATATACTGTGTTTAAAACACTTTCTCAAAATCATTTTGATGTATTTAGTAACAACCTTTTTTTCTTTTTCTTTTTAATTGTGTTATTGTTAGTTGTCGTCTTCGCCAATGTTGATGCTGTTTTATTGTTTGTTGTTGTCGCTGCTGATATTGATGCTGAATTGTTTATTTTTCTTGGCGTTGTTGTTGAATGTAACGCAAATCTTTATTTTTAACTGATATTTTTTTAAATAAAATTTTATCATTTATTAAAATTACTGAGGCGAAGAAACTTTTTAATGCATATACTTTTGACTTGCTGTTAGCAAGTTACAGACTGTTAGCAAGTTATACTTTTGTAGCAAGTTATACTTTTGTAGCAAGTTATAGAGTGTTAGTCTTTTGAGTATCTTTATGCTACTCTTGGTGAGTTATCGCTCGTTGTGACGCACCATTTTAACTTGAATAGGTTTACCCGGATCTTGATTAATCTTTATAAGCCACCTGGAAAGTAATAAACTTGTTTTGTTTTTTTTATTTAACAATGGGTTGTCAAAAATTAATTAAGCACATTAATCTGCTTAAATAGTTTTTGATGTTTTTTAAATAGTCTATTTTTTTAATATATAGTTTTTAATTAGTCTGCAATAATTTGGCTTCAATACTCTTAATTAGTCTGCAGTAATTAGGTTTATAATTATCTACTTATAGGCTATTGAAGTAAAATAGAATAGAGAATTGATTTATTTTTCTGGTCATAATTTTTTGTGTTAGTATAGAAAAATGTAAACTTTTTTTGGTAATATTGATGAACTTGTAAATATATATATAAAAAAATACTTGTATTCACTCTTTGTGTTCAGATATTGTTAGAAGTCGGTGCACTAAGAGTATTTAATTGCGAAATATGTTAAAAACTCCTTGTTAACCGACAACAATAATCATTGCTTCTTTTTTATTTCAAGTTCATTTTTTAAAAATCATCTTGACGACGTTTTAACAGATTTTAATCAAAAAGATTAAAAAAGACAAATGCGTTCAACTTTTTTAAAGCATGAGTGTAGGACCAAAAAACTCTCAGCAGAAGTTGTTTACAAACATGCGCGAAGATTTGTTTATGATAAGTAAAGAAGTAAAACAATATAAACATAAATAATAAATTAACATAAATTTAGTACAAAAGATATTTCTTAAACTAATAATATTACTATTATAGGCTAATTATTAAATTTAACAAAGAGCAGTCAATGCACGCGGCGTTTTAGAAACATTTGTTAAAGATTTTAAACCATTTCCTAACGGAGCCATAAAAAAAACATTGTGAATAGATTTATTTGTTATAAATAATTTGGAGATTGAGAAAGCTTTTCCGATTTTTTCTATAAAAAAGAAGTTGAAGAACAACTGAAATCCAATATGTTGAATAGCGAACTCACAACAAGGTTTGTTGCGCTTTTTAAAGACGTAAGCTTTTCTCAATTTTCAATTCATTTGAAAAAACCCTTTACCTTCTCGAATACTTTATTTTACGTTTAGTTCTAATTTTACCTTACCTTTTAGATTTTTTTTTTAATTAAGAGTTTTAATTATAGTTATGTATGTTTGTGTATATATATATATATATAATATATATATATATATATATATATATATATATATATATATATATATATATATATATATATATATTTGTGTGTATTTGTGTATGTATGTATGTATGTATGTATGCATGCATGGATGTATGTGTGTGTGTATGTATGGATGCATGTATGTATGTATAAATGTATGTATGTATGTATGTATGTATGTATGTATGTATGTATGTTTATATATATATATATATATATATATATATATATATATATATATATATATATATATATATATATATATATATATATATATATATAATCTTAAACTGTAATTTCTTCTCAGAAAAGTTAAATAAATAAATAAAAAAGGTTTCAGACAATGTTTTGGCAGATGTTAGATGAAGCACAATGCGTTTTACAGTAACTACCGTGTATTTCAGCACTTATTTTTTCTAGTATATTGTATTTATTTAACGAGCTTCTATAGAAGGAAAATGCAAATCAAAAGCTAATCTTCAAATTTGTTTAATCAACTTTTTATTTGAAATTTAAGTGAACTTAAGTAAAGATCTCAATCAAGTAAATTTTTGAAAAGAAAAAAAAAAAAGAACAAAGGTATTCTACGTCTCTCTATTTATGTAAGAAAGAGTTTTGTGTTATACAAAATGAAATTTTTTAAAACCAGTGAAAACCATGCGCTACATTTGCTACTCATTGTTTTATGTATAAAGTTTATTGTTTGTAAAAATTTAACTATTGGTTTATTTTTGCCTTGGACTGGTTCATGGGCTGTTGGTAACAAGTTTGCTGGGGCTGCTACTGTTGCCATCAATGATATTAATAATAATACAAACGTTCTTAAAAACTATAAGTTGTTCATAGCATGGAAAGATTGCATGTGCAACGCTATCCAAAGTGTCGGAAAAACTGCGGATTTCCAGACAGAAGAATTTAATGGAAAAAAAGGGGTTGACGTTTATATAGGTCCTTATTGTTCCGATGGATGTACGCCTAGTGGATTATTAGCAGCATATTTCAAAAAACCCATGATATCTTACAGTTGCACTTCACAGGATCTTTCTGAAAAAAAACTATATCCAACGTTTGCTCGCACTGTAATGGAGGCTCGGTCATCACCTATAACATTCTATGAAAAATTTGCGTTATTAATGGCCGAATTTCGTTGGAAAAGAATTACATTGATCGTGTCTCAGAAAGCTGCTTGGGTTTCATTAAAACAAGTTGTTTACGAAAAACTGACAGAAAAAGGAAATACTGTAGAATTTCAACACTTTAATGACGATAATAAAACCGGCTTTAAAGAGGTGCTTGAGAAGGTTAAACGAAATGCACGCAGTAAGTTAAAAATATTTATTTGATTTAGTATATTTAAAGAAAAAATAATGTTGCAATTATTTACTTAAAAGCTAGTTTTTATACATATTGCTTTAAAGTAAATTTTATAATAGCATGAGCTTTTATGTTTATAATGTAAATAAAGCAAGCAGTCGAGTTTGTTTACTAAGTAAACCCCGGTTAAAATATTTTACACAAAACCGAAGCGATGAACTATTAGGGTGGAATGCAAGAAACGAACTTGAGTCAAGCTCGACTTGAACTTTACATTGCAACCAATAGCGACAGAGAATGGGTTTTCCCCTCAAAAAATACTCTGCCGCTATTGGTTACAAATTAAAGCTCAAGTCAAACTTGACTCAAGTTTGCTTCTTGCATTCCACCCTTAGACAGGAGGAACGAACCACCGAAAGAACCTCTGCATAATAATATAGACAATTTTAATGTTATATTAGAGCTGGTTTCAGTGCTAGAAGTCATGAATATTTCCATTCCGAGAAAGAAGATTATATTTGTTATTTTTGCAAATAGATAGCAGAAACCAATCAAAAAAAAAGTTTTTTTAGGTAAATACCTCCGTTCCGAAATGCTGTTTCGATTTGCATTCAACGTAAAGAGTTATTGAAAATAAATTATGTTTGTTAATTTTTTTTATTTTTTTTATCAAATATATATATATATCATTTTATATAATAAAAAATATATAAAATATATTTTATAGTAAAAAAATTAAAAAAACTTATTTTCAATAAGGGATCGTCCATAAATTACGTAACGCTAATTTTATATAAAAAACAGAGGAGGAGATCTTAAGCTCTTTTACGCGGCGACATTAAACTTAATGTGCTCTTTGATTTTTTACTTTACTTAAGGCTCTGTGTTGGAAAAGCTTTGATTTTTTTTATTATTATTAGTGAAATTTAGCGTTTCGTAATTTACGGCCAATGGTTACGTTGAATGCAAATCGGAAGAGTATATAGAACGGAGGGAGTATGTTTTACGAATTCAAATTACTTTTTCAATTGTTCAAATCGCATGTTCCAAATTATCTGACTATTCCATTACCCCCAATTTTAAAAAATGCAAATTTTGTTTCATATTTCCCTATTCACCTTTAAATAGACATTTAGAGGTGAATTTAAAAATTGGATTAGTTAAAAACAGCACAGTTAATAAATGTGAAAATGCTCTTGAAGTTGCTGCTTATTTAATTTCGATTACATTATAATACCGTTTTTTAACGGCATGTATCTTAGGAGTTGTCCATAAAAGACGTTATTCAGAATATAAATACTAACCAGAAGTAGAGGTTTATTGGCTCCCTTCCGCGGAGATTTTTATTGAACATAAGGCGCTATAATACTCTAAAAAAACTCTCCACACGAAAGCTAATATTCTTCGACTTCTTGCCGTTAGGTAAACTAAGCGTGAGATCCTTAAAGTAAATTATTTTAGCGTTATATTGCGTTATAAAAAGAGCTGGTTTTTATAAGCATTGACATTATTGCTTAAAAACGTAATTATTTGGATTAAGGGGCAACTACCCTCAAATTTCAAAACAACACATATAAAGTAACTTTTTCTTTAGTCATATAGTATATATTATACTGACATTAAAAATACCAAAAAATACATAAAATGGTAGCTCGTTGCTATGGCAACTCAAAAAAATAGCTAAAAAACCCACAAAAACTGTGTTTACGCCGTAAAAAAAATAAGAATTATGAGTAAAGGAGTGTCAATGAAATTTTGTAGAACTGTTCTAAATATGTAAATTTGTGATATGAGCGAAGCAGATTTTTAATTAAAAATTTTTTTTTGATAAAAAGCTACAGTCAAATTAGATTATTAAAAAAAAGGTCAAAATACAAAGAAAAAAACTAAAAAACTCAAAATCTTAAGTCATATGAGAAATTCTACTCCGCTCATATCATAAACATTGGTAAAATGAACGATCCCTGAAAATTTCATCATGATAGCATGTATACTTTTCAAGATTTTTTTCCCGGCGTGTTTAAAAATTAAATTCTCAGAAAACACAAAACAAAAAATAAAACCATAAATTATTGTTCATTTCATAAAAATATCTTTAAAAAAATAACTTTTTAAAAGAATATTTTAAAAACTACCAGATTCATAATATTCCTTGGACTTTACTATTGACTTTTGATGATCATTTGATAATCGTTGACGTCGTAACATCTTTCGTTTCATCTTAAAACTTTCACTCGATTTAAATAATGATAGTTTTATTCGTTTTTTGTTTATGAGTCTGCAACCAGCTAAAGTAAAATGCCCTGGTTTCATATTTAGTTTTTCATAAATTAAAATGACAGACTTCATACCGATGTTATAATTTGCAACAGCACCGTACACTCCAAACTCTAAACTGGCTAAACCAACATAATTACTTTTTGGTAATCTATCCCATATTAAATTATTAAAACTCTCGTTGCAATTCTGGGTTTTGCCATGAAGACACTTCACTAATTCAGAATCTTTACTTAAATCAGCATATATTGGCTTGATTTTGTGAATAATATCCGCAGGAATTCCTGGTCCAGGTTTGTATATGGAAGTAGACTTTGCTTTATCAATGTTAAACTTACACCAACTATCACCTCCAGTCGGGCAGTAAATATGATAGTTATTTTCCTTAGAAGAAGCTACATGGAAAAGGCTAGCTAATACTGCTTGTTTCATTTTATTCAGATCATTTGTATTGCTCCGGATAGCTACACCAAAAAAATTTTGCAAGCGATCAATAACTGCATTGGTTAGTCGACCACGACCACCTAGACCCTTAACATTTTTTTTTAACTTGCGTAAGCGAGTACCAACTCGTTTTTGGTAATGTCCTACACACTCCAACTTTTTTACCTCCATATTTGGGTATATATCTTTGATAGAAAGATGGGATTTACTATCCCCATCACCAAGAAATTGAGTATATCTTAACTTATGTTTTTCGATGGAACTCTCACTGCGTCAACTGATTCCATACCACCAGCTGTACCTTGATAATTGTACAGGCAAATATGTTTGTTTTTCCAATTAGCATATGCATCAGGATTTGATTTTTTTAATTGTTCTTTCATACAGCAAGCTTTACATGATTTATTCATAGGTTCAACATCAATTATTTTTCCACTATCTATAAAAATTGCGGTAAAAACTCCATTCATTGACTGATATCCTCTTTTCTGCCATGATCCATCGCATGATACACCAACATCAACAATGTCCTCACTAGTTGCATTTTCTTTCATTTCAGTTGCAGCATCTGACATTGTTTCGTTTGCAACACTTTTCACGATGTTTTTTATTTTAGTTGTAATTTTTGAATAGTTTTTGGGTGTCATGGGTTTTGGCATTTTCATGAGCTGAGTAAACTTTTCAATGCCAGAATGACCATGGCCTAAGACTCTCATTGCATATATTGTCCTGTTGTTAATATCAAACCCTTTATCACAAGCAACTGATGTATAAAATTCATGTTTATAGTCACAAGATAGTGTAGTACACTTTAAATATAGCAACGCTGCTAGACCTTTCTTTTTTTTCTGATGATCACCTAAGTACAGTGCACACTTTTCACATTGAGGACACATTAGCAATGAAAGAACTTTAGATAAAATTTCAGTGTCTATAATTCTGTAACCAGTAATTCTTTTAATGTTTTTACTTGGTACATTTGTAACAACTTTTACTTTTTTAGCTGATGCGCCAAAAATATTTCTTTCAATAGAGTCACATTCACTTACATTACATGCATTTTTATTTTTCTTCACCATAAATCCTCTTCTTTTTTTATAGTAATTTGTTCTCTGCTTTACTCTATCATTAATATTTTTGTTCAAAATAACACCCAAATCAGTAGGTTTTGTCATATTTTTTAATTTCTGCTGTTATATAAATTAGCTTTGATAACTTGATAAAATCGTATTAAAGTAGCAATTGTAAATGGCATATAATAAGGAACAGAATATTAATTAGCAAAGAAGATATAAATCAAAGTATATATTTGAAACAGTACTCCAGGATATGTTCACAAACAAAATATTCGCCCCCATAGCAACGCGTTGCTATGCAAATATTTTTTACTTGAGTTCAAAAAAACATAAATTAAACAAAAATTTATAAAAAAATGTTTGATTTTTTTTGCAGATTCAAAATCTGCATAAAATTTTGGTCTAAAATTATTAAAAAAAAAAAAAATCAAATTTTTAAAAAAATGTGAGGGTAGTTGCCCCTTAAAAAAAAATTATACCCCATTCCCACCGACAATAAAACGATAGTATTTTAAACAAATTTTTTCTTTCACAAAAAATGGTGACGTCAAACTGTTTGAATATCAATGTCTGAATATCAATCCCACTGTCTGAATATCAATCCCAAAATGCCTTACGTTTTTGAAAAAAAAATTTTTTTCATAACACAAACGGTACGCTATTGAAATTCCACGAAAAGAGCACAAAAGCTATTTAAATAAAACAACCTCACGATGTTGTTTTAATAGGACACGATTAAGATGCAGTTTATTTAAGTGCATGTTTGGAGTGAATTTGCCATACGGCAATTTCTTTTGATAAGGTGAGTTCCACTCATCCGTTATTTTACAGGAACGGGATGCATATTTTGAAACCCTATAAAGGCGGAAACGGGAAAAATAATCACGTGACCATGCGGAGTTATACTTCAGACAAATTAAAACTTATAATACGCATGTCCACGTGATTGTTTTTCCCTTTCTTTTCCCGTTCCCGCGAAAAAACGGATGAGTGGAAACTCACCTTTAGGGGTGGAATTTAAAAATATTGACTTTAGCATAGATGATTCTTCTGAACATTTTTCTTATAAAAAAGCACTTGTAGACAGTGTGTATAAAAAATTAAATCCAATATGTGATTATTCTGCAAAGCTTAATCTCCAGAATGATGCTAAAGCAATAAAAGAAATAGTGGCTGATTTTATTCTTTTTAATACTGCATCTAAACCAGATATTGACTTTAATTTAGAAGTAGGTAATGACATTAGATTTGATTGGAAAGTATAATCGTTACTTTTCAATCATATCTAATAATTGTTGATGATATATTGGTAATGCCAAAAGATATTTTATTACTTTAAACAAATGTAACAAGTCATATGACACTAAAAAATATTTTAAAAATTGAGCATTCATCTAAAGGACAAAATAAAAATGATATTTTAGAAAAATATTGGTTTTGTTTACATTGTTATTTTGATAAAAAATAGCTGAGACCGGGGCTATGTTTGTGACTGTGAATATTTAAAATTGATACATTTTAAATATATATATATATATATATATATATATATATATATATATATATATATATATATATATATATATATATATATATATATATATATATATAATATATATATATATATATATATATATATATATATATATATATATATATATATATATATATATATATATATATATATATATATATATATATATACAGGGGTTAAAGTAGGGGGAACACTGTTCCTCCTTAGCTGACAAATCATTTAGCTTCTTTCATTATTTCTTTGCAACTGTTCCACTATCTTGTTTTTGAGTTGTTGTTTTTTTTTAAGTAGGATTGTCCAGGATTATGCAACACCTAATTTATCTTATTGCAGTAGTATATCAATTTCACTATGATTGATTTTTAATGAAGTTCAACAGCTATTTTAATTTTTGCTAAAATTTTGGACTCTTTGAAGAAAAACTCTTTATTTTTGCTTACAATTAAATTTAAATAGGTGTAATTTATGAATAATCTAAAAGCATTTGTAATAAAATAAAACAAATCATTAAGATTTTTATTAAGAAAATTAACATTTTTTTGTGTTTGATACTAACTTCCAGACATGGAGAAAACTCCAAACATTTATATGTTTATACTTATGCCAAATAAAGATGTTTTCACAAAATTGTGATAATTTAAGCCTGGGAACAAAAAAAAGCCCTAAAACTTGAGACGCTTTTCCCTCAAACATGAGAGCAACAAGTTGATAAAATTATAAATTGCCTAAAATAGTTTCGTAGACATAAGTATTTCTTGTTTGTGTTTTTTTTTGAACACCGCAAATTAGATCATTTTATAAGTTTTGCCCCTAATATAAACATATGATTTAAGCTTTTGACAAACAAACAGTTTTAGAAAAAAGTTTTAATTTTGTACTCGAATTCCATCCCCAAATGAGCTATTCAGCATCCCTTTGAATAAACAACTGGCACTTTTTAACACCGTTCTATTTTAACCCCTATGTATATATATATATATATATATATATATATATATATATATATATATATATATATATATATATATATATATATATATATATATATATATATATATATGTATATATATATATATATATGTATATATATGTATATATATTTTTCTATTGAGTGAAGATGTTTATAAATAAGAGTTTTTATGCCTTCTGTATATATATATATATATATATATATATATATATATATATATATATATATATATATATATATATATATATATATATATATATATATATATATATATATATAAACATCATCATGTTCAACATGATCATTATCAAGCTTTAGCCTTCCTCTTTTATGCTGTTACTCTAATACAAAAAATCTTAAGCATTTTCTTTCTGTAATGTACTCTATCCAAGTTTTCTTACTTCTACCTCTATATTTTCTCCTGAATTGCATTCGCTGATAACCAAATCACTTTAATCTTCTCTTCCAAACCTCTAATCTAACTTCTTGGATCCAAGCAGGTATAGAAGTTTTTATCCTTCTTTTTGGGTTTAAATCAAGCCTCATTCTACTCCACGTTTTTCACTTTTTTGTGCAGTTGCTAAATTAAACTGTAATTGTCTTTTTTACAAAAACATCTCTATTGAGAACAAATATCTTTTTATTATCAGAAAAAGTTAATGTAGAAGAGTTATGTCTGATGCAAAGTCTGTTTATTAAATCTTGTATTTTAATTCAAATATTAGGTTATAGAAACTTGAAAAATTGTTAAGAGTGTCATTAACTAAAGTAAGTCTAACATTACTTCTCTAGTTAATGGGTCTAATCTTCTCTCCAAAATAAGGCAGAGTTATTTGCAAAATAATTTTCCTCTGATTCGACTTTTGAATGTAATGGTACAGTTAAACAGATAATCCATTTTGAGTTGTCCAAATCATTTCAGCTTCTGATGGGAATTGTCCACAAAGTATTTATGCTTTTATTTTGACCCTCCCCCAACCCCATCCCATATTAAAGTAAATTCTCAATTTTAAATTTTCTATGGCTTGTGGGTTAAACAACATTTCCATCATAGTCTTAAAAAAGTTTCCATCATAGTCTTAAAAACATTCTGACCTCTCCAACTGTCCTATAATTAGGTTCCTTTTAACTGCTGTATTAAAGTCATTCTTGAAGGTCAACACTCTTCTTCATTTCTAGTAAATTTAGGAGTACTGCAAGGATCTATTCTTACTCCTGAACCATTTTTTTATCTTCAATAACAATCCTCCTGACAATCTTACATCTGTTTGCTGATAACTCAATTTTATACTTTTTTCTTGATAAAAAATCTTTAGTTTTGAATCGCTTAGAACAAACATTTGATCTTTAATCTGATCTCTCTTCTCTAACAGTTTTTGCAGTAGCTTGCAGATTTTAACTTCAATAAAACTCAGTTATTTACTGCAAACAAGTATCACTATTGTTGACACTTCTACATTGAGGAATAACAACCCTCTCATTTTCGGACAAGGTCCAAAAGCTTATTGTAAATGTAGTTGGACCTGCTTTATCTACAAAGCTTGAGCCACTATCCCATCATTGTAAGTTTGCATCTTTTTCTTTTTTCTACAAATATAATTATGGTTGCTTCTCAAACGAGCTTTCACCTCTAGTTTGATTGATCAAAACCCATTCTTACTTTGCTTGTTATTCAGCAAAGTTGCATGATTTTATCGTATCTGTCCCTCCATGCTATAAAATATATATTTTTTTTGTATCTGTCCCTCCAATCTATAAAACATTTCTTTTATTTCCTTGCGTATCAACAAAATCTCAAAACTCTCACTCGTCTTTATGTTTTCTAATCTCATATAACCTACAACTTTTTAAATCGTTTCCTTTTTTATAACTTAATTTTATATATAAATATATATATATATATATATATATATATATATATATATATATATATATATATATATATATATATATATATATCATAGTTTCAACCCTAATAGGCTCTATTTAACTACTAAAATATTAAAACTGTGTGATTACATTTAACACTCAAATTGTCAATTAGTCTGGAACCACCAACACAAAAATCTACTTTAAACTTTTATCAACTTCTTTGCAAACACTTATTTTTAATTTCAATCTAGTTGTAGTTTGAACCTGTCTGTCTCAAAACACTTCTCTACTAATTTTGGACATAAATCTATAGGATTCAAAGCATGAACACTTGGAACAACCCTTCTTATAAACTAAAAGCTCTTAATTCTAATTTTTTAGCAAAAAATGGAAAAACCAGTTTTTCCACTTTTTATTTAAAAAATTTATTAAATATTTTTAATTTCTATAATCATATTTGTTACCATTATTATTGCTTATTACTATCATTAGTATTACTGTTATTAATTGCTTTTATTTTACTATATTCATTATTTTTTGTACACTTTGTAAAAGTCCTTAAAATGTTTCAACATTATTTCAGAATATAATTGATTTTTAATTTTTATATTTTAGTGTTTTAATATCATTTAGTTTTTGCAATATTTGGTTACAAAAGTGAAGCTGTTAGAATGCTTGCTGAAGCACGGAAACTTGATATGTTTAATGGGGAATACATGTTTATTACAATGGATTTTTCAGCTGAATCTAGTGAGGTGGATGAAGCAGATTTGTTAGAATTCAATAAAACTACTGTTTTATCTGGTTTTCTTGACATTAGCCCTGAGCAACCTTCAGATCATGGAGAAAAATATGAAGTTTTTATTAACCAAGTCCGTAACGCAACAAATCAATATCCTTTTTTTAGTAATCTTCAACCAGCTGAAAAGGTCAGTTTTGTAATTTAATTAAGGGTTCATGTAATAAGAATTTTTGAAACTTTTACATTTGTTTACATTATTGAACTGTAATAATTAAAACCTTTTTAAATAACCATGAGCTTAATTGAGTATATATCTAAAAGCTGTATTCTAACTTAAATTTAAATTTTTAATTTTTCCGTATTACTTTGCATTTAAAATTTCAAAATTTTTGTTTACTTTATTGTAGTTTATTTTTGCTGTATATTGTGAATTATAGAAAATTTATGCAATTATTTTATCTGTGCAGCTCAGCTATCATGATAATAACAGCAGCTTATACTTATCCAAGACCATTCCTATCTGTTTTAATAAAATTCTAAAATTAACATCTGATTTTACTTTCTTAGTGTCAATAGATGTCTTTTACATTATTCACTGTTCTGTTTGAAGTTGTATCAAATAACTTAAATAGTTTTTTAATTTTTCTCACACGGATTTTTTTTTTTAAATTATTTCTTTAATATTTCTTTTTTAATTTCCTAGCTTGTGTATTTTTCTTGGTTTAAATGTCTAAATCTTTATTATTCTAGTTTCTTCATTGGAAAAAGGCCTTTTTTAACAGCTAATGATATTTAAAGAATAGCACCATACCCTATTTATTCTTCTAAGAAAACACAAACACACCTTTGTGCAAAAAAATTGCATGAAGTGATTGATCTCAGCAGTAGTTTTGTCAAAGAAATCTGTTTGAAAAGTAAAAGTTATTTGAGAAAAAAAAAAAAAATTAGCCATCAAACTATTATAAGTAAAGAAACAATGATTAAACATTTAATCATAATGGTTGTTGCTTTGTGATTTTAGTAATCACATTTTAACACAAATTTAAAAAATTACCTGAAACATGTTTAAGTTTACATCAATATCTTAACTAACAAATAATATAGTTCTATCTAGATTAATAAAAAGTATGGAAAACTTTTGAATATATTTAATAATAATAAATTTTGTATATATTTTGTATTGGCTTGAATTGTTATTAAAAATAAAATTGAATAAGTTTTGTTTTGATTTTACAAAGTTATAACTTATAATATTCCAAATTATAAAAATACAAAATATCTATTTGTAAAAATTTATTTAAGTTAAATACACATAAATTAATAAACACATAAGTTAAATACATTATTTTTAAAATACACATATATAAATAAAACTATGCATAAATACATGCATAAATTAAACATAAATACATTTATAAATTTTAAAACATATTTATACATTTTATTTAGGGGAAAGTTGCATAAGATGAGCAGGTTTCTAAGATGTTATAACCTCTTTTACGGGTAGACTAATGATTTTTTTGCGAATTTTTTTGGTTAAAGATATTCATACAAGTTCGACAGTGTTGTTTATTTTAATTTCTTGGTTGTATAGTTAATATTCTTTGATTGTTTTACTGTTAAAAAAATTTACCATCTCCATTATAATTTTTTATTATTCAATATTTTGTAATTACGTCAGAACGAAACAAGACCATCAAATATTTATTACATCCTCAATATTTTATGCTTATCTACTGCTAATTCCATGGGTTATATGAGATACATAAGCTGTTATCATACTATTTAAATTATGATAGTACTTGGTGAAGTTGCTTAAGATGATACATTTGTTATTTATTATTGTTTTTTTTTAATGGTTGATTTAATAACTTTTTACCTAAGTATAGTCCTTGAAAATAAAATTTAATTTAATTATTTTTTCGTTATTTTGAGTTTTTTTGAGTTCCATTAAAAAAAGCTCATCTTAGGAAACTGGTTTCCTAAAATGAGTGTATAGGTGTGTTGAAAATAATGCAATTTTTGGTGTAAAGATTTTTTTCTAAATGAATGATAATCTGCAAAAATAAATTTAAATATTATAATATTTGGGCTGCAAAAAAACAATACACTGTTAACATGCTCAACATACACAACCTTACCTTAAGTGAAGACAAAAGAAAACATTTACAATATATTTATTAATTTTTACAATAAATTTATAAGTTTTTTCTATCAACTTTTTCATTTCTACAGCCAGTTTCTTCTTTTGTAGAATTATCAGGATAAATGTCTGAACCTCAAAAAATTCAAATAAAAATATTTTACAGGAAGTTTAAAGTTGTTGTAACTAGTTTTTAATTTCCTTATTTTTTTGTAAGCAGAAAGTTAGTGCAATGTTTTGCAAATATTAGTTGTGAAAAAACTTCTTTAGAATAATTAGTATAATCCAATAATTAATAGTTAGTATAATCCAAGTTTTGTCGAATGTTTTTATGATTTTTTAAAGATTTTTTTTATGTCTACATTTTAAAATTATTTGGAAATTTTTGTTCATTTATTGCTACTTTTAATTACTTATATAGTTTTATTAAGGTTTCACTTAATTATTTATTTTGATCATGTTATAATTATTTTTACTTAAAAACTTTTCATTTATAATAATAATTCAAACACAAATGTTACATTCGTTCAAATGTTACATAGACCCATCTATTTATTTTAGTTATTAGGAAAGAGTGTTTGTGGTATTTAAAGGTTCAGTGTCATCTATTTTATGTTTGTATTTTATTTTATGAAATTGCTTTTAGTGAATTAGATAGCAATGATTAAATTTGATTTATGATAGGTTGACAATAAAGCAGCATATCTTTATGATGCTATCTACTTATACGCTTTAGCTTACAACAAGACTTTAGAACAAGGTGCAAATCCAGATAATGTTACTGAGCTCATGAAAAGAGTATTTTCTGCAAACTTTACAGGTATATACAAAAATTATTAATTTGTTATACATTTACTTTAAAAACAGTTGTTTCCTCCATATACCAAACTATAAGGAGACCAAAGATAACTTACACTAAAAATGCATTACTTTTTATCTGAAAAAAATCAGTAACAAGGGTACTATTTTAGGTAAAAATCTGTAACCTGGCATTTCTTTAAACTATCTATCTTTTCTATCTTCATGTGAACAGATGGTTACTATATTTCAATCTAAACCAATGAAAGATTCTGCTGAGAGCTATTCTTAGATACCACTAGGATCTAAATATCACAAACTGTCAAGCTCTTTTGTCAAAGTTTGAAAGAATCATCATCAGCTTCTGCCATCTTATTTGCTGATATAAAATTTTATTAAACAATAGGAGAGTTTTTGATACAGCGTTCCAAGAGAAACAACACATTTTGTTGTTTGAAGTATGAATTGTGTTTTTGTGTTAACAAATTGTGTTTTTTAAGGAGTTCTTCTTTAAAAAAAACTTACTTTTACAATTTGAAGTTTCATTTGTTTACATATAATTATGCTATTTTACACTTTTAAACAAAAACAAAAAAAGAAAAACTATCAACAAATTTTTTAAACAATTATAATGTTATTAACAATTAATCATAATCAATCAATTTAAAATTATACTCTTTTCTAATGAATGAGAGGTCTTAATAGAGAAGAAGCTCTTCTCCTTACATAAAACAAAGAATGAGGTTTTTTAGTTGTTTTTGGGCATTTTAATCTATGATGATAAATTATGCTTTAGCATAATTTATCATCATGAAAAAAATTTTTATTAAAAAAACTTAAATCAAATGTGATCTGAAAAAATTTAAACTTTATTTTAAATTAATATTAACTGTTTTTCTTTTTTTTTTTTGCTTGCCAACTGCAAATACATTACCTTTTTTAGGTAATGTATTTGCAGTTGGCAAGCAAAAAAAAAAAAAAAAAAACAGTTAATATTAATTTAAAATAAAGTTTAAATTTTTTCAGATCACATTTGATTTAAGTTTTTTTATTAAATTTTTTTTTTATTAAATATGATGAAAAGTTTAAACATCATTTTTCTTTAATTCTTTAAACTGAAAATTCCTAATCTTAAATGCGGTAGTGGTTTAGTGGTAGAGTGTACACTTTATAAGCAAGAAGTTCCACATTCAATCCACACTATGTCCCTGGTAGTACCATGCTTAAAGGGACTACCAAGTCCCGAGACATGTTGTGTTCATGTTAAAGAGAATGTTAAAAAAAAATGTCTGAGCAAATTTGTTATGATTAAAACTAATTAATAAATGTATACCCAGAAAAATAAATCTTGTTGTTTTAGTCAAAGCTCGTCTTCTCCGTTTTCTGTGGTATTTTGAGTATGTAAAATAAACGCGATTTTGCAGGCGCATTATACAGACTTAATAATTTATTCAAGCGCGTTTAATTCATAGGAATTTTAGTGCATCATAGTTTTTTTTTTTTTTTTGTTTAAAACACCGATTGTTATTTTTTACATACAATTTCCAAATCATATTCATTTTTATTATATTTTTAAGTTCTAAAATGTGTTTGTGTAAAACAAAATTAAAAACAAAATAAAATTAAAAACAAAAATAAAATAAAATACAAAGTTGTATTTTATTTGTGCAACTTTTTTTAAATAATCGTCTAGACCACATGTATTTTGATTTCTTTTGTTATAAGTTTTTCTTTCAAAACATTAGATAAAATAATTTTTAACCTAAATAATAATGCATTTTTATTAATTTACTTTGTAAATATTAAAAAAAAAATTATTAACGCATTTTTTCTCTGATTTTCAAAAATCTATTTTTTGGTATTGAGGTGATCTTTCATTATTTATATTTCCATTATAACATTCATATATAGATCATATATAGATATATAACATCCATATAGATATATATAAATATATATATATATATATATATATATATATATATATATATACATATATATATATATATATATATATATATATATATATATCTATATCTATATATATATATATATATCTATATCTATATATATATATATATATATATATATATATATATATATATATATATATATATATATATATATATATATATATATATATATATATATATATATATATATATATATATATATATATATATATATATATATATATATATATATATATATATATCTATATCTATATCTATATCTATATCTATATATATCTATATATATATATATATATATATATATATATTATATATATATATATATATATATATATATATATATATATATATATATATATATATATATATATATATATATATATATAGATATATATATATATAGATATAGATATAGATATAGATATAGATATATATATATATATATATATATATATATATATATATATATGCATATATATATATATATATATATATATATATATATATATATATATATATATATATATATATAGATATAGATATAGATATAGATATAGATATAGATATATATATATAGATATATATATATATATATATATATATATATATATATATATATATATATATATATATATATATATATATATATATATATATAGATAGATAGATAGATAGATAGATAGATAGATATATAACATGTAATATATATATATATATATATAGATATATAACATATAATATATATATAGATATATAGATGTATAGATATATAACATCCATATATAACATCCATTATAGATCTTTCATTATTTATATTTCCATTATAACATCCAATATATATTATGGCGGGGGCTTAAAAATTGAAAAATTAATATATATTAATTTTTATTTTTATTAACCCGCCAAATTTGCGAACAAACTAATTCTATTGGTTAAAAAAATTCGCTGACTAAGCGAAATAAAGTTCTAGAGTATTCTGTTGAAATGTTTTAAAATTGTATTATTTACGATTTGTTGCGTTTTGAGATATGTAGCATAAATTTTTTTAAGAATATATTATCAAATGAAATATAACTTTAATATTATGGCTCATTCTCGGAGCCACATCTATAAAGCTGTAAAACCTTTAAACTATTATCATTTGTTTACAAAAATAAATGTTTCATAATATATATTTTTTAAATTGTCAAAATTTTGAAAGTTAATTACAAATTATATATTTTATTAGTATATTCTTAATTTTTATATCTTTTCTTAGTGCTTGGTTTAATTAATTGTTTGTTAGATTTGTAAAAAACTAACGAACAATTAGTAAAATAAACTTTTAATAATATAAGTAACTATAGTTAGCCATTTAAGTAAAATTTAATAGTAAAATTTTTAAAGAATTTCTAGAATGTTTCCAATTACATCATGCTCTAAAACTCCTATGAATTAAACGCACTTGAATAAATTATCAAGTCTGTATAATGCGCCTGGAAAATCACGTTTATTTTACATACTCAAAATACCACAGAAAACAGAGAAGACGGGCTTCGACTAAAACAACAAGATTTGTTTTTCTTGGTATACATTTATTAATTAGTTTTAATCAAAAACAAATATCTTTAATATGAACACAACATGTCTCGGGACTTGGTAGTCCCTTTAACTTGTTTATCTGCACAGCGGCCTATTTTGTCAAAGTTCGTGTTTTGAAGTTAAAGAGTCGAGAGAGGGTTGTAACCACAATAAAGTAGTTTTTTTAATTAAAAAAAATGTGCTTAACAATCTTTTTTATCAAAAAATAACACACAATTGCATAAAAATTTTTTTTAGATTAACCAGTAATTGACCTCTTAGGAAAAAAAGTTACATGTGATTGTCATATCTATAAGATTGTTTGTTTTCAGTTGTTTTTTAAACATGATTTTGTTAGTAATTAATCGCCTATAATATCTCATTGCTATTAACCACAACTTGCACAATTTTCCCTAAAAAATTGGTCTCTTTTATACTCAAAGGAATGGAAATAAGTGAGTCTGAATCATACTCTTCTTACTTTTCTATTTCCTGATTTTTTTGCTTACTTTTTTTTTTTTTTTTTCACTCTCTGTTTCCTCTTTTTTTTTTTTCTTTCCCTTTCAGCTGTTCTTTCTTATTTCATTCATTTTATTCTTGTTCATTTTCTTTTGAATACACAACTGGCCAAGTTCTCTGGACACTATAGTGGGTACTCTTTTTTTTTGGCTTTTTCTTACCAACAGGGAGACAGATGATGAATTTTGCTTTTAACAATCGAAGGCTGTCTTCCTGTAGCGGTATTTTCATAGCCTTCAATTATGGAAGCAGTACATGTGAAGGTCTTGCAATTTTTTTGTTGTTGTGAGAAATACTGTAACATCCATAGGCTCTAGTATGTGCATAGCATTAGCATGTTACGCCACCTAAATAATCCCATTTTGGTTAAATAACTTACTTGTCTGAAGACTTAAATGGGAAACATGTCTACCAATAAATAAAAAAACAGGAAGCATTATATTATTTCATTTATACTAAGGGTGAAAAAAGTTAGCCAAGAATTTATAAAATAGTTCCTAGTGAAATACAACTGGAATCAATTTTTCAAAGTGCTTAACTAGGAGGGAAATTTAATGTTATTTCCAGAGTTAGATGCTCATAAACTATAGACCATCAATGGAGTCAGTTGGTATTGCCAGTATTTAGTACTGTGAGACGCTCCTTGTTGTCTAAATTAACTTGTTGATATATTGTCTTATGTTCTTTTTCTGCAAGGACTTTAATTTTCTTCCAAGTTAAGAAAAAAGACAGTCTTATTGAAATTAAAGAGCCATAAGCGGTTCATCAGATCTTTTTTTTTAACCTTATTTGCAAGAAAAATGATTATTAAATTAACCTTATTTTCAAAGTCTCTTCAGGAAAGTGTGGAAGAGTTTAGCGCATTAAGATTGACTGTCAGCCATCTTTATTCAATTAATATCGCGCTCACATGTGTGCAGCCAACTGGTAGGAGAGTAGTTTCCCCTTGTTTTTCTGGTAAAAACACCTTACTGGTAACTGATAAAATTTATCTATAAATTGTTAATAATCTTTATTTGGACTTTCTCCAGATGAGAAAGTGCATCATTAGAAGAACCAGTTCAACTATGACAACAGTGTTCTGGACCTTCTCAGAAGAGTAGTGCTGTTGCACGTCTATGTGAACACATACACACACAGTATTTTGTTTTGATAACTTGACCACTACACTTTGCAGTGTAGCCCTTAGGTTGATTAAATTTTGTGTTTATGAGGCATGACTGTTATTTCAGCATTTGATGATAAAGGTTTAAATCAAATAATTTTTTTAAATATTTTATTTGCTTAGTAGAAATTAGAAAATATCAAAGTTTTTTATTTCTATTTTCAGTTTATAGTTTCTTTATTTTTAATTTTAGTTTAAGTTTACATTTGTTTATTTTCCAAACTTGCAAAGAATCTTGGTCAAGTTGTCAAAACAAAATATTATATCCATGGTCATAAAAGGCACGCTTTTGCATGTCTTATATACAGACAGGACTAAGTAAATTGTAGAAGTAGAGTATGGAGTTGGCAGTGAGAAAATAAGTAACCGGGGCCCCGGCCCCGGCTAGAAATGAGACTTTTTGCAAACTCGACCCTGGCCCGGGCAAAATTGTAAGATAATTAGCAAGGATTAATAGCCGGGGCTAGAAAAAATCAATTCTTTATATATTACAATTTTATACTCATTTACTATTTATTAAATACTGGCATATATTTATATATATAAACTCTAATTTACTTCCAACAAGGTTGGAATCAACCATTATTAAGTCATGAGTTGCTTTAAAATAGAGGATAGGTTAAAAAGGAACGAGATTAACTGAAGACTTAAAAAGTTGTAGGTTGTATAAAAAAGTAAAACATGAAGATGGGTAAGAGTTAAAAGGTTTTTTTGATGTACAAAGAAAAAAGTTGGGTTAATAAAAGTTTTTAAAGTGTTAAAGGACAGATACAGTAAAAGGATGCAGTTGTCAAATAAGAAGCCAAGCAAGAATGAATTTTGGTTTATTGTAATAGAGGCAATAGCTTGTTGTAGCATTGACCATGATTAGAGTAACAGCATAAAAGAGAAAGGCTAAAGCCTGATGATGATAATGATGATGATGATGATGATGATGATGATGATGATAATGACAATGATGATGACAATGATGATGATGATGATGATGATGATGATGATGATGATGATGAAGATGATGATGATGACAATAATGATGATGACGATGATGATGATGACAATAATGATGATGATGATGATGATGATGATGATGATGAAGATGATGATAACAATGATGATGACAATAATCATGATGATGATGATGATGATGATGATGATGATGATGATGATGATGATGATGATGATGATGAAGATAATGATGACAATAATGATGATGATGATAACAATGATGATGACAATAATCATGATCATGATCATCATGATGATGATGATGATGATGATGATGATGATGATGATGATGAAGATAATGATGACAATAATGATGATGATGATCATGATGAAGATGATGATGAAAATGGTGATGATGATGATGATGGTGATGATGATGAAGATAATGATGACAATAATGATGATCATGATCATGATGATGATGGTAATGATGGTCATGTTGATCATAATGATGTTTATATATGCATATATTTACAAAATATGGCATGAACTTTGAAAAAAAGGATATACTTTAGGATGTATAAATGTTTATGCAGCCCTGGTCACAAACCCAGCCATGGCACCAGCTATATTTTATCAAACCCAGCCCCGGTCACTTACTATGAGAAAGTAGAAAGCACAACAAAGAGAGGCAACTTTTGATAATATATAAGGTTTCCATGAGAGGTCAGTAGTAAATGAAAATCCAACAAGACCTATAGAGGATGACTTAAAAAGGGTAATTCATCAATATAGGAATTTCAACAATATTGTAAAGTAAATGTAGCAGTAAGTAAACTGAATTTTGTTTGGGTTAAAATTCATAAGCAACTGTAAGCCCACAGAAGAGAGATAATACTTTAAAAATAATGCCAGACTAAAGATGGAACCTTGTGGTTACCCTAAAATTTACAGAAATTGAAGAAGAATGTTGATATCTAAAGATGAATTTAATACTGTAGTTTAAAATTAATGAATAAATAATTTTCAAAACTTTCCTAATTAAACCATATAAAGCAAGCTTATAAAAAAAGCCTAGCATGCCAGACTTTATCAAAAACCTTTGATGAGTCAAGCCTTTCTCATCTAGTGCACAATAAAACTTTTTTTTTTAATTTAAGATATTGAGGTTTGAGATGTTACCCCAAATGACTGTGTAATGTCCAAGTGAGCAGGAAAAAATGTTCAAGACAAAAGTTCAAGATATTACCTATTTAAAATATTGAGTCAACTGAAAACATTAACTTTTTTTTCTTGTTGTTATAATAATAGTTAAAATGTTGAACTTTTAATTTTGTTATAAATTTTTTTTATAGCAAAAAAATCTTTATATTTTGGTATGGTACAGTATAAAATCATTAGGTTCTAAATAACAAGAATTATTTATTTTTAAAATTAAAAAAAAAAAGTTTGCCACTTAAACAAATTTGAATTTGATAAATGATTAATTAAAAAACAAGTAAAAAAAATATTTTTATTTAGGAAAGTCTGGCCAAGTTGTAATCGATAATAAAGGAGATCGTGTGCCAGCATTTGTTGTTAGGAGTTTTAAGGATGGAGTAAGTGAAGTCATTTACAAATATGAACCTAGAAGTGAAGAAAAAAAAAGTTTTGGTAAAAAGATTTTCTGGCCTGGAGGAAGAATAAATCCTCCTTTGGATCAACCTGAGTGTGGATTTCATAGAGAACTTTGTCAAGGTTTTTTTTTTAATATATTTTTTAAAAGCATGTTTGCTTGTTATAATACTACTATTTTGAATGATTAATTTGTGTCACATAGTTGCACTATCTGAAATAGAGTTGGATGTAGAGTTGGCATATTTTTTTTTTTTTATAGAATGTGCTATTTAGCGATGAAATTTTTTTGTTTTAAATTGTTCAGCTTTAAAATAGAAATCTATGCCTATTAGTCATTTAACAAAAAAACATTTGTTATGTAGCAACTTGTGTATTTGTTCTTATTCATTGGTAAACTAATTGACTTATTGAAAAAAGTTTTACATGTTTGTTTGTACGTTCTCTAACATGATAGGTTTAAAAATTTTATTTAACTAGTTATTTGTAATTCTTATTTTTAAAAAAATAAGTTAAGAAAGGAATTGAAAATAAAAAAAAAAAAAAAAAAAAAATAAATTTAAAAATAAAAAATTAAAAGGTTTTTAATTGTTAAAAGACTTTTTATTGTTTAATGGTCATGTTATGTTTCACACATGTGAAAACATGTTTCCATAAAACAAAATTTTTCATTTAAATAAAACAATTTTTATTATATATAATAATATTTAAAATTTTTTTAATAATTTAAAACAATTATAAAAGAGCTAAAGTAATTTTTAACAATAATTTAGTAAAATAATTTGTTTTATCTGATATCAAAAAACAAAAAAATGAAGTAAAAAAAACAAAAACTTTAGAAGTTTTAAAATACAATGATTTATATTTTAAGTATTTTAAAAATTTTTTATTCACTCAAAACTCGGTAATACAATACAAAAGTAGTATGTCGTTTGTAGCAATGCTTATTTGATGCCTAGCACTATTTGAAAATAGTGTTAACTTCTGTTTTATTCTAATTTACAAATCCTTACCATACTATTGGATTGAGGGGATTTGCATAGAAAATTAGATAGCATCCAAACAATGTGCAAGATCTGCTTATACAAAATTGTCACTTTTTTATAGTCTGAAGACTGCATAGCAATCAATCAATCAAACACATCAAAAGTTTCAAAATTCTTACTTAGTGATAGGTAGGCAACAGTAAAAGTTTGAACTCTGAGTTTTGGGCTGTATTTACATGAAGAAAACATGTTAAGGCAAAAAAAATTTTTTATTTCTTTATCTTTCTTATCATAACCCATAAATTTAGTTCTATCTGTTTTCTTTTCCTGATTCAGATTGCTGTGACCCTGTTTGATTGATTGATTTTGTAACATGAATTATTGAACTAAGTTATGAACTAATTTAAAAGTTTATTTGTGACCAAAGATTTTTTTTAAAGTACCTTTAAACTTTTTTTTTTTAATAAGTAATTCTTAAACCTTTAATACATCTTATCCCCATATTTTTTAACTTAACTATGAACAATTTTGAATAATTTTTTTATATCTATTTAATTTAGAAAAAGATAAATCAAGCCAAAGTACTTTGATACAGACCATTGCAATAGTGTTTGTGATGGTATTTATTTTTGGTGCCACTGCTGGATTTTTTTACTATAGGTTAGGTTATGTATTTTTTTGTAATTATTTTTTGTCGTTTTAACAAAAAACAATTATATCAGTTTTCTAATATTTTTATTTTCATAATATATTATATAAATGAGTAATCTATTATCAAAAATAAATTGTTCAAAATTTTTATTCCATCTGAGTGATAAATGAAGGAAAATTATATAAAAATTTCAAACATAATTCCATTTTATAAAAATATCTTAGATAAAAAATTATTTTGAAAAACTGTGAAAAAGTTTATTTTTTATTTTATGTAGACGATAGTTTTTATAAAATAAATTAAATTTTTTAAAATAAAATCTAAAATAATTGATTTATATATAATTATTAATATATATATATATATATATATATATATATATATATATATATATATATATATATATATATATATATATATATATTAATGCAGTAGTGGTGTAGTGGTAGAGCGCTCGCTTCATAAACAAGTGGTCCGAGTTCGATCCCCACCACGTCCCTGGTAGTACCGCGCTCAACTCGTTTCTCCGCGCAGCGGCCTTGTTCATCAAGGTTCGTGTTTCGGAGTTATAGAGTTGAGAGAGGGTTATAACCGCAAATAAGTAGCCTCCTCGTCTGTAGTGGCCTTCTCGGCCTTGAGGAGGTGAATTAAAATAAAAAATATATATATATATTTTAATTATTCACCAAAGCCCGAGGAAGCTACTCATTTTTTTTTTTTTTTTTTTATTTATTTATTTATTTTTTTGTTGTAATTCGTGGTACAACCCTCTCTCAACTCTTTAACTCCGAAACATGAACCTTGACAAGCAAGACTGCTGCGCGCAGAAATTAAGTTGAGCGCGGTACTTCCAGGGACATGGTGGGAATCAAACTCCGAATCGCTCGCTTACCAAGTGAGCGCTCTTACCATAATATATATATATATATATATATATATATATATATATATATATATATATATATATATATATATATATATATATATATATATATATATATATATATTAGGGTGGGGTCATAAAATTTTTTTTTTCTTGTTACAGGCTCTAAACATTGTTAAAAAGTTGTTTTTTTATGTACTAATTTAGGAAAGTATTTGCTTTTATGGATTGAACAATGTCTTCCACCTGCAACTATAATTACAAAAATTAGCAGGCCCTATTATTATTCAAAAAAAAAGTTTTTCAAAATTATGTGATATAGGTACTCAAATAAAGCGAAATGTTATAAAAATTTCAAAAATAATAAGTTTTCATATAAAAATTATTATTTTAGATTTTATTGCCTAATAACTATAGTTTTTTAACTAAAAGTGAAAAAGGTGCATTTTTACATGTTTTTTAATAACAATTTTTTTCGGTAATATGATTTTTATAAAACAATTATTATTTTTGAATTTTTTATAAAATTTCGCTATTTTTGAGTACCAGGATGACCTACTTTTGAAAAACTTTTTTTCTCCAAAATATTAGGGTACCAGTAATTTTCCCAATAAAGTTGGGAAATTTACCGGTACCCTTTAAATCTATCACAATCATTCTCATTTTTAATAGTATCAATATTAATAACTATTAGCAATGTTTAGAGCCTGTAACAAGAAAAAAATTTTTTGACCCACCCTAATTTATATATTTATACACGTGAGTTATATATATATATATATATATATATATATATATATATATATATATATATATATATATATATATATATATATATATATATATATTATATATTGAACTCATGTAGAGAGTGTGAGAAGAGATTTTTTTAATGCTTTTTTAACTACCACCCTAGTATACTTACTTTTGCAGATTGAGTAAGTACTGTCCTAATGTGTTTTTTACACTTTAATTTTTAAAATACTAACTTTCAGTTTTTTCAGAGAAAAAAAAAAGAATTAAAGGAGTAAAATAATGAAACCAATCTTTTTTTGCTGTTACAAGTGTTTTTTTTTTTTTCATAGATTGTAGTTGTTACAGTTTGATGTATGTACGGAAAATTCTGTAAATAGCACATTTTGTGCACAGCTAAATCTATATTGATATTTGTTTTATATAAATTGTTCTAGTCAAAATGTAAGTAGTGAACTTGTTAGAAAAATGTCAACAAAAAAATGATATTTGGATAATAAAACTTATCGTCAATCATGAATCAATTCCAATTTGAAAAAATGTAAAGATTTTGCATTTGCATTGGCAAAAGTATTTTTCTGTTTTTCATACTTTTAATTCAGTGATTTTATCTTTTTTATAATATTGATTTGCCTAATATGCTATCAAATTTTTTACATTTTTAACCGCTTTGTAAATTGTTTGGTAAAGTAGTAAAATATTTTTTAGCATGCAATATAAAAGAAAATGTTATTTTCATAAACACTTTTTTAGCGCTCTTTTAAAAGCTTTTTAAAGCTACTGTGACAAAGGCTGAAAAAATTAAGTAATAAAATAAAGATAATTTTAGTGGCTGCTCAAGATTCTTAAACATCAATACTATAAACATCAGTCCTTAATACTATAAACATCAGACAGGTTCTTAATATTATAAAGTTCTTAAAATGTATATCATATTGGTTTTCAAAAGAAGATAATTATATAAAAACTTTTTAATTTCAAAAACAGTCATTTTTTTTTTTTTTTAAATTATTTTTTTATTACCAAGAAAATGACATTTTTAAAAGATATACATTTTTGTAAAATTTTCTGATTATAATTATTTTGTCTCAATGTCTTTATAAAATGATAAATTTAGTTTTTAAATATTTATATAATTTTGCTTATTTTAAGACCTAAGATGATATACTTTTAAAGACTTTTTTTTTAATAATACTAGGAACATGTCTGATGTTTAAAGGTCTTGAGCAACCCCTAAAAAGATTTTTTATTCAAAAAATTTTAAATCCAGTTTTATTATACAGAAGACATTTAAGAGATTAGACATTCACTAGTCAATTCTAGGTCGTTTAGGTTAAAAATTTGATTACTTAAAAAATTTTTATTACAAAGTGTTCAGGACTATTATACAGACAATATTATGAAAAGAACAAATTATTTGGTGTATGTCCTGATGAGAAAATCAATTTTTAAAGGGGATTAAGACAACTTTTTTCCCCTTCCCTTGCCCCCCTTTATTTATTAAAAAAAATTATACCATCTTTAGAAAAATCAATCTTCAGATACATATTCAGAAATTCAATAAAAAATATCATGGTGTTCAAAAGATATGAATATTTCAAGTAAAACTACAAAAAATTATATTTACTTTACATTAAAATATAGTGTAATACTCATGGTATAATAAAACCTAATCTGCAATATTATTGTATAACATTGTATAACATAATAAAATTATTTTTTATTTTATGGTAAAATATAAAATCATCTGCTATATATATATATATATATATTATATATATATATATATATATATATATATATATATATATATATATATACTCTGAAACAGTATAATATAATTCATAGTATATACTGATATAATGTAATCTTCAAAACTATATAATATAATATACAAGATATGTATAATTATGTAATCAATAGCAAAGAAAGAACCTAAATTCTATGACTTGAATATTCAACTATTGCCTTTCTAAAAAGCTCTTCGTGGTTCTCTCTGAATTCTGAAGTTGAGAATCTGCTCAGTGTTTTCAACGTATTATGATGAACAGATTCAGTTCATTGCTCAGAAAATACTCTCAGCTCTCTTGGCAGCTTAGTTCTATTTAAAAACATGACAAGATGGTGTTCAATAATATGACCTTTCCATCCCATAGAAAGATTGTGGTTGAATGTAGTCTTCATATACTCTTGGTTTTCATAAATTTATAATTTAAAAGATGGCACTTAATATAAACAAAAATTAAAATTTTATTTTTAAATGTATGAGTTGTTTAACTATTACTTTTAATTTCCTTATATATGTTGCAATGGCATCAGCATAACCGTCACAGAGTTTCATTCCAAAACACATGTTTACTACTAAATGTAAATTTTAGTGTTATTTGTGAAAAATTGCTTTTGATTCAATAAATATTTCTTTTTAAATCATAATTAACTTTTAATATATAAATAATTTGTAAAATTAAGTAAATTTAAAATTTACCTATAGAAAAAGACTTGAACAGTTCAACAACTGGATGGTAAGAAGAAAAGTTATCTTAGATAAATTTTTCCAAATCTGGCAAATGCTTCCGTATTTTGTTAGCATTTCTACCATCCAGTCCACCTCCATTATACCCATGCCAAATAGTTCCATGTTTTTTTAACCAGAGAGCAACATCAGGTTCCTTACAGAAGACATTTGAAATTTCTGTTATAATCTTCATCATTAAATGAAGTTCTGGAGGAGGGATGACATCAAGCACATACATTTCTCCAGACTCAACCAGGAGATCTCAAGACAATTCTCTAGACTCAACCAGGATGTATAACATTCTTAAAGAGTTGCATAGAGCTTTTTTTTAAATCCACTTTCAGCAAAGTTTTTATACATGTTCTTAAGCATATTAAAGGTTCTTGGTTCTCCAAGATTAGTTTTATTACCATTGCAAAATGTTGCATAATTTAAGATCTGCAGCAAGGTAAAACTTTAAATTGTTTAGCTTTGTTTTTTCTATAAGAATTTGAAGATTTGTGTGGCTTTCGAAAACATTTTTGGCAAAAGCCAATATTATAACTTTGTTCACTCCAGTATTCTTGGTTTCTTTGGAGTCATAATTTACTTCTCTGTTAAAAACATTCATAATAACTTTTAAAGATCCTTGGCCACTATCTATTCCTTCACGAATAATAATATTATCGATTTCTAGTCCCCTAGCAATGCAAACACGATTAACTAGAGATACTGGATCTTTGACATACACTAGATCTTTAATGACAGTTTCAATAGTTTTATTTTCTTTAACTTTATTTTTGAGTAAAAATTCCACTTTTTCCACTGAGTCATAGTTATCTAAAGCATGTGACATTATCTTAATTTTATTTATTATCTTAATTTTAAGAGTTAGATTCCACACCTAATCTACCCAAATCTTTTCTTAATTCCATTGCTATTGAATCAATAGAACAGTCTGACATATCATGCTTTCTTTTGATATTATAGAAAGTCTGGGTAGAGATTTTCCCAATCTGCAGGCTTAAAGGAGTTCCTCCATTCGACAATGTAACAGTGTTGTCTAAATCAATATTTTTAAATTGTTGAATTACTTTCAGAGATTTGCTAATTACTTGCTAAACTGTTTTTAAACCTAAAAATTTGTAAATATGTTTTAGGATTACGTAAAAATTTAGGTTTAAAAAAACTATAATTAAGCTCTTACCTGTTGACATTAACAGTGTTTTTAGGTTCTGTACAATGTCTCTCTTATTACAGGGATGTTGAATTCCAGATCCGATTCTCTGATAACAAGTACAACAAATTTTATCTATAACCTCCTTTGGTGCTTCAGGGTCATTAATGTACATGTTTAATACATCCTAAATAAATAAAAAAACAATACTTATTTAAAAGTTATAATTTTATAAATGTTTTAAACGTAAATAATTGAGCTACATATATGAGTTTTTTATAAATTACCTGAGGGTTTATAGATTTGGATTTATCTCTTGACATGATACAGAGCGGGCAATCACATGTTAACACTGTCTCACCTATATTTATATATATAAACAAATGTTTATTCATATTATCTATAGCTTTTATTATATGCATAATTAAGTATAAAAGTATTACCTTTAAATCTTGGAAGTAACTTTATTCTCTCCGATGTAAGCAACCACCTCTCTAAAGTAACTCGTGATAAAGTTTCTCCTTTTTTAGCTGAGTACAAATAAGTCTTGCAGCTTGGACATAACCCAATAGGGTTGGAAAGAAGCATCAGATTATAGTTAGTGTTGGCATTCAGTTGAATCAAGATTAGTAAAGGATTTCCAGTTACAAGTTCAGTGCATTTTAAGTTCTTATCACCACAGCAAATACAAATAAGTTTTCTTGAAGAAAAATGATCCCTTGGTTTGTTTGGCATGTTTTAATGCAAATAAATAATAAATATGTTAGATTTTTAACTAAAGCATATACATACATTCATAATAAATTTAGTAACACTTTGACTAGTTTTACTTAAAATGGTTATATCTTTTGAACTCCAAGATATTTTTAATTGAATTTTTGAATATGTATCTGATGCCTGATTTTTCTAAAGAAGGCATAAATTTTTCTTTAATAAATAAAAGGGAGCAAGGGGTGGGGGAAAAGTTGCCCTGATCCCCTTTAAAAATTGATTTTCTCATCAGGTTGTACACCAAATAATTTGTTTTTTTTCATAATATTGTCTGTATAATAGTCCTGAACACTTTGTAATAAAAATTTTTTAAGTAATCAAATTTTCAACCTAAACAACCTAGAATTGACTAGTGCATTTTTCAAATAATGTTTACGAGCCACAGAAATATATATATATATATATATATATATATATATATATATATATATATATATATATATATATATATATATATATACACATACATTCATTACTAAATATTTTTCTATTAATTGATAGGCGAAAGAAGTTTGAAAAAGATCTTCTTGGAGAAGGTTTCTTTGTTTCCTATGATCAAATTATGAGTGGAACTGTAAATCAAAATGGAAAAATCAATGGCTCACTTACATCAAAAGCAGCCATTACTACTGCTTTGTTAACAGTTGAGTTTTTATATTAATCTTAGATTCGTCTTCAGCGTGAAAGCTAAAAGGACTTTCCTATAAAATAAAGTTTTATAAAAGATTTATTTAACATTTTCAAGTTTAATTTATAATTTCAGAAACATTCGTTCATTTGTTACTCAACAAACTCTAATATTATAGACTTTTCAGTTTTTCTCAGATGGTTTTTGCTTTGAGATAATTTTTTTAAATTGGTTGCTTAACTCTAATTTTAATTGACATTATTTAAAGTTTTTTATATCTATTTTTTAGAATGCAGAATCATATTCAATGGTTAGCGATTCAGAAAGTATGACAGACAGAAACAAATTAGTTGTTCGATTTAATGTAAGCTAAACACACTGGAAAATTTATAGCTATACCCAATTGATGTTTCATTAATAACAAATAGAATTTTAATTAATAAATAGTAAAAAAATTTTAATGTTAGATTACAATTTATTGTTATTAAATAAAAATAAATTGTTTATTAGTGTATTAAACCTTCGTAAAATTGCTATAGTTTATTAATTATAATGTAATTATTGTAAAATTAATTTAGATTAAATTAAAGTAAATAAAGTTAGAGACTTGTATAACTTGTATAAGTTATTGTAAATTTTTAGTTTTTTTAGTGATCCACATAGTTTTAAAACTCAATTTTATTTTTCAGGGAGATCATGTCAGATTGAAAAAACTGAAGAAAAACACAGCTAATATGTCAAGAGATATTCTTTTAGAGTTTAAAGAGGTATTAGGTTTTTTCTTTATTCACGCTGTTCTTCTTTTATGTAATTTCTACCTTAAAAGTTACTTTTCAGGTTCGAGAACTCCATCATACAAATCTTTGCCAAGTAGTTGGGGTGTGCATTCAAATCCCAAATATATGCATTCTAAACCAGTATTGTTCTAAAGGAAGCCTTCAAGATGTCTTACAAAAAGAGGAAATTAACATTGATAAGATGTTCAAGATGTCTTTTGCTGCAGACATTGCAGCTGGTATGCAAGAATTGCATAGAAATGGAATAATTCATGGTAGACTTCACTCAAATAATTGTTGTATTGATAACAGATGGGTAAATGAAAACTTTTTAGTTTAAATATAATTTTGTAGAAAAAAAATTTTTTGTTGTAAAAACTAGTATTTGTTTAAACGTGTTATTAGGTGTGTAAAATCACAGATTTTGGAATGGACAAATTTCGTCAAGATCATTTTAATAATAATGAGGAAGAAGAAAGTGAATATCAAAAATATAGAAGTGAGTACATTGTACAGTTTTTGTTTATCAAAAATATAGAAGTGAGTACATTGTACAGTTTTTGTTTATCAAAAATATAGAAGTGAGTACATTGTACAGTTTTTGTTTATCAAAAATATAGAAGTGAGTACATTGTACAGTTTTTGTTTATAAAACTGATTTGCAAATTTTACATCATTAGCAACATAGCATAATAATAATAACTATAACTATTGATAACTAATTAACATAAAAAAACAGCATTTACATTGTCTTCAAGTTGATGAAAGTAAAATCACTAAAAGCAAAGAGCGTTAGTTAATTCCAGAAACTTAAATCGTGAAATTTAAAGTTTTTTAATAAGAAACACAAGCCTAAATCTTTTTTTTTTAATTCAGAATGTCTCTGCTTTTATTTTTTTATTGTTTTATACATTTTTTTAATTATTCATTTTTATTTGTTTTGCTTTAATAGTTTTTTTAATACTTGTTTTATTGACAGATTTATTAAGGGAGTGGTGTAGTATATGCATTGACTGATTATAAAGAGTTAGGTGCAGCAGAGTATACACACATTGACTATTGTAAATAGAGAGAACATGCAAGGAGTGTGCAACATTGACTGACTTGAATAGTGAGAACAGGCAAAAAATGTGCAATATGGACTGATTTAAATAGGGGAATATGTGAAGAGTGAGCATACATCCACTGATTTAATTAGGGATATATGAAATAAATATATATATATATATATATATATATATATATATATATATATATATATATATATGTATATATATATATATATATATATATATATATATATATATATATATATATATATATATATTTATATATACTATTGTTAATTTATTTGAAATTTTCGCTGGATTAATTACGATATTATAGCATCATCAGCTATAATATCGTAATTAAAAATTACAATTATGACCGTTATAATAAATTATAAAAATTAAACTTTGACGTCAGCGTTAGAACGGCTTTTTTGACGCAAGAATGCAAAAAATGGAGTCCAAAATTTAGTTTTAACGTATTGTCCGTTATCTAAGTTTTTTCCACCATAAATTGGAGAGCATTGATGTTTTTAAATCTCTAATGCTTCACGAACTTTCCTATCAAATTTATTATATTCTACTTTAAGTGTTTTATCCCAATTAATTTCTTAATTTAAATTTTATATATATATATATATATATATATATATATATATATATATATATATATATATATATATATATATATATATAATTATGGGTTTTGTTATTTATAGTAATATTTTTTTATTTGAAAAGACATGCTTTGGACTGCACCAGAGTTAATAACAGACATTGCTAGTGGACAAAGAAAAAGAAAAACAAAAGAAGGAGACATTTATAGTTATGGTATAATAATGTCAGAAATTGTTAATAGAAGTGATCCTTATGCAGAGAATTCTGAAGATTTAGAAATAAATGGTAATTTTTTGTTAGATATTGTATTATATTGTTACATATATACTTTACATCGTATGCAATTAAGTATTTAAAATATATAGTTATTTATTATATTTATTTTTTATATTTAATAAATAATAAATAATAAGCTATTGAAATAAAGCAAAATGCTTTTGGTTTTTGTGTAGCAGTTAAATGAAAACTTTCAAAGCTAATAAATGTTTATATAATATATTATACAAATTTTATTTAAATTAAATTAAGAAGACAGAAAGAAACATTCTATATTCTTATTTTGCTTGATATAAAATATCAAGCAAAATAAGAATACTGAAGACTGATATCAAAAAGTTATAAAAAATTGTAAATAGTTTACTACTAAAAAAGTTTATCAGGCATAACAACAGCTTTAAAGTGAGTTACTAAGTTTGTAAGAATGTAGCTTTCTAGGAGCCTTCAAAATGCCCCATAGCTCATAAAAAATGGAACTAGTAAGAAAACTTTCTCTGTAAAGAATATCCATGATTTACCTTACTTGAAAATTAATTCTTGAAAATATCGCAGTAGTGATAGCTTTATCTTGTTAATAAAATACTAGCAGTAAGCAACCCGTAATACGCGTTGTTAGTAAATAAAATTAAAAAAAAATCTGCGTATAGAAAAGCCTAGAAACTACTTTAAAATAGAAAAGCCTAGAAAATGACGTAACTCGACTAATAATAATAACATTAAATTAGCGTATTCATATTATTAGATTTTTTTACATAATTAATAAGCTTTTTACTTTTAATAACTTATGTGGATAAATTTCTTTTAACTGTTTGTTGCAACAAAACAAAAACATTTTTTTTTTATTAATTATTTCTTTTAAATTTCTTTTAATCTAATAATATAAATTCATGTTTACATTAAATAGAAAGTAATTTTTGCTAGTTTTGACTTTTTTTTGTTAACAATACTTTTCATTACAATTTAGTAACTTTAATTCAGGGATTATTTTTTTCTAGATATTTCTGGAATTCCAGATATTTTTCTCAACTTTCAGTTTTTCCGCTTATGCAAAACGTTTACCATACATACATGCAAATTTAGGTGTATATTTGTGTAATATATATATATATATTTTTAAGGCTTTTTCACTCATAAAAAAATTACACTTAAAAGTTTGAAAAAAAAATTGGATATAATTCAGTCAAAAGCAAAGTTAAGAGGAAATAAGGGGAAATATATATATATATATATATATATGTGTGTGTGTGTGTGTTTTTTTCACTCATAAAAAAATTACACTTAAAAGTTTGAAAAAAAAATTGGATATAACTCAGTCAAAAGCAAAGTTAAGAGGACATAAGGGGAAATATATTCATTTTTTTCGGATATTTTACCTAAACAATTTTCTGGATTTTTGAAATATGACCTGGATGATGTTAATTATAGAATCTTTAAACTTTTCATAATTGTTTTTTTGATAAAAAGCTGAAATTTGAATGTATATATATTTAATATATATATATATATATATATATATATATATATATATATATATATATATATATATATATATATATATATATATATGTGTGTGTGTGTGTGTGTGTGTTATATATATATATATATATATATATATATATATATATATATATATATATATATATATATATATATATATATATGTGTGTGTGTTATATATATATATATATATATATAAACTGCCAATTTGCAGGGCCCTATATTATATATATATATATATATATATATATATATATATATATATATATATATATATATATATATATATATATGTGTGTGTGTGTGTGTTATATATATATATATATATATATATATATATATATATATATATATATATATATATATATGTGTGTGTGTTATATATATATATATATATATATATATATATATATATATATATATATATATATATATATATATATGTATAATATAGGGCCCTGCAAATTGGCAGTTTTTGTTTAAAATCGAATCTCGATGTGTGTGTATATATATATATATGTGTATATATATACACAAAAAAGTACTTTTACTAGTTTGAGTTATATTTTGACATTTTTTTTTTTTTATAATTTTATTAAAAGTTATTTATTTCTGCCATTTTATTTTCATCAAAAGAAGTAATAATAATCTGGATTTTTTTGTCTTAATATATAACCATGTCAATCATGAATCCAATAAATCTTTAATTATTTATAACTCTAGTTTCTTGCTTATTCAGTTATTTACTATTCGATTTTTTTGAAGTTATTGTTGCTCATTATTTTTATTTTACTTGAAATGTTGACGATCATCAATTGTTTACTACTTTAAATTTTACATTACAACCATAAATATTTTTACAATTATTTACAACATTAAATATTTTTGCGGTTGAAAAGTATTACAGAGTTATATCTGATATCAAAATATTATAGATATCATAAAGAATGTCCAAGAGAAAAAATCTCCTCCATTTCGTCCAAAAATCATATTGGATGAAGATTTGCATGAACATTACTACACGTTAATGTATGAATGTTGGAGTGATTATCCAAATCAAAGGCCTTGTTTTGACAAAATAAGTGCACGATTAAAACGAATTGCTGGACGTAATGGTGGTAATTTAATGGACAATATGATAAAAATGATGGAAAAATATACAAACAATTTAGAAGATGTAGTTGAAGAAAGAACAAGTCAACTCAAGGCTGAAAAAGCAAAAACAGATGAACTTTTATATAAAATGTTGCCAAAATCTATTGCTGAACAATTAAAAAACGGTCAGCAAATTACAGCTGAAAGTTTTGAGTCTGTTACAATATTCTTCTCTGATATTGTAGGGTTTACGTCATTGGCATCAATGAGTACTCCAATGCAGGTAGAGTATTTTAATTTTTTTTTTTAATATTTTATATAAATTTCTATTAAAATGATTTTGAAACTGTTAGTTTTATTTTAGGTTGTTGATCTTCTTAATGATTTGTATACCTGTTTTGACAGATGCATTGATAACTATGATGTCTATAAGGTTTTTAATAGGCTTTTGTATTGAACTGTAACTTTAGTAGGGTAAGACGGGGCAAGATGGCCAATGTTTTGAAAGTCCTGAGTTTTTTCAAAACTGTCAGTCATGAAGCAATAATATTTCGTCAGTATGGTTCATTGTCTGAATGAGTTTTTAGTTTGAATGTAAAAAAATTTGAATATAAAATTCATAAATTTGTCATCTGGTCGCGTGATTGAGGCAAATGAACTTATTACACTAACTTTAGAAAATTTTAAATATGACCAACTACTTTACCGAAAGTATCGCAAAATAAACAGTCGTCGCAGAAGTATTCCCTAAAAGAGTTATACCCGTAGAATACCCATTACCAATAACCCTAACTGTAATATTTTTTTTCAAGCATAGAAAAATCTTATGAATATAGAATCCCATTAAGAATATTTAAAAAAATATTTTAAAGTACAAAACATATATACAGTTTCGTTTCAACTTATTTTTAAATATTTCTTTTTTAAGTTATGTGTAAAACCATCTAGCTTCATATGCCATCTTGCCCCGTTTTACTCTATGTATCTGTGAATACTTCTTTTGTCCTTTAACAGTGTATCCTTTAACAGTGTGTCCATTTTACTGCTGAAAGCAACTTAATTTGCAAAAAACTTTTAAATACTATAATAATATTTGTTTATAAGTAAATTTATTTACTTTCTTTAAACTGTTTATTTCATAAATGAAAAAAAGGTGAATGCTTTTAACTTTAAATATGTTCTAAAATAAAATTTGTTTGAATTTTATGTTAAGGTAGAAACTATTGGCGACGCGTATATGGTTGTTTCTGGACTTCCAACAAAAAATGGAATTTTGCACGCAGGAGAAATAGCTACAATGTCGTTAGATTTGCTGCATCATATTGTATCTTTTAGAGTTAGACATGTCCCAGATCATCATCTTCAATTAAGAATCGGAATACATTCTGGTAATCTTTTTACTTAAATACATTTTTTTTTTGGGAAACCTTAACAAAATTAATATTTAAACTAAATTTAGGTTCGGTTGTGGCTGGTGTTGTTGGTTTAAAAATGCCTCGATATTGCTTATTTGGTGACACTGTTAATTACGCATCACGTATGGAGTCTAGTGGCCTTGCATTGCGAGTTCATGTTAGCCCTGAATGCAAAAAACTTTTAGATGAATTAGGCGATTATTTACTTCAAGATAGAGGTGCCGTATCTATGAAAGGGAAAGGAACAATTCACACATATTTCCTAACTGGAAAAGTTGGTTTTGATAAGGAGCTACCCGATCTCAGTTTAGCTGTAGGACTTGAAATGCACGACTTCAAATGATGTTTCAAGCACTTGAAATCAATGCTAGTTGGATATTGCATAGATTTTGCAAGATAGCTTTAAAAGAAAGCCATAAATGTTCGGATGATACCCTTAACCAAGTAAAACTTGAGGCTTTTAGATTCATCGCGAATTCCACAAAGATATGCTGTATAAAAAAATAATATCAGACTTCAGTTTATAGTTTTTATACTGTAAAATGAAAATACAACAAAGAATCTTTGGAATGTTATTACATAGAGCAACACGAAATTTAAATGTTTTGATACATTTGATTATCCTGTTGATTGTGCGATTTCAACATTTAAATATTTATTTGCACATATTTTTATATAATTTCAGCATTTTTTTTTTAATTTAGATTTAAAACTAGTCTTCTCGTCGGTTTTCTAGTCGAGTAGATTAAAAGAAAAACGCTTATTTTTCAAATGCTATTTTTTCAAGTTTATCTTATTTGTTTTTGTTAAATAACTTCTCGAAGATTTCTTTATAAATATCTTAGTTTTACTTTGTTTTTAATCAATTGTAAATAAAATTCTTTTTGCCCTCTAAGGGTTAGTGCTTATTGTTTTTTTTAACGCTAGTGTAAATGATATTTTTAAACCAATGATGTCATATTAAATGATATCTTTTTATTAGGAAGTTGAAGAGAAATTTTTTTACCTCCAAATTTTTCCTGTTTTGCGTTATTGTAGACTAGAAGAAGCAAGAATTGCTTTTTCTTATGTTATGAAAAACCATCTTGTATCATTTCTTCTATTTTACTTTTTATCAAAAAGGTTCTAAATATTTTTACCATTTTTTCTTGACATATTTCTTTTCTATCAATGCCAAAAATTATTTAGCAGACTTGCCCCAATGGTTACAGTACTGACTTCGAGATTGAGAGATCTGTGGTTTAATGCGTCATTGGTAAGGAAGACAGTGGAAAGCTTCATCGTTTACCTTATTTGAAGTTTATCTTCAATTCCAAATTGATATCGTCGACAACGTAAACATGCTTCCGTTCTTTATTGACTTTTCATGGCATTTACACCACGTTTCTGTCAGACAAATAATAAAATCATGTTTTATTTCATCAAATAAAAATTTTAAATTTTCGAAATTTTTATTTAGACTTTAGATGTTGATATTTAAAACTAAAAATGCGTTTTTATTATTTTTAGGATATTGTGCAGATTGACTAACTGAGTAGTATTTACTTTCAAAATTCAATTTGTCAAAACAGTCGGTTTCAGTGTCATTTTCGTTAATACTTTCATTAGAAAATTAAAATAAAGTTTTTCTCCAGTTTTATAAATGGTTATAAATAAAAAACAAATTTACTTACTTAGCTCTTAAATTAAACTCTTTCGCTATTAACTTATCTTTACAAAAGTAATCCATCAGGGTTATTACAATCATTACAAAAGTAATCGTCTTATCAGGTTATTTTGTATCAAAATTGATTTTAAACGTCATGAAACCTTTTTTCATAAAAACTTTAACCTAGGAAGTTTATAACCTTTTTTCATAAAAACTTTAACCTAGAAAAGCAAGTTTTGCGACATCGGTTGGGAAGGAGGCGTGAATTTCCCATTAAATGCTCTTCCGTGGTGCTCTGTGATAAGACCGTAAGGACTTCTTGGGGCACCTTAATCAACTTATAAAAAAAAAATCTTACACAATAACGGCATAGTTGCCAGCGCGCTGAGAAACGAGCTTTAACGCTGCAGCGTTACGCTCAACCTTTATTTTTTTACTTGATTCGCGTCTAAAACATTAAACTGAATTTTTCGCGTCTAAAACATTGAACTTGTTTCTACATTTGCTAAAATGAAACTTATATAATAATAATATAATTTCAAAACTTACTAAAAAGTAAAGTTTTGAAATTATATTATTATTATATTATAACGTTAGACAAATATACGCTCAGGGTTCGTCCGTAAATTACGCAATGCTAAATTTATTTTGAAAACAGAAGTAGGAACTTTTTTACGCAGCGATTTTATTAAACTTAATGGGCTGTATTGATTTTTAATATAACTTAAAGCTCTGCGAGGGAAAACGTTTGATCTTTTTTATTTTGTTTATTACTGAAATTTAGCGTTGCGTAATTCTTGGACAATCCCTTATATTATGAATGTATACGTTCTTTGGAACATAAATAAATAATGTAACAATATAACTTTTGTTTTCCTTTATGAAAGTTAATTGGGTGGGTGACGGCTTGTGACAGGTTCGCCTTGGTGTCAACTACTCTGTCGCCGGCCGTGTTGTTCTATGTAGTGACATTCCAAAGGTTCTTTGTTGTATTTTCATTTTACAGTATAAAAACTATAAACTGAAATCTGAGATTATTTGTTTGTACAACATGTCTTTGTGGAATTCGCGATGAATCTAAAAGCCTCAAGTTTTACTTGGTTAAGGGTATCATCCGAACAATTATATCCGTTGATGTGGCTCAAAAAGCTTATCGTCAGAAAGGTTCTGACGATAAGATCAGTACGACTTTCTTTCAGAAAGCTTTTTTGTATTTGTCAAAACTAAAAAAAAAGCGTTATTAGAAAAGACGAATGACTTGAATACTACGATTAGAAATGAATAGTTGAATAACTTTGAATTAAAAATTCAAGGAAGGCGACTTTTTTTTACCTTAATTCCCATAGCTTCATTTTAAGAAATACAAAATTTGGTCCGTAACGTCCGCAATTTTTTAATTTTTTTGAAAAGTTACAAAAAATTGCCATCTTTATCATTGAATTAGGGCTATAGATATATATATATATATATATTTATATATTTTTGTATATTATGTATTTTTAAGTGTAAATATATATCGTGTGTTTTTTTTATAAAATCTGCTCTTTAAAAGCTATATTGATATTAAAATTTAATTTATTTAAAAAACTAGTACTAAAACTAGAAATAATCAGCTGGATATGCTAAATGACGGTTTCCCTAACTTTCAATGTTATTAATTATAAAGATAAATTTCAATTCAATCTCAAATTCCAGTTTACAACTATGTCTAAATTACAGTTAAATAGTAGTTTTAAACAAAATAGACATAAAAATCACTGTTTTTTATTTATACACTGTATTTTAATGAAATACACTTTTCAATGACTAAGGCAGAAATATTATTCAAAAGACAGCTGTAGAAGATTATAAATAACTTTAGCAGCGAACGTCGGAGTCATTTGGACATTTACCAATGAATTAACTTTTATAAATTTTTCACAACTTTTTGAAACCTTGCCTAATACAATAGATCAATATACCTGCGGATCAATATCTTTAAACGTTTATTAGCTGTTTTTAAACGAACTCTACTTTTGAATATTCTTGTTATACGATATATATATATATATATATATATATATATATATATATATATATATAATATATATATATATATATATATATATATATATATGATTTTATGCTTATACTTTATATGTTAATACTTATGTCAAAAAGGATGCTTTGCAAAAAAAAAAAAATTTTTTTCTAAGTTATATTCATTAATAAATTTTAAATTTTATGTTTTAATCTTTTAAGATTGCTTTATGTTTTAAGAATGTTTTATGTTTTAATCTTTTAAGATTCAAAAGTTATGAACATATAGAATTTGTAACTCCCTTAAACGAGGGGGGGTTTATAGTTAGAGGGGGATTAGAGGTTAAGCTTGCGGGGTATTTATATATATATATATATATATATATATATATATATATATATATATATATATATATATATATATATATATATATATATATATATATATATTTATATATCATATAACAAGAATATGACTTAAATATTTTTTGTTTTGTAAAAAGAAGTTAAAATTATTATTAAAAATTTGATAAAGAACAGAAAAAAATCCCCGATTTTTTTTATGAGAAGAAAGAAGACTTCTCCCAGAAAGACTTTTTTTAGGTAGAGTGGCAACCCCTATTATGATAATGGTCATGGTCAAAAAAATCTACTTTGTATTTTTCAATCAATTTTGCACTTTACTTTAGTCGAGCGACGAGTCGAGTCTAAATATCCCTTATCTGAGTAGAGTGTTTTCTTAGTATAAGGTTTATCTGAGTAGAGTGATTTCTAAGCGTATGGTTTATCTGAGTAGAATGTTTTCATAGCTTATAGTTTATATTTGTAACCAACAGCAGATTTGCATTTTAGTTAAAAAAACTTAGAAATTTAGGGTGTTAGATATTCAATTTTTGAATATTTTTGATTCAATTTAGAAATTTAAGCTCCCTCCCAACAAAGGTTAAAATACTTTTTTAATCAAGGAAAATATCATTAAAATTTGCCGTCAAAAAATAACTGTCGTCATTAAAGCAGGATTTTATCAGGACATAAAATTATAGTTATATTGCATTTAAAAGATAAAATTTGATAGAAACAAAATTTTTAATAAAACTATTATTAACATCTAAGTTATTGAAAATTTAGTGACACATATAACATTTAAAATATACAAAATATATATCCCTTAAGTATACATTGAACAAATAAACTGAATCGAGAAATTACTCTGAAACCTCAGCAAAGTTTTAAAATTATTTCATTTTTACAAACATATTGTAGATATCTATTTGGCATTATTTCATGCATTTAGCAGATAAACCTGATCCTTAAAATAACTTTTTATTTAACAAATTTTCACTCATATGTAAATAAAAATGTAAAACCAAAAAAAAAACTTCATAAATATTAAATAATATTCTAAAATTTAACAAATTAAATTAGTAACGAAGCTCTTCATCTAACATATCTAATGAGAAAGCCGAGTCATTTTCAATATTCCATAAAAGCTCTTCATCAGTGATACTTGTCTCAGAAATCAGAGTTAAAAGGTCTACATAAAAATATACAAAAATATTTTTTTTCATTATCATACAAGAATTATTCTTGAAATATAATGATAGGAAAAACACAGATAAAATGATCTGAAAACTTTTCAGGTTCCGATTCCATCAGATAACGAAACTCACAAAAGCTTTAAAAAAATTCATCAATGCTGATATTGCTTGTTTAATAAAAATATCAGGAGTTTAATGAAAAATATTATTATTAACTTGTTTTGCTTACAAAAAAAAAAAAAAAAAAAAAAAAAAAAAAAAAAAAAAAAAAAAAAAAAAAAAAAACTATTTTCATTAACTAATTCTTTTGTGTGGGTGTGGATAAAAAAATTTGACTTGATTGTGATATAAACGTAAGTGGCGTGCATTTAAAATATTCGCGACTTAAGTGGTATATGATATAAGCACATGTAATGTGAGATTAAAATATACCCAATGTTTAATTAAAACATGTTTCGTAATTGAAACATGTGACACAATCTTCGGAATTAGGTTCGGCATTCGGCAATGCCGAACTAACTGCCGACCTAAAAGTGTTTGAGGTCGGCAAAAAATCGCCGACCTTGTTTCTATGCTTTATGGTCAAACCTCTTTTTTCTGCCGACCTGATGCCGACCTCACACAGGTTAAGGTCGGCAAATTATTGCCGACCTTATTTTTCCTAATTTCGAGGGCTGGTGACATGTCGTAAAAATACATGTGATGAATGTTAAAGGCTGTTTATATGAATCGGGTTAGCCCAGTTAACCAGGCTGACTAAAAAAATAATAAACATAAAAAAATTATTGTTTACATTGAAACTTCAATTTAAATTTAAATTACGCATTTTTTTATTTATGTAACCGTTTAAAAGCAATCGGAAATGTTTTTGATTGGAAAAAGAAATTGTGTGATTTATTTTATACATGAAATACATTGACGAGCAGGGCTGGCTCACTTGTTTGCGTTTATATAGAAAATCACTGAAATTAAGCGAGATCTCAGTTATCCGGGCTAGCCCATTTGTCATGTAAACAAGTTTAGTTTTAACAGGTAAATATTTAACATGGCGAAATCTTGTTTAATTGAGTCAACCAGGGTAACCGGGGTAGCCCGTCTCATATAAACAGCCCCTTAGAAACATATGATTTGAAACTAAACCACATTTAACATGGGTATGAAACTAATCTAGAATAAGATTAAAACACTTAATTAAAAAATACCTTGGTCAGGAATATCGTAATTTGATTTCTCAAATATTTGGTGTTGTAGATTGGTAACAATAGCTTGAAGGTTCAATGAATCATCTTTAGAGAATGTCATATTATATGTGGGTTGATAGTTGATCGCTTTCTCCACATAGTCAGGTAATTTAATTTTGTAATCTTTTATATGCACCAATATAAAATAAAACAATAAATTTAGAAACAATACTCAACACACTCTTTGAAAATCGGTAATCGGTAAAATGCGAACTGCAAACCAGTTAAATGCAAACTTTTTAGCGAACTAAGAAATTTTATTTTAATGACCACTATAGTTATGATATTTAAAAAAACGTTTGCTCTTTAATTCTTTCATTTAAATCAAATATAATGGAATTAGATTTATATTTTTTATTCATATTTTATTTCTATTAAATTAAATAAAATTTATGCACTTCTGCTCAAAAATTTATAGCAAAATAAGCAAATTAACGACAAACGGAAAAAAAAATTACATTATTGACAACCAATAGACGTATCCCGCAATCCAATGACGTAATGTAATGACATCACGCAATGATAAAGCGTAAACAGAATATTGTAGTTTTTATTATATCAAATTAACGAGTGATTTTGCCTGTTTTAATTAAATAAAGGAAGAGGAAGTGGAACTTATTGCTGTATTCCACAATGCAAAAGTTCATTTTACGACTTAAAAATAGAGTCAAGAATTGAAATACCCAAGAATACTGTTCGTCGAAATAAGTGGGCAAAATTTATTTCTGAATTTAGAGGAAAATACGGTAATGATAATTTCGTTATTAAGGACACGACTTTAGTATGCGAACTTCATTTTAATGTAGACATTAAATTTTTATCCAATATTGGCAGAAAAACTTTAAAAAAAGAAGCATTTCTATCTAATTTTGAATTTAAAAAACAAGTTGTTGTTCAAAAACGATGTACGCCAAAAACAAGAAAATTTATCGAAAACTTTGAAATTGAAAACGTTTCTAGAAAAAAAGACGATAATTTTAAAACGATAAAGAACTATTAATTGATTTTGAGGTTGAGAAAGGTTACATATGTTGTGTTGAACTGCAAAACAAAATTGATCTACTGGAAAAAGAAAAACACGAGTTGAAATCTCAAATAAGCATTTTAGAATCTAAAAATAAAAAACCAACTGAATCAATATAAAATTAAATATATACTAAGTTATGAAAATATGTCAACAGACAAAGAACTCTTCCAAAAATATACTGGCATTGAACATGAGCAGTATAATAACTTGTAATCCAAGCAAAAATGGTGAAAATATTAAATACCTCAACTCAGCATTATCTGAAAAAATGCTAAGGTTAGGTAATCAGGCAAAAACTGGTCTAAAAACAAAATTTAAACACAGAAAATTAGTTATTTATGTTTTTACTGTGGCTAAAAAATGGATTTACAATTTTGCACACATCTTGGTTATTTAAAATTTTAAAATCAACAACATCTCTTTAATTAATAACATGGACAAACTTTCTATACTTTTCTTTGGTAAGTGTACCTATATGGCCTTCACGCAAACAAGTTAATAATTTTATGCCAGAAAGCTTTAAAATGACATTTCCATCAATGAGATGCATTATTGATTGTACTGAACTGTTTTGTCGAAAACCATCACTGAGACACCAGATTTCTTTAATCTCCAATTATAAACTTACAAAAGATTGTTATGTATTTTTTCTTCAGGAGCAATAACTTTTATATGTCAACTTTATGATGGATCTATTTCTGACAAAGAAATTGTTGTAAAATCAGGTTTCCTTAATAAAGAACTATGGAACGAAAATGATTCAGTTATGGCTGATCATGGGTTTACCATTTCAGACCATTTAAACACAACTAATGTTAAATTAAATATACCATCTTTTTTTAATGGAAAACTACAGCTAAGTAAAGAAGATGCTACAGAAATTCAAACCATTACATCATTGAGAATTTATGTAGAACGTAGAATTAAAATATTTTGCCAAATAAGTAATAAAATTCCTTTGGTGTTTCACGGATATGGACAGTAACTTTTTGCCACCACCTATCAAAAAATAAAATCAAAGGCAAAAATAATTATTTACATATAGAGGGTAATATACTTTCTTTGGTATTTACATTATTGTCCAATACTTGTGGTAAAAAATAGTTAATGTAAAAATCATTTAACTTGATTGTCGAATATTCTTATAATAGCAATTCTTTTAAATGTGTACACAACAAAATCACAAAGCTGGGAATTACTTAACTCCATTGCCATTTGTATTTGTGTATAATAATCTTTCAAATGTTTTTTTATTGCAATACTTTTGTTTTTAGCTTCTTTTTTCTGTAGTTTTTATATTTAATAGTGAATAGTGGCAAGTATTTTAAACTTTTACACCATGTTAAAGTTTCATCTGCAGATTTCAAATTAGGTGAAATATTTAAATTTCTATTTATTTCTAAAACAATTGGTATTTCAGTTGAATAATTTTGTAATTTTGTAATTTTACCATAACATCTTCTACTAGAGAGTTCATTTTTTAAACAATTCGATATTTACGTTTTATCATTGCCTGATGTCATTACATCATTATGTCATTGGAATGCAGGATACATTTATAGGACTATGGTTCACAAAAAAGTTCACATTTTATTGGTTTGCAGTTTGCATTTTACCAACCATCATGAAAATCTATTTATTAACATATGTTTATACAGGATAAATTACTCAATATTTAAATACTTTTTTTCATCTTGTGATAATATAAAGAACGTTAAAAATTACAAAAAAGTTAAAATTTAAGTTTAGAAGAATAATTGAATAATAAAAAAACTATTGAAAAAGACGCAAATTTGAAAAAAACATTTTGTAAGATAAAATATCGGGAAAAATACCAGAATTTATTTCCCTCATATTTGTCTTAATTTAGCTTCAAACTAATGACTCATTTCAATTTTTTGAAACATTTTTTTTTATGGGCATTTTTGTAATGACTGAAAAAGTTTAAAAACATATATATTGCAAATATATATTTAAACTTGTATTAAAGGAAAAATTTTTGGAAATTCAGAAAAACTATAAGTTTGAAGAAACACCTGGAATACCAGATATATCTGGAAAAAGATGATCCCTAATAGGTAATGACTGAAAAAGTTTAAACACATATATTGCAAAAATTAAATTTATGTTTACTGAAAACTTTTTGGAAACCTGGAAAAAATAAAAAATTAAAAGAACTATCTGGAACTCAGGATATATCCAGAAAAAGATAATCCCTGGCCATGTTGTCAAAAGCTTTTTACAAGTCACCAAAGATTAACTTTTTTACTTTTACAAATTGAGTTAACTAGTAAAGGGTAATTCAATTTAAAACTGGGACAGTCATTTCATTCACCTCTTGGATTTTCTTTAAATTTTACCTAGTGGTACATTACAGTGAAACATAAAAAAATGTAATTCAAATGGTTCAAAAGTTATGACATTTTGAAATTAAGCCTAAAAACTTAAATTTTTTGTCAAGTACGCCATTATTGATTTTGCAGTTGTCCTGTTTAATAACTTAAGATCTAGTGGAATTTGAAAATTTTTTGTTCTGTTTCATTAACTCCCAGAGTTGGCTAAGTCTCATGGATTCAATTTTTTTTTCAAATGAAGTAAGTGATTCTAGACTATCTTTATAAAAAAGATGGTTTTAGTTTCTTAAAGCATTATAAAGATATGTTATTTTGAAATTTGGACAAAAAAAATCTTTTTGTAGCCTCTAATCTCCATTATAGAATTTATAGCGATACTTTTTTTGTGAATCATTTCAGTTCTAGTGGAGAACTATGATTGAAAATTGGTACTTGGTCAATTTTAAAGATATTGAATACAAAGATAAAGATAAAATAACCTAATTCCTAATATTTTAGAATAATTTTTTAATTTAAAAATATCAGCAGTCAAATTTTTTGGTTATAACCATGATTTACATTTCACTTATTTCTGGAGTTGCCTTACTCTCATTGTGAAATAAGAGGTCTTCAAAAAGTTTAGGTCTCTGAAAAAAATTATATTTCATAGAAAAAAGGTATAATATATAAGATATAAATAGAAAAAGAAAAAATTATATTTCAAAGAAAAAAATTATATTTCATAAAAATTTCAGATGCACCAAACAGAAAAATCTTGAGCATGGTGACATAAGTTGTAAAAATGTTTGCAATTTTTATACTGCCCTACACAGCCATCAGAAAAATAATGAATTTTTGTAATTGCAGGACAATGATGAGTTTTTATATGATTAATGGTATTTTGCATAACTTCATTGATAAATCCAACATCATTCAACATGATTCAAATCATCTGAAATTACACAAAAAGAAGACATTCCAATTTCACTTTCTTGTAGTAGATGACAACTGGATGAAGAGAACATTGACTCTTGCTAATGGTAACTCTGTATCTCTTCTTGTAATACAAAAGTGTAATTCTCTGAAAAATCTGCTAGTACAATAGCCTCATCAATACTAACTTTTTTTTTAAAGATGTTTTTGCTTGTGTGAGCAGATTGTGATTTTACTATAAATGAATGAGAATTTTATAAAGTTTTTCACACATAAACTCTATGAATTCATTTAAGAGAAGTTTTATTTTTAATAGTTTGGTCCTATCTGTCGTTGTCCACTGTTTGAAATTCACTGACTGTTCATTTTTGTCACTGTCATATTGCTACAACTATTTTCACTGATGCAATAGTTATAGGACAACTATTGCATCAGTGAATCATGCAAGCTTTCGATTTTCTGCTGCAAACAATCTTTTCAATGATTTCATGGTAAGATTTTTCAAGGCCTACAGCACTCAACATTTATTTAACATTTTAGTATATTGTACACACACAAACAGAATGTGTACCTTTTGGACCAGCAAGGATGCACTATTTAGGCTAAAGACTGCAAAATTTAGAAAATCCAATTTTATGGTCTGGGTATTTAATATGTCACATAGAGCTCCTTTAAGTTACACAAAACTGATTTTTTTGACATTTTGTTTTTCCCAACACTTACAGTCTTTTTTACCTGGCATTTGCCTTGAATACTCATCATCACAATAAAAAAGCTTTACAAGTTCTATAACATTCAAATACATTACGGAAAGCTATGATGCATTTTTGGTCACGTAAAAACTTTGCATTTTGAATTTTGTGTTTAGAAACTGAAAACTTTTTTGCTGCTTTTCTGATAGACCATGATTTTGGGGTCAATGTCAAAATTTGAAGTTGCTGCCTTCTGTTAGAGACTATAAGTTTTTCTTCCATGCATTCAGCAAAGGAGTCTAGATCGCCAGCTTTGGTTTGAATTTACATTAGAACTTTATTGTTGTTTGGTGCAACAAGATCGGATTTGGTGACATCCAGAGCAACTGCAAGTCTTTGACTTGCTTTTATTTTCTTTTTCTAAATGAAGGCTTGTTAGAGGTTTTTGGTAAATGAACTTTAAGCGGAAACACTTCAAGTTCACACAATGTACTGTTGAGCAATGATCTTGTTGATTCCAGTATAAGTTCTTTTTCCATATTATCTTCAGTTAATTTTATCTCCAACTCGCTCTCTTCTGATTCTTCACTTGATGCTAATTTATGTCTGCATTGTGGACAAAGTTTTTTACCTGGCACTACAAATTTGCCTTTACAGCATAAATACTTTGCTGTATTAAAGTTGATTTCATGAAGACTGCTTAAAAAAAGGAAGAACTCTTTTAATATGTACAAAAATTTGAATAAAACCATTTGAAGTTTAATCTGTACTACCAGAAGTTAGCTAAAAGTTAAGTTAAATATAGCTAAAATAAAATTCGGTTCTAAAGAATTTCATTATTGTAACTCACAACATTTTCACAAAACTAAAAGTTGTGATTACTATAAATACATTTTATAACTTTGTTATGAGTATTATATGGATTGCAGCACTGTGTTAATTTTAGGTGCATAACGATTCAAATAAACATTTTTATGATGGAGGCAAGTTGTTGGTTTGACATTGAGAGTCCAGTCCTCCACATTAATACTTCTCTTTCATATTCAGGAATATCTTCATAAGACTTGATTCCAAGTAACGTATATGTTAAAAGATAACATTCACTTTCTAGCTTGATTCCAATGGAGCACTGTTGGGTATTTTCCATGACTAAGAAATTGAATTACCAAACTTAATAATTATTACTTAATAATTATTTAATCTAAAATTAAAATAATTTTAAGCTTATACAACTGGTGTTTTAAAACTATATTTATACGACATAACATACATCACAGCAGGCATTGCAAAAATATATCTTCACATGACAATACTCTTTACAAAACTTTATTTATATATCAAAACCAACCTCAATAAACTGTTTTTACACATCACAACTAAAACCATGAGAGTCAGGCAACTCATGAAAGCCTAACCCATGGTAACAGAACAAAAAACTGAACTGACCATTTTAAAATCAAAAAACTCTGTCTTTCAAAAAGCACTGCAGTTTATATGGTTTATATTTGGTTTTTTAAGTTTATTTTGAAAATGACTTTTGCACTTTTTATCTTAAATACAATGATAATTATATTATAAAGTTATAATAGAATATGTAAACAAAAAATGTTATTTTATTTTAAACACAGATAAGCATTGCAAATGTATTTTTTTTTTAATCCTTGGTGTGAAATACTTAGTAATACCACTATAACATTAATGACAATAAAGTCAAGTTCGCAAAGTTGTTAATAAAGTAAAAGATAAAAAGTGCGAAAGTCATTTTCAAAATAAACTTAAAAAACCAAAATAAACCATATAAACTGTAATGCTTTTTTAAAGACAGGGTTATTGCAAAAAATTAAAAAGAGCGCAGATTGAAATGAAAATGTTCTCAATTATATAGGACTAACTGATTGGTTTCTTAAATAAAAAACTAGTTTTTTATAAAAATGCCATTATGAAAAAATAAATTGATAATATTTTGTCATAAATTTTTTAAGAAAAACTTGTTTTTAAGTTTTGGCTTCAAATGCAATAGTAAATAACTAATTTTCTGTTTATTTTACTCAGTTCATTTTTTCTTTAGGACAATAAAATATATTTAAAAGTTAACTCCTTTAGTATTTAAAACTGTTGTTCAATTAAAATTGAATCAAAACATTTTATGAAACTCAATTTAAAGACAATTGAATGTATAAAAAATTTGTTTTTTCAAAAGATAAAACAATTATAAAATATTAATTCGAAGTTAAACTTGGCTTGTTAACAAATAAAAATTGAATGTTTTAAATAATAAAAGAACAAAATTATAATAAAAGAACAAAATTTCTTAATAACGATTGCACTAACTAAGCAAATGAGCAGTAACTGAGCAACTTTAATTTTTGAATGAATTTTTTATCTTTAGCTTGTCATTTTATTTTACTTTAAGAAAAAAAAAAGAAGAAAAAACTTTTTCAGAATGTTTTATTTCTTTTCACATGAGACTTAATTGAATGACAAGTAACACAAGAATCATGGCACAAGAAATGCTAGCTCTTTAAAGCAGCACCCATTACAGTATTTATAGAAAAGAGAAAGATGAGCAACATTACAACAATGTGGCAATGGTAAAGGTTGGCTGCAAGAGCAGGTCCAACTATGTTTATAATGTGTTTTTGTAACTTGTCTAAAAGAAAAAGGGCATCATTCAAAGATCCGTTCCAGATATAGCAACAGTATTCCATACAAGGACAGATTTGAGATTTATAGATCTATATGTGAAATAAAGAAAAGAATCTGGAATAAAAAAGTTACGAGCACAAAAAAGAAATGCAACCTCAGCAGATTACTTTTACTTTTACAATGGATTTAATATATAATTTTCAAAAATTAATCCTATATTAAATCCATCCAGAAGAGTTAATCTTAGAAGATGGAGGGTAGATGACTCACCAAGTACATTACCATTCATAAATATAGGAAGATCTAGATTACTGCAATAACGATTAGCAGAAAAAAATTGAATTTTATCTGAGTTAAAGTTCACCAGCCACTGAGAGCATTGAGATCATCTTCAAGCTCAAATGCTCTCTCCAACCAATCAGAGAGTGATGGCTTCTAATCAAGACAAGAAAAAATGGTATCATCAGGGAATAATACCACCTTATATGTAAGAGAGATCGTTAATGTAAATTTAAAAAAGTATAGGACTAAGGATGGAACCTTGAGGAAACCCTGTAGTTACAGGAATAAAAAACAGTGCTTTTCATTGAGTACAATTTTTACACTACAATTGATAAGGAAGGATTCAATAATCTTGAAGATCGTAAGAGAAGACCAGCATGCTAAACTTTATTAAAGGCTTTAGAAATGTCAAGAGCAGTAGCCTTAGCCTCTCCACATCAATCTAATGCATAATAAAACCTATTGTTTATTACCATTAACAAATAAGCAGTAGAACGAGAAGATCAAAATTCATATTGACGATCAGATAGTAAGTTATTAAATTCAAGATAAGAGATTAAGTGTTTGTTAAATAAACATTCAAAAACCTTGCTTATGATAGGAGGAAGACTAATGGGATGGTAGTTAGACGAGTCAGATTACTCTCTAAATTTTTTAAAATAGGTATAACTGATGGCCCTTTTCAGGATGTTTGAAAACAAGACTTTGATAAGCACTAATTAAATAGTTTTGAAATTATAGAAAACAGATCCAGAAAACATTTCTGCAAGATTATAACAAGTTTGTTGTCCAGACCACAAGTTTTAGAAGAGTCTAAGCAAGAAATCACAAGATACAGAAGCTGGAGTAATTCGAATGTCAAGCAATCGATCAACCTGTTTGTCAGCTATATCAGGTAAAATATGATTAGTGGAATCAAAAGATAAGATTGATGAAAAGTTCTTAGCAAACAATTTAGGTTTGTTTTTAGATGAGGTCACAAAATCTGAACCATTCAAGAGAGGAGGAACAACAGATTTGCCCTTATTATAGACACTGTTAAAGGTTCTCCAGAAGTCTTTGGAACCTAATTTTTGATTGAAATACAAGATTTTGTGACCTGAGAATAGCAGGCTTTGGCTTTAGATAAAACTTTAGACTTAAAACTTTAGAATGACTTCTAACAATGTTAAACATGTCTGTTTTCTAGAGAATTGTTTTGGCAATATGGAAGTAGTGGTTACAATTGGAAAATGCAGCAGAACAATGAGAGGAAAACTATGGAAAAGAGTGTGGCTTGATTTGGAATCGTCAAGAGGGAATATAAGACTCCATGCCAGCATTGATCTAAGAAGTTACATAAGAAGCACATTCAGCAGGAAGACAAAAGATTTCTAACCAAGGGCCATCACAAACAAAATCATTGAAATAGTCCCAGTCAGCTTTAAGGTAGTTGTAAGAGTTACAATGATAGGGGGATATGATAATAATTTTAGAGAGATCAAACCATGATCAGAAGCACCTAAGGTTGAATGTGAAAAAAACTAAGCACTAACTAGGATCAGAAACAAGACAGAAGTCAAGTAGAGAAGGAAAATGATTAGAATCGTCTGGAAAGTGAGTTGGAAAGTTGATTATTTGGCTCAGAGATTAAAAAAGGCAAAACTTTGGGTCTTAATGCGTGCAGAGTCACTGACACTGACACTAGCGCCAAGCCTTTCAGTGTGATGAACATTAATGTCACCAACACCAACGATATTAGCTGAAAGATAAAGAGAAAAAGCTTGGTCAATTTGATCAGAAATATCATCACAAAGAATGTAGTCTCGAGATGAAGGAGAGCAATATAGAACAAAGAGAAAGATGATGATGAGTGAAGTGGGGCTAAACGAAAGCATTTAAACCTAACTTCCTAACAAATGGACAAATTCTTACAAATGTAAATGCCGAAACCACGCATGTAAATTAAGGGAAGATAACAATCAACACCTAAAATGACAAGATGAGACAGCTGAGCTCAAATTAGTCTCACAAAGGACAATTAGGTCTGGCGAACTTTGCTAGAGATCAGACTCAACAGAAGAAAAGTCATTTCAAAGACCACAAATATTAATGAATGATAGATTTAGAGAACTTGGTAAAGATAATTTTTTCTGTTTTATAGTTTTTGATACTTTAGTCATTTTTAAAATTAAAAAAATTTAATAAAGAAATTTACTCAAAGCACAGATAGTATTCAGTACACTATCTAACAATCCAAGCAATTGCCTCATTACTAATAATAAAACCTTAGCCGTAACAAAGGGCTCCAAACGTGGCCTCAACAATGCACATCAAAATTACAAACAGGAACACCATCCATGTGCAACATGGCACTGTTAGTACTCGTATATTTTACAGCTGTTGATGGAATCAGCCCTTCTGAGAGCTACCACAGAGTTTAAGAAACCTGATTACCAGCTAGCCTTAGAGCCATAAAACAAAGTTTTAGAGCTGTGTTCTCAGTAGTAGATAATAGAATGAATTGCTTAGTCATAAAAATAGAGACACAAGCAAAACCCATGTAAGGAGTCAAGAAGATCTAGCATTCAACATCCAAAAACTGGAAATTGGGTTACATGTTACCAGTAGCAGGATTAACTTACCTAAATATTAGGAAATTGCCAAACTAAATATGAATAGTTATTGTCTATATAATATATTATGTTAAAAGATGCAGTCCCAAAAGGACTCCAACTTTACATCTATTTTTTCCTGGTCTCTGGAGCCCAAAAGTTCTAAACTGTTAGTTGGCTTATGATCTGCTATAAGAAAAAATTTATGAGATTTAATGACTTGGAACATATTGTTTTTAAACGCCAAATCCCAGAGTCCTTGCCGCCATTATTGATTCAAAAATTGGTTGTTCCTTTAACCTAAAAGTCTTAATTTTTTTTACCATAAGTAGTTTGTAAACTTTTTATACTTTTAAAGCTTTGGGATACCAAAAACTAGGAAGATAAAATGTTTTTGTGACTTTAAAATCGGAAATCTTTTTTGGGACTCC
>NC_061164.1:44705372-44732872 GCF_022113875.1 Hydra vulgaris
GCATGCTAACAAAAAGCAATTGCCGAAATCACTAAAAAACAACTCCATTTTGATTTTATTTTTTCACCATTTAAACTCGATTGTTAGTCATTAAAAATCACGTTAGTACGTCACAACAACTATAGAATATCTACTTCGATTTTCAAGCAAAAAAAAGTCTTGATTAAATAGTTAAGTTTTAATCAAGTTTTTTTAATTAGTTTTGCAAAAACATAATAGCATTCGGTAGAAAGACGTCGTTAAAAAAAAGTTATTAAGTAATAGTTTTAAATAGTTTAGAACTTATAAAAAAGTCTTACAGGGCTCGTATTAAGCGTATCACGATCGCGATTGCTACACACACTTTTGTGATTAGTTTTTTCTTAAAAGAAAATCTTTTCGCGACTGGTTTTTTTTTTGGTTGATTAATTACTTTTTTTCTAGCTTAGCATTTTTTTTAGCAATTCTTAAAAGTAATGTTTTTATCATAAAGAACGTCACACAAAACTTATTATTTCGTATAGATAGATGAATAGATGTTCTTTCGCGCAGAGATTTTTTTTCAACATAAAACATTTTTGAATTTAAATTACTTTAAATCTTTGTGTGGAAAATTTTTACAAGGTCGTTAAAGCGAAAAGTTGAAAAGTTGGTTTTTATCTTTGTTTATCAAAACTTTATGTTTAAAATAAGGCTTAAAAACGTTAGAGCAAAAAAATTACTGACTTTTATTTGCATTTTAATAGTTTGAAAAAAAAAACTAATAAAAAAGAATTAATTGTTATTATTATTAATTCTAATAATTATTAATTAATATATTATTAGTTAATTCTTTTTTATTAGTTTTTTTTTTCAAACAGTATAAAAATGCAAATAAAAACCAGCAATTTTTTTACTTTAACGTTTTTAAGCCTTATTTTAAACATGAAGTATAATTGGATTTATTAAACCAAATTTTTTTTTGTTTTATCTTTTATTGGAAAACTTGAAATAGAAAAATTGAATAAAAACAACAACCATTTAAATGAAAAACTTAATTATATTTAAACTTAAATTAGTCCTTTATTCAAGAAACAATAAATTATAAAAAACGTGGTATCTAATTTTTTATTATGTTTTTGACGATGTTTTTTGATTTATTGACGATAATTTTTTCCCCCCATTACCGCACATCGGCACGAGCTATAAGAGAGAGGGGGGGGGGAGAGAGAGCAAAAAAAAATTTTTTTTTTCGCGATTAGATTTTTTTGCGTTAATTCGAGCCCTGTCTTAGTTTAATTTCTAATAAAATGTCTATTCAACCTTATCAATTTGAACCAAAAAAATATAGCAATTTAACATAAATGTTAATTTAACTAAAACATTTTACAATAATTATTTTTTTTATCAAGCAAAAATGAGAGTAACCGTCACTTTTGAAACCATAAAAATTACTGAAATAAATTTATTTTTCTACTAAGGAAATGTTTTAAATAAACTTTCATGTGTCTAAGTCAATATTCATTTGTTTTTAACTGACTAAAAAGAGTTTAAAATTTGACTTCTATTTTTAGCTGTGGAATTGCCCTTATAACACAAATATAAAAACTAAAATTATAAAAAAAAATTTAATATACAAATATATATTTTCACAAAATGCTACAAAACTTATTCTTGTAAGTAATTATGTGTTAGTTGAAAAAAAAACGACTCTACTTTTAAATTTAATTACCAACTAATAAGTTTGCAATAATGACATTTTGTCTACTTTGTTTAATTTGACGTACAAACGTTAGATTTTTTGAGGCAGTAGAGTCAATAAACTTTGGACAAGACGCATTTTTTTTAATCGAAGAAAAGCGTTTTTTTGAAAATTAAATTTGTTAGTGTGTGTTCATTATTATGTTTTAGAAAAAATAATATACACCAAACATTTTTTTTTTAATACTCTTTCATGAGTTCATATCTTTATAGCACTTAGGGATCCCTTTGAAATAGGAAAAGACGTTAAAGCAAATTTTTTCTTCATCCTTTTTTTTTTTAACAAAACAGCCTGGTTTTTATCATTGTTTTTCAAAACATTGTACCAAATTAACTTAATATTAAAAAATATTGCATTAAATTAACTTAAATTATAATTTTATCAACAATTTTATATTATTAATTTTACTATTTTAAATATATTAAAATATACATTATTTCGTTTTTATAAAAAAAAATTCTAATAGTTAATCATTGCTAATAGAAACCAGCAACTTTTTTGCTTCAACCTTTTTACAGGGTTTATGCGAAATATAAAAATTTTTTAAGAAAATATAAAACATTTTTAAGAAAATATAAAAACATTTTTAAAGAAAATATAAAACATTTTTAAACAAAATATAAAACATTTTATAAGAAAATATAAAACATTTTTTAAGAAAATATAAAACAAATTTTATGCTAATATAAAACATTTAATTAGTTAATATTTTAACATAAAATATTCAATTACGTAATTACTCTATACTATGGAATTTATGCGGTTTATTCACAATAAAGAAGAGATCTGTAAAAATATATTATTCAAGCTTTATTTTGTTGTTTTAATCGATAAATGGAAAACAAGAGACAAAGAAAAAAAAGAACACTTATTACAAAGGATATTGTAAAAACAATAAGAAAGTCAATTCTTAAAGAAATGAAGTTAAAAGAAATTGCGGAAGAAGTTGAAATATCAGTTTCTGCAACACATTCTATTTCTGATAAAATCTGTAAAGGACTTAGTGATGATGAAATCGCATCAGTAAAAAAAGGAAGGCGCAGCTCTTATGACGAGACACTTAAATCTGAAATTAGAATGTTAATTAAGCATGATCCATCTCATACGTTAGCATCATTGAGAAACATTCTCGTTGAAAGGAATATTATTGCATCTATACTAACAATATCTAAATATTTGAAGTCAATGGAGTTCACTAGAAAACGACTTATATTAGTACCAAAAGAAAGGAACTCGCCGCAAAACATTGATTTAAGACAAAGTTTTTGCAGGACTATTAATTCGATTCCTGACAATAACTTAGTGTTTCTAGATGAAACAGGCTTTAGTTTACATACTTCTAAGCAGTATGGCTGTTCTATAAAGAATACAAAATGTTTTGTTACAGTGCCAGCAAATCGTGGAAAGAATGTAAGTCTCATGGCCGCTTTAACAGTTAATGGTATTTTAAGCTTTAAGATAGTGGATGGTGCCTATAATGGCAATCTTTTTTGCGATTTTATAACCAACAATTTAAGACCGTATTTCCAAACGAATCCCCATTCTGTACTAGTATTGGATAATTGTGCATTTCACCGTAGAGAAGATGTAATCAATTTGCTCAGCCAATCCAGTGTTTCAGTTTACTTTTTGCCACCTTATTCACCACAATTGAACCCGATTGAGGAATACTTTAGTTGTCTTAAAGCTAATTATACTTCTATAAGGCCGTTTCCAAAAACTAGCAATGAAGTTAAGGCTACTTTAAATTCGCTTATACCGACAATTGGCGTTGATATTTGTGGTTGTTATTATAATATGAGAAGATGGGTTTTGAAAAGCATAGCAAGACAAGAATTTTACTAAAGCGGATACTTTGCTTTTTATATTATATCTTTAAGTATAATGAGTTATAATTATATAAAAAATACTCTTTATTCTTTAGAAATTTATGAATAACTTTATGTATCATAAATGCACTATTGATTCAACAACAATGTTTTATATTTTCTTAAAGAAAATATAAAGCATTTTAGTTTATTTAAAAGTTTATTTTATTTCATGTTTCATATATATTTTTAAAATGTTTTATAATTTTTTTAAACTTATTTTATATAATCTTAAAACATTTTATATTTTCTTAAAAAATGTTTTATATTTTCTTAAATAATGTTTTATATTTTCTTAAAAAATGTTTTATATTTTCTTAAAAAATGTTTTATATTTTCTTAAAAAATGCTTTATATTTTCTTAAAAAATGTTTTATATTTCGCATGTTTTATATTTTCTCTGTAAGCATATTCTTAATCTTAAGGAAATTCTTTTGCGCAAATATTAAGTTTTATGACGATAATTTTGTAATTTATTAATTAGAACAATTTCATTTAATTGCTTCGTTTTATTTTAAACTTATTTTATGTTATTAAGGTTATAAACTGTATTATACAGCAACAAAACAGCACTATGAAGTTGTTTTACATTGTTTTACAGTTGTTTTACACAAGCTATTTATATTTTTAAAACAACTTTGTAATTTGTTTTATTGTTGATTTATAGCTTTTTACAATAACAATTTAATACTCTTTAAAAACAAAACGTATTAAATAGTTTTCTATGACTAATTAAAGTGGTTTAAATATGGTAATGTTTGCTTTTTACTCTCTGTTTTTGACTTTTACTTTTTTAATTATCATGTTAAGCAAAACATGATAACAATATATAACAATATATATATATATATATATATATATATATATATATATATATATATATATATATATATATATATATATATATATATATATATATATATATATATTAAGCCACTGTCATGTATATGAAAACACTTGACTTGACTATGTATTTTGGATATATTATTCGTTTGCCACAAAATAAAACGTCAAAAACTTTTAATCTTTTTGGGAAATACAATAGAAAAACTTGCAAATTCTACATGGAGTCACTTAAGGTAAATAAAACTTTACTTTCATGTGGGTTTTTTTTTTAAAACTTTGAGTTATTGAAAATATACAGCTAACTACGGAAATTTGCGTTTGAAAAAAAATCAATATATCAAACTAAAACGTAAGCTAATTATATTTTAACAAATAGTTTAAAACATATTTGATTTAGACTTATTTAAACTTAAATCGAAAAATAGTTTCTTGTTTTATCTTTTAATAATATAATTATATAAAAAAAAAAAATTTATATTTTCATATCAGCATTAGCTCAAAAAAACTTGGACGACCTGTGAAAGTTTTAAACAAAACTCATATTAATAGTGGAAGATTTGCTGTAAAAGCCTCTGATTTACCTGTAAGCGATCTAACAATCTACTAACAGATCATTCAACACGGTTACAAGGTATCTGCAGAACGAATTCAATATAAAAACCATAAGTCCAGTATAAGCTGGCTAGAAAAAAAACTGGAAATGTTGTTTGAAGTGTCTGCTTGCTGGTGTGATATTCCAATATTGATGATCGTAATGATAGGTAAACATATATCTTTTAAAGTTCATTACAACTTTTTTTTAATGTTAAGTGAAAAAGATTTTGTAAAGGTAGATGAAAATTTACTACACCATCCTTCTGCCTTCTACTAAGGTATTAAAGTAAGGCCTACAACCGTAAACTAAAGGATGTAAGATTATGCAATAAATGGTTTCTATATTGTTTTGATTTTATAGTAAAATAATATACGTTTAGACGGATTGAATGTCGGAAAAGTAATTGCACAGTGAAACACATGGTTTGTATCTGTGAGGAAAGTAGAAAGGTAATTCATGCCTTTTTTGTATTAATATTATTAGGCATTTACAGTTAAAACTCATAAATATGTAAAGTTAGGGAAAATAAAAATAAAAAAAAAAGTCATTTTAGAAATTGCTGCTCCTTTATGAAGTTATGTTAAAATTATTATTGATCACTAATCATTTGACCATTAATTCATTCTATTCACTTTAAATTTAAATACTTTCAAATTTAGAATATTTGACTTATTTTAGGTCCCTGTTCTGGAAAGAGAATATTTAAAGGACCAAAGATGCACAATAGGACCAAAAGGAAGTTGGCAGTTAGGCAATGTTGATCATGCGGAGGCAACAAGGATTGCCAAAAAGTATATTAGAGAGGAAAATGAGACCACTAGAAAGCTAATTAGACAAAAAAAATCTTCAAAAAAGATCAGAAGTTGATTCAAATGATAGTTTTAGTGCTGAACCTTCAAGTTTAGATACAACTGAAAGTGAAGAGTTTGAGGAGCAAATACTTAGTGAAAGAAATTACAAAGAATCAATTAACTTGGCTGCGGTAAGATACGAAGTAAGTGATACTGCAGCAGCTGCAATAGCAACATCTGTATTAATTGACTACGAATAGTAAGTAAGAGTAAAAAATCTCAGATAATTACAGAATATAAGGTATTTTGTAAAAAAGCATGAGTGGCTAAATCAATTGACACTAAGCATTGTCAAGAGGTTTTAGAAATAAAGGTGTTGATAGCAAGAAAGACAAAAATTCATTAGTTCATATGATGAAATACAAGAGTAATGGGGACCCTTTCTTTTATTGAACCACCAATAATGAACATCAACTCACTTTTACTTGTAAAAATGATCCTTTCTCTAGAAATTATCTAACACATGTGATAATAGAAAATAGTAAAGATTATGTCTAACACTATCATATTCAGAAAGCAACTAGGTCTAACACTATCATATTCAGAAAGCAACATTAGATGTGTTTTCTGAATATCATAGCAGGCCTTGCGATGAATAAGAACTGCGCGACGCATAAGCACGACGCGATTTTTGACGTCATTAAATTCTTTTTATTTGCTTTTCATATTTATCGACATTAACTGCACCAATTTATTTAATTACTGCAAAACTACTTTAAATCGTTTATGTAGAAATGTTATTATTTAAAAATGTTTGGGAATGTTTCGTTTTTTAAAATGTAAAAACATTTGTTTATTTTCTCGACGTTTGTCACGTTTTGTCTATACTAAACAAATAAAAAACATTATAACTTAAATTTAAAAAAGATTATAAAATATGCTAATATTTGATTTTTTTTTTCTTAAATATGTAATTTAAAGTTTTTCAAATAATTATTTTTTCTTTTTAAAAAGTCAGCGAGTAATAAACTGGAAATTTTAATATTGTACGATTAAAAACTGTGCAATAGCTAATATTTTTACAAGCGATTTTATATAATATTTATTTTTATTTATTTTCATAAAGCGGTTGATAAGCACAATCACTCGTATTAATAAAAAACTTAAACGAACGTTTTGAATAGATTTTTAATGTTAACAAGGAATTTTATTTCTATTAAAATAAAATAAAATGTTAGAATAAAAATCTTATAGGTATAAAAGAAATATTTCAGCGAAAAAATTATTCTTAAAAATTATTCTTAAAAATTATTCGAAAAACTATTGACGTTCTATTTTTCAGCAGCTGTTCTTGAGCACGCTTCGATGAGTTTCGGTAACTTTTAACATAAAAGCGATCGTTATTAAGTAATTTTTTTGAGTTACTTTTTACAAAAATTTTAATAACTGTACTTTTTTATTGAATCAAGTAGAATACGTTTTGATATTAATCTTTTTTTTTTTTTATTTGCCCTCACCAATTTTTAAAATGTTTCCTCGAAATCACTCTTAAATACTTTAAATACGTCTAACAGTTAATAAATATTTTTAAATCTATGGAATAATTTTAAAACCTATCAAACCCCTGTAAAATAATTATTTAAGTTTAAAATCTAAAACTAAAAGAAAGTATTTTTGTTCAATTTTATCGACAACGTTGCTATTGCTGAATAATTTTATTAAAATGTTAGCTTAAAAGATTTAAACTTTTTTTTTAATTTTTGAATTTTTTCTACTTGTAAATAATGAGCATATTTAATTTTTTTAAATTCAAACTTTTATTTCAACTGCGTGCGGTTTTTAAAATACTTTATTAAATGTTAAAATAATCGTAAATTACTTCATTAAAATTCCGCTCAAAAATATCTTTAAATATACTCAAACAAAAAATTTTTTGCTCGACGCAAATAGCCCTAGCTACACGCAAAATCGCCCTTGGACGACGTAAAATTCACATCGCCCGACGCTTTATCGCAAGGCCTGTCATAGTGTTAGAAGCTTAAAAACAATTGTTCTTGACAACACAAGTTTTAACACTGGCATAGATAATGATTTAGTTATCAAATTAGAAAAGCTTTTGAATCGTAGCATTCATTTAGTTGGATGTTTGCTTCACCAGAGTGAGCTACCTCTTCGTCATGTTATATCTGAAATAGATGGACAAACTAATGACCCTAAAAAATATAAAGGCCCTATTGGTATACAAGTGTCTAATATATTCATGCATGAACAACCTTTGGTTCAGTTTATTCCTATAGATTTCAAGATAGAGTTTTATGTAAACTCCAACATTGTTTGCGAACTGAGTACAGACCAGCATAAACTTTATGAGTATTTTATTGGAATAGCTAAAGATTCCATTTCTGTCAAGTATGCTAATAAGAAACCTGGTCCTGTCTGTCATTCACGCTAGCTAACCCTTGCTTTAAGAATTATGATGGTTTATGCAAGAACTGAGATACCTACACATGATTTAAACTGCATCACAAAGTACATAGTCCAAGTCAATGAAGTTTGCTGTAAAAAGTTCAGAGGATTACAAAGATGCACCAAGGCTCCTCCATAAAACAATACACTTAGTCAAAAAACAGGATGACAAAATTAAAAAGATTGTATTGAAAAATCTTGAGTAACTTCTATTGTTGCTGTCAAGAAAATTTTCTTTACGCTATGCTGCTAGACGATGAAAAAGTTGTAAGAGATTGTGCTCTCAATCAAATCTTGGAGATTAGGTTATCCAGGGAAACAAATCCAGATTTTAAACCTAAAATCAAAGCTAGGACAATTATGACCTTGAACTTCAATGCTGATGTTTGGACCAACTTAATTGAAGTTTCTTTAATAAATTAAACCTCCCACTTCAATTTTTGTTACTTCAAATGAATTAAAACAAGCTGTAATAAACTTTTTCTAACTGATTCGCCAAACAATTCTCAGTATGTGTAAAGAGCTATAAAACTTACATCTGAAGCTTCTAAAAAGGTTTAAGGACGGGTGAAGAGACATAACTTCATTCTGGTTAAAAACCAAAGCAAAACCGAAAACAAGAGAATTGTGAAAAAGTCAGAATATTGTATACTTTTCTCAGAGTAATTTTACAATCTTGTATAATGCAAATATGATATACATTGAATACAATACAAAACTATAATATATAATAAATCAATATTATTGATATTGAAAATTTTTTCTATTACACTGATGATTAAGACATATATAAAATTGAGTTCAATGTACTCTTTTATAAAAAAAACATTAAAAAATGTTATTACAACATCAAACTTGGTGTAACTTTCATTGTGAGGTCTATAAAAGCGTTAAAGTTCCTGTAAATGCTAAAAAGACCCTGACCCAAGCTATTTTTGTTAACAATTGAGTTCAAAACTAGAAAATTTTCTAATTTTGATTAATATTGAATAGAACTTTTCATAAACATCTGCGACAGAAATTTTTACGAACCTTTGTTTCCTAGTTTGAACCTAGTTTATTTACTACTTATACTATGTAATTGTTTTTATCACTATTATTGCTATTATCTAATATTGATTGTATATTATCTTATTATTATTGTTAGTATTGTTACTAACAATATTTCTCTTCATCGTCATCTTATTATTAAAGTTAATATTATTTCTATAATTATTATCAATACTATTATTATTGTTATTATGATCACTTTTATTGTAATGTTGCAGGTTTTTACTTTAGATTAGTACTTGTACTATTTGTAAAAGTCCTTGAGATTTTACAACTTATTTCAGAATATATATTGAATTGAATTGAATTGTTTCTACGTGACATTAGCCAATAAGCTTTTATAAAACATCGTGAAAATGAGGCAAGACTTGTAAAAAAGTTTCCATCGCAGATATTTATGATTTTGCAAAATACTTAATTTAAATGTTTGAAAAAAAAACATATTTTTTTTTATGGCTTACATAAATCCCAAAGTGAGCCAACATGCTTTGGAAAAAAAAGTATGTTTAGACAGTGGCTTAATATATATATATATATATATATATATATATATATATATATATATATATATATATATATATATATATATATATATACATACATATATATATATATATATATACATATATATATATATATATATATATTATATATATATATATATATATATATATATATATATATATATATATATTATATATATATATATATATATATATATATATATATATATATATATACATATACATACATATATATATATATATATATATATATATATATATATATATATATATATATATATATATATATATATATATATATATATATACATATATATATATACATATATATATATATATATATATATATATATATATATATATATATATATATATATATATATATATATATATATATATATATATATATATATATATATATATATATATATATATATATATATATATATATGTATATATATATATATACATGTATATATATACATGTATATATATATATATATACATATATATATACATATATATATATACATATATATATATATATATATACATATATATATATATATATATATATATATATATATTCATGTATATATATATATATATATATACATGTATATATATATATATACATACATATATATATATATATATATATATATATATATATATATATATATATATATATATATATATATATATGTATATATATATATACATGTATATATATATATATATATATATATATATATATATATATATATATATATATATATATATATATATATATATATATATATATATATATATTCACTCTACCAACTTTCTCTTTGTTCATACAAACAAAGAGAAAGACTGCACTCTTCTTGATGTTATTTCTGATCACATTGACCAAGCCCTCTCTCTTTATCCATCAACCAATATTGTTGTTGTCGGTGACTTTAACGTTCATCACACTGGATGGCTTGGCTCTAGTGTCAGTGACTCTGCAGGCATTAAGGCCCACAACTTTTGCCTTTCTCAATCCCTAACTCAAATAGTCAACTTTCCAACTCGCTTTCCAGACAACCCGAATCATTTACCTTCTCTACTCAACTTATGTCTTGTTTCTGATCCTAGTCAGTGCTCAGTTTCTCCACACTCACCCTGAGGTGCTTCGGACCATGGTTTGGTCTCTCTAAAACTATTATCTCATTCTTCTTTATCATCAGAATCCTCCTATCATCGTACATCTTACAACTACTCTAAAGCTGACTGGGACTATTTTTGTGATTTTCTTTGTGATGGCCCCTGGGTAGAAATCTTTCGTCTTCCTGTTGACAAATGTGCTTCTTACATAACTTCGTGGATTCAGGCTGGCATGGAATCCTTTATTCCCTCTCGATGATTCCATGTCAAACCTCACTCTTCTCCATGGTTTTCCTCGCATTGTGCTACTGCAATTGCCAACCGAAACCATTATTTCCATATCTATCAGCAAAACAATTCTCCAGAAAACAGATGTCTGTTTATTACTGCTAGGAACCATTGTAAAAAGGTTTTGTCTAACGCCAAAGCCCGCTATTCTCAGATCATGAAATCTTGTATTTCATCACAAAAACTAGGCTCTTGTGACTTCTGGAGAATCTTTAATAGTATCAATAATAAGGGCAAGACTGTAATTCTACCTCTTTTGTATGGTTCAGACTTTGTCACCTCACTTAAAGACAAAGCTGAATTGTTCGCTAAGAACTTTTCATCAATATCATCTCTTGATTCCACTAGTTGCATTCTACCTGATATAGCCGTCAAACAGGCTGATTCATTGCTTAACATTCGTATCACTCCAGCTTCTGTATCTAAAGTGATTTCCTGCTCAGACTCTTCTACAGCCTGTGGCACAGACAACATACCTGTTATAGTCTTGCAGAAGTGTTCTCCGGAGCTGTCATCTATCCTTTCAAAACTATTTAACAAGTGCTTATCAGAGTCTTGTTTTCCAGCCTGCTGGAAAGCAGCATCTGTTATCCCTATCTTTAAAAATTCTGGAGAGCAATTCGATTTGTCTAACTATCGCCCCATTAGTCTTCTTCCTATCATAAGCAAGGTGTTCGAATCTTTAATTAACAAACACTTAATCTCTCATCTTGAATCTCATAACCTACTTTCTGATCATCAATATGGATTTCGATCTTCTTGTTCTACGGCTGATTTGCTAACAGTAACAACCGATAGGTTTTATCGTGCATTAGATAAAGGTTGCGAGGTTAAGGCCATCGCTCTTGACATTTCTAAAGCATTTGATAGTTTGGCATGCTGGCCTTCTCCTTAAGCTTTCTTCTGAGAGTGTATCTGGAAACATCTTTAGATTATTGAATCCTTCCTTTCCAATCGTAGTATTAAAGTTGTCCTTGATGGAGAGCACTCTTCTTATTCTGTAACCTCAGGGGTTCCTCAAGGTTCAATCCTTGGCCCTATACTCTTTTTAATTTACGTTAACAATATTCCAGACATTCTGACATCTAAGGTGGCATTGTTCGCTGATGATACTACCATTTATTCTTGTCACGATAAGAAGCCAACTCTCTCTGATTGCTTGCAGGGGGCATTTGAGCTTAAAAAGGATCTCACTTCTGCTACAGCATGGGGCTCACAGTGGCTGGTGAACTTTTTCAGATTCAGATAAAACTCAATTTTTTTTTCAAAAATTCAGATAAAACTCAATTTTTTCAGCCAACCGTTATCGCAATAATTCAGACCTTCCTATATTTATGAATGGTAATGTTCATCAACAAACACTCATCAGAAATAAATGATCAAATTAATAAAACTTCAATTTATACCAAAAAATTAAATTACAGGAAGTCGCAAATGTTTTAACTACTGTAAATTTTCACACATTTGTGGAATTTGCTGACACTATTATAAAAAGAATTCTTTAGACATGATTACTTTTTTTAAAAATAATTTTAAAAAGGGGGGATTTAATATAACTATTATTTGATTTCACTTATTTTTATAGTTTTTTAGGAGAAACTTATTTTCGTGCCTGCATTTAGAAATCAATTCCGATTTTTTGTTGAACGAACATTATTGGTTTGCATGTGTAATTATTTGAAATTTTTCTTGTAGACATAGTATGCATTTTTTGGAAATATTGTTGTATGCAGGCGCTGTTTTAAGGATGGACCAATTCAGTATAAAATCATCAATTTTTTTATCTTTTAGTTCCCATATATATTTTGACAGCATGGTGTTTTTTATTTTTAATTTTTATTTTCAAAATACTTTTTATTTTTAAAAGATTACTTATGATTAGCAAAACTTTTTTTTTCCATTCACCCTCTGTTATGCCAATATATTGTTTATCGGGTATATTCTAAGAGGAAACAACACATTTATATACCACACTTTTTGATAAACAACTCATTGGAAAATTGTTTTTTTGTTTACAATTACAATTTTCTATAGTTTTTTCATTTAGGATTTCTTTTTTATTTAAAAAAGCATTATTGTGACCTTTTATAATTCTTTCCATATTTTTTGTGCAACTGTAGCTAACTTTAATTGTATTTCGATTAAAAATTTTATGTAATTTATTTGAGGGAGGGAAGTGCTTATCGACCAATTTTAAAAACACTTTTCCTATGTTAGTGGAAACATTTTTGCTATATGGGGGGTTGAACCAAATTATATTTCTAGTTCTATTCCGCTTTTTTTTATTCTTTTTTTCAGGGTCAAATTTTAGTTCAAAATTTTCAAAACCACTTTTTTTAAGGGCATCTTCAATTATTCATTTGGAGGAATTAAATACATTTTCATTAGAGGAGTTTTGGTTTAACCTGTTATTAATTGAAATCGCAATTTGTTTTAGAATTTGAGGTGGATGATTTGAGTTAATATTAATATACAACAATTCATCGTTTGGTTTTACACTTTTTTAAAACTATGATGGATCCTTGTCTGAAACACAAACTGTAGAAGTGTTTAATTGAGAATTAACTTTAGGATTGGAAGTCAGAGTGATTTGGATGTTTAACAATAGGTTAATTTATTTAACTGGTATGACAGGAACAATTAGATTCAAGAGTCACGTTAAAGGAAAAGTTCTTTCCGAATAAGTCTACCCTATTCTAGGAAGAAATAAAAAGACCAGACACATGAAAAGATGTGCATTTATGAATACATAATATGGAGGTAAACATATATGTTTGCTATTTACTTAGATTCTGGCATACAATATTCTGACATATTCATATAAACTTTAATATTATATTGGTATTGTAATAAAAGAGAAGATGGTCAGATGGATGTAGTGTGACTCTAACAAGACAAGAAAAGGAGACATAATCTTAGACAGATTAGAAAAAACGTTGTACCGAACAACATTTGTTAATGTAAATTAAAGTGATTGAGATATCAGCATGTAGAAAGGTAGCAGCATCAGGATTAAATAATAGTGGTAGAAGTGAAAAAATTTGAAGAGAGTGCCTTACATATTGTATGAATGAGCTTTAGTTTGTTTATATTAGAGAAACAGCATAAATAAAGAAGGCTAAAGCTTAATGATGATAATGATGATGATCATGATGACGGTAATGATTATGATGATCATGTTTATCATAATAATGATTATTTATGGCCCTGGTCAAATTTCAACCCTGGTCACTCACTACGTCCTGGGCATTTTTGTTTCATTTGTGACACAGCACGCATTTGTTAAATGTTACATCTAATTGTTTTAACTATAGTTATGTAAATCAATTGTTTTAATAATAAATCAAAACAATGATAACAACCTGATTTAAAAAAAAACAGTATATTAAAAAACACAAAGCTATAAACAGGAAATAGTAAATACATAAATAAATACTATTTAAAAACTAAAAACAAACTGTCTGAATATTTATATTTTAAAGAAGAAATTTTTCCAGGATTATTTTAGAATAACTAAAAAAATTCAGGACTTCTTATGACTAATTTCAAGTTCAAGAATTTGAAAGTTTTCCTTAAAAAAATGCTATATGACTATAGTAAACATGTTCTACATAAAAAATTAAAGAACAACTTTGTAAATTTTACATTGATGGGGAAATATTTTAATGTTTATGGATGCCATCATATTACAGATATATATCTGAGCAAACTGCGTGTAAATGATATGTATTTATGTTTTAAGACTATGGTTTAATATTTATACTTTATAAAATGATATTTTATAGCTTTTTGATTTTTTTTTTTTAAATCTATTTTTAAAATTAAATTATAAAAAAATTCAGAAAATTTTAATAACTTTTTTCATTTGATATTTAATTTTCAAGTCTAATCTTTTTCGTTTTTTCTTTTATTAGTTTAGTGTATTGCTTGATTTAAACTATCTATTTAAAAATATATATTAGTTGACCAACTGATGATTACTGAAGATATTTAACATTTTATATATTACAAACAAACAAATCACATGAAACGATGAAAAATGAACTTATACAATTTAAAACAACATCTTTATATCAATTTAAGTAAAATAGTGGAAAAATTTAATGAACAAATGATAATTTCTTGATTAAATTTTTCAAATAAAAACACACACTTACGTATATTTAAATTTGTTTGTCGATTGGACGTTGAGAACATTGTAGATGTCATTTTTCTATATTTTGACTTCTCGCGCCGGATTGTATTTATTAAGTTTGGGACTTAAAACAGAACGGGGTTAAGTCAATAACAAAAAAAAAAAAAGGTTTAAAAAAAGTGTTTAAAATGGTTTAGTCCGGAAAAAATAATACAAATTTATATTATTTGTTTATAAACAGAATAAAACGATAGTTTCTTAGTGATTTCTTAGTGTATTTATTAAGTTTGGGACTTAAAACAGAACGGGGTTAAGCCAATAACAAAAAAAAAAAAAGGTTTAAAAAAAGTGTTTAAAATGGTTTAGTCCGGAAAAAATAATACAAATTTATATTATTTGTTTATAAACAGAATAAAACGATAGTTTCTTAGTGATTTCATTTTTAGTATTTTACTTTCCTTATTTTTATGCTGCTTTTAATGGGTAGGTACAATCGGCAGAGCAGAGCAGATTGGCAGTGCAGATCATTGAAATGTTAATAACGGCAGAGCAGATTATTCAATTAGCCGTTTCCTAATGTGTGATCTGCCAAATAATTCGGCAAATCATATAATAGAATTTTTATAATGTGATTGCCAAATATTTTTATGAAAAACGATGCACTTCGAATAGAAAGAACTATGAGTTGACTTTTTAATATTTCAGCAGATCATAATGCAACCGGCAGAGCAGATTGGCAGAGCAGATCATTGTAATAATAATAACGGCAGAGCAGATTATCACAGACAGACAATCAGCCGCTTTCTATTTTGTGATCTGCAAAATTATATTTTATTAATGCGTGATCTGCCAAATAATATTTGAATAATGTGTGATCTGCAAAATAATATGCGGCTGATTACACATAAGAAAACGGCTGATTGGATAATCTGCTCTGCCGCTATCAACATTACAATGATCTGCTCTGCCAATCTGCTCTGCTCTGCCGATTGTATCTACCCGCTTTTAATATTTATATATATATATAAATATATAAATAAATAAATATATATATATATATATATAATATATATATATATATATATATATATATTTATATATTTATATATTTATATATATATAACATGGGCGCCGGCAGGGGGTACAAGTAATTGTACCCCCTGCCGGCGGGTAATAAACTTTTTTTTCAAAAGCTAGGAGGGGGGGGGCACATGGAGAAAGAAAAAAAAAATTAATTAATAATAAAAAAAAACGCGAAAAAATAGTTTTTATTTTAAATTTTTAAATTACAATTAGACATTCACATTTTACTACTTACAACTATACATAAACAGTCATTCACTTTGTTTCTAAAAGAGCAACTCAACTATCTTTTTTGTTGTCCAAACTCGTCTACAACTTTGTCATGCCAATCTTGAGTGCCTCGGAAACAGCCGGATAAAACTTTGTAGCCTCTTCAATTAAACTCATGCAATTGGTGATTTAGTTTGCAATGGTTTTTATTTTTTCACATCTCATACCATGTGGTAACGTCAGATATAAAGTTTGGAAGAATATCACCATACAGACTGTTAATGACTTCCAGAACTGTTAAAAACGATAACTTGTCCAATTTACTCATTTCTTTTGGGTGAAGTTGTAAAAGTGAAAATGCTTTTCTTTCTCTTGTGTAGAAGAATACCGAATTTGTAGAGAAGATATTATAGAATCCAAATAAGGAATGAAAATTTTCTGCGTTTTCAGAACGTAAATTCGATCTGTGAACTTGCCTTTTATTTAACCGTGGCTGTTTTAATTCAATGTCTAATTCTTCACAAATCCATTGTGCTATTTTGAAAATCAATGAAAACTTTTCAGAAACATTGTCTTGATGGGATTGCAGCACATCTGTTAATTGAATTATATGAGCAGTTACATCTTTAATGTTTATATCTACTTGCTGCAACTGATTGCACACAGGTTCAAGTTTAGCCGAATAATTAGCAATTACTAAAAGCATCAAAATGTAAGTTGGATTTGTGATAGCAGTGAACAGCAAATGAGCCTTAACCTTTATATTTTTGTTCGCACTGTCCTCTGTAAGCTTTTCTAGCGCTTGGACAATCACCAAAAAGTTCTCCAAAAATATTCGGATACTTTTATACTTTGCCGATCAACGTGTTTCACAAAACAGAGGAATATTAGGAATCAAAGATCGTCATAAAGTGCTCTATCTAAAAAAGTTGATTACTTCCTTAGTTGTGCCACTGGTATTTCGAACTTCTTTAACATTGTTCAAGTCATTAATGACGAAATTCAATATATGACTAGCACAATGAAAATACAAAGTCTTAGGGTGCTTGTCTCTGATAAGCTTCTGAACACCACCTTCTTTACCATCATAGAACAACCGTCATAATCTTGACCGACAAGTCGCGACAAATCTAAATTACAACCATTCAGAAACTGAAGGATTGCTTCTGAGATGGACACTGCATCCAATTTTGTCAGCGAAGTATAACCCAGAAATTCTTTGCACACTGTCAACTGCCCCTTGCCTTCAACGCAACGCAAATATTGCACACCAATGGATAGTTGGTCTCTTCCACTGCAGTCTCATCAGCCAACACAAAAAAAACGGATGCTTTTTTAACCTCGCAGATTATCTGTTCTTTAAGAATATTTGTACAGGTTTGGATCAGCTCATTTTGAATCTGATGGGATATGTACAACGCATTTTTTGGACCAGATTCCGAATGATTTTTTAAAACCTGATTACCCGATTAAATTTGAAAATGCAACATATCTGTAAAGACAGAACCTTGATCATTTTTTCTCCAAAGGGGAAGCTCATGTTCAGCAATAAATGAAACTGTTAAAGTAATTGATCGAAGCTTGTCTCTATTTTTTTCAATTTTTCTGTGGTATGCTGAATCCAGAATTTTAAGAATACTGAGTTGTTGTTTTTTTCATTATATTCTAAAACTGGATGGAAGAAGCTATTGCATTGATGTGCCATTGGGTCTTGGCGTGAGATTGTACAACTTCATGAAATTTGTGAAATTTAAGACACGGGGTAGGGATAAATTGTTGCAGACCACGTTGAACTAAAATACAAACTTGATAAAATGATCCTCTTGCACTGGCTGAATATGCTACCACAGATATGTCTGGAGCCATTCCAATCTAAAGAGAAGTTGAGCTTCAGGGTTTGCATCTTTCTTGAAATCATATATTTGACTAGGAGTCCAACATTCCTCCAGCAGCTTCAGATGAAGTTCGTCATCAATATGACAGTTGGTGTTCGTGCACAAATCGATATCGATGCGATTGGGATTTACATCCAACAAAGTTTCATCAGTGGTACTTTCTGATCCAATGCTAGTTTAATCGTGGCTTATGCTGATACTCGGGATAGGATCTGCAGTTGTACGTAAACCATCATCTAAATCTTCGATCTTGCGCTTCTTGGTTGAAATTAAAAAACGTCTTATCTCACTCATAATAATATAGAACGGCGTACTTTTTTCTTTTAAAATAAATTTTTAACAAATACTTTATTAAACCTTTTTTTTTTATTAAACTGTAAAGTGGTTTCCTTTAAACTTTGCTTTCCTGAATTTATTTTCCTTGACATTTTTACTAACAACTGAATAAATCAATTATTCGCAATTTACAGGTGAAATTACATAACTATTATACAAATAAATGAACTTTTAGGAAAAAAACTTGTAGATATAGCCAGCCAGCTAAGCAAGCATAAATCAATGCTTTTTTTTAAAAACAAGGTTTGTAAACAAGAAACGGTACGTTTAAACAAGAAACGGTACGTTTAAGTTTAAACTAGAAGTATTTAGGCAGTTAGTAGCAAGAGCACTGAGAGATTCAATAAGAAGATATCTAACCCTTAGATTTAAATTAAAAGAAGAGAATAGTAAAAAAATAGAAAATTGTAAAAAAAATTTTAAATACCCACACATGAAAATGATAAATTAGGTGTTTTCTACTAAAAATTAATTATTTTACTTATTAGATTTAAGTTCCTCGGTAAATTTATCATAAGAATCAATTTTTTTTTTTTTTTTTTTTTTTAATGTCAAATGAAAGGGGATTTGCCATTTTAAACTAAGTAAACAATTTTTTAAATTTATTGCATTTAAATTATTTGCATACATGTTAATATATACCCTGCCCCCAAAAACAATATTTCATAATTTTAAACAAGAAAAATATGTTGCCGCGTAAAATATATAAATCAGTATAACTGACTGAGTCATTATTCAGTAATTACTGAGAGACAAAAAGTTACTGACCAGTCAGTCACAATTTTAAATGACTGAGTCATAAATAATAATCGTAGATTGGGCTCAGGTATTTAGTAGGTACATACATATAGAAAAACAGTTTTTGTTGCATGGTGGGGGGGGGGGGGGGGGGAGGTGTAGAAATAAAAAGTCTCTTCATGCACCCCCATGAATTAAATCCTGGCGGCGGTACTGATATATATATATATATAGTATATATATATATATATATATATATATATATATATATATATATATATATATATATACTATATATATAGTATATATATATATATATATGTATATATATATATATGTATATATATATATATATATATATATATATATATATATATATATATATATAATATATATAGTATATATATATATAGTATATATATATATAATATATATATATATATATGTATGTATATATATATATATATATATATATATATATATATATATATATATATATATATATATATATATATATATATATATGTATATGTATGTATATATATATATATATATATATATATATAATATATATATATATATATATGTATTTATGTATATATATATATATATATATATATATATATATATATACCCTTATATATATATATATATATATATATATATATATATATATATATATATATATATATATATATATATATATATATATATTAGGGTGATTCAGAATGAGAGAGTTTTTAAAATAAAAATACGTATCTCGTTAAATTTTGGTGTAAGTATATAGAAACTAGGTTTTAAAGCATGCCAGGCATTTTCTAACCGCTCTAAACCCTCCCGCAAAGCTCATTTTTGTGAAAAAAAAAGTCAACTTTTTTGTCAAAAGTTGTGACGTTTAGGGAGGGTCTAATATAAACCAATTTGGCTGAATTAAAAAAAAAGAGCCTACAATACATATATTTTGCATTATTCAAATTATCTTTAAATTCACAAAACTGTTGAGTTTGTTGTGATACTAAGAAAGTATATGAAGTATACAAATACACTTTTTCTAATATAGCAGGACCATTGAACCGGCCTTCAAAGTGTAGCTATTTTTCAATTTTATATATAAAAAAAAGGCCCTCCAAAAAAAATGGGGAAGACCCTTCCCTCCTCCCTCTGATGTCTACGGCCCTGTGTGATAAAAATATTTTTTGGTTGATGATATGGTAAATTACTTGTTAGTTCAAATTCACCTTACCTCTTCTCTCACCCTTTTCTACCCCCGGGTCCCTCCTCATTTTATTACTAATTAAAAATTGGTTCAAGTTTTTACGCCAAAACCAATTTTTAAGTTCTAAACCAATTTTTAAGCTCACGCCAATTATGATTAAAACAAGGTTTTCTATTTAACTTAAAAAAAAGCCTGCAAAAGAAAAAAAAAGTTTTCTTATAACTTTTCAATTTCTTGAAATTATTAATGTTATTTAAACCTATTTCCATATTTCTTTTTGTCATCTCGCTGGAGCTTTTTTCAGGGTTTTTTATGGCATAACAAACTTTGTCTATGGTTACCAGTCTCATTTGTTTTTCTTCTTCACTAATGTATCTATGGATAAACTTCTGTATCATGCCTACATTTCTTTCTGCATAATCGTTTACTATTATCAAAGTTTTTACATAGGTTAAAAACTGGTTGTAATATGATTGAGTGTGCCAGAAAGATGGTAGAAGTGACAACAAATTGCGTATTCTCACTTCTGTAAACCCATTTACTGCAAAAATAAATTCGAATGACTTGTAATCGCTCGCATTTTAGTTTGTTTCCTTTAATTGTCTCAAACATAGTTTTTCTATCAAAATGAATTATTCATGGGAATGTTGATAAAAGTTCTTTTGGTTTAATATCTTCATTAGCAATATTTGAACTTTCTTTCTTTTCTCTTTTCATTCTTCTAGCTGCAGTTGAAAGACTTGATTTAATGGCGTTTATTTCTACTCCTGCAGCTTGAAATACCGCCGTTGTAAATCTCTGCAGAACCATAGGAGAGCTATTTTTAACAGTTGTCATTAAAGCAACATTTCCTGAATAAATATCTTTAGAAATGTTGGCCCAAATTAATGTACTGCTTGGTTGATTTTTTCTTTTTATCCGTTCGCCTAGCTCGAAGTCAGAACCAGAAAAGTTATCTGAACATAGTTCATCATTATTGCTAACGTCTTCTTCGTAAAATTTTAAGATTTTACTCGGTGATCCATTTTTTATTGCTTTTTTTGCACTTCTTTATATTTAATGATTTTACCTTATATATAAATATATTTATTATTTATAAGTTGTTAGATTGACAGAAACACAAAGTTAGAGCATATTTAATAAATTTATCAAACTATAAAAAGTATATTATTTAAAAACTAAACATGTGGATAAGAATCAACATAGTGTAAGTCAAAAAACAAAATAAAGCTAGTTAAATCAATATTTTATGTACTAATGCTTCACTCCATATAGTAAAGTAACTCAGTTCATCTACCTTGAGAGCTGCCTCAGTGCCGGTTTAACCAATGGACACACTGGATACGTGCCGAGAGGCCACGGAATTGAAGGGGTCAGAGCATCTGTCTGTAAAGGGGTCAGAGCATCTGAGCAAAGTAAATTTTTAAGAAATATAAAATTTGAAAGAAAAATTATTAACGGCCTCCTCCTCCTTGACTTCCTCTCATATCTCAGAGATTTTTAATTTTTGCAATAACAGCGTATCGCAAAACTTATGGCGTATCGCAAACTGGACTTTTTATTTTTTTAATGACTTGAAAGAACTTCCGAGTTCGAACATAATAGGGAAAAAAGAAACTTAAGAATATAATGATGAAAATAAAAAATTTAAAAAATTGGATATTTTATTTATTCTTCATTCTCAGAGGATTATCACTCTGCGGATGAGACGAAAAACTAGGATTGATACGCAACGGAAATTTTATTGGATGGATTGAGCTATTAGTAAAATTTAATCTATTTTCTCGCCAAATACTTGATAAATTATTAAAACAAAAGAAAGGGTTGCACCTCGTACTTACTTAAAAACATTTGCGAAGAACTCATACACTTAATAGCCGCCGATGTTATGGAATTTATAGGTAATATAGTCATCCTTAAATAACATGTTAGAGTATAATATTTTTATTTACTTTAAGCATAATTTCTTAGTTAGCGCAATCAAATTTGCGAAATATTTCTCAACCATCGTTAATTCTACTCCCGATATGAACAAAACGGAAAACCAGTCGAATGGTTCTTTGCATTCATTCCCATGCATAATCATTTGGCTATTTCCATGCTTGAAATCGTTTTGAAAAAGTTAGATCAGTGCGATCTAAACGCGTTATGCAATCTACAAAATTGCCGTGGCCAGTCAAACGATAGTGCCAGCAATATGTCTGGAATCCATGTGCTGCTCAAATATTTGAACCTCGTAGACGTGAGTGCTGCGGAATTCAACTGCTGTTAACTTCTATAGCTTTTATCAAAAAATTTATAACTTTTTTCTGCATTAACGCATCAATGTCTTAAATTCAAAGTTCCTTGCATCAATGCATTTTAAAGTCAAAGTTCCTTGCTGGAATACGTGTGAAGGTTCCCTAGACTCTCTTACAAACTCGTTGGTGATGTTGTTTAGCTATTAAATAGATTTATTCTATTTACAAGATGATTAAGAATTATTTAGAAAATGAAAAAACATATTTTATTTGTGATTGTGCATACTTATTAACAAACATTTTCTGTATAGGCTCTTTTTGATCTTAAGACAATGAGAAAGCAAAACCAGAGCAGAGCCTGACGGACCTTTGACCAAAATGAACAGCTTGAGACAGCTATTTTAACAATCATTCGGAATAGAACCATGGAAAAGTTCAACAAAGTCAATAAGATACTGCAGTTCGTAAAGCTTGATTTAGGTATATATGAAGAACTGTAAAACTAGTATTACGAGCAGCAAGTTCGCTCCAATTATGAAAAAAAAGCCGTGGTTTTTGTCAACACTGATAAAAATGTCTCTGTTCAAAAGCTACTAAGAGCACGCAAGAGGCATTATAATGATTAAACTAATAGCATGGCAACTACTTTTGAACAGAGTTTTCTGGCCAATCTTAAATGATTGCCGACGTTAATGAGATTACGGACAAACTAATGAGTGATCTGGATAAAAAAAAGAAAAACTATTCTGGATTGAACACTCTGATTGGTTTCCTTGTGAATATCCGCAGCATGGATATCTCGGAGATTACTTGCAGTGCACAAAACCTTGTTGACCGATATCCTACTGATCTTAACTTTCACTTATTGAATTGGACAATATAGAATATCCAACTTTTTTGTAACTCCATTTGGCAAATTTGATTGACAATATTTAAAGTGTTGCAAGATATCCATACCCGTTGGAAGTTGGGTTCCTAAACCATATAGGCTTTTATTAAAATAGCATTACTAATACTATAAAAACAGTATAAATAAGCGCGCATTATTTATCTTACAGAGTATAATAGTGTGATGGATTCGTATCAAAATTGAGACGAAAATGTGTTTTAGTGACCATGACTTCTTTTCAGGTAAATACAAAATATCATAAAACCGAATCGATAACAGTACATTATTTTTATTTCTGTGCAACACTTACATGAAATAGCAGGTGTAGTTATCAATAATATGAAAAATTTTTATCTCAAAACTGTTATTGCGCAAAATCTTGTGTTTCTAATAATTCATATCAATACTTGCTCAGTTACTTAAATTTTTATTTTTATTTTTAAAATTCAAAATCAAAAATGTAAATTTCAAATTTTAAATCAATGTAGTGGATTCATATTAATTGTTTTTTATTTAAAAATAAATTCATATGAAACTTTAGTAAAAGAACATGAAGTTTAAAGGTTTGCTATTTATTTTAATTTTGGAAATAGCAAGCGGAGAGGTATGGAAGAATGTCAAGGAAACTTACCTTCAAATGTGTAACTAATTAAAGTAGCAAGCAATGTACAATATTTTTAACCACAAAAAATTTTTATTATATTAGAAAAAATGTGTTTCTATACTCCAAATGCTATTTAATATCACAACAAAAGTCATAAATTTTGCAAATTTATGGATTATCTGAATAATAAATGCTCGGTAATAAAACAAAAACAAATATACATATGAATTTAAATGCAAAATATATGTAGTGTAGGCTCTTTTTTTTAATTCAGTCAAATTGGTTTATATTAGACCCTCCCTCAACGTCACTGAAATCAGCAACTTTTGACAAAGCAAAAATTGACATTTTTTTCACAAAAACGAGCCTAAGGGAGGTCTAGAGTGGTCAGAAAATGCCCGGTATGCTTTAAAAACTACTTTATATATTTGCACCAAATTTAACGAGATATGTATTTTTGTTTTACAAATTCTCTCATTTTGAATCACCCAAATATATATATACATATATATATATATATATATATATATATATATATATATATATATATATATATATATATATATATATATATATATATATATATAAATATATATATATATATATATATATATATATATATATATATATATATATATATATATATATATATATATATATATATCAGTAATATCAGTAGCATAGCGAATGGCCCGCAGCCGCGGGAGTGCCCAGAGTTATTAGGGGCCCAAGCCAAATTTTTCAAATCATTTTTAAAGTTGTCATTCATAAAAATAATATGCATGCATATATACACATAGCAACATTATCAATCTTCGCTATTATTATATAGCTAAGAACTACAAACTCTTTTTCAGCCAATTTTTTTAGCTTTAATAATAGTCTTGATTAATAGTCTTGATTAATACTCCAAATAGTGATAATAGCGATAATCTTTTGAAACTTTTTATTTATTTATATCTAAAAAGTTAAAACAAACTGTATTAACTCATAAACATACAATTTAGTCAAGTAGTATGTATAATGTCTTTAGGTTTTAAAGCAAAGTATAATAGTGAAAAAAAAAGATTGCTAAGACGGACGTCGAGGTGGCAGTGAAGCTATCTTCATTACTGATGTATTTATCTCTCATTAATTTAATTTGTTCTATAAAACTTTTCTCGAACAAGTTTTGGTATTTGTAAAAGTTAACAATAAAAACGTACTTTTACTACGTACTATGTTTTACTAGGTTAAACATAGACAAAATGATGCTAATTTAATATAACATTTTGCTAAACCCTTCAAATTAGCTCATAGCTTAATTAGGAAGCCCTTTGATGACCGTTTCATTGTCGGTAATTTTAACATACCACATTTCCTACGTCCAGACACCCTATGGTTGCTCAAACCATTAGTTGGTCTTGTTATTTACCTACAACAGTAATTCTATTTTAAAATTTTTTCCTTATGCTATATTAGGTAATAATACTAAGGACTGCTTTAGTATCAATTGAGGAACTTCAAAACTGTTTTCCGAAAGTGAATCTCAGTTGTTTAGTTGCAGCCAAGGTGATTACGATTCAATATCAAACTTTATTGCATCAATCAACTAGAATATTTTATTTCTGCATAAAACCGCGGATCAAATGTTTTATTTATTAATTTCTAAAAATTGTGCTTTTTGCAAATATTTAATCCCCAAGGTTAATAAAACAAATAAAAAGTATAATTCTTGGGTTACTCCACATATTAAAAGTCTAATCCGAGCAAAAAAAATTCGCTTGGTATATCAACGGCTCAACTAAATAACAGAATAATAAACTGCTATCTTCTTAATTGTTACGTAAAAACTGAAATATTTAACATTCCTCTGAATAATTTCCATCAATAAAAAGGTGATACTAACCTGAATGAACTTAATGACAACTTGGGTTTTTCTATTTCATACATTATTAACTTACCAATCTAAACCCCTATAAATATTTTTTCCATTTACAAAAGTTTTTCATAAATACTTCAATTCTGGTATAATACTCACTCTCTAGAAATTAGCAAATTTTATTTCGGTCTATAAAAAAACGGATGATAAATTACTTGCTGTAAACTATTAACCTATTTCACTAAACTCTGTTACCTGCAATTAGTTAAAATACTTGCTAAGAACAAAATCTTTATCAACAATAATAAAATGCTCTCAGTTATCAACAAGGCTTTCTTCACTATGCAGGATTAACCTAATAGAAACTGTTGATATTATTTTATCTTCTATAACATTTCACCTGTTTATTGATGTAATCTTGATTTCGCCAAAGTATTAATTCTCTACCTCAAAACAGACTATTATGTTAAAATTAAGATATTTTGGAATAAATGGGAATCAAAATAAAAAGGTACAATAAATCAATCCGTAAAAAGCTCTACTAAAATGCGTAATTTAAGAGTCATTATTTCATTTAACGCCAAGTGAAGCATTTTTGAACAGTTATCTTAAAATTCTGATAAATATGCAAAAAGACATTTATTTTCACTGATGAAAATATGGCTCTCAAGTAATATAATGTGTTTATAAGACCACACCATAAATATACAGTGTCTTTTTGGGCTTTTTATATGAAAACTGATAAAACCTTGGTTGAATCTATTTAACGCAAAGCAACAAAATAGGCTTCTTGCATGAGACATCTTTAATACTGCGAAATATTAAGAATATTAAATCTACAATCATTGACTAAGTGTTTTGGTTGGGGCAGCAATAAGATAAGAAAAAGGTTAAGAGAAATTTGCAGCACTTTTTTCCCACATTTTACTCATTGAAAATTTCCGCATTTTACCCGTGTCCACAATAACATATGACATAAGTTGTTTATTTAAAAATATAATACCAATGCTTATG
>NC_061164.1:44735372-44742872 GCF_022113875.1 Hydra vulgaris
TTGAAAATATTTGCTCCCCAGAGGTATAAATTGTTTCCATAATAAATAGTTTGCTCAATAATTCTTATATTCATAGTAGACGTAATCACATTTCCAATGTCACAAAAATGAGCATATGACATCATTTTCAAGCGTTCTTCGACTATTTATTAAATAGTCGAAAACCCCATTTAAACTTTTTTAAGTTAAATTTTAAAATTCGAGCAACAAATTTAACAGCGTTTTAATTAGATGATAGCCGCTAAGTACTGCATATAAATTTACGCTAATTGTACTGATTCCTGTTATCACCACATAAAGTCGATTCAAGAAATTCAAAGCAACTTTAACTTCACTGCTTGCATCTAAGAAACCTTTAAGAATGCTCTTATTGCCAAGGTACTTATATTACCCTAATCTAACCCTTTTAAATTTAAAAAAAAAAGAAAATTTTAGAAAATTATTTTCGCTAACTAAGATCTAAAAAAAAAGTCCTTGTTAGCCGACATTTGGCGACTGCCAACTATAGTTTCAATATTGCCGACTCCAGTGTCCACTTTGCCGACTAATAAATTTCGTAAGGATATTAGACACCCCCTTCACCAACCCCCCTCCTTGATACGCTCTCTCTCTATATATATATATCATAGCTGATGACACCGGGGGGGGGAGGGGGGGAGTAGCAGTTTTTTTCTTCTTCTAGATATTGAGGACTTTTTTTAGAAATAGACAACTGTGCCCCTTCACTTAGAAACCCGTGTAGTCGGCCATGCATATATATATATATATACAGGGCCGCCGTGAGGGGGGGGGGGTCTACTGGGTTGTTTTGTCCCGGGCGCCAGGTCGACAGGGGCGCACGAAGCCGAATATAAATAATTTTTTTTTTCATGTTTATTTAAAAAAAAGATGAAGTACTGGAAAGCAGCGTGGAAAATAAGAAATCAAAAGCAGCCGGTCAATTTGACCAGCTAAAACATATAATAGACGGTCAATTGCTTTTTTTGGCCGGTCAATTTTTTTTAGTTTAAATTTTCAACTTTGTAATAAAGTGCTTCATAATTAGACTTTTTAAATAAAAAAAGAAATTAATGCTTTAAAACTAAGAAATTAGCATTACTTTCAAAACATTAGTTTTAAATAAAGCGATTCTTTTTATATAGCGGAAACTCGCAAATAAAGTGAATACTAATGATTAATATAACAACCCGCTGAACTTCAGCGGGTTGTTAAATTAATAAAAAGTTATTTTAAACATTTACTTCAGCGGCTGAAGTAAATGTTTAAAATAACTTTAGTGCACGGAGATTTTCATTCAATTAAAAACGGAGATTTTTTACTTTATTAAAAAAAGAGATTAGATTAAATCCAAGTAGTTTGATATTGATATAAAATATTAAAACAATTTTATTAAATTTATTTCTCTAATTTTTAAAATCTCTCAAATTTGAAACAATTTTGAAACACGTGAAAATATACACGTTTTTGCTGTGTTCTACAATAAATAACTTATTTAAAAAGTCAGATACTGCATATTTATCGTGTATATCATCACTTCTTAATGTAAGTATAAACAATTTGAGAATTTAGAATAACTTTGGCATCATAAAACAGTAAATAACGGGTTTTTTTATCGATGTGATAGTCTGATAGACCCAATCAAGAAGAAATTCAAACAGTTCTTTGCTTATGAGCGGATGCTGTTTCAAAAAGAATTAAAACATGTCTAGTTTTAAAAAGAAAGATTCTGGTTGTCAAGTAAGAAAGAATGCTGCTCAAAGAACTGCGAATGAGGAAAAAAACAAACGCACTCTTCAAGACTGTGGTATTACAGTTACAAAAAAAGGAGAAGATGAAAGTCCTACTGCTTCAAACTCTTCCCTGCCAAGTCAATCGATTCAAGTAGTAAATAGTTTTCCCCGTGAAAGGATATTTTCCCATTTGATTAATTCAATGTTATATAAATTTTTAACTTATTTTATAGGTTGGAACTGAAAACGATGTCACTGACATTTCTGAAAGCTCGGGAGAGCCCCTATCAAAAATCGGAATGGTAGCTGTGAATGAAAAGAATATTTTGGTAAGTTCTGCCTCTTTAAAAGAAATGATGTTAATAAACTTTTAAGCTAATAAAATAAGATTTTTTAAAATTTATTCTCAGGTGTTGCCAACAGAAGAACCCATCGCTACCATTCCCTCCAATGATCCTGCTTTGTGGGCAGCACATCTTTCCAAAGTGGAAAGAGATTCTGTGCTTCTACAGGGGCTTCCTCGAAATCCTTTAGCTTTCCCGAAAGATTCTAATAAGAAGAAGGTTGCTGAATCAATTTTCTACGAAACTTCTCTCAACGGGGAGAAGACATGCCGAGATTGGCTGGTCTGGAGTGTATCTAAGAAATCATTTATTTGCTTTCCGTGTTCTCTGTTTGGAAGCAAACAATCTTTTGGGATCGGACACTAGTCGCACCTTGTAAGATGGAATGATGGAATAAGCTGCAACTAGCACAAGCTACCTGAGAAAGTCAAAAGTCACCAGAATAACGCCCAGCATCGAAACTTTTACATAGAATGGAAAACGACGCTAGAAAGCTTAGAAAATCAAAGCGGAATAGATGCAGCTCTTGAAAACTCGATAAGAAATGAAGCAGCCAGGTGGCGTGAAATTCTACGATGCATGATGTTACTCTTTTTTTAGCGTCACGAAACCTTAGTTTCAGAGGTAAATCTATTTACCATTATTCTATTGTGATATCGACTATCTTTAAATCTATTTAGCTTATATTTATTAGATTAACTAGATTTTTTGGAAATCATTAAATAAAACAAATCCTTCTTTATTCTTTTAAATAAATATGTTATAATATTCATAAATCATAATATAAAATCATCATAGAATCATCATAAAATAAAACAAATGCTTCTTTAATGTTTTAAATAAATCTGTTTTATTATTATAACTTTTAGATTCATCAAAAATGATTGGAGATGACAACAATGGCAACTTTCTAGCTACCCTAGAGCTCTTGGCCAAGCACAACAAGACTCTCCAACTACACTTAGAAGAACTTTCCCGCTGCCAAAAAGAAGGTAACAAAATGAATGCCCATTACTTGGGCTGGAGCACTCAAAATGAATTCATCAAAGAGTGCGGAGGAATCGTTCACAGTGCCATCATCAACGAAGCTCATATGGCCATCTACTATTCCATTCTTTTGGACGGGACTCCGGACGTCTCTCACACCGAGCAAATCACCTTTGTTCTCCGTTTTGTATACTTTGGTACTGACAAAAGATGGACCGTGAAGGAGCGCTTTCTGAGGGTCGAGAATCTTGAAAAAAAGATAGGTGCTGACATTGCCAAGCTTATTATGGACGTCTTAGAACAAAATGGAATCGATCTCAAAAACTGCAGAGGTCAAGGATATGACAATGGAGCGAACATGTCCGGTATATACAAAGGGGTACAGGCGATTATACTGCAAAAAAATCCTCAAGCTCTCTATATGCCATGCAGTGCTCATAGTCTCAATTTTGCTGGTGTTCATTCTGCTGAATCTTCGGTTGAAGTCAAGAACTACTTTGGCCGAGTCTAGTCACTTTACAATCTTTTCAGTGGAAGCCCTAGTCGGTGGAAAGTCTTGATTAAAACCACTGGTTTGTCCCTTCATCAAACGTCGCAAACCAGATGGAGTGCGCGAATCGAGGCCGTGAAGCCGTTAGTCAAGCGACCCAGGAAAATCCTCGAATCTTTGAAAAAGCTCCGCGATTTTGATCTAACAGCTGATCAATTGAATGAAGTAAAATCTTTGGAGAAGTGGGTTCATTCATTCGAGTTCATCGTAATGACAACCTTTTGGTATAAAACTCTTCAATCAATCAACTACGTGAGCCTTGCACTCCAATCAGAAAATATATCCTTGGACGACGAGATGAAACTCATCAAGACTCTTATTAAAGATCTAAATCGACTGAGATCATCTTGGACCAGCATCCTTAATGAGGCACGTTTGATAGTATCTGGTCTTGCTTCTTTTGGTTTTCAATCAGAATTTGTGAAGAAGAGGACAAAAAAAGGAAGACCTTTCACGAAGAGGTGAGGAACACCGCTCATTTCCATGAAGACGAAGCAAAAGAGTTTGAGGTGAGCGTATTCAATACCGCTCTTGATACTCTTATTCAGCAGGTCAGCGATAGATTCCAAGCTGCTGAGAAGACGACGAACATGTTTTTGTTCTTGTGGTCATTGAAATCTCTTGTTATGTCAAATGAAGAAGAATCAGAAGAAAGTGTTGAAGCACCTATCCAATTGGAGGAGAAATGCAAGGTCTTGGCACAAATCTACGCGACCGATGTTGAGGAAGAGAAACTTATTGAAGAGGTCCGCCACCTCAATGCTCTGAAGCGATCCAATCTTTTTGGTCCAAAAGAATATCTCACTTCTATGACGTTATTGAATGGAATATACCAGAAAGGTCTTCAGCCGCTCTTCGAATCAGTCTGCATTTCGCTGCGCATCTTCAACACCATCCCTGTTTCTGTTGCCGAAGGCGAGAGATCTTTTAGTAAGCTTTAGTTGAGACAGCTTTAAGGTCTACAATGAACCACGAACGACTCACAAATCTTCTGGTTATTTCCATTGAGCATGATCTTGTCAAAAAGTTGTGCTACGGTAAAGTGATTTCCAAATTCCCATTGAGTAAAGCTCGAAAGATCAATTTCCTCTGAAGTTGAAACAACAATAGCTGTTGTATTCTAGACAAATTTTTGCTCTTAACATCCAATAGTGTTTAATGGTTGTCTTTGGTCTGTTTCTACCATGTTCTTGTGTCGACTTTATCATTTTATGTATGAGTGTATAACCAAGTCAAAAGACCATTGCAATTATCTAGAAATAAACTGTTCAAATGTTCATTAATTAAAATTAAAAAAATCTATATTCTTTTATCCTCTTTGATTTGTTATCAAATGGCTTATTATATGTATTGAATTATGGATCATTAGATCAGGTTTCACTTTCAGCAGGGCGCTTGGGAAATTTTGACCCTGGGCGCCGCAAAGGCTCACGGCGGGCCTGTATATATATATATATATATATATATATATATATATATATATATATATATATATATATATATATATATATATATATATATATATATATATATATATATGCTCAATGTTCTTAAAGAACAGAGCAATAATAATTTAGTAAAAAAACTTATCTAATTTTTGTGCTCTTCAACAGCATGTTTCACCAGCATGAACCTACTGATGGTGAAACATGCTGTTGAAGAGCACAAAAATTAGATAATTGTTTTTACTAAATTATATATATATATATATATATATATATATATATATGTATATATAAGTATTGTAGTTTATCCTCTTCCGGCTTACTGCCATACAGAGGCAACATTACCAAAGCTTGCGAAGACGATTTTAGCTCACTAAAGAGCATCATGATCCGCTTTGCAGACCAAAAGTAAGTGAATTTAGAAGAACGAAGGATAATTGACCCCCATTTTTTTTCTAAAGGACTTTTTTTTGTTTGTTTGGAAAATTCTGGATATAGAGAACTTTTTTCAGAAATTAACAATTGTGCCACAACCATCCCCCCCCCCCTTTCTTCGAAGCCCGTGTCGTCGGCCATGAGTATGTGCAACTAAAAAATACCTTTAGTTTACAAGTTTTTTACTTACGGTTATGAATGCAGTACTCTAAAAAAAAAACCGCTTTTAACAAGGTTTAGGTGGTTCAGCAGATTTTACAGCCTTATATAATATATATTGATGAAAAAAGTAGTCAAAATTGAAAGTTTAAGTTTGTTGAAACACATATTTTATACAATTTTATATTTTATAAATTATTGTAAAGAAAAGTTATAAAACAAAACAAACCTATCTATTTAATAGTTCTTTATCATTTTCTATTAATTTTAATTCATAACATTTAAAAAGACACATAATTGCAACACAAATGTTAAAAAAACTATTTCATAATAAAAAGATATATCTTTATGATATGTAAGGATGCGGGAGGTTGGCCTTACGCAAATTGAGCAAGTTATGGCCAACCTGTCCAATCATTACGTTTAGAGAGTAAGCATTAGCTAAAGCATTTCTTAAACCATCAATTGATAACACAGATCAACAAACAAACAAACAAAAAAATTTCTGTTTCCGAGCAAACATACGTTTTTTTGATAGCATTTCTCATTTAGATTTCAAATATGCAATTTTTTCATCATCATGTCAAGTTGTTAAGTTATTTTGGTTCAAATCTTTAGCATTTGCGGTAAAATTTCTAATATTGTAAAAAAAAAAAATTTTAATGTCAACCTTGTTCTCAAAAGAAGCATATTTTCAAGGATATTTAAAAGACTCTTAAAACAATTTTTTCTTATTGTTTCTCATTGAAAGTAGAAAAAAAATTATTTTTTAACAAGATAGAGCGGCGCTAGTCAAGCATACGTGAAGTTGGGTTAGCAAGATATCTCGAGAACAACGCATCGCATGACAAAACATCTTGTGGATGAAAGGTAAGGAGTTAGAATAATGCATCAAAATGTGAATCAAAAGGTTGTTGGACGGCAGTTAAGTAAGATTTGGATTTTGATTTAAGTAGATTTGGATTTGAGTTGATTTGGTTAAGTAGGTTAGTTTTTCTATTTCGGACTAAAAACAGTAAAAAAAAAAAGTATTCGTATTTTTCTTTTAGATACATATAAATTTTATTATCTGCCAACACTTATGTGTTGATATTTTATCAATTGTCTGAATTTCGATTGTAATTAGACGTTTTCCATAACTCTTCTTGTTCTCTTTAAAACCTAACTGTATCCCCTTGTCTAACTGTATCACCTTGTTTAAGGTGAGCAGCTTTAAATAAAATTGATAAAATTCAGTTATCGAAACAATGAAACAACTTTAATAAGAAAAAATTTTTTGATTGTGAATTTGAATTTTTTTAAATTAGTAATTTTTAAATGGGGCTTCAAAGTTACAATTGTATATTTAATATTTTTATAGTTTACAATACTTTCTTACTATTTAATTTATTCACTTCTCTTACTTACGTCATTAAAGTATATAAATAAAAGGTTTATAAATTATATACACGCTTATTATCAACCATAGCTTCATTGATGATTTATCCAAGTTCCATATTATATAAAAATTTCAAAAATATGAATCACTTTATAATTAAATTATCATTTAAGATTTTAGTGAGCAGAAAATGACGTTTTTTAACAAAAAACGAAAAAAAGGGAATTTAACAAGATTTTTTGATTATATTTTTTTATCGATGTTTTTTTATAAAACGATTCAGATTCACGGCCGTCCAGAGGGGGTGTAGGGGTGTCTAGTGTTTAGGGGTGATAAGTTCGTGGCCAAAAATTTTTTTACTTTAGTTGGCAAATAACAGATACGTCACCCTCTCCCCCTCCTTTAAAATCTCTTCGGGACGGTCCTGTTCATATTTTTGAAATTTTTATATAACTTCGCTTCATTTGAAACC
>NC_061164.1:44745372-44830372 GCF_022113875.1 Hydra vulgaris
TTGTGTTTACAGATTATAAGCGAATTTGTGCTCAGCACTGGCCTAAAGATGCAGAATTAAAAAGAGTCAAAGGTGGCAGTTTTGTTCCAGTGCATCCTCCATCAGTCTTTAAAGGTATACCAGTGTCTTGTATTCCAATAGTGTCTAGAAAACGAGATGTCACTGGGTTGATATGACTGGGTTGATATGCTCTGAAACTTTCAGAGCATATCAACCCAGTCATATCAACCCGGTGACATCTCGTTTTCTAGACACTATTGGAATACAAGACAATGGTTCTTTCATATTTCAATATATTTCTTTCAGTGAAAGAAATATTTTACCTGATGAGTTCGAAAACTTCAAAAAAATGGACGTTATTCAATTTAATACAATTGTAAAAAATTTGAAGTCAATAATAAATTACTGTGAAAAAAAATTTTATTTTGTTGAAAAAGAAAAAAATACATCTTTAATATCATATGAACTTTGTGGACCAGTACCTAAGTTTTCAATATATATAACTTTAGAAGATTCTGGAGATATTTATTTTACTGGATATAGCCAACTTTTACAAATTAAACTGTCTTTTTTAAACAAAGGAGTTATTAAATATTATTCTCAACTGGAGAATGCTGTTAGTTATGTTATTAATAATGAAACAGATTTTAAGTGAGTAAGTTATATTAGGCATCAAGTAGCTTTATTAAATAAAACAAACAATACACCATTAGCACTAATGCTCCTTTGTCTTTTTGGTGGCCCACGACTTGTTATAAAAGTTTTTCCAGTTTGTAAAGTTACAACAAATTTTCAAACAAGCGTGATAGAAGAATTAAATCAACAAATCATAATTGGAGGTGGAAAGCCTCTTGGTTAATAATGGATTACTATCGAGTAAACCAAAAAATATTTCAATATTTTAATGCAAAAAAAGTTCCAGCATACTATCTTTTAAATGACACTGTGCATATTTTAAAATGTATTCGAAATAATTGGATCACTGAAAAATTACAATGTTTAAAATATAGATTGCTAAATGATAACGATACTGTGCGACTTGCAGAATGGAAATTTATAATTCAACTTCATGCTGCAGATAGTCGAATAGTTAAGTTGTCACCCTTAACACAAAAAGCTGTGTCACCAAAACCAATTGAACGACAAAATGTTGGATTAGTTCTTAAATTTTTTTGTGATGAAACAGTTGCAGCAATACGTGTAAAATTTCCTGAAGCTGAATATACTGCACTTTTTATTAAAACAGTTGTTAAGTGATGGCTTATTGTCAACAGTAAAGCAAAAGGTCTAGATATTAGATTAAATGATATTCGAAGAAAGCCTATTACTTCAGTTAATGATTGGCAAATAGATTTCTTAGAGAACTATATTTCGTATTTTGCTGAAAATTTGAAATGCGTAAATTCAAAATTAAGAGAGAAAAAGTTAACAATGGATACTGCAAGTGTTTGCAAAAAACTTCTAAAAGATTAGCAAGCTGTGCCAAGTATTTGTTGAATTGTGGTGTATCTTATGTATTGTTAGGACATATGCAATCAGATGCACTAGAAAAACAGTTTAGGAAATATCGGCAAGGGTCAGGTGGCACATATCTGATAACTGTGCAAAATGTTATTCAAAAATTTAGAATCGACAAAACTAGAAAGTTGCTAGACAAGCATACAGATTTTACAATATTTCCTCCTGCTCACCACCACTGTGATAAGTGTGAACTTGATGTGGAGTTTATTATGTCAATATGTGAAAATTGTGAGGATTAGTTGCCAAATGAATGCAAACAAGGACTTTTATATATTGCAGGTTTTATTGCTTACAAACTTCCAGAATTACATTCAATTTTAGAAGAAACAGACAGCTTTGATATGTTTCAAAAATATGGAACTTTGATTAGTTCTTTGAATAGGGGAAGACTAAGAGAACCTTCTGACAATTTAGTCTACTTTGTTTTTTATTGTTTTTTTATATTTGAAGTGACACTTGTGAATAAAGTTTCACCATTGCTGTGCAAAAAAGGATTAATTGACATTTTTATTAACTGCAATAGTAAATTTCAATTGCTTGTTCAAAGTGTTAAAAAAGTTTACTGCATTTTGGCAAACATTTTTTTTCAACAATTATTGTAAAAAACACTCTGAAGATTTTGGGAAGGAATGTTTAATAAAACAGGCAAAACTTTTAACTTCAAAATAAAATACTTTAAGTCAAAAAAGTCAAAATAATTTTAATAAAATAAAGTTAATATATTTGTTTGTTTTTATCAAAAAATTTATTATTTGTATTACAAGTGTTAAACAGCTAAAATAAACATATAGTTATAAAAACGAGATTTAGTCATTTTTAGCTAAACTCCTTAAATTTTTATTGTAATTAACTTATTTCTAAACGTAAAAAAAATTCCTACAATATTTGCTTTCGAAATTCAATCAAAATGTTTTGTCCTAATAAAGCTTTTTATTTGTTTCTGAAGTTTGTTTACAAAAGCAAAGATAAAAAATAATTTTAACCGTAAAAAAGTCGGCCTTCGCTAATTTTACGGAAAATGAGCTGTCGCGGCCTGTTTAAGAAGGCCTTGCACCATTCCAATGTTTTTTGAGATTTTTTTTTCTATAGAATTTATATGTATTTTCCATGATAAATTTTCATCAAAGTTCATACCTAAAAAATTTTATTTATTAAGAGATTAGCCAGAATATTTTTTTAGCGGTATTTTTTTTGTTTTGTTTAGTTTGTGGAAAAGAGAAAATTTAGTTTTTTGAACATTCAAAGACATTTTGTTGCATTTAAACCATTCATTTACTTTATTTAGTTCTTCATTTACTACTATAAAAAGTGTTTCAATATTTTTGTGAGAATAAAAAAGATTCGAGTCATCTGCAAATAAAATAAAATTTAATTGGTTTGACGTTGAAGACAAATCATTTATGTATAGTAAGAAAAGTAAAGGTCCTAGTATAGAACCCTGTGGGACTCCGCAAGTTATAGTTTTTTTGGTCATTTTTAAATTTTCAAATTGTACGTATTTTTTTCTGTTCGAAAGGTAATTTTCAAACCAAAGTAAGTTTGTCTCCTTTATTCCGTAATATTCCTTTTTTTTTATTAAAATGGAATGATATACCGTATCAAAAGCTTTGGACAGATCAATGAAAACTCCTAACGTATAACAGTCTTCTTTAAATGCATTAGATAAGTGATTAACTAACTCTACTATTGCGTGATCTGCTGAATGTTGTTTTTTGAAACCAAATTGCTTACTATATAACATGTTGTTTTCAGTTAAATGATTATACAGCCTATTGTACATTATGCGTTCAAGCAATTTTGAGAAACAAGACAAAACAGATATAGGTCTATAATTAGAAGGGTCTGACTCATCTCCAAACTTAAATACTGGAGTCACTCAAGCAATTTTCAAATTTTCTGGAACTTTACCTTATTTAAGTGACTGATTGAAGATATGAAACAAAGATGGTTCAATTATATCATAGACTAATTTTAATATATTAACGCTAACTTTATCCGATCCTGCACTTTTGTAACTTTTTAAGCTTAGTAATGCAGTCCGCAACTCACATATATCTAGCTTTGACTCATTCATTTTTTGATTAGAATTTGTTAGATAAGAACCAAATGTAAAAGAAGTTGGAGGAATACTTTGTGCTAAATTAGAGCTAACATTAATGAAAAAACTGTTGAATTCTTCAGCTATTAGTGCTTTATCATAAATTGATTCATCGTCAATTAAAAGTTTTTTTGGCAGAGCGTTATTTTTATATTTGTTTTGTTCAATTATTTCTTTAATAGCATTCCAAGTTTGTTGAGTATTTTTTATTTGCTTTTTCTAGCATTTTCGAATAATATAATTTTTTAGAGTATTTTTTGATTTTTTCAAATAAATGTTCTTATTTCTAAATTGTATTTTTAATGTTCTTATTTCTAAATTGTATTATCTTTGCATCCGAAATAGTGAACGTGCTAAAGTTCCTAAAGCCAAAATAATACATGTGTAACCTGGACTTTCTTGGGGTAACATTTCTAAAAAAATGACCTCATTGAATTAAAAGTTTTTAATGTACATTGCACATGTTATTGCGTGCTAAAATAGCGTAACTAGATCTTCTCTATCTTTCAGGTTTTTAAAGAATTTTGTCCATAAGACAAATTAATAAACAAATGGATAAGCATTATTTTACGTAAAGAAAAACATAGCATACATGAATAATTTTAAACTTAACAAATGACGGTTATTCGTCATTTGAAGCCGGGGAGTAACCAACGAGTGGGTACCCGTCGAGCCAATACCAAGAAAAGCTTTTAACGGTATCTCTTACCGATAAATCAATATATGTAAAAAATGATACTAACGATACTCAATACCAATATCGAAACTCTTGTTCAATTTTGAAAATATTATTGCTCTAAACAAAAAAAGTGCGTGATAAAATAATTTTTTTTTTAATGTCATAATTTTTGTTTAATTTAACAAAACACAATCGGAATTTTTGCCATGTGAGCATTGCAAAAATCAAGAAATGACTTGCTACAAACATGTCTAATTGTGGGTTCTGTCACTTAAACGCTTTATAAGATTTTTTCAATTTGTGAGGTTTTAAATTTGAAAAACTTATTAGTAGTTTCTTGGAGGTTTACGTTTAACTACAGTTTTGATTGTTGTATTTTTTTTTTGTGGTTGTATAATTTATTACAGATTTTCATATATTCTATTTTCAAACTTTTTTTTTTTTTTGGCTTTACTCAATTGGCTTTACTATCTATTTTAAAACTACACGACAACATCAAACCTGCATCATGCAAGTTTGATGTTGTCGTGTAATTTTAAAATAAATAGTAAAGCCAATTGAGTAAAGCCAAAAAAAAAAAATAAAGTTTGAAAATAGGATATATGAAAATCTATATATACCATGAAATTTTAATACCATGCAGTGCATGGTATTATATTATGGTATGGTACTTCCTGGATTACTTGCATGTTAGTACTGAATTACTTGCATAGTAGTATGGGATTATTTGCATGGTAGACTCTCAAATACTTTTATTATCTTCTCTAAAATCTTCTCTAAAAATGGTATTATATTATGGTATGGTACTTCCTTGATTACTTGCATGTTAGTACGGAATTACTTGCATAGTAGTATGGGATTATTTGCATGGTAGACTCTCAAATACTTTTATTATCTTCTCTAAAATCAGTAGCAAACACTTCTACCTCATTAGATCCTCATGATGCAAAAATGTATTTGTTAATACATTTATAAAAATACATTTAAACAATAAAATATAAAAATTTAAATTCAAAATCTGCTTTTGAAAAAAACTAACTTGACAGTAACTTATAAGTTATTATTATTATCAATCTATACTAAATACATTACTACAATTCTTATTTTTCAGATATCTTATTATCAAAATTTATTAAATTTTTTTGGTTTTACTCAATTGGCTTTACTATTTATTTCATTTACTACTACTATTCTTACTATTTTTACTATTTCTATTAACATTTTAAAGCTTACTATTTGCTATTTTTTTAATATTGTTGTTATTTTTAGCTTATTGTTATTTTTCATATTATTATTGTTCTTCGGTTGTTGTTTGACTGTAAATTTTTTAAAAAGGTCTCTGCTATGATTAAGTTTTGAACTGTTTCCATCATCTATTTACAAAAATAGTATTGTAGTACTTTTTTAATTTTTTGCAAACAGAACTTTTTTTGTGTGAAATATTGATTAATATTGATTAGTTTTAACTTTGACAGATAAATAGTTCCAGTTTGTACCTTTTAAGTATTTTATAAAAATAATTTATTTTTTTCATTTATCACAAAAACAAATCTACTTTAAGGAATAAAAAGTTTTTATTGTTTAACTGATCAATCAATAAACTACAACAATTCTAAATTTAGAATTGTTATAGTTTATTGATTGATTGGTTAAACAATAAAAACTTTTTTATTCCGTAAAGTAGATTTATTATTGTGATAAATGAAAAAAATAAATTATTTTTGTAAAATATTTAAAAGGTACCAACTGGAACTATTTATCTGTTGTTAAAAATATTTTTCTTAGTTACTGTATATACTCTTTTCAAGTATATGCAGTAACCTAAAAAAATTGAGAAAATTATTTTGAAGACATATTGGGAATGTTTTTTTAGTTTCTCAAATTACTTTTAATAATGTAGTTGTGCATTTATTAGCAATATGACCAGAATTCAAAAAAGAAAAGACAAAAATATTTCATTATGAAGTAGATCTTAACAAGAAAAATTTGATGCATACCACATATGATAGTCACACTAGATTTATGGGTTGGAGTAAATGCTTACTATGTTTATGGGTATGATACAAGGGGTGAATTAAGTGATTGCGAATTGAAAATTCTGAAAAAATTTCTGCTCTTTAAATTTTTAGTTTCCTAAATAACCGTGAACTCAGTTTTTTGGGCTCTTAAAATCAACTAAAACTGATTTCATTAAGACTCTCATAACTAAGTTATGAAAGCCTCATAACTAAGTTATGAGTTATTCCATGTCCCTGGTAGTACCGCGCTCAACTCGTTTCTCCGCGCAGCGGCCTTGTTCTTCAAGGTTCGTGTTTCGGAGTTATAGAGTTGAGAGAGGGTTATAGCCACAAATAAGTAGCCTCCTCGTCTGTAGTGGCCTTCTCAGCCTTAAGGAGGTGAATTAAAATTAAAAAAAAAAAAAAAAGTCACGAGCTTCAATGAAATTAGTTATAGTTGATTTTTGAGATCCATAAAAACTGAGTTCACGGTTTTATAAGAAACTGAAAATTTAAAGACCAGAATTTTTTTCAGGATTTTTAATTTGCGATCACTTAATTTGCCCCTTGTGATATTTATAATATTTAAGTGGTATAATTATTTAAGCTATATATGAGCCTCATGTGGCATATTTAAGCGGTAATCACTTAAGTGGTAAATACCATAGTCACACATGGCCCACATTTATTCTATCTCATTTAAACGAGTGTGGCTATCAATATATAACACAATTGTCAAGATGGTTTTTCAAAATAGTATTTTGGAGCATGTTACAAAGAATAAAAAAAAGAATTTAGCAATTGAAGATAAAATTATACTTGGTTTGTGAAAACTGGTTAAACCAAGTTGTTAACCAAGAAAATAAGTAAAACTGGTGAATTGATATTCACCAGTTTTACTTAATTGAATTGAAAAAGAATAAGCTAAATCTAGATATCTTTATAAATTTGATTGTGTATTTTGACTGAGCAGATATACTTTCATTATCAGTTAAATCTAATTTTTTCGAATGTTAAAAAATTTTGAATTTTCTTGGTAAAGTTAAAAGTTTGTTACCAGTTTATAGTGGCAATTATGAAAACTCATCTGGTATAGAATCAGGTGAAGCTAATGACTTGAATGATTTATACTTGAATGTTGATAATGATACAAATCTAAAATTAGACAAATATGTAGATAAGTTTACTGATGGTGATAATGATAAATAAAGTTCTATAAATATATTATTTGATAATTGTTAGTCTACAATATAAATATATTAAATAAATATAAAATAAAATAAAGAAGTATACAGTTTCTATCAACAACTTTGCAGACTGTATTTTTTTTTTTTTTAATTTAGCAGAAAGGGGGAGACTAAGTCTTTCTCATTATGCGCATGTGTCGGTCTAAACACAATATTAGAAATATGATTTTATGACATTAATTAATTTTAAGCTTAACATAAATGCACTTTTTGACCACATATTTTAATGGAATATTCCCACTAATTATAAAAGTTATATTTTTTAATAATCTGCAACTGGCACTTGTTTTAAGGACTAATATTAGTGCTAGATGTGAAATCGAATGCTTTTACAACTAACTATTATTTCAAAATTTTCTTCTTTATTTGTCAATATTTTTTTACTTCATCCAAATCATTTTGAAAAGCAAAACATAATATAAAGTTTAATTTTTTCTTTAATTAATAGTATAACGCTTCATTGCAAAAAGTTTTACAGCAGTTTTGAACAATTTTAAAATGGTAACAAAATTACTAATAAAAAATTGCATATATAGAAAAAAGGCGTAGTAAATATAATTTCAGGATGTTAAAGGTATTATTTAGTATATTATTTTGTAATGACACCAATTAAGTTTAATATTTGTTTTTAAATTAAATAACTAAAAAAATAAACACTATACATTTATGCAATTCTAACATAAATATAAAGATGCAATCAAGTATTGAAAAAAAAAACACAATGTTTTGCCTTCCTTTGACTTGACTTGTTTTTTTGTTGTCTTTCTTTGACTTGACTTCTTTTGACTTGTTTTGGCCCCTTTATCTTCTTAACTCTTCCATTTCTTCTTACCTCAGAATCAGCTTCCAAATAATGAGTTACTTCTAAGACATAGATATTTAATTAGCAGCAGATCAAAATGATTCAAAAGTATTTATGATCATTTTCTTGTCCTATAGGATCAAATTTTAATATGAAATGCAAAGGAAAAATAATGTGTTATCAAAAAAACAAAGAATCGTGTCTTCTTTTAAAATTAGTGAATATCTCGTAGTCTTGTCGTTTTACAACTATATTATTGGAAGGTAAAATATTATCAAATTTGTAAAAATTCACAAAAAATGGGTATCAATGACCAACGGAAAGTTGGTATTTAGGAGTAAGGACACCAAAGAAAAGTTAATTATAGAATTTCAATCAATCATGAAGACTCTTTTTAACATTGGAAAATCCAACATTAAAGAGCTTATACAACTTAGTCAAGATATGCCAAGAAACAAATAGAGTAAAGAGTCAGATTTAACATTTTTGGAAGATCAGAAAAATGCTAAATAAGCATTTAAGCAGACATACAGAAGATCATGAAGCAAACAGCTTATAAGCAGACTTATAGAAGAACTTAAAACAAAGATTGGATGCAGGGAGATACTGTAGGTATGCATATACTGTAGTATGAACTTGGTATGAACTACTTGATATGAACTATGAAATAGGATTTAGAAGATGTAATTCAATTAAAAAAGTTGATGGAAATTATTTATGTCATAAAATTGATATCTGTATCAGGTAATTTTTATCATGAAAATAACTAAAATATATATTGTTAAAGCTGTGAATGTACTTTTTAATTTTTTTTTTTTTTTTTAGTTATATTGTACGTCTTTCAAATCTGGTATTAATGGTAGGTAATACAAGTAAGTTAGGGAGGTTCTTTAAAAGTGATAAGAAATTTTAATAAATTTGTGAAGTGAAAAAAAATAGTTAAACTGTTGGAATATCAATATATATGACATAATTTCAGAGTTACATAGATTAAGACAGTGTAAGACTAATATTCTAAAAAATTTGACTAAAAAAGTTTTATGAATTAAACCTGAAAATTTCCTCCCCCCCTTACTTTACTAGATTTGGATCCACCAAATCAAAAAAACCTAAAAAAATAGTCCATTTCCCTTAGATACGAAAAACGGATAAAGAGGGGAACAGTCAAATTGAAGCATTTCATGTTATTCAAAATCATGGAAATGAAATTAGACAGAATTATATCAAATAAATAAGAAGGAAAAATCTTGCCTTTCACTTTGACAACAAACTAGTTAACAATTTGTATAAGGAAATCCAACAAACAGTTACAAGAGATAGAATTGCTGTGTAAGGAAAACCAATAATGATTGCAAAACAGTAATTGTTTCGGGAATTATTCCCTTGAAGATTAATTCAGTACACAGAATTCTCACATGAATGGAATAAATCCATAACACTTGCAACTGTAATTACAGTGAATCAAGTTGATTCACTTAATTTATGAGTTTTTCAGATTTTAATTGATTTAACAATGGAGTCTGATAGCAACACCTATATACAAAAAAAAAAGGAAAATAGGAGTAGTAAATAAGTCTATACAAATGTGAAATGATAAAGAAAGCTCACGTTGATAAAAGCCCCTGCACAAGGTATGCTGGTAAGGATATAACAGAAAAAAAAAATGGCGAAGATTACAAGTAAGCTAGTTTTTATTTTTGTTTTTACTGTTACTTATTTACAGGCGCATAATATTTGTAGGTATACATACCTTAAAATATAATTTCTAAAATACTAGGGTTATTAAGGTTTTCTTGCTATAAAAAGTCAACCTAAATAAGGTAAATTTTGTATGACCTAACTTAACCTAAATTAAATCCTATTTTATCTATTCTATTCCTAACTGAAGTAATTTAACTCTTTTTCCTTGTCTTTTAATTTCTTGGAGTACGCTTTACTAACTTATTTTTTTGCTTTTTTAAGGTGCAGAAGAAAGTGTTTTGAAGTCATTGGTGAAGATGAGCGACTAAGGGTATTCAACGAGTTTATTAGTCTCAAAACTAAAAATGAACAAGATTGCTATCTGCAGTCATTGATGTGTTCTGCTGAGGATGAGCATGGACAAAGTAGTTCAGGAAATGGTAAACCTGAAAATGTCATAAAAATGGTGAAAGAGCACATATCTGCTTATCTGAATAAAATAATTCATGATTATACTGAAAAACATTTTTTTAAATGAAAAAGGTTCTGTTTATGACACGCACAAGGCATTTCAAAAGAAGTGGAATCATGCTACGCATGTGATGAGTTACAGGTAAAAAAATTAAAAGTAAATATTAGGCAGCAATGTTAAGAAAACTGTTGAGAAAATGGTTTGTAATTGCAGAGCCACAATGTTTTCCAGAAAAATTAAAGAAATCACACAAAAATCTCAAGGTAATGATAAAATAGAAGGGATTTATATAGATTATATGCAAAGTTTGCAACTTCCTTGCATACCAGTTACTAAGAGAATTTTTACCTCAGGCAGCTGACTGTTAGTGTTTTCTGCATACACAACTTTAGAGATATTAGTGTCAAATTTTTTTTGTGTCATGAAGTGGTTAGTGCAAAGGGACCTAATAAAGTTTGTTCTTTTCTAATAAAATATATAGAGTCTTCCTGCAATGATGTAGAAGAGTTGCATGTGTTTTCTGATGGGTGCAGGGGACAAAACAAACACCACACCCTTGTTAGGCTATGTTCTGCACTAGTATAGCTAAACAAGGTTAAGAGTGTTGACCAATATTTTTCTTTGAGAGGTCACTCTTTTCTTTCTTGTGATCGGGACTTTTTTGTCTTGAAAAGAAAAATCTGGAAAACTGATAGGATTTATACCTTAAAAAAGTATAATGATTTGATTCTGTCATCCTCCAAAAAAAATACATTTTCTGTCATCATCTTAAAGTTTTAAAAATCATCACATTGCTGATTTTAAAAACTGGTGACCTCAATTTTATAAAAAAACAATGTTATCCTATGAAACAGCTGGCTGCAATGTGTCCATTGCAATGTGTCCAGGATTGAAATAGTTACTTTTAAAATCAGCACTTTTATGCATATGAGCCAAAAAACTGAAACATAGTAATTTGCAGAGATATTCTAATCATTCATTACTGCCTCTTCCTACAGCTAAAGCTTATCCGGAAGGAGTGATCCCAATCAACACTAAAAAGATGAAGATAATAAAGAGTTTTTTGACCAGATTCTGATTTAGCCATCTGTAGACAAAGCTGATCCATAGTTTGTGCCACTGTTGTTTAAACATTCCCTTACAAACTTTCATTGAGTTTCTTTCATGGTATCAAAAGTAATATACATAAATATGAGTTTTTAAAACTGAATTTTTGATTTTTGTCTTTATTTCTATCAGGGCTGTGGAGTCTGAGTCTGAGTCGCTAAACAAGATCGTGACTCCGACTCCAATAGTATAACTTCTCAGTATTCAACGTGCATGTACAAAACATTTAGTTAACCTTATGTTCATACTAAACCTCAAAGAACGTTTCATAAATTTGTTAAAAAAAATTTTTTTAACTTATGGCGTAATATTTTTTAAAGAATTCAAAGAGTTTTTCAAAAATTTTGCTTTGAAGTTGGAGTCGGAGTTGCACTCAAAAAATTTCAACAACTGGAGTCGAAGTCGGAGTTGTACTAAAAAAATTTCAACAAATGGAGTCGCATTCGTTACTTTTTTTTTAATGACTCCACACCCCTGTTTTCTACAAATCCAAACCTTAAAATAACTTTTTTTGGTTTTTATGTCTGTTCAGAAAAACATAACTCAGTCAAATAAAAAAACCCTAAACTAACTAAACTTTTAACTAAAAAAAACCCTAAACATCTAAAAAGATGTAAAGTAAATTTTTTCAAAATTTTAAAACTTTGTTTTAGTTAGTATTAAGTATATTTAGTTTTTCGAAAATCATTTTTTATGAAATATTAAAATGTTTTTTTTCATTTTCAAAAAATTGCTTTTTTTGATTACATATATAAGGAGAAAAATGTGATACAAAACCCCAAGCTTAGTTGTGGGTAAGGGTAACATCCTTAGTTTTATAAAGTGTATTTCATATAGGTGACATTTCCATAATGTCAATTTTTTATTTTAATATATAGGTGACATTTCCATAATTTCAATTTTTTATTTTAATATGACATAGGAAATTTTACAGATAGGTTGTTTCTTTATGATACTACAACTAGTATTATTAACATCCTGTTTTACATGCTCCTACCAACTCCCACCATTAAATTAGAGGTTTTATATTAAAGCTTTCTTTTTGGTAAGTTGTCTTTACATGCTCAATTTTTATTATATTCTATTTGCATTAAGTAACTTTTTTTGGGAAAATTAAATGAAAAAAATGTTATTATTTTGTATTTTATTTTGATTTTACAAATTAATATGAGTACAGTAAAATGACCAAATTCCAGCCATATTTAAAGTTTAATATTTTTATCTTTGTTTCTGTATTATGATTGCTGATGCAACTTTTTTAATACAAGTATGAATGCAGCAAATATAAAAAGCATTAGTTTAGTTAGCGAGTGCTTACAATATCACACCAAATATTTACCTTATAAAGTACTACTTTAGATTTAAAATATGATGTAGACATCCCATTTTAAGGTATAAAATATGAAAAAATAAATAAAATTTAGAAAAAAATGTAGGATAATTAAGTCTTTTAATGTAAGTATTTTATGTTTCATGTATGACTTTTATTTTTTTAAATATATAATAAGTTTAAATATACATTTTGTATTTATTTTAATATTTATAAAATGTTTACATAAAATTTACAAGTATTTCCATGCATAACTTTAAAAAAAAAAAAATCAAAACATTTAAATCAAAATGCATAATATTTTTTTGCTTGTAACTTATGACTTTTAAATGAAGTTGCATTAAAAATTAATCTTAAAATAAATTTTTTATTAATTTGATAAAAAAAAATTTAAGATCAGTAAATATGCGTAATAAAGATGTCAACCAACTCATAAATATGTGAAATGCTTAAAGGAAGTATACTAAGTACCTAATGTAACTTTGCAGAACAAAATAAATAGAAAACTTAAGATTGGTGCAAAAGCAGGAAGAAAAAGTTTAATGCCACATGATCTTGAAAAAAGGTACCAGAAATAGTCCTTGGTTTTAGAAAAAAACAATTCTTGGTTTATGTTGACAAGCTTGCAAAAAGACATAGATGCTCTTTCAAGAATTGCAAACCATCTTATCAATGGTAGTAACTACTCAACAATCGGCACATAAAAAAAAATTGCTCTTCAACAACCAAATTCAACAGCATCAGTCTGTCATCAGCGCATGAAGGTAACAAAATATTTACTTTACTTAAAGAGGTCATTAAAGACTGCTAACCTGAAGTAATAAAGAACATGGACATGGACAGAGCTGCAGCTCGACTTTAAGGCACATAAAGTTGTTGACCATAAAGGTATTAATTACCTATAAGAACCAATCAAAATTGGATAATGATTACTATAATCGTTTACATGAATGCAGCAGAAGGAGTCTAGTTACCTCATGATTTCAAAAACAATAAAAATTAGCAGAACATAGCAGTGATGGTTTATAAAGAAATAAAGTATAACTTGATTATATTGTTATTAATGGTCTTTGGTCAACTTTGGATATTAGTTAAATATTTTTATTCTGAGTGGTATAAAAATTTTTTTATAGAGTTCATAGCATTATTTTATAAATGTGAATATTCTATTCTATATAAATTTTATATATTTTTATTAAATATTAATTTTTTATTCTATATAAATTTTTTAAATCAGTAGTGTTGATTATTTTAATGACATCAAATATCTGTATTGACACAATAGGTAAAATTAAAAATAAAAGGTAAAGTTAAATTAAAAATGTTCCTAGTGTTGTTTTTTTTTTAATTGTATTTTAAAACAAATTGATATTTATGAATCTGTTATAGGAAATTTAAAACATCAAAAACTGTTAACAAATGTTAAGTTTTACTAAATGTTTTACTGTCATTTTGTAATAACTTGTAGAGTTAATATATATTATAGATTCACTTCTTAGTAATCCACTTAATTTTAAATATTTAAAATACTAACCCATAAAAGTATTGGTAAAGGACTTGTTTTTTTATACTGGCTAGAATTAGGTTCTTATTGTAAACACCTGACTGAAGTTTGTTCATAATGGTATTTTGTTCTGTATTTTGGTCTAATTCATATACCTTTTTTTTTTCTTTGTTAGTCTATGCAGTTTTTATTTATAAAAATAGTTCTAATTATGTCCTTAATGCTGAAAATTTTATCTTTCTAACAATAAATGATTGTTGTATATTTTATTAAAACAAAATCATATAGAAATAACAAAGTTGTAAATGGCTGGAATTTGGGCACTTCCCTACTTGGGAATTTTAAATAAAAATTTTAAATGCCATTATGAAGTGTTTTATTGTGATTTTTTTTTTAGGAGATATAAATGTGAAGGAAATATAAATGAGAGTTTTATTGTGATTTTTTTTAAGGAGATATAAATATAAAGGAGATATAAATGACAGTATGTCAATAATTGATGATCAAGTAAAGCAGTTATTACGTTCCGTATTGGTATCTGCACCAGGTGTTAAACAATCATCACTAGAACATGAGTATTATAAAATAACTAATGAAGTTCTTCCATGGCGAAAGTATAAATTTCCAAATTTATTTGAGTTTTTGAAAGCTCTTGAGGGTGAAATAACAAGGATTGAATTTAGTGAAAAGTTTGCTGATAATATCATATATGCTGTTATAGATAGGACTAAATATAATTCAAAACATGCTCTTAAGTTTGCTTCAAAGTAATTTATCTTATTTTAAAATTATTTTTATTTTTTAATATATATTTATTGTAGTTTGGTTATAAAAATATTTTACGATTTGGTGTTCATTACATTTTTAACATTTGTTATTTCATAAATTTTTTTGTTTTTTAAAGAATAGGTTGCAAAAATATTAAAAAATTATTTGTAATTAAAAGGTAAGGTCGATTGCAAAAAGAGAGAGTGATGTGTTGAAAAAAGGAAAAAGTGGATTGCAATAATTGAAAATATTGTTTACAATGAAGGGAAAAGGCGGGTAGTAACAAGTAGGAATGGTTGCATGCAAGGTTTTCACACCTTTCCCCTCTTTTCCCCTAGTCTTCCCACCTTTCCCCTAGTCTTTATATTTATTAACGAAAGTTCAATAAATATAATTGTTTTATTTTACCCACCTTTTCCCTGGTCTTTATATAAAGTAATGGAAGTTATAAAATAAATTCATTACAATTGAGTTTTTTATTTTGATTTAACTTTAGATCTACTTCTAACATTACCGGGAAAAGTCCTGAAGAGATAAAAGTTTGGAAATTATCCAAAATGAAGTTACCTGAAAGTTTAATGCATGTTGCAAATCAAAAAAGTTTGTTAAAAGACATTGTGTTTAATAATAGAGGTTTGCAGGTGTTAAATAAAGCTTCGGATCAAAATGCCATATTAAATCAAAATATTGTAAATCAAAATAAAAAGCAAGATTTCAGTGAGTGGATTTTATTGGACCAACTATGTCTTGATCAGACTGGTTATTTTTTGTTAAGTATTAAAACTAAATCAGGGAAGAGTTTTGTTGGAAGAGAAGTATGTTGAAAATGTGATTATTTTGATCTTTTTAAAAAATATTTAATAATATATATATATATATATATATATATATATATATATATATATATATATATATATATATATATATATATATATATATATATATATAAATAAATAAAATTTTTTGTTCCAAAAAACAATTTTTATAAATCTCTGCTCTCGCCCTCTAAATGTGTTCTATATAATAAAATAATACTAAAATTTAAAAATTTTATTGGGGTACTTCAAGACCCTTGAACATCAGATAGGTCCCTAATATCATCAAAAAAAAAAGTTCTTCAAAAGCATGTATACCCAACATGATGGATCTCAAAAGAAGCAAAGTTATAAAAATTTTAAAAATAATCATTTCATAAATTTTAATACAATTTTTTTGAAAAACACATATTTACTTTTTAGTTGAAAATACAATTTTTTAGGCAGTGAAATTTAAAATAATTTTTAAATAAAATTATAATTATTTTTAAAACTTCTTTTGCTTCTTTTGAGATCCAACATAATATACTTTTGAATAACTTTTTTTTTTTGATATTAGGAACCCATCTGATGTTCAAGGGTCTTTAGGGACCCCAAAAAAATTTTTAATTCCAGAATTATTATATAAAACACATTTAGAGGGTGGTAGCAGACATTTAAAAAAAAAGTTGTTATTTGGGACACCCTAATATATACCGCCTTTGGAATTGGGGTCTTTAACAATTCCAACGTAACATGGTTTAAGGTCATTAAGGCAATATTTTACTGACCTCAAAGTTTTAAAACTTAATTTTATTTTTTATTTTAAATAAACTACAATTGGCAAAATGAAGGTTTTATTTAAATTCTAAATAAAATAACGAAAAATAAAAATAAAAACACAAACATTTTAGTTAGCTTCTAAATAAAGTTTTACAAAAGCCAACAGAAAATCAAACATTTCCTTAATAAAATTTCATTTCATTTAAATCCTTATTAAAATAGTCAAAGTAAAAAAATCGTCAACTGTAAGTATTGTAAAATCTATAAGTCTTTTATTTAAATAGTAAACAAAACAGTTAAGATAAAAGCCAAGAGTTTCATTAATTCTATATAAAATAATTATAATAAAATTTTGTGCTGACCTAAAGCAGTTTTAGGTGGGCATATTTTTGCCAACCTTGTTTTTTTCTAATTCCGAGAGCTGCTTATATATATATATATATATATATATATATATATATATATATATATATATATATATATATATATATATATATATATATATATATATATATATATATATATATATATATACACAATATATATATATATATATACAATATATATATATATATATATATATATATAAATATATATATATATATATATATATATATATATATATATATATACAATATATATATATATATATATATATATATATATATATATATATATATATATATATATATATATATATATATATATATATATATAACATACATATATAAATGCAAGCATATATACATATATATATATATATATATATATATATATATATATATATATATATATATATATATATATATATATATATATATATATATATATATATATATGCAAGTATATATATATGTATATTACATACATATATATATATATGCAAGCATATATACATATATATATATATATATATATATATATATATATATATATATATATATATATATATATATATATATATATATATATATGCATGTACATATGTATGTATATATATGTATATATACATATATATATATATATATATATATATATATATATATATATATATATATATATATATATATATATATATATTAATATATATATATATAATTACATACATACATACATATATATCTTATTGAGATATATATGTATGTATTATACATATTATTATGTATGTATGTTTACATAGATATTATAGATATTATTAGATTTATAATATATTATAGATATTATTATGTATGTATGTTAACATACATACATATATATCTTATTGAGATATATATGTATGTATTATACAAATATATCTCATATATATATATATATATATATATATATATATATATATATATATATATATATATATATATATATATATATATGCATGTACATATGTATGTATATATATGTATATATACATACATATATATATGCAAGCATATATACATATATATATATATATATATATATGCATGTATATATATGTATATATACATACATATATATATATGCAAGTATATATACATATATATATATATATATATATATATATGCATGTACACATGTATGTATATATATGTATATATACATACATATATATGCAAGCATATATACATATATATATATATATATATATATATATATATATATATATATATATATATATATAATATATATATATATATATATATATATATATATATATATATTTATATATATGTATAATTACATACATATATTCATATATATCTTATTGAGACCTTGACTAATTCTTAGTCTATCCAACATAAATAGATTTGATTGGATTCAAATCTGATGATTGAGTTGGGAAAGGCAATAAAACTCTGTTAAAGCAGCCCAAATAAAAAATATAAAATACTTAAAGCAGCCCAAATTACTAAACTGGTGATTACTATACTTCTCAGATTGAGAGATGCTCTTTTTAAAATCAGATGCTCTTAAGATGCTCTTTTTAAAATCAAATTTTGTTCTTTATTGTTGTATTAATTTTTGTTTACAATTAGCTGTAACTAATATTGTGAGACTCTTATAGGTGGTTGCAATGAGGGGTCAAAATCGTTGCCAAAGATTGGCACCCCTTAGACTATTTCCAAAACCTACTAAAGTGGGGCAACCATCTGTTATTCATTTTTTCAGAAAAAATGAATAAATAGTTGGTTGTCCCCCTCAAATAGTTCATAAAAAAGGTCAGAGAAACATTGATGCTCATTTTTTTTTTTTTACTTTTTATTTAAGTTATGCTTGTTATTTAAAATAATTGTGTATAGTTTATACTTATTGTAATTATTTCTAATTGTATATGCAAAATTTATTTTGATTCAAATTAATGTAACTTTTTTTGTTGTCAAGGTTGTAACTTTGGCAATGGTCTTTTCTTATTTGTTTTTTTCTCTGTTTGACTGTTTTTATCTTGATCACTATTTATATAAATATGGAAATCATTCAGCTTGTTTCCATTAACATTTTTATTTTTACTTTTTTTTGTCTTGATATTTGTTGTAGTATTCACAATTTTTTCTTTAAGGTTTTCTTCTTTTGCGTCTTCCTTTTTTTTTATAGTCAAGTTGACAATTGTTTGTTCATTATGTCTCACTTTAAATGTGCCTTCTAATACAAATTCAGGTAGTTTTTTTTTCCATTTTTCTGTTATGAGCTTTATTTCATTTTCAATCTTTAATTCTTCTTCACTTAAATTTGTTTTTCTAGAGTGAACTCTTGCAGCTTTCATTTTAAGAGAACAAAGTTCATAAATTGCTCCGAAAAAAAGTAGAAAAAGAATCATACATGCACTACAAATTAATACATTTTTGTAAATACCAGATTGAGTTGTAAACAATATATTTGCTTCAATTATTGGGTTTGATATATCTGGCAAGTTGTTAAACTTTTTATAAACAAAATCATTGATCAAATCTTTCTGGTAGTCTATATACTCATTAAATAAGTCATAAAGAAATTCATCATATATTGAAACCCCATAATATGATTGGTCAACATCATAAATTACATCTCTTATAAACAAGTTGTTATCTGATGTTTCCATATGGGTCTGAAGCTGGTTTTTTGCAGTATAAGAATCTACTAGGAATCCGCTGATTGGTCCTTTTACATCTTTAACTTTTTCAATTAACTTTTCAACTGTATCCATATAATGTTGTTTTGCATTTCCTTTCATGAGAAGTACCTTTTCAAAAATATGATTGTTTAATATGCCAATATTTCCACTGTTCACTGAGGCTTCATATCGTTTTGATACTTCATTAATTGCTGTTGTTAGAGCTGCAGTCATTAGTGCTGTTATTGTGATGCCACAAAGTATCCAAAACATTGCATATATTTTTGATATGTGACCTTTTGGGGAAACATCACCATAGCCAACAGTTGTCATAGAAACAAATGCCCACCAAAATCCTAAGAAATTATTTAGCAAACAAAGTTGTATAACAATATAGTTTAGTATACTATATAAAGTAATATAATAAAAGTGTCTTTGTGTGTGCATGTGTGTGGATTATTTTATTATTAATATTTTTTAATTTTTATAATAATTTTTCTTTTCTTTATAACTTCATAATGTAATTATAATTGGGTAATGTTAAGTATTTAAATTTTGAATAATAGTTAAAACATTAATTTTTACTTGCAATTAAGACATTAATTGTTAATGACAGTTAAGGTATTAAGAAAATCAAACTGAGTTTGTTACAAATTACCTTTATTTGAGTTTTATTTTAAATGAAAAAAAAACTATTTTAGTTCAATAAAATAAAAATTATTAATGAAATTTGAGTTTTTCATGGGCAAGCAAGTTTTTTGATAAAGGCATTTTTCTATGCAAAATTTTACCAATTTTGCATTTTTGGGTAAAAATGAACAACAAACCCAAGACTTACAACTTGAAGCTTCAGATCGATACCAATGTATCTTCACATTGATACCAAATGTTGTTTTGGGTTAGCAATGTGACTCAAAACAACATGTAATTATTTTTAACTTATGTTGTGCTTGTTAAGTTTCATCTGAAGGTTTACTTCAATTCAATCTTTTGCATTTCTTTATTTGGCTTTTTGGCCTTATTTTCTTACTTGAGTTTCTGAAGTAACTTAGAGCTTGTCTTTGTTTCTAGGGTTTTGTCTTTAAGTCTTTCCATGAAGTTTTGCAATACTTTTGAGCATTTGAGCTGGAGTAAGGGTGGTAACTGGTGGTGTAAGGAGTAAGGGTGGTAACCAATTAATGATTAATTGACAAAAAATAGACTAAAAATTCCTGATGATCGACATGTTATAAAAGTACTGCTATGAACTACGCAAACTCAAACAAGTAGTTAAGTATTCAGACTAAAGTCACTATGGCCTTGAAATGATTACAACAAATGGTTCAATGACTTCAGAATTATTATTGTTATTGACATGTTAAATGAGTTTGGCTTAAATTTGAATAATAGTTTCCTTGCATGTGTGCAACATTAAAAACTTTGATACCAATCAGTTATAAAAAAAAGTTGTGAAAGTTATTAATTTTTTTTTACTTGAAATAGGTATTACCCACCAAATTTACCATTGCCTTGAAATTCATCTTGCATTATGCAATATTCTTCATAGGAATATTACATAGTGCTATTTCAAGCAATTAAAATAGCTTAAGAACTAATCAAGGATGAAGATAATAAAAATGAAGTAGCTGATTCCAGTTTTGATAATCAAAACAAAAATAAAAAAATGCTGGATTAAAGATTAACTATCAATTCTGTTAATAAGGATTAAATGATGACTATGATGATATAATGATAATGTGGTGGTATGATGATGATATGGTGGTAATGATGGTATTTTCATAGTGATTGTAGTTTCATATAATAGTTAAGCTGTTTAGAAAATCACTACCTAAAAATGATACTCTTTAATTTTAATGTATATAGAAAATCCTTTTCCAATTTTATTAAGGTAGACCCATTTTATACCTGTTTTTTTTATGTATGTAGAATATATTTAGGAAAAGAGCTTTATCTATTCTGGGTTCCAAAACAAGAAAAAAGTCTGTAATTAGTATGTTAAAACAATTCTCAGAATCAAAAAATGTTATTTGAAAAGCTCTTGTCGATATATTGCAATCGATAAATAGCAAACTGCAGTTTATAATTGTGCGGTGATGGATGAAGAACTTGTTGGTAGCACTAAGTTGTGGAACATAGAGTATCCATTTGCATCTAAATTTTTGAAAAGGAACTTAAAGCAGAATTTGTAAAAAAAAAATTCTCTATTAATCAGGCTTAAAAGAAATAAACATGAAATATTCGTACTATCTAGCACAAGTGTTAAGATTTTTTGAGAAAAATGGACAACCTTTTTTTTTCAGTAAATTTATACACAAATAATGCAAGGTGGAGCCATTCTAACTATGTTCCTAGTAGTAACGCGCTCAACTTGTTTCTCTGGCAACAGCAACTTTGACTTAAGGTTAGTGTTTCGGAGTTAAAGAGTTGAGAGAGGGTTTGAACCACAAAAAGTAGCATTCTCTACTGTAGTGACTCTTGGCCTTGTGAAAAATTTTTTTTTTCAATGTTATTTACATATTGAATTTTAAAAAAATAAAATGATTTGTTTTTTTTAAATTTAATAAAATAGAAAAGATTACAAGATTGAATGTATAGATTTTATATTCTTTTAATGCAAAAAAAATACTAGGGGGTAATATTGCATTATTTTGATAACTTCTCAAGCTTTCTAGACAGTCCAAATCATTTACCTTCTCTACTCGACTTATGTCTTGTTTTTAATCCTAGTCAGTACCCAGTTTCTCCACATTCACTCTTGGGTGCTTCTGATCACGGTTTGATCTTTCTAAAACTATTATCACATTCTTCTCATCTCTTGATTTCCATAATAACATCTCACCTGATATAGCTGAGAAATAGGTTGATCCATTGCCTGACATATCACAAGTGCATTTTAAGTTTTTAATTATCAAACACTTAATCTCTCATCTTGAATCCAATAACTTTTTGATCATCAATATGGGTTAGTTAACAACCAATAGGTTTTATTGTGTATTAGATAGTTGTGGAGAGGTTGAGGCTATCACTTTCGACATTTCTATATAAAGTTTAACATGGTGGTCTTTTCCATAAGCTCTCTTCTTATGGTGTATCAGTAACATCTTTAAAATTATCGAATCCTTTTTTACTAATTCTAGTATAAAAGTTGTCCTTGATGGACATTACTCTTTTTTATTTTCTGTAACTACAGGGGTTCCTCAAGGGGCTATCCTTGGCTCTATACTTTTTTTTAATTTACAATAACAGTCTCCCTGAAATTCTCACATCTAAGATGGCATTGTTTGCTGATGATACCACATTTCTTCTTGTTTTGATAAGAAGTAATGAAAAAGAAGCCAACACTCTCTGATTGCTTGAAGAGGGCATTTGTGCTTGAAAAGGATAACACTTCTGCTACAACATGGGGGTCACAGTGGCTTGTGAACTTTAACTCAATTTTTTTTTACCTAATCATTATCGCAATAATCTAGATCTTCCTATATTTATAAACAGTAATGTACTCAATAAATCATCTACCCTTTGTCTTCTAGGAATAACTCTTACTTCCGATCTTACTTGGAAACCATATATCAAATCCATTGCAAAATTAGCATCTGCTGAGGTTGCATCTCTTTATTATGCTTGTCGCTTCCTTACTTTGAATTCTGTTCTTTATCTCTATTAATCTCTAATCCGTCCTTGTATGTTATACTGTTGCCATATCTGAAGGGAATCTTCGAATGATGCCTTTTTTCTTTTAGACAGTATGGAGGTCCAATTATGGACCTCCATACTTATAATGCATTTTTAAAGTTCATTTTTGTGTTACTCATCTTTCAATTAAGTCTCGTCCTTTTACTGTGACTGCTCTTAAGTGCTCTAAAAATTCTTATTTGTCTAGTTTTTTTTCTTGAACATCAGTTCTTTTGATTTTGCTTCTTTTATTTTGTTTTCCTGATTTATTTTATTTTAAATTTTTAAATTGTCTGTTATTCATTATCTTGCTTTAATTTATGTTGCTTTAATTGCAAAATCGCAGTAATTACTTTAATTCATTTCACTGTTTAAAAATGTTACTATGTACAAAAATATTTAAAAAGTCTATAAATGGCTGGAGCATAAAAAATACATAAGTCTGCCTTATCACAAAACCCCATTAAAAAATACTCTTGGGGCCTGGAAACAAAAAAAATCCTAAAATGATAACCCCTATTACCCCAAATGTTACGGCATTAAGTTAAAAAAAGTTTTTTCACTAAATTTAAATTTACCAAAAGGTTTTGAATTTCATCTAATAATCCTAAACATTTCCTCCCCAAATGAGGGGGTTTAAGTTTTAAATGGTCATTATGGGGTTGCATCATCATTGCAAATATGGAGGTAAAAAGTTTACTTGGTAATTGATTTTAAACACTAATCAATTAATAAGTTAAAATTAAAAACTTATGGATAAAATTAAATTAAATATAAGTTAGTGAAAAAATATTTTTATTGCTTATTGTTCTCACATTTGAGGATTTATGGAAAGGGGTGATTTTTTGTGGATATTCTGGTTCCTAGGTTCTAATTACTGCAATTTTTTACAAAACATTAGCATAAATATACTTAAGTTTGAAGTTAGCATTAAAAAAATAGAGTAACAGAAAATCTATACATTTAATCTTGGGACCTTTCCCATTTCTCTTAATGGCGGATTTTTGAATGTTAGTTATATTATTATAGTTAGAAAGTTTGATGACTCTTAAATAATTTTGTCTCAATTTTTTTAAACCATTAAAATTACAATTGGATTGAATACCCAGGCTTGGACAAGAATGGCATGTGATCAAGTATTATTGCTGACCACGCAAATGATTTTTTCTGTTGACAACTTGACCACAATTGCTTAAATGTTTAAAAAATTAAAAAAAAAACTAAGAAGAAAGAAAACAATTCCTTACAAAAAAGAAAACATATAAGCTTTAAAATAAAACTCAAATTTGAAGCAAAAATTTCTTTTTTTACGATTTTAGTTGCATTTGAAATAATATACTTTGAAACTTATTTTTTGAAATATTTTATTAAAGTTACGCTAAATGCTTATACTGATTCTAATGATTGTTCTAAAAATAAACAAATTGTCTTAAAATTATTGAAAAGTGAAATTAAGTTAATGATAAGAAAAAATAAATAATATTTTTCAATTGATTAAACATTTTTTTCAAAAAGTTGCAAAAGAAAATTGTTTAAAAAAAATAACATTTTTTTAAAATAGTAATTTTAAATCATTTCGTGCTCAGATTAGTAAGTCATGCTTAAAAAGAAAAGCTTCTAAACAATTATTTGTCAAAATAATAACAAAAAAAAAAAATAAAGCGATTAATTCATTCCATTGCAATGCGAAGATTCAATTTATTATAACCATAATTTAAAGTAACTTAAAAAAAAAATCTTTTAAAATTTTTAAAAAAGACGTGGGAAAATAGTTTTAAACGTTTAAATTTATCTTAAAAAATACATAAAAAACTTAACTGTAACATTTTTTGTTAATTCACACACATTTTATTCTAAAAACAAATTGCGTTTATCTTAAACAATCGTTATAATTAATTTTATATTTTATTTAAAGCCTTTGTGTAAAGTTTAGGAAAGATCTACTATTAAAAGTTATTTGTAGCGTAACAATTTTTTTATTGCATTTAAGTTGTTAAAATATCAAAACAGGCGTGATCAAACCGTAAAGAAAAAAATTACAAATGTGGTCAGTTACAGCGTGCGATCACATGCCATTTCTGTCTAAGCCTGGATACCCTCTTCAGAAACAATAAAATACCTTGCAGGTACCTGCTATGTTTTGAGATAAATGTGTTTAAAGTAGGCCCCAAAGTGTGTGATTTTAGACAAAGAAATATGATTTACCTTTTTTTGATTTTGAAAGTTCTACCTATACTTTCCTAATATAAAAGGAAATTTAGGATGCAATTTTTTCATTACCTTTAAATTCATTTTTATAAATAGAAAATCCTAATAATAATTTTTGAAGTGTTAAAAGGTCAAAAGTTTGACCATAAACCTTTTGATCATAATTCAGGAACTACAATTATTTAGAAAAATTTTGCAGGCTTTTTTACCCTATCAGCGTACTATATAAAAAATTGAGCGTGATTGAATAACTTTTGACCATTACTCTCAGAAAATAGGCGGGGATGTTTGAATTGCCCATTTTTTTGTTCATTTTAGTAAAACAAATTTTTGTTAATTTTTGCAAAACATTTTATAATTTAACATAACATTTTACAATTGAATTAAATTTTATAATTTAATTAAATTTAAATTTAATTAAAATTTATTTAATTAATTTTATTAATAATCTATAAAACAGTTTTTTTAGTAATATTACTTGAAAATTAGGAATGGCTAAATCCTGGACATTTTTAATCCTGGGATTTCGGGATTGAGAAACTTGTCTCTGGGAAATCCTGGGATTGAGTTAAAAACAAAAATGCTATCACAGCAGATTAGGCAGGTGAAGAAATTACTTTAAGATAATTATTGAATACTAATGAATGTTTAATGATAAAGTAACTAAAATAATTAGTTTCTAAATGAAAATAAGTAAATAAAATTATAAAACAATTCATTAACTAGATAACCCAACATTAAAAAAAAAAAGTGAGTGAATACTGAGCATGAATTAAAGTTATTATATATTTATGTATTAATAGTGTCAATAACTGTCATTTAATCAAGTCAAATTGCTTGTCAAATGCTTGATCAATCAAGTCAAATTGCTTATCAAAAGATTTTTTGAGCATTAAAACCCAATTCTAGAGAATGCTTGATCAGAATTCACTCTTGTTGGACATACTCCAGTAAATGTTTGAATAAAAAGTCTAAAAGATGGCTTAGAAGAAGTCTTAAATGGGCATTCGTATTTTTTAATGTCTCAGTATGTATTGCTATTGACTATATTTAAATTTTTAAGTCCAGCATCCAAACAATGAACTCAATAGCCCAAACAAAGTCTAACTCCTAATTTTTATTTTTCTATCTAGATAACCTATGAAGTAATAAAAAGTTATTTTTAGTCCAAGGGAAAAAATTTTAAGTTATTAAGTCTAATAAAACACACAAAAAACTAATGAATTAAAGTCAACAAGTATAAAATTATAAAATGATAATAACAGGAGTTTCTCTTTTGGCAAATTACAAATTTTATTGCAAATTACTTAGCAAATATTAAAAAACTAGAATTTTGTTGTTGTTTATTTTTTGTTGTCATGCCAATAGAAAATCATTGAGTCTTTTATAAATTTTAAGTTTATTTTAAGTTCTAAGTTATTTAACTTAGCACTTAAAATAAACTTAAAATTTATAAAAGACTCAATGATTTTTACAAAAAATATGCAACAAAATTCATTCCTGATTTAAATATATTATATTTAATTATTATAGAAGTAATTTCTTGTCAGAGTAACTGAAGTTCAAGTAAATGAAGTTTTAAAAATAAATTGAAAATCTAATCATTAAGTTTTTTTTTTTTAATACAATTTGATAAAAATACATTTTTTTATAAGTTGAGATTGCAACTACTGCAATAGGTTCAATTTAACGACAATATATAGTTGCAATCTAACAATAATATATTGTTGCAACCTAACAACAATATATTGTTGCAACCTAACAACAATATATTGTTGCAACCTAACAACAATATATTGTTGCAACCTAACAACAATATATTGTTGCAACCTAACAACAATATCTGTTGCAACCTAACAACAATATATTGTTGCAACCTAACAACAATATCTTGTTGCAACCTAACAACAATATATTGTTGCAACCTAACAACAATACTTGTTGCAATCTAACAACAATATCTTGTTGCAATCTAACAACAATATATTGTTGCATTCTAACAACAATATATTGTTGCATTCTAACAATATATTGTTGCAATCTAACAAGATAACCTTATCTAGCAACAATATAATGTTGTTTTAGTAAATAACTATGACATCCTCATCTACAGTCAGTAATATTCTCAGGTCATAATCTTACAATTTTCTGTGTGGTTTTTATTTTTCCAGCATTAAAAAGGTTCTTGAAAAAATTTATTGGATTATAAATTTTATTTTTTACAAAAATGTGCAGCACACTAAAAAAAAAAAAAACTTTTTATTAAATTAAATTATAATTTTTACCTTCAAATGATCCAGGTATGAATCTCCGTGGAAATTGTGCTTTATTAAACCAGGTATCTAAATACCACATAACTACACCTGACGTAAAAGCTAACATTATTGATACTCCAAATAAAGGCCAGAGATTGTAAATAGCAATTAATACATCACGTGCAAATAGTTGTGGTGGAATGCTAAGCGTTGTAATAAACATTGCTGTTGATAGTTTGATAATAGGAATAGTTGAAGGACTTCTGGTAGTGTTAACTCTGTTTGGTGCTCCTTGTGTAAACATGGGAAAAACAATATCACTTTTCGTTTTTGTATTTACATCAGTTAGTTGAGATCTGTTATCCACTTTATTAAATACTATCTGTAAACAGTTTCCACAGCATTGTGACAAACCAGCTGAAATTATTTGTGTTAAGATTGCTTCAACTGGCCAGTAATTTTTACTAAAAGTATTATCATCTGTAAATGGGGGCATGCTAAAGTAAGATATTGTAATACTTTTTTTGCAAATTGCTTCAATATCGCTTGAACAGTTTCGCTCCCAAGAGATTTTGTTTTGTTCAATTAAATCTCCATCAAATAAAAAGTCTAGGTTGCATCTAGGTTTGTATTTGAGACTTTTCACTGTTGAAAAAACCAATAGAAACAAAAAAATCATTGATTATTTTTAAATGTTAAATTGAAGAAAAACATTTTTATATTTTTGCAAAAACATTTTTTTGAGATTTTTTTTTTATTATTATTTCAATTAGATTTGTATTTTTTATTTTTTACTTTTTAAGTTAAAGTATGTTCAAAAGTAAAGTTTAATTTTTAATTGAATTTGAAAACCTTTTCTGTAAGTTATGAATTAGCTTTCTTGTTAGTTATGAATTATTAATAACTTTGGTCTATTAGTAGATACTAATTATTAATAACTTTAATCTATTAGTAGATACTAATTATTAATTTCATTATTATGATGTCACAATGTTAATTGAAGAATGTAGAGAACTTTTTAAAATTCCTTTTTCTTTTAAAAGGTGATTTTAAGTATAGTGATAATATTAGTAATAATATTAACAATAATAATATTCAAAGTAATACTAACATTTAATAACAATAATAATGCATTATAAATAAAGCTAATTTGTTTCAGAGATCTGAGTGTTTTAACTGTAACATCATCACTGATAAAAATAATTAACTTCACAATTTTCCTCTTTCTACTCACTTGCTTAAAAAATCATGACATGAAATTTTACATTAATAGTTAATTAAAAGATTAGTAATTAAAAGTTATATTTAAGTTATATATAAAAGTTATATATAAAAATAATTAAAAGTTAACCTTGGAAAATTTTTTTTTTCCTTTTTAAAATAAAAATTATTTTGCTTTGTATTGTTTTTAAAATAAAAATTATTTTGCTTTGATTTTTGTAAGTTTTATTATCAAGGCTCTAAAATGTAAGGGTTTAAGTACCCTTAGAAGTGTTAGATGTAAAAAATGAAAAACATGTATTTTTGGATTTTTTATAAGATTTTTCACGTAAATGATACATTTCCACCTATTTCTCATTTGTTTATTTTGAATTTATAGATAAGCAAGTATTTTTTTTTTAATACTATTACAGAGATTATATATTACAGAGATTATATATTACAGAGATTATATATTACAGAGATTATATATTACAGAGATTATATATTACAGAGATTATATATAATACATTTATTAAATCAATATAACAATAATTGTTTTTAGATATATAAATAAATAGTAATATGAAAATAAATAATAAGCAATACAGAAAAACAAGTTGTAAAAAAATTTTAAGATATGGAAAAAAAAAATGTGGTAGTAAACCCAAGGAAACCATTGTATCTTTTAAACAGACCCATTTTAGAGCTTCCTAAATACCAGTTGCCTACAAATAGTGACATTTTAAGAAAATTTTGTCATATTATTTCCTCAAAACAATTAAGGTATGTCAAAATCAAATATTTGTTTCTCCGTGGAGAAAGGAGGGTCAAAAGGCAGCCAAAATGTCAGCTCCCTGGTGTAAAATGTGAGACAGGTATTAAAGATTGTTTTGTCAAAGAAGTAGTAAATATCTGGTGCAGAGCGGGCTTTCAAAAAGACTTCTTGATGAAAAGTTGGACCATTAAAGATAAGATTATAAAGTTCAGCAAAAATGGAGAAAGCTCTAAGGTAAAAAAAGGTTTAAGCTCTAAGGTAAGATTTTCTTGATAGTTGTACAAGAAATAATTTTGTTATTTTTATTTTAATTGTCGACCTTTTTTAGAGTTGTAAATGTGTAAATTGTGTCTTTTATTTTCATATTAGATGAACCTCTCATCAAAAGAAAATCTTTTGATTCTTGAAACCGACTATAAAAAACTTCAAATGAACTTTTTGACATAGGCTGCAAAAATATTGTAATAAAATTAAAGGAGACATTGATTTCCTAACCAATCAAGAGTTGACTAGAAAAATGTTTATAACTGAAGGTATTGGCATGATTTACCAAAAATGAATTGAAAATAGGAATGAGATTAAAAAAAACTTGAAATGTTCATAGAGGATAAAAATTTATTCGAAAATCATATTGTGTTTGGATCAAATTCATCTGATGGTTCATTTTTCGATGTATCTAGTGTAGAAGATAAAAACTTCTCTGTTTAAAACAAAGAAAAGGGTCTGATAAGCTGCACCTGGAAAATTTGTAGATATTCATTCCAGCTTCAAGTTTTTTTTTTTAAATTAGTTTTAAATTTTTAGTGCACAAATCACTGCTTTGAAATAAATATTTGTCTAGTGCAAGATTTCCTGGCAGACAGTCATAATGAAAATCAGATAAAATACATCATGGTGGTTGCTAAAGAGAATAGAAAAAGTGTGGATAAAAGAATAAAAAAGAGTAATTTAAACAATATAACTCCTTAGTATAAAGTATTTTAGATTAAATGTAATTTTTTTTTTCAACTTTAATCAGACAAAAAATATTTTGAACCAAAGTAAACCTTAAAAATTTTCTTTGGATTGCTTTTTCATTTAAATATTAAACATTTTGAAGAAAAATGAAGATCTACACCTAACACTTCCTGAAGGTTTAAACAACTTAAATTTTGCATTTTTCTTTTATTTTAAGTATAGAACCAGGATGTGTTAAGAACTTTTTGGTTCAATGAAAAAGTTATATTTTTGGGACACCCAAGCATAACGTGATTTTTGACGTCATTAAATTCTTTTTATTTGCTTTTCATATTTATCGACATTAACTGCACCAATTTACTTAAGTACCGCAAAACTACTTTAAATCATTAATGTAGAAATGTTATTATTTAAAAATGCTTTGGAATTTTTTGTTTTTTAAAATGTTAATACATTTTATAAATCCAAATGTTCATGACACGTTTTGTCTATACTGAACGAATAAAAAACATTATAACTAAACATTTAAAAAAAGTTATAAAATATGCTAATATTTGATTTTTTTTTTTCAAATATGTAATTTAAAGTTTTTCAAATAATTATTTTTTCTTTTTAAAAAGTCAGCGAGTAATAAACTGGAAATTTTAATATTGTACAATTAAAAACTGTCCAATAGCTAATATTTTTACCAGCTATTTTATATAATATTTTTTTATTTATTTATTTTTTTTTATTTTCATAAAGCGGTTGATAAGCACAATCACTCGTATTACTAAAAAACGTTGAGTTTGAGTTTCGGTAATTTTTAATAAAAAGGCGATTGTTATTATTTAAGTTATTTTTTTTGAGTTACTTTTTACAAAAATTTGAATAACTGTACTTTTTTATTAAATCAAGTAGAATACGTTTTAATATTAATCCTTTTATTTATTTTTTTATTTGCGCTTACCAATTTTTAAAATGTTACCTCGAAATTACTCTTAAATACTTTAAATACGTCTAACAATTAATAAATATTTTTAAATCTATGGAATAATTTTAAAACCTAACAAACCCCCGTAAAATAATTATTTAAGTTAAAAATCTAAAACTAAAAGAAAGTATTTTTGTTCAATTTTATCGACAACTTTGCTATTGCTGAATAATTTTATTAAAATGTTAGTTGAAAAAGATTTATACATTTTTTTTAATCTGAATTTTTTCTACTTGTAAATAATGAGCATATTTAATTTTTTTGTAATTCAAACTTTTATATCAACTGCGTGCGGTTTTTAAAATACTTTATTAAATGTTAAAATAATCGTAAATTGCTTCATTAAAATGCCGCTCAAAAATATCTTTAAATTTACTCAAACAAAAATTTTTTTGCTCAACGCAAACAGCCCTAGCTACACGCAAAATCGCTCTTGGATGACTTAAAATTCACATCACCCGATGCTTTATTGCAAGGACTGATTATATATATATATATATATATATATATATATATATATATATATATATATATATATATATATATATATGTATATATATATATATATATATATATATATATACATATATATATATATATATATATATATATATATATATATATATATATATATATATATATATATATATACATATATATGGAAATAAATATATATGGAAATACATATATATATACATATACATATATATATATATATATATATATATATATATATATATATATATATATATATATATATATATATATATATATATATTATATTTATATATATATATATATATATATATTTTTTTTGTTTGTTTAACAAAGCATTGTTGTGACCTTTTATAATTCTTTCCATATTTTTTGTGCAACTGTAGCTAACTTTAATAGTATTTCGGTTAAAAATTTTATGTAATTTATTAGAGGGCGAGAAATGCTTATCAATCAATTTTAAAAACACTTTTCCTATGTTTGTGGAAACATTTTTGCTATATGGGGGGTTGAACCAAATTACATTTTTAGTTCTATTTCGCTTTTTTGTATTCTTTTTTTCAGGGTCAAATTTTAATTCAAAGTTTTCAAAACCACTTTTTTTAAGGGCATCTTCAAATATCTGTTTGGAGGAATTGAATACATTTTCATTAGAGGAGTTTTGGTTAAGCCTGTTATTAATTGAAATTGGGATTTCAATTAATAACAGACAAAAATATATAATCCAACAAATTCACAAATTTCTGCTCCATCATAACTGCCCATTGTTACATCAAAACAGTTATGTATGTTTTTCTTTTTCCAAGTTTCCTTATTAAAATAAAGTAAATAAAATGTATATATATATGTATGTATATATATATATATATATATATATATATATATATATATATATATATATATATATATATATATATATATATATATATATATATATATATATATATATATATATATATATATATATTTGCCCCCGCCATTTCCACAAAATTTTTGATTATTGAAGGTCGTCATTTGATTTCTGGTGCATTTTGATGAGTACATAGAAAAAATCATATTCATTTTTTTTAAAATCATATTCAACTCCAGTGTGTTAAAGTTTTCAGACTTTTATTGAAATCTCCTTATTTTATGCACCAACTTAGCGCATTTATTTAGTCGATTTTTGTGATAAAACAAAACTTTCAGGAAACAACCACATTTTATTGTTCCATCAATATATTATAGTAATTTTATTTATAGATATAGTTTGAAAATCTAAAAATTTATTTTCTTTCAATTATTGCTTTTTTTTATTAAAAACATTTGAATCACAAATATAGACTCAAAAACATAATCAATCACTTTATCACTTTAATATTATACAGTATGGTTAGTTAAAATGTTGTTTCAAAAGTTAATCAAATTTTTTATGGTACTAATTAAATGTTTTGCTCTATGCTCTGCTATTGAAAGAAGAGTATCTTGCTTCAACACTTCATTTACGCACACTTTTGGGAAGTCTCGATTAAGTTTTAGCGCTCTTTCAGCAGGATCATTTACTACATGTAGTTTATAAACCCAGTCCTTAAATCTTCTGTAAGTGCTGTATTTCCTTCATACCTTACAACTAACTTGACACCATTCAAAATCATTCTTTGTAATTCCAAGATTCTCAAAAACCAACCAACTTATGCCTCCTACAAATGATGACAGATTAGAAGTATTTGGATTTTTGTATTGCTCTTGAAAATTTGGCTTGCCAACATCCTATTTTCAGAGTTAAACATCTATTTAGCAACACTTTCTCTAACTTCGGGCATTAGTTCCTCTTCAGCTATGGAGAAAATAACTGTTCCCTGGTCGTGGTACCAATGATATTGTTTCATCATGTCAATGAATGCCTGGGCAATATCTCTGATTGCTTGTATATTCATATATGGAACTGTACATGCAAAAGGAGCTTTTAAAAACCAAAAAGTATAAAAAAACACCAACAAACTCAGCAAAAACTGTAAAACGTGAAACATCGTTTGCAGAAAAAAGATTTGAATCAAGCTGTGGACTAAGAAAATAAAGTACAAGATTATAGATTGATTTAGCAAGTTATCTTGCATGATGGAAGGCACCAGGTCTTTTAAAATGAAATCCCGTGACAAATCCACCTAAGTATACAACTATTAACTGGCAAAGGTACTTATAGTATCTGGGAAATACGTTTTCTTATAAAGCTTCACTGCAAAACTGTAAGACTCTATCAGCCTAGAAAAAATATTTATTCAATTTATTATGAAAAATTATTTGTCTGTTGATAAAAAATATGCTTTATTAATGTTATATATTTTCTTGTTAATAATAAGTCTTAACAGTTCAAAATATTTTTATCTCACCTTATTTTCAATAAACATTCCACGGTTACTTTTCCAGTCAAACTTGTTCATATTCTCATAATTTATTCCTTTAGCAAACATTTTATCCCAGTTATTATGTAATGTTTTAAATGTATTGCCTGTAGGTCTGGTTGTAACTTTGCCTGTCGCAATTTTTTATTTCTTTAGCGTAGAGTTCTACAACATGGTGTCTACATGCTAACCAAATTAGTGGTTTACCTTTCCATCTCTCATTAAATTTACACTGCTCCATTAATCCATCCAGTATTACTCGCAGTTGTATCAAAGGATACACTATCAACTAATTTAAAAAGATTCCATTCATTTGAAACCTTTTTTATTGCAGTAGCCTGGGTTATTCCACACCCATCAGAAATTCGAATTACTCCAATAAGCTGGGGCTCATTGAGATCTGGTGAGCTAACAATTACTGCCAAACTTTCCACATTTTGCCATGATTAAGAACATCTGTAATTTTTTTTTTGTGTCCAGATGAACAGTCAGGCTTTTGAGATAAAAGTTTCCTATATTTTAATTCCTTCATTCGTTAAGACCATTTTGTTATGCCTTCTTGAAGTTGTTTCTGATAGTGAAAACTTATTCAAATCTCCATTGCCTGCATTTATAATACTTGCAATTATAGCTACCTGACTTGTTAAATGAATATTGTATCTTTTTGCAACAATTGATGTTGATTTAATTATATCTTTAGGCAAAGAAATCATTACAAAATTGTCAGTTTTTTTCCTTTTTGAATTGTATTATTTAAAGTCTATATCTAACTCATCTGATTCTACAAATTCAGTATCAGAATATTTTTGAAGAATTGATTGAAAAATATTGTCAGATTGTTGACCTATCATTTTTGCTTGAAATTTATTTGTTTTTATAGACTTTTCATAACTTTTGTCCTTACAATCCATTGACTTTCGCAGACTTTTTTGGTTGTCCAAAAACATACAATCTTCTTTTCTGGTTAGAAGTGATTTAGTTTTATGTTTCATTATTATGTCATTAACATCTGAAGGAGAAATATCGAAAAGGTTACGCATTTCTTCCCGATATTCTATGCGCTTTTTTTTATACCCAGTAGATACTTTATTTCTGTTTGCTTGTAATCTACTTCTGCGATTTTCCAATTCCATAATGTTATTTCTATAAGATATATGTATTAACTAAGGCTTTAGTAACACACATCAAGCAGTTCTCTTTCGTCTGACAACCACCAGATTCGTTACATTTAGGCGTAAAAAAAAATTTAGAAAAGGGGCAGGCAACAATGTCCTGAAAATGTTTAATAAAAATTCCTTATAAATGTCTACAATGTCCCTAGAGATATAAATTAAAATCGTGCATGAACAAAACCTTGAAATATACATATGGTAAAACTAGTAATTAATATATAGTTCATAAATACAAATTTTAAATAACAATTTGTTAATAAATAACAATTAACTACACAATATTAAATACATATATATATATATATATATATATATATATATATATATATATATATATATACACACACACACACACACACACACAAACAAGCATACACTCTTAATTGGTCGTCTTTTATTTTTAACATATAGTGTAAGCTTTGTTTAAAAAAAATTGTTTAGAATTTTTTTAATTATTAGATTAAAATTTTTTTTTTTTAATCTACCAATTAAAAAAAATTAAAACCAAAACCTTCAGCAACAATCCTTGCAATATATATTATACTTGTAGTACTAAACATGTAAATTTAAATAAAATAAACGTGTAGTAGTTTGTTTAAATTTAGTAATAAGAACTTACATTTTTTTATAGAAAGAACTGTTGCAAGCTTTTGATTTACATAAACCAAGTTCAGAAATCCTTCATCGTAATGGGTAAAGTTCTTTATTTGTAATATATATATAAATAGTCAATATATTTTATATATATTGACTATTTTCACTGTTTGTATTAAGTTATTGTATGGGTACCTCAAATTATTCTATGGGCAATCTGATGAAAAGCATTTATTCAAAGTTTAAAAATTTCTTTGCTAAAATTTATCAGTTCGAAAATAAGAAATCAGTAATAATAAGAAAGTAAAATAAGAAAGCTATAAAATTGCTACATTGCTGCTATATTTCTTTTTCTAATGACTTAAATTAAATATAATGATATAATTTTGCAATTATATTATTTTAAAGATTTTTGTTGACTTGATCATTTCTTTTTGTTACAAATTATAGTAATCAAGCAATTGCTATAATTAGAAGAAATATGGACAACTGCATTTTATATTTCAATCAGTTATTGTTGTAAATTTTAGTATATTTTTTATTAGTAACTTGATTTATTGTTTTTAAATTAACTTTTTATAATAGGTCAGCATTGATAAAGTTCAAGTTTTATTTGAATGCATATTATGCCTGGAAAAGAAAGCACTGCACACAGTTTTTTAATGAGTTGATTTTTGTTAGACCATTTAAAGACCATAGATCAAAAAATATTTCATATAAGTTAATGTTGTCTAAATTACCAGAAGGATTAAAAACGGTATGATTTAAAATTATTACCAAAAAATAGTTTAGAAAAATGGTATATTTTTTACAAAGTGACTTTATTATATTAAATAATTAAATACTTAAAATATATTAATATATATTATTATATATATTTTTTGTATAATATTTTTTTAATTGTATATTAATTTTTTAATACTAATAATGTAAAGTATAATCCTTTATTTGTTTTGAAATATTTATGAATGTTTAATTTTACAAGTTAAAAAAAACAAAAACAATGTCATAAATAGTACTTAGAAAATTTATCAGAAAAGATCCTAAAAGTGGAGGATCAGCTGGAATCTAGAATTTATTTTTCAATATTCAGTAGCGTCCAAAAGTTTGTGGACAGGCATGAAATTAAATTTTACAAATATTTCTGCACATAAACCACTGAAGCCAACATATTATATACCAATTAAAAGGTTTTCAGGTTAACAATTATATTTTGAACAAATAATGATTATTTAATTAACATTTAAATATTGTTTAACAAAATAACGATTTTTGATAAGTTCAAAAGTTTGCAGACAAACTAAAGCTATAAACATTTTCACCACAAAATTGCTAATTTTTTGATTTTATAAACAAATACTTTGTGAAAATAATTTACAAACTTTATTTATAAGTGATTGAGATCATGGGATCTAAGAAATGAATTTCATCTCCAGCAATAAAATTGATCTTGAGATCAGTTAAAAATGAAAATTTGTTTCGTAAAACAGCACAGCTTTATGGAGTCGGTAAGTCTGTTGTTGGACAAATTATGAAGAGATATAAGCTTACAAGGTCTACAAAGAATAAAAATCAATCAGGAAGGCCACACAAAACAATGCGTTATCAGGATAAAATGCTTGTGATACTAAGCAAAGAAAATCCCTGTTTGACAGCTGTTGATATAAACGTTCAAATGAGATGTTTCTATGGAATGAATTGCAGTGTTTCTTCTATAAAGTGTTGTTTACATCATGCTAATTTATTTGGAAGACACCCAGCTAAAAAACCATTTGTTTCCTTGAAAAACTGTGTTGCTCGAAAAGAATTTGCATTAGAGCATCTAAAGTGGAGTAGTCAGGCCTTGTTACGAGATTTCGCTGCGTAGCGGAAAAGTGAATAATTGTAACTTTACTCAATAAAGATATTTACATTGTTAAAAGTTAAATTACATCAGTTGCGTTTTTACTTCATCGTAATTAAATTTAAAATGACATTAAAAACTATTGTTAGTCTTTGAAATAAATTTGAAACAAAATAGCTTTAAATTGAACAATGTTGTTATAAAAAAAAAAAAAAAGTGAATGTTGATTAAAAAAAAGTCTTCTTGTATTAAAATCTTATACTTATTTAAACTTAATTTTTTTGCTTTTAAACATTCCTTTTATGGTTGTTTTTTTTTAAATATTTTTTTCAAGTAATTTAAATTTATCACTTGTTTATGGTTTAATTTCTTAAAGGGATTTAAAACTTATAACTAAACACATAGATTGGGTTTTCCCCTTTTAAAAAAACGTTTGCACTAACTGGTTTTGATAAAATAAATACTGTAAAGAAACGAAATTTACTGCTTTTTCTGCTTTTTTTTTTTTATTTTTATTTCCATTAAAATATTTAATTTTTATGTACAGTGAAACCTAATATTTTTTTACTCAATCCAAAAAAAAAAAAAAATAGTGTTTTTGGTTTTAAGATGTTATAAGCAGAATTTGTTTTTAACAAATATCATTATAATTTTGAAGTTTATGTATCTTATATTTATAGCTCTAGTACTAGTTTTGTTTTTAAAATAAAATAAAGATAAGTTGGGCTTTTAAAGAGTTTATTTACTGATCGCGTTATTTTTAATAGGTTTGAATTTTGGTTTGTTTTATAAAAAAAATTCTTCGGCATAAGGCAAAGGGAAAAACCCAAACATATCAAGTTTAAATGTATTGACGTCATTTATTAACTTGTAGTTATAAAATGAATAATGCACTTCTGTAAATAAAGGCGGCTTTCCACGGAGCGAATTATTTTGCGCGAAGCGAAATATTTTGCCGCGAATATTTCTGAGCATGCGCACAATCATTTTTTTTATTGCCTTGCGAATTTTTTCTCTTCGCAAAATAGTTGGATTGACTTCAACTTTTTCGGTAGCGCATTTTTTTGCTTAAAGGAAGAGCCAATCAGAACTTTTGAAATATGCAAATTAAGCAAATATAAAAATTCAGCATGTAGAAAAAAAAAAAAAACACAACAAAATTTTAATGGCAGACAATAGTAAAGAAAGAAATGTTAGCGTAGATTTATTGGAAGCTTTAATAAATGCTTCTCAAAATCAAGTTGCAATCACGAATGAAGAAGTAGTTAATGAAATAGACGAAAACGAAGAGAATGAAAACGATAATTTTATTCCTACTGAATTCGATATAGATCATTTTATAGAAGCTGTTCGTGAGCTTCCAAGCTTGTGGGATGTGAATCACCCCACATACAAAGACAGATTGGTTAAAGTAAACGCTTGGAAAAAACTTGCGTTAAAATTTTATAAAGAAGAGGACTTCCTTCAGAAAAGTTAAAAAATCTAAAAGATACACTAAAAAAATGTTTAGATAAACGTAACCATATGACCAGATCAGGAGCAGCAGCCTCAAACTTACCAAAATGTAAGTTTTTTGATCAAATGACATTTTTGCATGAAAAAAGTGCAAACAAACCAACAGAATCTAATGTTGATATTGTCCCAGATGTTGCTTCACCATCATCGTTTCACTCACAATGTAGTTTTACACAATCAAGTCCAAGTACCAGTAGTATTTATATATATATATATATATATATATATATATATATATATATATACATATATATATATATATATATATATATATATATATATATATATATATATATATATATATATATATATATATATATATATATATATATATATATATATATATATATATGTATATATATATATAAATATATTTATATATATATATATATATATATATATATATATATATATATATATATATAATAATTTTCTTTTATATTTTATTTGTTTTATCGATGTATTTTTATTTTTAAGAACATCTTTAATGTACTTCTTACTTTTGACTTTTTTTCCATTATCAGGTTTTTTTGGCATTGGTGTAATTATTTATTAAGTTTAAAAATTTTTAATTTTAACTTTTCTATGAAATATTTATATGTAAAAAGCATTTTTCTATGAAATATTTATATGTAAAAAGCAATTTATATGTAAAAAGCAATCTTTAGATCAACATAAAAATTATTATTTTGAAGTTCAAGATTTTAAGTATTGTTGTAATAAAATTATTATTATATTATTAAAAGTATATGTGCTCTACCTGGTAAAAGTCTTACAATTTTACTATATCAATTGTTAACATAATTTACTTTGTCCTTAAAGAAATAACAGAAAAAATGTCAATTTTTTGAGTAATAGTTATTAGCATTTACCCTTAAACTACATGGTTTATATAGTGACTTATACGTTCACCATTACAAGTTTCTGTTTACCAAGTCTAGTTGCCATTCCAGTTCTCCTTCTGGTGTATTAAAGTATTCTTTAAAGTCATCTCTAACTTGCTTTGCATCTTTGGAGTAGTTGTTAGAACCTGATTGTGACATTGGTTGTAGTGCAGCAGAACATGAATTATCTTGTCTCTAATCACCTGGTCTAAATCCAGCAGGACCGTCGATATTGGTGTAATTTGTGGGACAGTAGACATAATTGTTTGCTGATCTTTTTTCATCTTTTTTCAAGAAAGTTATGTAGGGCTACAATCGCTTGTGTAATTAAAATGACTTTTTCAAGATTAGCAATAATTGGTCTGCGAAATATTCAAAAGCGTGTTGTAGCAATACCAAATGTATTTTCTATTACCCTTCTGGCTCTTGAAAGTCTGTAGTTGAATATTTTTTGATCTAAAGGAATGTTTTGATTAGGGTATGGTTTCATCATGTGTCTTTTTAAACCAAAAGCATTGTCAGCAACTAAAACGTACGGTAATACCTTTTCTGAATTACCAATATATTCGGGATCAGGAATATTCAATTTATTATTTTCAATTCCATAACCAAGACTGCAGTTGTTAAAAACGCTACCATCACTCTGTCTTCCGGAGTCACCAAGTTCTACCGTAGTAAATTTGTATTTAGCATTACAAACAGCTAGAAGAACTATGCTATGCGTTTTCTTATAGTTAAAATACTCTGATCCGCCATTATGAGGAGCTTGCATAACGATGTGCGTGCCATCTATTGCACCTATAGCATGCAGAAAATTCCACATGTTTTCAAATTCTTTTGCAATTGTTTTCCATTCTTGTTTTTCTGATGGGACGTGTAGAAAATTTCTCTCTTTCAATGATGTCCAGATAGCAGCGCATGTCTCACTAATAATCCTACTGATAGTAGATGCGCTGATTCTGTAACTTGCAGCAATAGTACACTGAGCATCTCCTGTTACAAGAAATCTAAGTGTTACGGCCAGCCTTTCACTCAGACTCACAGGGTCTCTCATGGTAGTTCTTTGTTTTACAATGATAGGCGCTACAAACAAAAGCAACTCTTCGTAAGTTGTTGGAGACATACGAAAGTACTTAAAAAAGTGTTCCTGGTGGTGTAAGCGTAAATCCTGGACTAATAAATGAAACTCTCCTTTCTGAAGGCGTTTGGTATAAATTTTCCTTACCCAAAATCATTTTTTCTTCTTTTCTTTTTCTTGTATCATTTGCAACATTTTTAAAATAATTAATTTTCTTCGAACTAACAACAATCTTCTTTTAATCAACATGTTTTCCAAAAAGCGCGCTAAAGGTTGCGCTAAAGTTACGTGGAAATTAAAATTCTGATTCTGCGAAAAATTAGTGGCGAAAAAGTTCGCTTTGCGCGAAAAAATTCGCTCCGTGGAAAGCCGCCTTAATGAATGAAACTGTAAAATAATGGAAAAATAAAAACTGGAAAATAATGCGCTTTTGTTAAGCGCATTATTCAGACCAGTATTTGAAACTTGCCTGAAACTTAACTGAAATTAAAATAAAGTTATATGTAATGCGAACATTTTAAAGTAACTTGAATTAAATTTATTAAATCTTTTTTTACTTTGGAAATTTTATCATAAAAAAAACGGAGCATTTTAAAATTAAAAAATTTTAAAATTAAAAAATTTTAAAATGCTCTGATTTAAAATTAAATGAAAGAATTTTAATTAAATTTAATAAATTTATTTACTAAAAACTAAAATTAATAAAAAAATTTTTAAATTTAATAAAATAAATTGAAAATATTTCTTTTTTTAAATTTGAATGTTTTTAAACTTATGAAATATAAAACTTAATATTAAATATGATAAAAAGTTTAAACTTAAAACACTTATTTTTTTTAAACTAATTTTTAACAACAACAGCAATAAAAATAGTTAAACAAATTTTTCTTTAACAAAAAATCTATTAATTTACAATTGCGGTTAAATGCTTTTACTTACGACTTTAATTTCTTCTGAATAAACGTCACATAAAGGATATCAAATGATAATTTATATATTCTAAAAGATTAAAGTTTTTGCGTAACGCAAAACTGCTAAACGCGTAGGCAAATCGCCTTTTTGCAGGTAAAATGCGAGCTGTGTAACGATTCTTAACAAGGCCTGAGTAGTCAACAATGATCAAAAATTCTTTTTAGTGGCAAAAGCAAGTTTATGCTGTTTGAATCAGATGGAATCAGGTATATTCAACATCCAATAGGTACAAGATGCGATCCTATACCAACTGCCTACCTTAAAACATGAGGAAGGTAATCTAATGGTTTGGGGATGTTTCAGCCGGAATGGAGTTGGTCCTTTCTCAGAATTACTGAGACTTTGAACTGAGAAAAGTACAAAGATATATGTAAGACTATTATATTACCTTATGCAAAGGATAAAATGCCTCGAGGATGGATATACTAACAGGATAATGATCCCAAACATACAGCCAAATTGGTTTTTCAAAAAGAGTAAAGTTAAGGTTTTTAAGTAGTCATCCCAATCACCTGACTTTAAATCCCATTGAATATCTATGGAAACATGTTGACTGTCAAATGAAAGGAATCAAGCCTACAAATTATGCTGATTTATTTAATAAAATCAAGAAAATATGGGAATTCCCATTGACTTTTGCATTCATTTAGTTGACTCGATGCCTCATAGATGTCAAACTATTCTTGATTTTGAAGAGTATACTACAAAATACTAATGCGATTTTGCTTTTGTATAAGTTTCTGATCAAATAATGTTGAAAAATTTGTACTTTTTAAAAAAAAATGCTTTGTCCGCAAATTTTTTGAACTTATCAAAAATCTTTGATTTGAATACCAATTTAAAAATATTAATTAGATAATCATTATTTGTTCAAAACATAATTCTAAACTTGAAAACCTTTTCATTGGTATATAATATATGGGCTTTAGTGAAGTATGTGCTGATAAATAAGTAAAATTCCTTTTCTTTTTTCCTGTCTGCAAATTTTTGGACGCTACTGTAGGTACTGAATGTTAAGGCGTTTATATAAGTTGGAATAACCAAAAAGCCACTAGAAATTGTACTTTAAATACTTTTTCTATTGAGAAGCCTAGCTCAGATGTTTTAAGTGAAACTGTTTATATATTTTCTCACAAATTAACTGATAAAGAAACCTGGTAACCACTTAAATCATATAAGTTAAGGACACACTGATGAAAATTAAAAATTTATTAGACCTTCCACACAAATCTTGGATGAAGTTGATTCTATGTCTAAAGTGTTTTTAATTGCTTTTTTTGAATGTTGTACATTATTATTTTTTTTGATATTTTTTGCTCTTAAAATGATAAAAATAAATAAAAATTATTTTTTATGAAAAATACTAATGGGCCATAATATAACAAATATGTTATACAGTTATAGGGTGTAGTGGAATTTTTTGAAATTCATTTAATAATGGTGTGCAAAAGTTCAGCATATAAAATTTTGAACTAAAAATAAAATTTTTATTATAATTTTTTTTTTAAATATGTTTTTTATAAAGTGGTTATTATTTTTAGAATTTTGACATTTCCACTCTAGTGCACTATGTTTTTGTTGTTTTACTGAAAAATATGTTGAACTAATACAAGATGAGGCTTGATCTCAAATCTCTCCCCAGGCCAAGCATATGACTATTGGAGGCTTGATCTCAAAAGTTCTCTAAATGTATAAAATAAAGTTAAATAATAAAGTTCAATTCAAGTTTTATTATACTTGCTCATTTAATCATTAATACGATAGTGGTGTAGTGTTAGGCCATTTACTTCATAAGTGAGAAGTTCCGAGTTCGATCCCCAGAGTTTTATGAATATAACTACCTAAAGGAGAACCACAACTGTAAAGAATGGTGTTTTATAAATTTAATTACCTAAAGCATAATCACAACTGTACTATCATGATAAGAAAGTACCCAGTAACTGCAAAATATTCATTTTGCACAACTTGCTAATACTAAACATTCTTATGCCAACCAGAAAAAATGTTTAACTATATTGCTTGTGTCCATTAATGAATTATAAATTGACTTTTCTAATTATTTTTTTGTTTTAAATTAGCTTAAAATCCAGATACTGTGTTCTTTATTTTGCTTACATATGAAGAAAAGCAGGTACTGTGTTAGTGAAAAAAAATTAAAATTACTATTTCTGTATTTTTAATTTTTTATATTTATTTTAGTCAACTAGAAACAAAATGTATTGATATTATCAAACAAAGTAAGATGATATTAATAAAAACAATGTTTTCAATTTTTTTACAACTACAAATCAGAATATATAGGATAGTAATCATGACCAGACTTGTAAAATAAAGATGTCCATTCAAAATTAATTTAAGAGTAGTTAAACCATAACAAATAGTTAAAAAGGTTTTTTAAATCTGACTACAGAAAAAAATACGAATCTGATTAGAATTACTTATGACTGTATAACATATTTGTTGTGGCACAAATGTTGGGCTTTCACTCTGAAACGGTTAAATCGTCTACATAGGCCATTTTTAGATCAATCCAAAACTTTCTTATATTTATTGGCAAGAGTAGACACAGTTTAGAAATTGTCATCTTTTTTTATTTGCTGAATTCCTCTTGCATCCATTCTTGTGACAGGTTTCTGCACACCCAGCTTTTTTACTTTAGCTGTAAGGAAATTGAGTTAAATGTCTGCCCCACTAAACTCATTCCTATACCACAGAATATTACTGTCATTTTTTCTCTCTGCTCTCACAAACCATATCTGAGAGATATGGTCTTGGGTTTATTTTAGCTTGAAAGTGGTTGACGAGTCCTTCCAGTTGCTAAAATTGGTTGGTTGCATAGACTTGGCTTTAGCTTTTCTAGAGTTAGCATTCTGCATACACGTAAGATAGTCATTAAAATCATAAACTTTGCCGGTTGCTGCTAAATTCAACCTGATAATGGAAGTTGTCTGCAGACATGCCCAGGTTCAAAATATTTAATTTCAATTCTATTTGCAGAGATTTCATCACTATTTACTATATGAAGTAAGAATGTGAAAAATGCCCAATTTTTATTTTGACTGGCACAGTTGTCAAGCCAAATATGCTCTTTATCACGTTTCTCTAAGAAAAATGCACAAAAGGCACTGATGATTTCTTCTTTTTTACGTCCAGCTACAACTTCATGTCAAACTGCTGCAATAGCTGGAGCAGGATTGTGATTTCCGAGTGACACAAAGCTTTTGTTGAAGGCAATAATTTGTTGAATAAAACATACTGATTTAAACTCTTCCATCCTTGGCAACATAATTACCTTTTGTAAGTCAGCAGAATAAACATTACTGCCACCATTTTCTTTTTGAACTTGTCTGTCACTTCTGTATTCTTTTCTGCTCAAAGTAGCTTTATTGTGGTTTTGGTCATGTAAATCTACGCATTCACATGTTTCGCATTGCTCATGCCCTAGTTTTGTTAAGGATATTGCCATTTCTTTCAAAACCTTACAATACAGGTCATAGGAACAAATGAAATTTGAAGTTTGTTGAATGAATTTTTTTTGCATGTTTTTTCTTGTAATATTGGATGGTTAATACCTTCTGTTAGGTACGTGCTCTCTAGGATAGTGAGAAATGCATGGATGAAATGACTCGATGTGGTTCCTAAGGATCTCTCTGTTGAATTTTTTAGGATTGGCAGTTTTTCCTCTGCCATCTTTTTTAGGTGTTATGTTTCCATCATTGATTGAACTTAGAGCTTGGAACACAAAAAAATCATTTTTTGCGTTGAAACCCAAAGCTGAAACAGTATGATTTCCATTGTACATAAAGTACTGATTTGTTTTTGATCACCTTGATGTATCAATGGTATGCCGATTCACAGTTTTTCTTTTACAGCCAGAAATAATAAAAACTTTTTGTTCGTACCAAAACAGATTCCAGAATTCCATGTTTAATCTATTACGCTGAGTATCATCTATTTTCATGATGCAATTTCGTTTACAAGTAGATTTACAGGGTAGCAGAACACTATGTTTAAGAAGTAACTTTGTCTTTAGTTTATCTTTTACAGATTTAGATATAAAACTTTTTTTTCTTTTTGGAACATTAATATCTTCCTGTATTTCTTGAATGTTGGCAAAATTAGATCCAACATTGACTATATATATAATTCAACATATATATTCATATATATTCATAGATTTATTCATATCATAGATATATTCATAACATTGAATATATATATATATGTTATTCTCTACATCCATGGCAAAAGCGTTAACAAAATTTAATCCAACATCGACTACACTTGTAATGTCATTCGCTACATCCATGGCCTCAACATTGGCAATAATTGTTCTGACTATGTTTGCAATGTTATTTGCAACATCCATGTCAACAATATCTGCCACAAAATGATTATATTTAGCATCCACAACTTTATCTGTTTCAATGTTCATTCCTGTCGCAACTTGTAATAAATCAAACTTTAGTGACAAACTTTTTCAGTTAAGCTGATCTTTAGAGCATGTCTGATCAATTTTATTATAATTTAATTCATTAACATTGTTTGCTTAGCTAACTTTACCATTTTCGAAGCTCTATTTATTGTGTCTAAATAAAACAAACAATAAAGTTTATAAAAAAATTTACAAAATTTAAGACAGCAAAAATTGGCTACAACAAAAAAAAATTTTTTATTGTTTATACAACGAATGTCATAATTATGTCATTTCATTCGTTATTAGATCTGATATAGAAAAAAAAAAAAATTCTTGTCAATGTTTTAATTTAATTCAATTCTGAAAAAACATTCAATAAAATGTGTTAAATTTTTTTATGAAATTAATATGTTGAAAAGCTTTAAAGTTCTACAAATGTTTTAACTACAATAAAATATTACTTAATCAAGACAACAATATTTAACATTATTAATGTCATTTTCTTTATCAGATCTTGAATTCAAATCATATTATTATTACTATTATTATTATGCATACAATATCACTGCATATATTCACATTTGGTATTGGTCAGTAGGGTAAACATGGGTCATGTTGACCCTATTGACCAATAACCAATATGACTCTGTTATGCTGTGTTAAGGTATCAGCAAAACAGTGAAAATATTTAAAAACCCTGTACCCATTACCCTGTTTATACATTTTTATTAGGTGTTAAGGTATTAGCAAAACAGTTAAAACCCTAATCCAGATTGCAAAATTACTACTTTAAACGTACTTTTCAATTAAAATCTAAATCAATTTCAATCTAAATCAATTTACAATTTACACTAAATTTAAAATAAACAAAATTTTCTTTTTAATCCAAATCAATTCCAATTTAAAAATAACTTTTATTATTATTAAAATTATTTTATTATTAAAATAAACAGTAAAAACAATAGCTGAACTATTAAACAAATGTTATAAAGTTAACAATAATTTTATATCATTTTAACGCAATTAAAATAACAAGAAATACTTCAATGTGCATGTGCAGGTGTTATTTTTTTTACTTCCGATAATAAGAATAAAGAAAGTAACTGTTTTTAGTCACAGTTCCTGTTTTTTGCAAAGTTTTATATTTCCTGCAGATACTGTAAAATTAAAACATCCAAAACAGATGCTTAAAGATCACACATAGTGTTTTTACTTAAACTACAGATCAAGAAAATAGTAATGAATAGTTTTACCAAAAAAAAAAAAAATCTTGAAAATTGAGTTACTGTGTTCTTTCATATCACAGCAGTGTAAAGGACTTTTTTCATATTTCTGTTATAATAACTATATAAATTTTAATAAATTTTAAAAAAATAAACTTTTGTTATATTTTATACGATATTTTGTAATTATCTTAATTTTTGTTCATTTGATTTATTGTTTGTTTTTTTTTACTTTGTGTTTTTTTTTAAATTTCTTGTTTATCCATGTAAATGAAGTTTTATTTGTTTTTGTTTTTTTAATTAAAAATGATCCCTCTTTCTTTAAGTAATTTTTTGTCAATGTCAAAAATTTGCTTGATTTTATTTTTTTATTTCATATATAAGGAGACTTTATTATTTTTTATTTTTTTTTTTCTGTTTATTATGAGGACACTTTATTTTTTGGTTTATTAATTTTATTATAAGGTTTTATTTTTTGTTTTTTTGTTTTGAGTAACCTGATTGTAATTTTTGTAATGTTTTGTAATTTTTTGTATGAAATAGGATACTTTAGTTCCGATAGTGGCTGAGTATGGCGAACTGGATTCAATCAGTTTTAAACCAGAGTAATTATTTATATAATTTATATATATATAATTATAAATTAACAATAATTATAAAAAAACAAAATAGTAATAATAAACTTATACAGAAAATACTTTTCAATGCTTTTTAGTTATCATATTGTCATGCAACCCTTTTTTTCAATTTTAATGTTTTTTTTTTTTTTTTTTCTGTTAAAATAGTTACAAAAAGGCATGGTAAATAAAAAATAATAAATTTACTCAAAATTTATATTATTTTACTCATTTAGTTTTATTTATTACTTATGTATTATTGAATTTATTTAATTTTGGTCTTAGATATTTTCTTTTTTTCAAAATTTTCATCTTAGCGCATTTGCATCTTGCATAAATCACATTTATTCAAAAATAAATTCTGGATTCATTTTTTTGGTATTTATGTAAATATTTAAAACAGTCTTTTTTTTATATTTCAGTTGTATAATTGTTTCTTATCAGTCAGAAAATGCATCTAACAAAGCTGAAAAAAATTTAAAATTACTTCCAGTTAAAGGTGTTCCGTTCTCAATAGAGGTTAAAAAAATTATTGGTAAGAAGATTTTTAAAATATGTTTATAATAGGTATTTATAAACTAGTAATCTACTTCACTTCAAGTTATGAGGAGTAAGGAGTTGTTCAAATCATAGAAAGGGGTAAAGAGTTATTCAGGGGTAACAGGATTTCTTCAAGGAATTTTTAAAAATTTTTTTATTTTAAAGTTTGAAATAATCTGATTGGATTATTAAAATAAATTAATAATTTTTTTGAATTATTTTAAAACCTTGGTGATCTGGCTGAATTATCTGAGCTTTTCTTAGATAATTTAGTTGTCATTTTATTTTTCATTTAAATTTTATTCATTCTAAAACAATTAAACATTTTTTTTTTAAAAAAAAACATTTTTCCTTGAAATCTATAAATATAATCTAAGAATAAAAAGTGAAAGCAATCAAATTGAAGTATGAATGAAAACAGATATTGCAGACATTTGACATTTTTAGTGTAAGTAGACATTTAGACAATTTATTAGATATATTTTTTACAAAGTTGTATTATTAAAGTATATATTTATACTAAGTATTTTTATAAGTTATCAACATTTATTTTCAATAATAAATCAAAATTTATACTAAGTAGTATTTGTATAAATTATAAATATATAATTTCATTTACAAATCAAAATTTATACTAAGTAGTTTTTGTATGTTATATTGTATCTTGATTGAGTCATTTTATTTAAAATATTAACAAACATATTATTGAAAATATTTCTTAATAACAGTGGTTGTAAGTTGCCATACTTGCTCATGTAAACAGTTTTTCAAAGTTTTTCGAGATATATTGGTAATACCAGTTTATACTTTTTTCTCATCTGTTGAGGTATGGCAGTTTTTAAGGACAGCAATGTATTTACATATATATATATATATATATATATATATATATATATATATATATATATATATATATATATATATATATATATTCTTTTTCTTCTTGATCCAGATCAAATGACTGTTTTTCTTATGTATACTTGAATTTATTCAGAAAATCAGTACTTTTTCCAAATTATAACATCTCAACAATTCTTTCTTTATTTATGCTGTTTTATCAATAGATGATATATATTTTATCTATAGATGATATATTTATCTATATATGAAATATATTTTATCTATATATGACATATGTAGATAATAATAAAATGCGGTAGTGGTGTAGTGGTAGAGTGCTCGCTTCATAAACGAGTGGTTACGAGTTCGATCCCCACCACGTCCCTGGTAGTACCGCGCTCAACTCGTTTCTCCGCGCAGTGGCCTTGTTCGTCAAGGTTCGTGTTTTGGAGTTATAGAGTTGAGAGAGGGTTATAGCCACAAAATAAGTAGCCTCCTCGTTTGTAGTGGCTTTCTCGGCCTTGAGGAGGTGAAGTAAAAAAAAATATATATATATTATCTAAATATGACATTTTATCTATAGATGACATATATTTTATTTATAAATAGCATATATTTTATCTATATATAACAGACCTTTTATCTATAGATGACATATATTTTATCTGTAGGAAACATTTTTTATCTATATATGACATATATGATATTTGACATATATGATATGTTTACATGTCTAATCTAAAAATGTAATAAGTTTCTGGGAAACAACAAGTTTTAGTTTTTTGAACAAACCTGTTCTGCTTTACCTGTTTTCTTTTTGGTGTTGGTTGTCCACTATTGACACTGTTAAATCTATTTTAGTAAACAATAATAGTTTAGTTGTATAGTTTGAATTTTTTTGTGTGTTTTGTTTGTGTTGTTTTGGGTTAGATTTGTTGCAATTTTATGGTTTAGGTTTGTGTTATTTTTATAAATTTTCAAAATGATATTTTTTTAATATAGATATTAAAGATTCCATGTTAAAATTTTTAGCTAATGGTTTAGAGAAACCTACATCCTCTGTTTTAGAAGACACACAATGTGTAGAATCAAATTCTGCACCAAAAGAGGAATCAAGTAATGGATTAAAAAATATATCTCATAATGATTTAAAAAGTGGATCAAATGATTATCCAAAAAGAGAAACTAATGAATTAAAAGAGGTAATCTATTTATTTTTACCTAATTAGTAACTTTTTTATTCAGTTAGCAACAAGATTGTGACTTTTAATGTTATTTTTTTTTTTTTTTTGTAAATTTTAATTTAATTTTTTTTGTTTTATAAGTTTTGATGTTATTAATTGTTTTTGTTAAAAGCTTGAATAATGGCAGAATCAAGTAAACGGTACAAATTCTTGATTTACATAAAATATAATGGTGGATTAGTAAACTACAATTTTGCAAGAAGCAATTTTTCTTTTGTAAAAAAGCTATTTTTTCATAATGATTTTGTTTTTTAAATCATATCTGCTTCATATAAATCATATTGTTTATAAATCATATTTGTTTTTACAATCCATTTGCTATGGTTTATGTAAAGCATTAAGGAAAAAAGGAGAAACTTGCTATGGTTTATGTAAAGCAGGAAAAAAGGAGAAACTTGAGAAATAAAAGTTTTATATTCCCCATCTATTTATAATTAATTTATTTATAATTAAATTAGTGCCAACAAATGTATTATTTAATTATATTTAATTGTTATTTAACCATTTTGTTATTTAATTACACAAATCATAAAGTATTAAAATTGTGCAACAAAATCAAAAGAATGGCATAACAAATCATTAAAAACCCAAATGAATTTACAATTTATAAACATATGAAATAGTTTTTTTTTTCTCAAGATTTCATGCTGATTATTAAAAAATAGTTAAAAAAAAGTTATTTTCTAATTATCAAAATCAAAAAAAGTCACCAATCAAATGAAAGTTAAAGTTCACACTTGGTAACAACCTTATATTCACTTCAGAAATATTATAGCTAATCACCGGAAATGTTTGCCAGAAATCACAAATGCTAATATAAACAAATCAAGTAAGGGTTTTTTCCACTTTTACCGTTTAACTTGTGCACTTCAAATTAAAAGCTTTTGCCAAACTCTTTATACACCATCAGAACATAAACTCAAGTTCATATGACTAAAGAGCTTTCTTCCAAAATGATAACAGCTTTAAATATCTTTAGTAAAATTAATTTTTCTTTTCATATGAGTTTTTTTTTTTTAGTGCAGTTACTTACTATAATGCTGTTACTTACTTTAGCGCAGTTACTTACATTAGTGCTGTTACTTACTATAGTGCAGTTACTTACTATAGTGCTGTTACTTACTATAGTGCAGTTACTTACTATTAAAATATTAGAATATCTTAAGCCATTCTTTTGTTCATTTAAGTCTAATTATCTATAAAAACTATCTGGTTCAAAAGGTAAACATGTTGCAATTTTTTTTGTTTGTTTTTGTTTTCGTTAACTTTATCCATTTTTATATTTGGTTTCAATATTTTTGTTTTCTAACAAAAGTTTACTATTAATAAATTACTTCAATAAGTATGATTTAGACATAAATCTTATTGAAATGTATTTTACTTGACATAATATACATATACATGTTTTTTAATGGTTCAATATGTTAAATATGATATATCATAGAAACTTTTAATTTTATTTTTCATTTTTACTTTTGTTTATCATGTGAATATTTAAATGTAAAGTTTATTATTTTCAGATTATTTGCAATGAAGAAAATGCATCAAAAAAAAAAGTCAATTTAAAATTTTTCTCCAATCAAGTATGTGGATTTGATCTAGATTATGATGCAATGCAAAAAATGTTTCAAGATACTTCTCAAACATATCCAAAAATGTCAAAAGATTTACCTGATCTAATAACATTTACTATTACACACCCTGTAGATTCTTGTAGATTCTGGATAATATTGATTGATGAGCATGTAAGTCCAAATAATAAAGTTATTATATTTAAATAATAATTTAATAATAGTTAATTTTCATAATATTTTTTGCTTTTTTTTAAAAAAAAAATTAATTTAGAAAACCAGAAAAAGTTTAAAAACTTAAAAAAAAGTTTTTTTAATTAATTGAATGCCCAAAACAAAACCTTCATTTAATGTATCATGATGTAACACAACAAAACCTTCATTTGATGTATCAGGTCTCCTTGAATATATATATATATATATATATATATATATATATATATATATATATATATATATATATATATCAGGCCTTGTAATGAAGTGGGAATGATTGCTCGGCGTCTGTAAACGACGTTCCTGGTGCGACAAATAGTGCTTGCTAGTTTTGTTACAAGAGCAAAAAATCACGCTTGCCTTAACAAAAAAGGGAGAAAATTAAAATTTGGATTTATATATAAAATATTTGTATTGAAAATATTTTTGCTGAAGTCAAAATATGTTGAAACTGTAGAATTTACATAATATTAATTAAAGAACTCCATGTAGTTAAGGCGATTTACAAATTATTTAAATTTTTTTTATTTGGAAATTAGGAATTGGCATGGTTTTGTCAGCAAACTTTAAATATTATAATTTTTTCTTTTTTATATATAATTTTCAAAACCTTTTTACTACCCGTAATAGTAAATCAATGAACACCATTTTGGAGTCTTTAGATCAATTCCACTCATCGGCGTTAATATGAATTTAGTTAAAGTCTTTTGAAAAAGTTAATTTAATATATAAACTATATATAGTTGTCAAAACACAATATTTCTATCAATTTCAACAAAAAATACTAGAATTCCGACCAAGAAAGAGCTTATGATTAAGAAAAATTGCCAATAAACGATCAAAACAGATCATATTGTCAAACTATAATGTTCATTTCGTTTTTTTTTGGTTCATTTTCAATATAAAATTTAATATAAACAAGAAAAGTTATAATAACCCCATTTATGTAAGAAAAGTTATAATAACCCTATCACCTATATCTGCTCTTTTGAACATAATTTCCCTATTGTTATGTAGTTTCTCCAATGCTAAAGACTGATGAAAGATTGTTTGTAACTTTGGGTTTAAGTTTTTTCATAATAATACATCAAGATCTCAAAAACCAATAAAAGCAAAATAAGAAAACTTGTAGCATAGAATCCTTGGTTTAATTTCTTGCAAATTCTCTTATTTAATGATTTTTTTACATAACAAAAAAAATCCTTAAACTATTAAACCTTGATATAACAGGGTTCATAGCACTCAGGGAAAACCTGAAAAAGTTAGGGGAATATTAGTTTTATATTTAGCTTGAATTTATTTTGCAATATCCAAATTTGGAATCTTTATCATTATTAGAATCTGGAATCTCTGGCATTATTGGAATTTGACTTGATAAAATAAAAACTTGATAACTCGACTTTGACTTTGATGCCGATTACTTGTGACTTGGTTTGAAGTTGAATTCAAGGTTCAAGTCTTGTATTTAAACTCTAAAATTGTTTATAAAAATAAATTTGTTTTGCCGCAGTATTAAGCCAAGTTTGTTTACACTAATTTATAATATTGCTTTTTGGCATTTGCAAGACGATAAAGCAAAAAGTTTAGGAGCAGAAAAACATAAAAGTGTTTTTTCTAAATTCTTTTTTTAATTGCGCAGCTTGGTTTTCATTTTTTTAAATCATTTTTTTCATTAAACATTTTACTGCATCATCATTGGATAAGGTTTTTCACTCACGGACTTGAGTGAAAAAAGAATTAAAAGACTTGTGACTTGTAAAACAATAACGTCTGGTTGCAAAAGTATTACATCCTTTAGCATTATCAGGGAAAATCATACATTTTTCACCACCTAAAATCAGGGAATAAATACTTGAAAACTGAAGAAAATCAACGAATACTCAAGGAAAATTGATTTTTAAAGTTGCTATAGCAACCCAGTATAAAACTTTTGAATGATTATCAAGGGAGTGTAAAAGCTGTGATGGATAAAATTGAAAAATTTGTTTTCTGCTTGTAAAAAATAAAAGAAGATTGAATCTATTAAAAAGAATGCAAATAATGGCATCAAATTAGGTTCAGAATACACAAGCAATTAAGTTATAAATCATTTTAACAAAAGCATTGAGCTAATAACTAAACCTAAGAGAATAACCAAGTAAGGTACAATTAGGATAATCAAGATTTTAAACATAAAAAGGAAATTTAAAATCTCAAAAGTAATCCAGGTTTTGTTGAACTTATGCTACCCATAAAAATTTTAAAGGTCATTTTTTTCACAACAAAGAGGTGTTAAGAGTTCAGTACATACAGTTACATTGGCTAAGGTCATTAATCTGGTAAAAATTGAAAGGACCTTTTTTTTTTTAAGTCACCAAAGGTCTATTCTTATGATGTAATAAGCGATAATGGTTCAAAAAGAAAAGATGATTCTATTGAAATAATTCATGCAAAACATTTTCTTCATTTTGACACTAGAATAATAAATAAGTGTTTTTATGATGCCAATTGAAATGGTGAACACTTATTATTAACAATTTTTAAAAATTAATAAAAATGACATATTGGAACTTTTTTATCATTGTTTTTTTGTAGTAAACCACAAAACAATTAAGAAAGTATTGGAGTATAATGGTGTATAATGGATGTTTTGGCATTTTATTATCAAATACAGGTGATGAGAGTTTATGTACTTAATAGAATAGTTGAGAATACTTCATATATCATCAGGCATATGAGCCCCATATTAAAATTAAATATTTTCTCGTATTTTGTTCTTATTTTGTTCATGACTTTCATTTAAAATAACGAAAAAACGGAAAATCTTTGATAAATCAGTTGAAAGTAGTTTTCTGGAAGTGATTATAAGCACCTACGAGAATTTATTTTGGTTTGACAAAGCAGTTGCTAGACTACCAAGTTTTAAGTTTTATAACCTATTGCTTTCATCATGCAAAATTGCTGTCAAAAGCTATTTATTACATGTCATAAATTTGCAAAAAGATTATTTGATTATAATGAACAAGAAAAGGCAACTGTTTATCAGGTTGTTTAGTTTACTATTTAATGTAAAATGGTTCTTGAAAGCTCCATGGCAGTTACTGTTTTCCGTTAAAAGTTTAAAAATAGTTTATGGTTTCTCGCAGAATGAAACGTGCTTCTGCTGTCAACTGCTCAATTTAAATCTTATATTACATAGAAATCACAGATTTTTTTAGAAATTTTAATTTTGAGATTAAAAACTGTAAAATTTTAAATAAAAATTTAAATAGAACATACAAATATCCTAATTTACTTTTTCTTTTTATTAAAAAAGGTGTTTAATTTTTTGGTATCAAAAATTGATCTTTAATAAGTTAAACTTTGGTTTTTATTAATTAAAAAATAATACCTATAGCACATGAAAAACAGTATATTTTAATTTTTAAATATTATGTCTGTTTGATCCACCCTAATGTATGTATATTTATAGGTATGTATGTATCCATGCATGGATGGATGTATGTGTATGTATGTATGTATGTATGTATGTGTGTGTATGTATGTATGTATGTATGTATGTATGTATGTATGTATGTATGTATGTATGTATGTATGTATGTATGTATGTATGTATGAATGAATGTATATACGTAAAAGTTTTGTCTAAAAATTAATGTTGCATGCTAAATTCTTAATCTAAACAATAAGCCCAAATCATAAATTAAATCACAAATCACAAGCTTTTACATTGCATGCAAATTTTACATTCCATGCTTTTACATAGCATGCAATTTTTACACAAATGTTTACTTGTTTCTTGAGCTGTTTTTATTGTTGCTCTGGGCCCATCTACTTTGCCTTAGTCATCTATTTGCCAAATACTGATTGAGTAAATTACATGACTATTTGAACAAATTTTTTATTTGACTCTTCCTGGAAACATAGTATATACATCGGTCAATCATTACTAATAACACTAATGTTTTATTTAATGCTCAGAGTTTCTAAAATCTGTGATAGTAAAAATTTTGAGCACAAAAGATCTACAACTAAAGTCACAAAAAATCATGTGTCTGTTGAATTTTTTTTTACCTTAAAAGGTAAAAAGAATTTAAATCTAGTAATTATATTATTATAGTAGTAAATTATTATAGTATTATATTATGATATTAGTATTGCATGTGTAATTTTATACGGATATTTTTGATAAATTTAAAGAAATTTTATAACTACAAAATCAAGTTCTATCATGTAATAGGAAAATCAACCATTTGAAAAAATTATTTTACTGCTTTTGACAACACTATTTTTATCTTGTTTTCATCTTCTTAACAAAGCTAGTAGTGAATTTGTCTTTAAAATGAAACAAGAAATTACTAACAGAAGTTTGTAAACAAGAAATTACCAACAGAAGTTTGTAATCAAGAAGTTACTAACAGAAGTTTGTAAACAAGAAATTACAACAGAAGTTTGTAAACAAGAAATTACAACAGAAGTTTGTAAACAAGAAATTACTAACAGAAGTTTGTAAACAAGAAATTTCAAAATTAGAAGTTCATTAGACAATATTTAGTGTTTAATAAATTTTGAATTAGAATGAAATAAGAATATTGTTATTTAAAAGGTGGCGATGATGTCATTCTATGAATAAAGTTTTTTACAAAATCTTGCAACGTTTTAATTTTTTTGCTGGATTTATCTTTGTGACAGACTTTTTAGTGTTTGGTTCAGATATTGTTTTTTACATTTTCAGGTTCTGACTTTTTGTTCATTTAATTGTAAAAGATTTATTAGATGTGAGATATTTCACCAATTTTTGCTTGATTCTTTGCCCATGTGGGGACTAAATCGTTCCTGTCAATGTTATCCCAAAACTGAAATATGCACACAAAAATTACTGCAAAAAAAATCTTAAATGCTTAGAAACAACATCATAAAAACACATGTAAAATGATATTATGGCATAGTTTTACTTATCTTTTAACTAAAGTTTTTTTTGCAACAAAAATACTAAAATTATTTTAATTTATTTCCGCAGTATTTTGTTGTTATTTGTATTTACTATTATGCAGATGAAAATACTTTTTCAATCAACATCTGGCTACAGCATCTGTTAAAATTATTTATACATTAGTCAACAGGTAGGATGTCAACAGATATGGAGTCCCAAAAGGACTCCAGCTTTATATCTCTACTTTTTCCAAGTCTGTAGTGTCCAGAAGCTCTAAACATGTTTGTTGACTTATCTGCTATAAGAAAAAAATTGAGGTTTAATGACTTAAAACTTATTGTTTTTAAGCTCTGAGTCCTTGCCGCCATTATACCTAAGAACTTCTAGTTCAAAAAATGATTGTTTCTCTAACCTAAAAGTCTTAATTTATCTGCTATAAGAAAAAAATTGAGATTTAATGACTTAAAACTTATTGTTTTTAAGCTCTGAGTCCTTGCCGCCATTATACCTAAGAACTTCTAGTTCAAAAAATGATTGTTTCTCTAACCTAAAAGTCTTAATTTTTTTCCTATTAGTAGTCCATACAATTATTTATATTTTTAGAGCTCCTTGATACCAAAAACAAGGATAAAGTAATCTTTTTGTGACTTTCAAATCCGGAGTTCTTTTAGGGAATCCGCATCCCTGGTATGAAAATAGAAAAATAATAATTAATATTAATAAAATAGAGATGAGTTTTACAAAACATACACAAATATGTTTTTTTTAACTGGTGAAAACTCAGATATTTTATACATGAAAACTCACTATGATTTTTTAACTGGTAAAAACTCACAAAAGAGCTGGGACTAGAGCTCCTGTGAAAAAAAAGAAACTCACAAGAGAGCTGGGACTAGAGCTCCTGTGAAAAAAGAAACTCGCAAAAGAGCTGGGACTAGAGAGCTCCTGTGAAAAAAAAGAAACTCACAAGAGAGCTGGGACTAGAATTCCTGTGAAAAAAAGAAACTCACAAGAGAGCTGGGACTAGAGAGCTCCTGTGAAAAAAAAGAAACTCACAAGAGAGCTGGGACTAGAATTCCTGTGAAAAAATGAAACTCACAAGAGAGCTGGGACTAGAGAGCTACTGTGAAAAAAAGTATTAGTTATCATATTAATTTTTTGTGAAAACCTAAAAATTAAACATTAAAAAGATTTTTAGTGTATTAGATTTTAAGTTTGAAATTTAATCAAAATCCTGATTTTTTTTGGAAAGATGTTATTCAAGTTTGCTACCTGATTAATAAAAACTAGGAATTTGAATTTGCATTTACAAAATAAGTTAAATATGAAAAAATGGCAGCCACTGCTTAGCAAGTTAAAGTAGAACTTGCTTTTGATACCATGTAGTGGTACATACTGGGACATTCATTGCACATACATTACATAATTATGGAATCTTTAACTAATATTGTTCACATTTTTTTTAAGTTTTAACTATTAGATTAACTATTTTTTTAACTATTAGAAAACATTTGAGAAGTTAACAGAAATTGAGAGCAAACTAACTGAGCATGTTTCTGTTGTTGATAAATGTATTAACCTTCCTCAAGTTGGTGATCGGGGATGTGGGCTTTATAAAGAGAATAATTCATGGTACAGGTAATTCTTTTTTTTTATTATTTATAAATTGGTTATATAAGTAATATAAATTAAATCTTAGTAAATCTTTTTTAGTTGATCATGTAATTAATCTTATACACATGTTGCTGATTTATCAACGTAATAAAATGGTAGGGTGATTCTAGAGACTAGAGTAGATGCTATTTTAAAAGTACTTTTTTATTAAAACAAAAATAATTTAGGATAAAAGTCTTTTGGGATTTAGCATAAAAATGATTTTAAATTTTTATGTTGAATATATTATATCTACTGGGCTCAGAATTTGCCAGACGTAAAGTATTTTATTAAAATTTAAATTAGTACATTCAAAATATCCAAACAAGAATTTTTAATATAAAAAAAAATTTATGAAATGTATTTTTTCTTAAAGTATGAAAAAACTCCATAATTTTTAAAATGAGCAGCAATTTTTTTTTGGTTAAAAGTAGGAATTTAAAAAACTTTAGGATGTTTTTTTTTTTTTTTTTTAATGTAAATTGCGTGGCGAATTGTTAAAGCAAAAAGTTTGAAAATGAAAATAAAATGTTGTGATGTTATAAAGTGGAATGATGTTATAAAGTAAATTTTTACTTTCAATCTATTGATTTAAAGCAGTTGTTTTAAATCATGATTTACTTTCAATCTATTGATTTAAAGCAGTTGTTTTAAATCATGATTTACTTTCAATCTATTGATTTAAAGCAGTTGTTTTAAATCATGATTTACTTTCAATCTATTGATTTAAAGCAATTGTTTTAAATCATGATTTACTTTCAATCTATTGATTTAAAGCAGTTGTTTTATATCACGATTTACTTTCAATCTATTGATTTAAAGCAGTTGTTTTAAATCATGATTTACTTTCAATCTATTGATTTAAAGCAGTTGTTTTAAATCATGATTTACTTTCAATCTATTGATTTAAAGCAGTTGTTTTAAATCATGATTTACTTTCAATCTATTGATTTAAAGCAGTTATTTTAAATCATGATTTACTTTCAATCTATTGATTTAAAGCAGTTGTTTTAAATCATGATTTACTTTCAATCTATTGATTTAAAGCAGTTGTTTTAAATCATGATTTACTTTCAATCTATTGATTTAAAGCAGTTGTTTTAAATCATGATTTACTTTCAATCTATTGATTTAAAGCAGTTGTTTTAAATCATGATTTACTTTCAATCTATTGATTTAAAGCAGTTGTTTTAAATCATGATTTACTTTCAATCTATTGATTTAAAGCAGTTGTTTTAAATCATGATTTACTTTCAATCTATTGATTTAAAGCAGTTGTTTTAAATCATGATTTACTTTCAATCTATTGATTTAAAGCAGTTGTTTTAAATCATGATTTACTTTCAATCTATTGATTTAAAGCAGTTGTTTTAAATCATGATTTACTTTCAATCTATTGATTTAAAGCAGTTGTTTTAAATCATGATTTACTTTCAATCTATTGATTTAAAGCAGTTGTTTTAAATCATGATTTACTTTCAATCTATTGATTTAAAGCAGTTGTTTTAAATCAGGATTTACTTTCAATCTATTGATTTAAAGCAGTTGTTTTAAATCATGATTTACTTTCAATCTATTGATTTAAAGCAGTTGTTTTAAATCATGATTTACTTTCAATCTATTGATTTAAAGCAGTTGTTTTAAATCATGATTTACTTTCAATCTATTGATTTAAAGCAGTTGTTTTATATCACGATTTACTTTCAATCTATTGATTTAAAGCAGTTGTTTTAAATCATGATTTACTTTCAATCTATTGATTTAAAGCAGTTGTTTTAAATCATGATTTACTTTCAATCTATTGATTTAAAGCAGTTGTTTTAAATCATGATTTACTTTCAATCTATTGATTTAAAGCAGTTGTTTTAAATCATGATTTACTTTCAATCTATTGATTTAAAGCAGTTGTTTTAAATCATGATTTACTTTCAATCTATTGATTTAAAGCAGTTGTTTTAAATCATGATTTACTTTCATTCTATTGATTTAAAGCAGTTGTTTTAAATCATGATTTACTTTCAATCTATTGATTTAAAGCAGTTGTTTTAAATCATGATTTACTTTCAATCTATTGATTTAAAGCAGTTGTTTTAAATCATGATTTACTTTCAATCTATTGATTTAAAGCAGTTGTTTTAAATCATGATTTACTTTCAATCTATTGATTTAAAGCAGTTGTTTTAAATCATGATTTACTTTCAATCTATTGATTTAAAGCAGTTGTTTTAAATCATGATTTAAATCAGATGAATAAAAATCATGATTTAAGTTGAGGTTTTATGATTTTAATTGTTTTTAATAATCATTTATTGATTAATCATTTATAAGTCAAATACACTAGCTAAAACTCCTTAAATAAGTATAAGTTATAATAGTCAGGTGATACATTATATAATGTTTGTTAGTCATATAATTTGTTATATTAATGTTTAATGTTACATTAATGTTATAAAGTTTATTAGTCATATAATTTGTTATAATAAATTTGTAAGATTTTAAGTAAATATTTTGTTTCATGTTTAACCTAATTCATTAATTTCTATTTTTGTTACTATTTATATAATATATGTATAATTATATTTCTTTTATATAAGAGTTTTATTCAATTTTATATTTTTCAAAATTTACATTTGTAAATTCTTGTAACTTTTTAGTTAAAATGAAAATAACATAGTTATAAATAAAAAGTTTGGACATGAGTTGAAGAAATACCTGCAAATACAATTATTATAAAATTATGTAATAAGTAATAATAAATAATGTATGTAATAAGTACAATGTTTGGCTAATAAAGCTAAATGCAAAAGCTGCGGTGTCCAAATGCAAGATTTGGTTGTTTGAATGAAACCACAAAACTGTAGGTAAATGTAATTTTTTGAAAGATGTTCAAGATGATGAAAAGATTATTTGGCAAGATACTGTAGAAAATTGGACCAGGCAACTAAGGAAGCATAAACTAATCAATGTTCTGTTGAGAACATTGACTAGTTTGAACTGAATCTAGTCAATGTATTGTAGACAAAGCAAGTTTTGTTTCCATATAAATAGGCAGTGGCAAGACCAATCAGTGGCAAGATCAATCAGTGGCAAGACAGTGACAACTAAATAGGATTCATACTTTATTAAAACCACAAAATCTGAAAAAGAAGCAATTGATCAGCAGATAGCAAGAATGCTTCTAACTTGCCTTTAAGAATAGTTGACCATCCAGAATTTATCAAAATGATCCATTTTTATGCCCGGGATATAACCTTTCTAATAAAACTGATATTGGTGAAAAACTATTAAATACTGTTAGAAGAACAGTTTAACTGACTGTTCAGATCTGCTTCATTATCAGTTTGTAACCATGAGTATTGATGCAAACCAGGAAGCAAGTGCAGTTCTATGCCTCGTTTGTTAATGTTTAAAGAAATTTTTTTAGACAATTTGGATATGTTTTTATATAGTAAGCGTTTTAAGAATTTGTGGCAAAATAAAGCTTCAAGAAACTACAGAGAATAAAACAGCAATACCAGAAGAAAGGAAACAAATAATATACAAAATAGAAAATCTAAATAAAATGAACTAGAAAATATTGAAAAGTAAAAAAATAAATGTTTTGTCAAAAAAATAATATACCTATATATTTTCCTGTTTTTGTTTTCTTTTTATAGAATGTTTTTTATTTTCCATTACAAGGAAAAAAGCAGATAAGAATATAACAAAAATAAAAATATTTTTTAATATACAATTTTTTCGTGACTTTTTTTAGTCATTAAGGAGATACTTTGTTATTTGAGCTAGAAACATGGGCAATTTTTAAATTTGAATTTTGAATGTTTTTGCTAAACTTTACTGTTTTCATAAATGTAAAGCAATTTCACTGAACTTTTAATCTGTTAATATAATTAATAGTTATAAAAGATGCTAAAACAACAATTTATTTTTATTTCACTCGTTTCAGTGATAACCTTTCATTTTTTCATTTTATGAATATTTACCAATTAGAGAAAAAAAAGAGTTTTCTAGTAGAATGCCATAACTAGAGGAAGAACAAACTCACATGACCCCAGAGCTCAGAAGGATCCAGGAGCTCAGAAGGGCCCTGCAGAGATTTACAAATCTTAATAATATTTTAATTCTTTTTTAACCATTAAGTTATACTTTTTTTAGATATAGTTAAAACTTTAAAAGAAATTTCTTTATAAACTTCAAAAAAAGAAGAACAAAGGTTTGAAATAAGGTACAAAATATCAAACTTTAATTTTTGTATATTTAAGGAAAGCTAATTGCTATTTATTTTTAAATAAAATTTTTTTATTTTAAAAAGTTTTTTATGTAAAAAATATTTAATACTAATATTCAAATATAAAAGACTTGGTTGTTTTCACTACAGACATTGAAATAGTCTGCACTTCCATTGGATTCTCTAAATTGTGCATTTAAACCCAGTAATTAGTTTCCTAATGAATTATTGTTATTGACGATGCTCCAAAAGCTAATGATCCAGTGTATTGTTAATTTACCAATTTTTTTTACCAAAATTTTTAGGAGCCTATTTAAAACTTTTTTTTAAGTTTTTAAAAATACTTTGTCAAACAGAGCAATTGTTATGTTCAATATCTCTAGTAATTTGCATTAACAATAGAAATTGGGCATTATAAAGGAAACAGTTTCAGACAGTCATTAAATGTGGTAAATACATTTGTAAGAGAAACCATTCTATTCTTTTATTTAATTTCTTCCATCATTACAAAATTTATTAATCAAATAATTTATTTTATAAATAAATGGCAATTTTTTTTTCTTATTCTTCTATTATATAAGTATTGAAAAAAAATGTCAAATAACATTTTTAAAAGCAAAAAGAAAACAAATAAACGTAAGAAAAAAGTTTAACAATGTTTCTCATAGTTCTAGTGTACATAGCAAATTAGTTTCATAATTATACTGACTGATAAAAGTCATAAATAAGTTGCATATTTCTATGTACCACAACGTTATTCCTCATATGCTTTAACCTTATACATCATATGCTTTAACCTCAACAAATTGTATAGACACAGTGGGCCCAGAAGACAAAGTTTTGGAAATAATTATAACAAATGAAGAAATCCTCCATTGAGGACTTTTTTAAAAAGATATTTTTTTGCTTTTCATAGGAAAATTTAAATTTTTATTATTAAACTAAATTTGTGGACTTAAATTACTATATTTGGTCATTTTTGAATAATTAGTATATTATTATTAATACTCAAAGTTAAGTTTTTTTTTAAGAATACACTTAAAAAAGTAATTTATTAGATATACTTAAAGAAAAGAAAATTCAAAAATTTAAATAATTTAGGGGTCTGGTTTCTACCCTTCTATTGATAAGAAGTATTTGAAACCAAAAAGTATTTAAAAAGTCACAAAAAGATTACTTTTTCCTAGTTTTTGGTATCCAGGACCTCTGAAAATATAAATAGGTTTATGGACTTATCATAGGAAAAAAATTTGGTATTTTTAGGTAAGGGGAACAATCATTTTTTGAACCTGGAGTCCTAGGTATAATAGCAGCAAAGACTCCTCAATTCCGGGCTTAAATACAATAAGTTCCAAGTCATTAAATCTCATGAATTTTTTTCTTATGGCAGATCATGAGTAAGCAAATAAGTTAAGAATTTATGGACACTACAGACCTCAAAAAATAGAGATACAAAGCCCGAGTCCTTTTGGGACTCCGCTTTTATGACTTATAATGCCCCAGGATGCCAGATTAGAGAGTCTCGAATCTTATCTAAAACGCCAATTCTAATAGCAGTTTGTGCAGAAAACATAAAAATCTGATCTCTCTAAAAGAGGATTCGTCACATCTGTATGTTCTTCTAGATGCGATGTCTTATGAGAGAGAAGTTTTAAATAATATCTAATACCTTTGTTTGCTTCTAGACTTTCCTCCAATAAATTGCAAAGGCCATAACCATTGTTAAAAAATATTTACTCAGTTAAATGATGAAGGACTACATTTAGAGTGTGGTTATTTTGTGCCCTTGGCATATTTGTAATAATGTTAAGTGTAGCATTATTTCATAACTCCTGAAATTTTTCCATTTTAATCTTACGCTGACAAGAAACTATACAAAGTGTTATACTGATTTAAGAATGTATTAATAACATGCTATCTTTGTACATAGGAGAGCTTAGATCTTTTATGGTAGAAATTAGTTCTTCAGAAAAAATCTACAGTTTTTGACCCTGTTGTAGATGTCCCTCCCTTTACACCAGAGTTACAACACATATCTAATTGCAGTCCAGTGTTTTCTTAAATTTTAGTAATAACCCTGTCTTTCGCTTATGTATTGGTTCACCAAGTGGTCCTGTTTTTTTGTAACCCAAAGTCTATAATCTTTATGTTTTGCAAAGTATACAATCCGCACCTCTTAATCAGCATGAGTCATTTAAACTTTAAATAGTTCATTGTATCTTGAATATAAGTTTTGACATTGATATAATTTTTGCCAAACAGACAACACACTCCTTCGGCATTTAATTCTTCTTGTGAAATCTTGATTAGTTTCTGTTTCTCTTATCAAAAACACAGGACATAATGATCTTGATGTGTTTGGTGAATAATTTTGCCACAGGGTCATAATTTTACTATATCGATTGCAAATTAGTTTTAGAGGAATAAAAACATATTGAAACATATTTGACTTCCATTCAATTATTTTTTTGACTTCTTTTGATTTCATTGATACCTGTTGCTCTGCTCCATCACAACCATCCTTAAAACACATATGTTATTTATCACTGTCTACTGGAATAAAAGAATCTTTAATTACATTCAAAACAGAATCGATTGTCATTTTTAAAAGCTCTTTGTATTGAACAGAAACACCTCTTCCAGTCAAAACATTACTAATTGTTATGCACAGTTTTTTCCTTCTTTTAAGCAATTGATTGGTTATTGGAAAATATATGCCCTTTGAAGCAATGGATTCACCTATGCTAAAGATTATTGTTTCAACATGGTTTGTAAAAATAGCATTTCCAACACGAGGAATACTTTTATTATTTTGTGTTAACTCTATATGAGAGGTAACCCAATAACTGGTTAACATGCAATTCTGGGCACTCATTAGTGATAAAGTTGTTTATATAATTTAGAAGTTCCAGTGTCTTCTCTTTTTTCATCTTATCACCCAGTTCAGTAAAAAATTTTCTTTGTTTTAAAAAACACAGTTCAGTTATGTAAGCATCCTCTACTTCATAAATAATGTCTTTTAATGTGAAAGTATAAATGCATATTCATTTTTTTGGAATGTTTTTTTTTTAACTACCATGGTCTGTGTGTTTCAAAAAATTACTTTAAGCGTGGACAAACAAGATGTGCGATCACACGCGGTTCCTGGGAAGGCTTGTGATGGGTAGAGTAATATCCATAATGAACCAATAGTTTGTGCAACAGTGACAATAACGAATTCATATATCTATTTTGCAGATAAAATTGATACCTCAATTATGTTATGGAATGATGTTAATGCTACTACAATGCTACATACAAAATTTTAGCTCATTTTCTATTGGTGCAAGATTTGGCAATTCCAAACATCAAGGAGCAGATAGTTCAAGTTGTTAAATTTTAAAAACAACTATTTTGCTGCTGCTACATACAAAGCAAAATAGGGGTTATGACTTATAATGTCCAAAGATGTCAGATGGAAGACATTAACTGATTGTCTCGATTCCTATCTAAAACACCAATTCTAAACAATTTGTGCCGAAAATGGAACTTTTTGGAGTTAATAAGAATGTTACACATATTGTTAAAAAACTTGGTGTAAAGCGAAGTAACGAAGAACTGTTACAAATGATGCTGTTGCATTAGACCTGATGCAGCGGGGCTGTTTGTATTATTGGTGTTATTATTGGTGACAGTGTAGTGAATAAGTCCTTGGCTAAGCTTAGGATTTAATTCCCTCTTAAAGTTTATGTAAAAACTTTCAGAGGAAATTATGTTCAAGCTTAGCAAAGATGCTATAAAGAAGTTATCCAAAAGAATGCATCAGGCAATGACCCCAGCTCATTTCTTGGCTAATATTGTTAATCTTAAATACAGAGGTAAAGTTATAACTGATGAAGAAATAGAGATTAAAATAAATTTTACAACTTCAAAGAACCTTTCCCTTCTAATTATTTACTTTTTAAAAAGCAGCACCATTTCAAAATTTCATGTTCCATTGTTCAAACTATATATCCATATGATGGAAATCTTATAATAATTGTGTGAATCAAAAATTACTGAAAGTCATTGATCATTATTTAATGTTGTTGCTTCATCTGGAGGAGATTAATAAGTAATTTCATTATTTTGTCTTGTGTATTCAAATATTAGAAAAACACTTGGATTTGGGAAAGCTGGCAATTTGGTTTTCTTATTCAAACTATTTAATCAAAAAAGTATTGGAATTTAAATGATTGAATCTTTGAAAATTTATAAATAATCAACATTAAAAAAAATTTATTTTTTCAAATTGTTTTTGTTATGAATTTATGATATTTTTAAAAACTAACAATATGTGAATAAAATTTTATTTTTTGAAAATGTTATACAAATTTGATTTAAATCAAAAAAATCTGATTTAAATCAAGAATTTTTTTTTTTTTTTGTAAATTGTGGCTTTTATCAACTGCTTTTTATTAATTACACTGTCCAACAAATTTTTTTTTGCAAAAACACTTGAAGTGTATAGGGGAAAAACGGCAGAATCACATTTTGTTAGTTCTGAGATATTTGATTTTTAAGTTTCAAAATCGTTTTTTAATAATGATTTGATTAACTTTTTTAAGATTAAATTCACAATATCTTTTTTTATTAAGGTATTTTGAATAAATATGTAATAATGTTTGAAAAATACAAGTTTTATTGATCAATATTTGAGGTAGGGTCAAAATGGACTATGCTCTTTTTTCCATTGCAAAACGCTCTGCAATTGAAAATACATAGCAAAATCTTTATTTTTCATTTATATTTTAATGTGTATATCATAATAAAAATAATTTTTTGCATTTTTTTAAATGCCGAGCATTTTTTAAATGCCAAGCATATTTTCAAGTATACAGTAGACCATGCAGAAGCTGACATGTTGACTTGTCAGCAGACTTTTTGAAAAATTATTCATTAGCCATCTGTAAATTGGGTCATATGTACTCAAATTATACTATTTTTAAGTTTAGAACTCATTACAGGTAAACTAAATTCAACAATGTTTGAATTCTTGATTAATAAATTTAGAATTTCAGTTATTCTTGGATCACGTAAAGATAAAATTATAAATTATCTAAAAGTAATAGAAAAGTTATAGAAATTGAAAATCCAATGCACTGTGTTAAAGGTACCACAAGCATAAATTTTTATTTTTGTTTACCATAACAAAAAATACATAACATTTACAAAAAAACCTCCCACTTAGCACTTGGCTAAGAAATAAATTGTGATTTCTGGCGCAAAGAACCAAGTATTATAGTGGGCTATAGTGGTACTAAAGTGGGCTCTCTGACCTTTTATATATCTATCATTTTAAACATTAGCTAATTAACTAATTAGCTCTATTTGTAAAAGTACAACCAGCATGAATTTCAAAACACTATAAAATAAACAGAAAAACAGTATATTTTTTTCAAACAAGATAACTTTTCAGTAAAAAAGCTTTTATCCTGGTTATCTTTGTTATCATCGGCAGTGAATCAAAAAAACCAGGTTCGTTTGCAAATCTTTTTAAGTACCTGAAGATCTTTAAACTTATCCATTGATATACATTGTCTCTCAGTATACAAGTTTGAAGGGTTTTTTAATAATGACAGTTTTCTATTACTTCCTATATTTCTACCAATAAATGTGTTTAAGTATACACGATTCCAAAAGTCTCTATAAGACATATTTCCAGTAGAGTTAAAAGAAAAAAGCACTTCTCAAAGAGATCTTGTAGCTACAGGACACCTAGCTTTGTAGTGAGGATTTAAGAAATAAGTCATATTTTTGAACATGTCCTGCTCAGTTCAAGTACATGGGAAGGAGTTAGTTTTTTATGAGCATTTTTAAATATACTAACCTAATCAGAAAGTAAGCTGACTTGAGATTTGCAGTTAATGAGACCCATATCTTTGTCACATTCCCACTAGGAATGACCTCTTTCAGAAAAGTCAAATCTTTTTTGATGTTTAACCATGTAATCCACAAACCTTAAGAGGGTATAACTTTTTTTTTTTTGACCAGCACAGGAATCACAGAACAAATATATGTTTTTTACTAATGGATTTGAATGATGAATAAAAAAAAATCATACAGCATTGAGGTTACTTCATCTGCACCCTTTTTGGCAACAGTTTTATCATAGCAATAGATAAAAACATTTTTTCTAGGTTTTTTTTTTTTTTTTTTGGTAGTCAAAAGCAACGGCTTCGAAACTTTGCTCTCTCAATGCTTTTAACCTTGATTCTTGTTTTCTTCTAAAAAAAGTTTCAGGTTTTTTCTTGGTGCAAATCTCTTTTAAACTCAAACTTTTTAAGATTAATTTTCAAATTTTATGCTTCAGAATTAGCTGAGATATCTTTTGAAAAAACATCAGCTCTTATTTTCAGATTGCACTTTAAACATGTATCTTTTTGAGGATAACCAGATCGACGCACTTTAAACATGTATCTTTTTGAGGATAACCAGATCGACGCACTTTAAACATGTATCTTTTTGAGGATAACCAGATCGACGCACTTTAAACATGTCTCTTTTTGAGGATAACCAGATCGACGCACTTTAAACATGTATCTTTTTGAGGATAACCAGATCCACGCACTTTAAACATGTATCTTTTTGAGGATAACCAGATCGATGCACTTTAAACATGTCTCTTTTTGAGGATAACCAGATCGACGCACTTTAAACATGTATCTTTTTGAGAATAACCAGATCGACGCACTTTAAACATGTATCTTTTTGAGGATAACCAGATCCACGCACTTTAAACATGTATCTTTTTGAGGATAACCAGATCCACGCACTTTAAACATGTAACTTTTTGAGGATAACCAGATCCACGCACTTTAAACATGTATCTTTTTGAGGATAACCAGATCGATGCACTTTAAACATGTCTCTTTTTGAGGATAACCAGATCGACGCACTTTAAACATGTATCTTTTTGAGAATAACCAGATCGACGCACTTTAAACATGTATCTTTTTGAGGATAACCAGATCCACGCACTTTAAACATGTATCTTTTTGAGGATAACCAGATCCACGCACTTTAAACATGTAACTTTTTGAGGATAACCAGATCCACGCACTTTAAACATGTATCTTTTTGAGGATAACCAAATGCAATATTAAACTTGCTGTTAAATAATGTTCTATAGGATTCATAACAAATTTTTACATTTGGATAAAGAATCATAAACATGTTGAACATTTTATTTATATTAGTTCTTTATGTAAATAAAAGTAAAATGTAAATGTAAAAGTTCTTTAAGTAAATAAGTACGTCTAGTTTTTTCCTTAAGAATAGTGAGACTGCCTTCTTCTGAATGATGAAATATGGTTTATTATTTTATTATGTACATCATCAGTAATTTTATGTGGTCTTGAATGTTTTCCTCTCATATCTTTTGGTGGCCCACCTAAAATTATAGTGTTAAATTTATAAATTTATTTATAAAGTCATATTGTAAAACTATATTTTATAGTTAAATATTGTTTTAAAATAATGTCTTTTTTAACTATTTCTTCTATATAAAATTCCTATAATATAAAACAATGTACCTGCAGTTGATAGACTTTCTTTTATTGTTTCTAATCTACCTTTTGATACCAATTATAAAAAGGAATGCTTTGAAACACACTTTAACAAATTGACAATTAGCATTATTAACAAACAATTTATATTTGTAGCTTTTCTTTGCTCGCTATAAAATTAAATAATTTTAATAAAGAAACTTTGTTTTTTCTTTACAACTACTGCTTGCTTTTACAACTTCAAAACATTTAAATCTAATGCAGCTAAAGTTTATACCTGTTTTATGAGTAAAAAGTTTTTGTTTTTTCTGAATTTGTGATGATCTTTCTTTAGCTTTTCTTTTTTTTGCTTTATTAGTAACTTCAATAATTTCATCATAATCAGCCATCTTTATCAAATTATGTTTATTTTTAAAGCATATCATTGGATACCCCAAGATCATGTGACTATGAATATTTCAAGAATATGTGACTTTTTCTATTGTAAACAATATACTGCTGTTTTTTCCATTGTACCTGGTTTTTCTTTTTTTTTTTATGGAAAGAAATGTTTTTTTATCTTGATTTATCACTCAAGATATAATTCATAAGGTAATTTACAAGATCAGCATAATGCTTTCAAAAAATTAATTTGGATTGTACATGTACTTGTTATGTAAAGTGTGATATTTGGATTGTACATGTACTTGTTATGTAAAGTGTGATATTTGGATTGTACATGTACGTGTTATGTAAAGTGTAATATTTGGATTGTGCATATACGTGTTATGTAAAGTTTGATATTACCAGTGCATAAGTATAATAGTCTTGCCTGTACAAAAACGGTTTACTAAATGTTTATTAAAAAAAGTAAAGTCAAATGTATTTAAAAAAAAAATTCAACTTTAATTATAAAAAGTAAAAAATGGCAGGTGATTAGGCACATCGTAAATACAAAAAAAGCACCTAAAAACCATCACTTAAAAATAAAAAAATACAATTTACATCAAAACCACCCCACAGTAGTGGACAAAAGTAAAATAATACATTTTTTCAAATTTGCATTATATACCATTTTATAGCTTAAACATTCAACTTATATAAAATGTATATTTTTTTGTATAATTATTGTGACGTATTTTTTGTTCTAAGTATTTTTGCTTCTAAGCTGTAGAATAAAAAGCTTTTTTTTTTTTTTTTCTCAAAAAAATTTCTAAATTTTTGTTAATTTGATATTTTTTGTGTTACTAATAAGTGTGAAATAGTTAATATTAAACCTCTAATTTTGTTGCATAATTTAACAAAGTTAAGTATTATCTAAATAAATAAATAATAAATAAATACATGGGTTTACCCACAGCTACTGTGTTTTGCCCAAATAAAGGGTAAGCTGGCAAAACACTTGCTCAGCTGTGCAATAAATTATTATATTACTTTATAATTTTTAATATTCTAGAGTTTTCTGGTGGAATAGTTCGCTATTCACCATTAAATATGATTTTGGTTTTTTCTTATAAATAGATGTGTTTTGTTCATCTCAAATGATATTTGGAAGAATATTCCAAAGTCTAGGACCATAGTGGGGTACCGCCCGATCACCAAAACGATTGCTGGATTTTGTTTCTTTTAATTTCAGAGTTCTCTCTGATGTTGAGAAGTAAATCAAATTACAAAATGATGCTGGCGCTTCCTGGATAATAGACTTGTGCATTATTTATAAAACCTTGAAATAAATTCTTTCTCTAATTTTAAGCCAATGCAAATTGATAAATACCTGGTCATTTATTTGATTTTCTATTCTGGTTTTAAATACTAGCCTTGCTGCACAATTTTGAACAGACTGCAGTTTTTTTAATAGTGAACTTTCAATTCCAAAGTAGAGGGAGTTGCAATAATCTAGTTGTGAAAAAATTAATGAACATACTATGGTGTACAAATCTTTATGCGATAAGAATTGTTTTATTTTGGATATTTTGCTGATTATATTGTAACAATTTTTCACAATCTTATTTATATGTGTTTTCAAAGACAGTTCATTGTCAAGTATCACACCCAAACTTTTTGTGAAGTCAACAAATCTAATGCATTCCTTGTTAACAAAAGTACTTTTATTAATAATATCTTTTTGAATGTTAGGTGGTGCCATAATTAGTATTTTTGTTTTCGATTGCTTAATGCATAAGAATGATTCGCTCATCCATTTAGATATGTGTCCAAGACATTCTGGTATATCCAGAACTAATGCATTATATTGCGAAGAAGGAAGGAATGCTTTGAGAATTTGATGATCATCTGAGTATCCAAAAGTTTAACATTGATTATGTTCAGATGTTTGTACAGTGGTCTCATATAGATATTAAATAGTTTTGGACCCAGCACTGTATCTTGTGGTGCTCCATATTTGACATTTTGGTTTGTAGAGTATGAGTTACCGATTTTAACATTTTGGGTACGATTAACTAAAAATGATTCAAACCACTTGTGAGTCCATTATGCCTATTTCACTAGTTAATAGCCCAAGTAGTTTTTGTTGATCGATAGTGTCAAAAGCAGCACTTAGATCAAGTAAAATAAGTACTGAAGGTGTATTCTTATCAAAGAGTTCAAATATATCATTGGTAAGCTTCAGCAAAAGTGTTTCAGTGGAATGATGTTTTTTGTATCCATATTGATATTCTATATGAAGACTGTTTGTTGTCATGTGGAAATCTAGACCATTGGAAACTACTCTTTCTATTAGCTTGCTAATGAATACTAAATTGGAAACTGGTCTATAATTTTTGAAGTTTTCTGTATCTGTGGTGGCAGAGTCTAACTTCTTCATTATTGGAAGTAATGTAGCACTTTTTAGACAATCCATGCTGCTTAATTCTAGTGATAGGTTTACTATTTCCACCCATATATGTATAAATGTTTGTAAATTATTCTTTAGTAGATATGCTGGAATGGGATCATCTGGAGAAGATTTCATTCCAAATGACATGACTATATTGTAAATTTCTTTGTAAGTTGTTGGATCAAAATTTCTTAAAAACTGACCATTATAATCTTATGCGCTTTTCATTTCATTTCATTTCATTTCACCCCCTTGATTGGGGGTGTTAGAAGATTTGATCTGAGTTTTCTGATTATTTCAGTAAAATAAATGTTGAAGTTGTTAGCCAGTTCTTCATCTGAATTCGCTGATGGTAGTACATGTTCCTGAGTTTTATCTAGTAGCTTGTTTACCATTGAGAATAGATTTTTACTTGAAATGTTTTTATATAATAGGTTAGAGAGATACGTTGTTTTTTTTTATATATAAGCAGTAATTGTTGCTTTTTTTCTGAGGTGTATATATTCTTTTTTGTCATTTTCAATTTTGGTTCTCTTAAATAATTTTTCTACTTTTCTTCGTTTTTGCCTTAGTTGAATATATTCCCCATCAAACCAAGGAGCTGTATTCACTATTTTTACTATTTTAGTTTTCAAAGGAGCATGTTTCTGTGTAATTTCTTTAACTACTTGATTATATATTGTTATTTTCTCTTTCATATTTTCAGCGGATGAGGTTTTTCATTTATTTCTTAATATTTCATTGTTGAAAGACTTCATGTTTACTGTTTTTAAATTCCTATATGTGATAGTGTGGTATATGTTTTTTTCTATTTTTTGTTCTAATTTAAAATCAATGAGAAAATAATCACTCAAATCTAAGTCTGTCACAGCTAGCATATCAACTGATATTTCATCTGGCTTATTAATTACTACATCTAATATGTGTCCCATTTTATGAGTCGGTTCTTTGACATTTTGTGTAAGATTAAGTGCATCTAGTAATTCCTTAAAACTTTTGCTATATAGTCCTTTAGTATCTAAGTGTATATTTACATCACCAGCTATAATGTATGTGCAACCTGTTGATACTATTGTTTTAAGTAAAACCATGAATTTGTCCAGGAATGTTGTGTGAGAAACAAATATTATTCTATATATGCAAATTAGAATTAGTGATTGTTTCGCTACCATAATTTTAACACATACATGTTCAAAGGATTGAAACTGTTTATTCGGTAGTTGTTTGTGCATAATTGATTGTTTTAGCATAATTCCTACACCGCCACCTATTACTTTATCTCTTTCTTTTCTTATTTTATGACGCAAAACATATCCATAGCTTTTTATCATTGCTGTTGTATTATTGTTTTCAGAAGTCCCATGTTTCAGTAATAAAAACTATGTCTGGATTCCTATCAAGTATATGCTCCATTACATCTGGAAGTTTATTAATAAGAGAACAAACATTCCATAGTGAGCATAATATATGACTCATGTAAGTTCTATCATCCTTCTGAACTTGGCATTTAAATGATTGCTATTAAGTTTCTCTTTCAAAATATTCTTTTCTCTTTCAAGAGAAGGACATTTAATATCAAATGCACAGTGAAAGTGATCGTTTTGTTCCTCTAAAACACAGTTAACACATTTTTTATCCAAAGACAAGCATAGATTGGTTCGATATTTTTTGCTACATTTAGCACATGTCGGATCGTTTTTCTTGCATTCATTTGCATAATGTCTGAAGCTTTGACAGTTAAAACAACACATTACATTGAGTTTGTCATATATCCTGCAGGATGTTAATCCAAGTGTGTTTCAATGTTATAAAAACTTTGTTTTTATAACATTGAAAGCCTTCTTGTAATATTTTGCTTATTTTCGCAAAGACTTGAAAAATTGTTGGTTTGTTTTTTTATCCGTTTGATAGCCTCTATATTAAAATGATCTTTGATGTTGTTCACTTTGCTAAATTCTTGGATAAAACTGTTCTGTGAGTGTAGCATATTAACAACTTCATTTTTATTATACTTTCTAGGTAAACCACTGATTGGTCTTTAGATTCTTTTGAGTTACATACTAGGACAAGATCCCCTGATTTATTATGATACAAATTTTTCAATTGAATATTATTATTCATAACTATGTTTACAATTATATCCATGTTATTTTTGTTAGTTTTTTCATCAGATATTTTTCTAATAACTAAAAGAGAGTCTGGCATTGGAGTTTTTACTGTATTTAATCTTACCTTGTCAAGCCATAAATTATCTTTTTTCAATTTGGTGTCACTTGAGTTTTTGTTTAACAGTTGTTTTATTTCATTGAGCTAAGTTTTGATATCAGTAACATTACATTCTAGAGTGTTCAGTCTCAATGTTTCAGATTTAGATAAATTTATTTCTAGGTTGGTTAGACATACATCACAAAAGAACAGAAAATTTTTCTTAGTTGAAGGGAGAAGGAAATTTGAAACTGTGGTTTTGCTGGCTACTTTATCTTCTTTTGGAATAGATGGGCAAACAACATGAAACTTGGATTTGCATACAAAACATTGAACATTTTCTGTTACTGATGATGTATTTTTGCAGGCAGGACACAAACCATTGTTATCTAATTTTTTGGTAACTGACATTCTTTGGCTTTCTTCTTTGATGTATTTTTTATGGGAAAGGACCACTTCTTGTAAGGAGAGCTACCACCTTTTTTGCAGTGGATTATCTCCCGGTCGTGATCTATTATATATTATTATTACCTAAAACTTATTAACACAAATAGAACTGTTTGTTTTTTGTGTTTTTTTCCGTGATGAGCTATTACAATACTATTTAGCATTTAAGTCAAATAAAATGATTTTAAATGACGGCCTATTTGAAGTACTTTTTTTAGTTAAAATTTTACTTATATAGTTGAATACTTTTGCAGTCCAAAGCAATCCAGTAATTTGCAACTTGAAATACATTGTTCAATATGTGTATTATTGATATAAATTTTTGGTTTATAATCCGCAGATGTCTGCCTGGTCTCTAACAAAAATTTTTACAAGTTAAATGATGCATCTGATTTTGTGTGACTAAAAAACATTATATGCATTTTATTACATTTTATTTTATATATATGAATAGATATGATTCTAGTTATGTAATAATTAGGTCAAATAAAAACAGAAAAATGCTTATAAGTTATTAAAAATGTCTATTATTTTAAATGTCTATATATTTATATTCCATATAACATAAATATTTAATTATTAAGGAAAGATAGATCTTTTATTTATTTTAATTTTTTTTGAAGATGAAAGCGTTTATAGAAAAAAATTATTATTATCTTTAAGTGAATTTTTATACTTTTTATGTGCAAAAACTTTTTTTTTGTGATCAACTCATGACATCACGCTTGCTTTTACATTGAATGTAACAGCTGTGGCCAAGTCTAGCTTTGAGATAAAATAATTATGAAGTCTACTATAGGCTGGTCCAGTGATTTGTTTTTTTCAAAGCACACTTTAGGTAGGCAATCTTGTGTACTGATGGCAAAAAGAATTTGATTAGCAAGACTAGATTAGTGTTACAAACTTGTTTTAATATTTATACCTCTTAAAACACCTATTTATAAGATTTTGTAAATGAAATTCATTTTTTTATATAGTTAAAACATGAAAAATATTGATATTTATTCATATATAATATAAGAAAACTTGAAGTTAGCTAATCCTAATATTTTGTATGCAGTTGAAAATGCCATAAACTTAACTGCAAATAATAACCTGTCTAGTTTCATAAAACATCTTTGACAAAGTTATATATGCAAAAAATCTAAAATTTGTTTTGAAGAGTATAACAAGCAATGGTGACAAAATGAACCGGTTTATATATCAGTTTAATTTGTAATTGATAATGGGAAAATTCTACATACTGCTTCCATTGACCGAGAAAATTCAAATGTTATTCAAATGTAGTATCTATTTATCTTTAATTTTTAAATTTTTTTCTGTCTCAATCCCTAAAAAAATTCAAAACAATTTTCTTTACAATTATCGCCATTTTTTTTTTTTTTTTGAAAATGTATTTATAAAAAAAAAAAACAATTTTAAATAGTTATTGAATGATAGAAACAATTTTTTTGACGCAATTAAGCTACAATTGTTTTCAGTTACTTAGCAAAAGTTTTTGCTTTAACAACACTGAACGTTGACACATTTTGTGAGTTTTTGTGCTCTTATTGCCCTAGTATATCGTGGTGTGCTACATATTTTATCAGTTTTCTACTTTAAAAAAATCTAATACATATCCATTATACCACTTTAGATTTTAATCTTTTACATCTTACACCCCTCAATCTACACTTTACACCCTACAATCTACATTTTACATCGCACACTCTACACTTTGCACCCTACAATTTACACCCTATAAACTTTTGGTTTCAGTTTTTGATTTTGATTTTTAGATGTTGGATACTGAACACAAACTTAGAACTGATGGAAATAAAAGTTTTTTGGTGTGATTATGGAAACACAAGTGTTATTGCTTTGGAAGATTTTAGGACAGCATTTGATGATGCATGGATACTACCTCCTCTTGCCACTCCATGCAAATTTTATGGTAAAATATTCTTATTGTTCTACTGCTTTATCATTTCAGTTAATAATTTTTTTTCTAAATAATTGCTAAATATTTAAAATGTTTTTTAAAAAAAATTTTTTTTTAAGTTTTTTTTTCTTAAAAAAATTTTTGGTAACTAACATTACTATTTTTTTTCGATTTTTTATTATTTAATTTTTAAAAAGTTTAAAATTTTTTTTAATTTAAATCTAATTTCAAGTTTTCACAATTACAAAAACAAATATTTTATAAACAAATACTATTTAAAAAGAAAATATAGAAACCAATATTTTATTTTTCTTTCCCCTTCCCATTTGATGTTAACCTTAAAAAAACTTCTAGATTTAAAACTGCCTCAAGTCTTATAATTTTTATTTCATTTTTTTTTTAAGTTCAAGAGTTTTTAAATAAAATGCTTATTTTGTTGTAGGTTATGATGTAGATGATAATGTTAAAGAGCGTGGCACTCTGTTATTGTCTGATCTTATGATGGGAATTGTATATATGGCTAAAGTAAACAAAACATCATTATATTCACAGGTTAATAGAAAACTTTTTTGTAATAACTTATTATTATTTTATTATTAAAAATCTGACTGCTAGTTGAAATGGATGGCAAGTTGATGGTTTGGATAAGTAATTATTTGGATTAGTTTGTCGATGACTTTGTAATAAGTTTGTTTAATGGATAAGTTTAAATGAAAACATTTGCTTTTGATTTAACTAAATTTTTATCCAAATTTTTTAAATTTTTTTCTACCCTTACCCAAATTTAAATTAGGGTTTTGTATCTTTTTTTAGGTAACTTGTCTTAACCACAGAGATATATAATATATATAATTAGAAAATAAAAAATATAACATTGTGATATATTAGTTTTATAATGCATATGTAATATTAAAAATACATATATAATAACATGTATGTTAATATTACTTATAAAAAAATTATATTACGTTATTATGTTACATATATGATTTTTAAAGATACTTGTATTACATATATATATATATATATATATATATATATAATATATATATATATATATATAATACTACAATATGTACATGTATAATTGAATATTACTAATTTATTGTTGTTCTCTCTTTTTTATATGTAGCCTCATATTGTGGAAATAGATAACATAACATCCAATGGCTCAAGTTCAAACATTGTTGATAATTTGTTGCAGGAAAAGTTTATTAAAAAGATTTTCAATTCTGATGTTGAAAATAACATTGAAGGTAGTATTTCTTCAATGTTATGTGTATATATATGGTATTATGCGTTAATAATTAATATTATGCATATACATAAATTTTATATATACATGGTAAGATTAGAGGTGTGCCGGAACCAATATATGTTGGGTCCCCGATTCCAGGTACCTGGTAGCAAAAACAGGGTTTGAGACCAGGTACCCGGCACCAAGTCCATTAAAAAAAATTACAATAAAAAAAAATAATAATAAAAAATAATTTAGACAACACTTTTTTCCTGTATTTCATTTTAATTTCTTTTATGATTATTTGTTTGTGACAAATGAAAAACATTTTCAGTGTTCAAAATAATTAAAAAGTAGACGAATAAAAAGTAGAGAAGTAAAAGATAGACGTTAAAAAGTAAATAATTTTTCCAACAATAATTGATTGAAAACTTCATTTGAACAGAATTTAGATTTTTAAAAGCGGCTAATAATTAAGAACTTCCTAAAACTTTGCAATATTTCTTTGTTTTTAGCAGTTGTGGCTCAGTGGTAAATTGCTTGCCTCAGAAACAAGAAAAAGCGCACCCCCTCTCATTTCTGAGGGGGCACGCTCCTCCCTCTACTTTTGTTTGTGTGGACTTTCTTTCTTTTAAGAAGTTGGCGATTTTTATAAGAAGTTGAAGAATTTTTTTCGAAATGAGGTAGTGTGCCCCACAATTTAAAAACTGTGTTGTCGGCCCTGCCAAAACTATCAATTTTTTGTCTAACTTCCCAAACTTCATGGGAAAAAAAATTCAGTTGAAAATCGTCTAAGATGGTTAAAAGTTTGTTGGTTTAAACGTTTATTTATTGTTGCAAAAACCTTATTTAAAAATGATCTATGCAAAGTATTAAACTTTCATTCATTTTTCATAATTAAAATTGCAAAAAATGTATATTTCTCTCGGGTTCTAAGCAATAAAAAGAAGCAATTACTTGTTTTTTTTTCTCACTTTTTATTTCTTTCGTATTCTCATATTATTTCATTTTACCTTACAGTTTTTAGATCTGTACAAATCAGTTTCCTTTTTTCAATATTATCTGCTATGAATGTTTTGCAATATAATATAGCAAAAAAATATTCGAAAATGTAATTTAAGTTAGATACGTCTAGATTTAGTACATAGGAATTATCAACTTCAGAAACTATTAAAAAAATTTGTTGGTTGGAGCACTACTTTTTATCTGGTTAATAATATTTCAACACAATTTAAAGTAAAAAGTAGTAACACTTAAGTAAAATTTGTTTTACTATTTTTATTATTTATTAGTTATTATTATTTTATTACTATTACTTATTAAAGGTCTGTATAATGGTTATGTCTGTCTAAAGGTTATGTCTGTAATATTTTTCAAGATGCCCGGTGCTGGGTACATCAACAAAATAGCCAATTCCGGGTAAAACTGTAAAATTACCAAGTCCCCAGATCCGAACCCGGTACCCGGCATATCTCTAAGTAAGATTGATAGATGAAAAGATTAGTAAGAACTATAAAACTGGATTTGATTATGTTTAATTACAGAGTTGGTAATCACCAACCCCAATGAAACATTTTCAGACTTAATTTGATTTTTATAGATTTGTTTTTTCAAGTTTTTCAAACTTAGAGATTGTCCACATATTTTATTTTATAATAAATAAATTATAATATATTTTATAATAAATATATTATATTTTATAAGAAATAAGTTATATTTTATAATAAATAAATTATATTTTATAAGAAATAAATTATATTTTATAAGAAATAAATTATGTTTTATAAGAAATAAACTATAATATATTTTATAAGAAATAAGTTATATTGTACTTTATAAGAAATAAATTATATGTTATATTTTATAAGAAATATATTATATTTTATAAGAAATAAATTACATTTTATAAGAAATAAATAAAAGATAAGTGGAGGTTAAGATTACTTTTGCTTGAAACTTGTCATGGACGTTATCATGCTGAAAAAGTAATCATCAAGATATTTATCAATATCATAATGCTTATACATAGCTATGAATTATTTTAAGTAATAAAACAGATATCTGTGATTTCGTCATCAATTTTATATTACTTTAGCAGTAAATCATTACATGATTGACTAATAATGTGTGCTAAAAATATCAATTGACTATTTTATATTTTTAAGCCAAGATTTACTTTCTGTTTTCTTTTGCTCTCTTGGATTGTCTCTGATGGCCTGCATTAATTTAAAGATTACCTTAATCTTGAAAAGGTCAAAGTTCTGTTTCTTTTTGAAAGTATGAAAGCCTATCCTAATTGAATGCTATGTTTAATAATGTTGTTGACACTTAAAAATCATAGACAAGTATTTTTTTTATATAGTTTGTAAAACATGGTGGATCAGATATACTTGGAGCCCTAAGTGTGTGTGTGCATGTTTATCAGTGTGGAAAATAACGGCCAGTCAACAGTCAACAACTGCCCGAAATGACTATTTTCTAGTTTGACTCCCCAATATGAATTTTTGCCAGTCAACTGATTGAAAAAAACAAGGTTTGACTATAATCCGGATGTAACTAAAATTTCCTAAAATCATTTGAATTTTAAAAATGCAATTAAAATAGTTTTACTGTTTACAATATGCTACCTCAATTCACTTTGTTAACAAATATTATATATGATATAAACTCTATTTAAAGAAAAATTTAAATTACTAATTTTTCTATAATAAGATTTTTAAAAAATTATTAAAAATCTGGTTTTATGTAACATCAGTATTTTTTATATTAATGTTTCATAAAACAGTTATCTTAGCATTAAGTTAATACTTAAATAGTGAAATAAACTTAAATCTGTAATTTAGTACTTAAATCTGCGTACATTATATTAATGATTATTTATTTATTCAATCATTAATGATTTAATGAGCAGAGATATAAAATATGAAATTATTCAATCATTGATGATTTAATGAGCATAGATATAAAATATGAAATTATTCAATCATTAATGATTTAATGAGCAGAGATATAAAATATGAAATTTTTTTTCTTTAACATTGTTGACTTCAAAGATTGAAGTTCTTATTTTATTTTTATTTGAAATTGTTGTACATAACTAAGAATATGTTTTCTTCCAAATCTATTTTTTTTTTTTTATAATTTAATCTTTTTATTTATTTTTCTTGTAGCTTTTCCAATCATTTGCAAAATCATTGCAATGAAGAAATTATTTTTAAATAAGTTTAAAATTATCAATAATGCGTTTGCACATTTTTTTTATATCAATTAAGGAATCAAGCAAAACATGGATTTGAAAATTAAAACTTTGTTTAATGTAACATAAGTGATTGTTTTGCATTTCTCAAAACGATATCTTTTAGTATTCAATAAGTATATCTTTTAGTATTCGATATCTTTTAGTATTCGATATCTTTTAGTATTCGATATTTTAGTAAACGATATCTTTTTAGTTTAAGTGTTTTAAATATTTTATAAAAATTATTTTTTTTTTTGCTTATGCAACACAATGATCGCAAAAAGTGACAAACGGAGCAGTTATGTAGACCTGGGAGATGTGAAAATAAAAACAGATTGAAGATGATGTCATTTAGGTAAAAAAACATAAATTAATGTAAAGATTATTTAGTTAGCAACTCAGGAAAAGAGGAATAAAAACTCACACTCTAGCCATCTTTTAGCAAATGATGAAACAATGATCTATGAGTAAACAAGTCAATAAAAATCCGCTGGTTTATAATGGTATTCATAACTAAAATAATCGCACCATACAAATGTCTAATAAATGTGGTACTATATATTTTATAAACTCTAGATAAAAAATTGAGAACTGATAATCACCTGTGTAACATAAAAATATATAAATGTCGTTAAGTAACAAATTCATAATAAAAAGCTCACAAAGCGCAAAAATACATGGGTGTAAGAGGTAAAAAAATGTTGGTGCCATAATAACCAATTAGAATGTGTGAATGAGGCTGCATATTTGTGAGAGGCATAACATTGGAAAATTTTACACAAAAGTATGTATTGGCGTATTTTTTATGGCAAATGTATTCTTGGTTGGAATATACTGAGCAATTTCACTAGGTAAGTTTAGACTAATCACGATTTCGTTAGATTTTTTTGTTTCTATCTAATTTTCTCGATCTGATGTCACTAAGTTTGTTGTGGTTTGCACTATACAGTCTTTACTAATGTTCCTTTGGTCGTTTTGTCAATATTGCTTTTTAACGTTACATTTTTTAATGGTTATAAGCTATTAGTTAAAAATCATAAATATTGTCTTATTTTTTTATTTCCTCATTATTTTCTGCCTACTGATTTATTGTTTGTGTATTTTTTTATCTCTGGCTAATTGTTGTTTAATTACTCTGAGTCTGTTTTGTGTGATAGCTTTTGTCTCTACTTACCAGGCAAGATTTATATGAGAATACACTATTGGAGTTATCACATTTTTTATCATACTTTCATTTAACTACTTTCATACTAACCACAAAACATCTTAACTTAGTATCAATGCTTATGAGTGGTATTTATTTATTATATTTATAATACATATTTCA
>NC_061164.1:44835372-44880372 GCF_022113875.1 Hydra vulgaris
TTTTACTTTTTCTTTTTAACCAATTTTTCAAAGCTGTAATTTACAACCCTAATCATAAAACCCTAATCAATAAACTACAAAATTATACAACCCTAATCAATTTCATAGCAGATAATAGTAATATTATGGTGAAAAAAAATATAAATTAAATATTAAATAAGTTAAAATAGGACTTGCTAATCTTGATCAATTGCAAAAAAGTGTATAATTGTTGCGTGTGTAAATTTTTTTGACTTGCTTTGGTATGAAACCTATTTCCAAATATATTTTAAAATGCATAGAATATTATTTATATTTTTAAAACTTTCAATACAAAAAAATCTATTTCTATCTCAAAATTTGTTCATAGTTTTTTTGTGTTTACATATGTGGTGTATTTATATTTAAAAAATATATATATGTGTGTGTGTGTGTATGTATGTGTATATATTTATGTGTGTGTATATATATATATATATATATATATATATATATATATATATATATATATATATATATATATATTCACGTCCCTGGTAGTACCGCGCTCAACTCGTTTCTCCGCGCAGCGGCCTTGTTCGTCAAGGTTTGTGTTTCGGAGTTATAGAGTTGAGAGAGGGTTATAACCACAAATAAGTAGCCTCCTCGTCTGTAGTGGCCTTCTGAGCCTTGAGGAGGTGAATTAAATTAAAAAAAAAATATATATATATATATACGTTTCAAAATACCCAATAATATGCGTGTATTTATGTTTGTGTGCATGTATATTGTAGTCTGTATGTTTGTATTATTTTTAATTAGTTATTGCTATTGTATTAAATATTAAATAACTAATAAAATTTATTATGGTTTTTAAAATTGGTTTAATGATAATAAAATTCTCACACAGTACACTTATTCACACCTAAAACTTACTTATACAGTAAGCATACTTACAAAGTGCACTTATTTACACCTAAAACTTACTTACCAAATAAGCTTATCTACACAGTACACTTATTCACACCTAAAACTTACTTATACAGTAAGCTTACCTACGCAGTAAATTTATTTAGGCAGCACACTTATATTTATGTTTTTGTGTGTTTGTTTTTTTACGGTACATAATTGCTGCACATTTTCTATTAGTTATATTTCGAATTAATAATACAATAATTAAGAAAATCACAGAATTCAAAAAATAGCCTTTTTATTTTGGCATATTTTTTACAAAATATTTACTGAATACCAATATAAAAGTTTAATAATATTGTGAAACAATTTGTGAAATGAGATGAAAAAAATATTTTTCGAACTATTTAGGTTGAGATTTTTCATGTTGACTATGGATTTAGGCAACAAGTTGATGCATCTTCTTTATTTGAGATCAATCAAACAATATGTGATAGACCTTATCATGCTAGGCCAGCAGCTTTAGCGCTTTGTGAAGGGTTGTTTTTCCAGGATGCAGCAACTGATTTTCTTAAAAGATTAAAAGGCGTAGTAAGTTTTTAAGTTCATAATCGTTTCAAAGTAAGTTTTTAGTGTTATTTCCTAATCGTTTCAAAGTAGAGTACTTTTTAAGTGTTATTTCCCAAGTTATATAATCGTTTCAAAGTATATTTTTTTATTGACTTTTTTGTTTTAGGCCTATTAATGTTTAATAGACGATTTTTTTTTTGTTTTTAGCCAATATACATAAATTTTCTTAATGAAAGTTCAACCGGGGAGGTTTCTGTGGAATTATTTTCAACTGATACTCGGAAAAGCTTCACTATGGAAATGTTGAATGCGGGACTTATTTATAATGATCCTAGAAAAGGAGATTTAGACGACTTGGATGAACTAAAATCGGAAAAGTTAAATAAAACAGGTCATTTAAAGTTGTTATTTTTTAGCATTTTTCTTATTCTATTTTTATTTTAGTCGCAAAATTATGAGGTTCTGTACTTATGTATTGGTTATAAAAAAATGATATTGTGATAAAATTAAAATAATACTCAAAACTATATTTGAAATACAGAATTATGCCCTCCACTTTAAAGAAAGAACAGCTTTTTTGTAAATAACATCACAAGTTAGTATAGGAGCACAAAATATATTTTAAGATTTGTGAAAAGCAACCCCCTGTGAAGTGTCTGCGTTTACGACAAATAAAATTTATGGAGAAGACTCTCGTTTTGTTAACGAGCCCAAAAAAAATGTTTTCAACTTTTAGTTCACCAGAAAGTTTCTTATAATATTAAAATTTTTATTTTTATTTCTTTATTTAAATTTCTTATAGCCATATCTAATGACAACGATTCGAATCACTCTTGTGAAAATTTTTTTAATATTTCAACGAATGACTCAAAAGAAAAAAAAACTGAGCATATCTCTGACAGGATAAACGAATGCCCTGACATTTCATTTAAACGCTGTGTCTCGCCAACATATCCACCACCAGATATTCTTTTATCGAATAAAGTTAATAGTGAACGCTCTATTATAACAATCCGCTCTAGTGATGTTGCATTAGGGTCGGAAAAAAATATTGACGTCATCAAAATAAACTGTATTACTAACAAGCTTGATGAAAGTGACGTGTTTTCAATGTTAGAGAAGTATGAACAAGAAAAACAAGCATACAAAGAAATGTTAAAATCGTTAGAAATTTTAATGACCACGTCCGACACATGTATTTATGAATTTTACAAGAACAAAAAAAAAACCAAGCTTCAGCAAATGGCCAGGTAGATTTTATTTAATACGCATTAATTGCAACTATGTGCGTTCTAATTTTTAATTGCTATAGTATTCTAATGTGTATAACTGTTTTAGTCTAAAAATTACGTGTTTAGAATCAAGAAGTTGAATGAACGTTTAAAAGAAATTGATTTACAATACAAAAATGTTACTCAAGAAACTCACGAGTTGCTATGCCGAGTTTGATCTCAAAAGTTAGGATTCAGTTATGTCCGTGAAACTTGAAGTAAAAACTATCTACTAATATCTACTATTTAACCCTTTATTCCATTCATTCATTAAAATCATTCTAATTTTCTTGAAAATTTAATTTAGTTTTTTAATAATTTTTTAATAAATGATGCTAAAAGAGATTAATCAATTATAAAACTTTTGTTACTGGTGTACATTTTGTTAATCTTTTTCGCGTACGTTTTATGTTGTTGTTCTCGGCGTATATTTTATGTTGTTGTTCTTGGCGTATGATTTTGTTTTTGGTACACATTTTATGTTGTTGTTCCTGGCGTTATTTTATTATTGTATATTACTTTTTATTATTTTTATTATCGATTTTATTATTGCATTTAATTATTACATGATATTTATCCTAATATGCGTTTTACATGGTATTTATCTTAGTTTGCGTTTTGTGTTGTGTATATTTTGCGTCTTAACAAGTTTAATGGTGAACATAATAAACTATGCATGCAAATGGTTGATATCAAGAATATTAAAAAATTCGAAAATAAATAATTTTTGAAATTTTAGTCAAATTTTGTATTAAAAATATCAGTTTTGATTTTAAGTTTTTTGTTGTTGTTGTTTATTGTCGAGAGACGAATAGTAAAGTTTGCGATAAAAAAAAAAAAGTATTACGGAAAAACAGTTCAACACCCATGTAATATAAAATTTTTACTCCCAGTTTTTAATCTCTAGTAAAAGGTTTTCGATTGCATCAGTATTAGTTTAAATATTTAGATTTATTAATAGATGGATGAAGCAAAAGTGTACATAAATTGGCTGATTTATTTATGGCTAGGTGCAGCAAAGCACATTCATCTTCAATTTATTTAGATGCAATCAAATATCGTTTGTAGGACGAGCAAGGGTGGATCCATAGGAAATAGAGGGGGGGGGCAATTCCCTCTCCCAACCCTCCTTTCTTATTTATCCATCCATTTTATTATATATTTTTATTTTATAGACACAACTATTTGTCAAAAAATAAGAGACTTGTTCAAATAAATACGTATTTATTATTAAATAAATAAGTACTTCAAAACTTTGATTTGTTAATTATTTTAAAAATTAAATTAAAAATTCTAAATATAAATTAAAATTCTCGACTTGCAAATCGTTCAATTACGTTTTCAACATTAATTTCTCTGTATACATTTAGTAAAGCTTTAAGTAATTAAAAACTGTTCTTAGATAGTTAAAACTGACTAGACTGTCTAAGAACACTAATGACAGAATGCTATTAGTGTTCTTAGCCTGCTTTTAATTCTTCGCAGAGTTGAGATTGATTGAGATGTTACGTTCATCACTGGTCACACTTACAGGACATAACTTTATAACTTGAAACAACTTGTGAGTGATTGGATGTTGTTCCTGGTCACGCAAATCGAAAACAACAAAAAGATAAGTAGGCAGTGATATGATTCCTCCCTCATCCTTCCCCCTTATATATTTGCACTGCCACAGTTTAACTTCTGATGTAAATTCAGGTGCTTGTTTGTTTTAGATATTTAGTCCAAGAATGACGGCATAGACACGACTGATTGCAGAAAAAGTTTCAACAATATCTTTATGATTCAGTGTAATAATATTTTTTGACATCAAAGAACAGATTGAAGACAGATTTTCTTTTAGAAAATGTGTATTTATGTCCGATAACAGTGTATCAGGAAGAGGCATATAAAATGATCGCATATAATATTCTTTCGTTATTTCTGATGATATATTTACAGCATGTTTGTCGTTGCACTATTCTTTCTTAGGTAAAACTACCATCTTAATAATTTATTAATTACTCAGCTGCTTTAAAAAAATTCCTCAAACATTTCTTCGCAGTTTTCTCCTTTTTGTTTTAAAACAATTACAGATCTTTTTAACAATTTTTTACATAATGTAAATCTAAATTTTTTTAAAAAACAACTTACTGAGCACATTTGTTAGAGAGAACATATGTAAAGTACAACCTAATAATACAATAAAATCACTTTCTCAAATTAATAATAATAAAAGTCTTGTTTTTAATGAAGATGTTCTCTCATTCCATTAACACTGTCCTCCAAAACATTAGCAACCAAATGAAAAAAAAAATCTTTTTAACTTCAATTACTAAATACAAATAAAAATCTTTCTTACATTTTTATTGAACTGTACTCAACAACTATAGCTCTTAATTTTTCACCACGTTGGATATTTTTTTCGGAAATAGCAAACTTTTTCAGTGTCTCGTTTAGGTATTATTACGCACTGCTTCGGATGCTTGTTTAAAAAATTCTTTAGAAAAAAAAAGGGGGGGCTGCCTTCCCTCCCGGTATCGTTGGCCCTGTAATCAGATGGTGAAATTATGTTAATAATTTTCTCAATCAATTTACCTTAAAGACTTGGATTGATAGCATTTTGTATATAAAAATTGCTACCAATCTGAATTTTTCTGAATTGGTTTGCATATAATCTTTTTTTACTATTTTTTTAACTTAAATTTATTTTTTGTTCCTTAAGGTAGCAGATCAATCAAAAAAAATTCAATTTTTTTTTTTTACTTGATTTTTATTCAAAATTTAACGGAGATTATCAATATGAAAACAGTTTCTTATAATTCAATTTAGTTTTTTAAATATTTTTGTTTTAGTGGACCATAGTTTTTCAGGCTTCCCTAGTTACCACCATAGCAACGGGTTTGATTGTTGGTTTTTTAACTTTCTAATCAGCTTTTTGGAGGAAACTTTAGTCTTAAAAGAATCTTGTTTGCCTAATGTTTGTACCAGTGCTCAAAACAACTTTAGGATAAACTCCACAGCTTGAACATTACAAATTAGAATCACAGTATTGACTATATTTGAAAGCTTCTAAAAGCAACTTTTAAACAAACAAAAAAAAATGACTCGCAGTACGATTAGAAAACGTAAATACAAGTTTAAAGGAAATCAGTACACATGCAATGATAAACAAAAAAATAGTTTACCTTCATCGCCAATTGCAAGTTGTACAAGTGCAAAAAAGTTATTTTCGAAAACGAAAACTACTCAAAATATTGAGTGTAACAATGAAGATTACAAGAACAATTATAACTTTATTATGAACTTTTCTATATTAAAAAAAATATTTAGTAAGTATGTTTTTTGTCCTGAATGTGGAAATAAAATTACTTTGCATGATAACATTGGGAAAAAAATGGGATTTTGTTTTCAACTTGAAATTTTTTGTGAAAGCTGTGATAAAATTATAGACACATTTAAAACTTCAGCAATAATTAAAAGAAGTGCAGAAGTTAATACACAAGTTGTTGTTGCTTTTAGAGAAATAGGAAAAGGATATACTTCCATAGAAGCATTTAATCGTTGCATGAATATGCCAAGACCGATGACAAAAAAAAACTATGGTAAAATAACAAAATTACTTCACAGTGCTTATGTCGAAGCAGCTAGTACTTCCATGTCAAAGGCTGCAAAAGAGACACATGATATTGTTTTGATGGATATCATCAGTGATAATACAAGTATTGTTGATTGCCATGTTTCTGTTGATGGAACATGGCAAAAAAGAGGTCACACATCCATAAATGGTGTTGTTACTTTGATATCAACAAATAATCAAAAATGTGTTGACCATTTTGTTTTATCAAAACAATGTAAAGGTTGTGAATATTGGAACAAAAGAAAAAATGAACCTGGTTATAATAACTGGCAAAATAATCACATTTGTCTCATTAACCATATAAAATCATCAGGATCAATGGAATCTGTAAGGTGCTATTGAAATGTTTGGACGATCTGTGGAGAAGAATAAACTAAGGTATACATCTTATATAGGAGATGGAGATACATCTTCGTACAATGATGTTAACAAATCTCAACCATATGGACCTAATGTTACTATTAATAAAAAAGAATGTGTCGGACATGTTCAAAAGCGTATGGGAACACGACTGCGAAACTTACGCCAATCAATGAAATTAAATGTATTGTCGGATGGGGGAAAAATATTGGGTAAAGGACGATTAACTGATAAAGCTATAAATACTTTGCAGAATTATTATGGTACTGCCATAAGGCAAAATCTTAACAGCATTTATGAAATGAAAAAGGGTATTTGGGCAACACTTTTCCATAACTCAGATATTCTTGATGAAACTGAACAACATAAGTTTTGTCCTCGAAAGGTAAATAGCTGGTGCATGTGGCAGTCAAATAAACTAACAGGTAAATCAACTTACAAAGCTAAATTAAATCTTCCATTAGCAATAAATGAAATTTTAAAACCCATCTTTCAAGACTTGAGCAGAGATGAATTATTATCTAAATGTTTGCATGGACAGACACAAAATAATAATGAAGCAATTAATAATTTCATTTGGAAAAAATGTCCTAAAGATGTTTATGTAAGTCGAAATATTCTTGAAATAGCTGTAGCATCTGCTGTTTTAGAGTTTAATGATGGAGCTAGTGGGATATATGAAGTTTTTCAAAAACTACAGATAAAGACCGGTCGATTTATGGACATAGGGACAATTTAAAAAAATAAGACTCGAATAGGTTATATGACAAAAAAGACTTCAACAGCAGGTATTAGCAGAAGAAAGTTACTAAGAGCTATGAAAAAAGGATTCATAGATAAAGAAAATGAAGAAAGAGCATCATATTCTGCTGGTGCTTTTTAGAATGATAAAAAATTTATTATTTTTTAGTTACAAAATCTTTAGGAGCATTTTTCTTGTGTTTTATTTTTTAAATTTTTTTGATACATAAAACGCGTTTTCTCAACTTCTATTATAGATTTTGATTTGAAATTTTCAGCAAATGTTCCTTGTTATGTTATCTAGGGTTTGTACCTCAATGAAAGTTCAATTTTCATTTAAAGTATAATTTTTTTTTTTTTTTTTGTGTACTTCATTTTAATAATTTTTGAAAAAATTGATTATCTTTTAAAGAATTTATAATTTTTACATAAAAGTGGTAGAAACCTTAGTTAATAGTGCTACTAACATACCCTGAAAATTTGAAGTCTACAGCATTTGTAAAACTTGTGTAATCACGTTTGAAAATTTTTTAAAATGGCTGCTTAATTGTCTAATTAGTCCTTAATTACTTTTTTTTTTTCAAAGTTTTCAATTAAAAATAAATGTTTAATTGGTATCAAATAAAACCTAATTGCAATTGGTGTTTAATAGCATTAGTTTAAGCAACTTTATTTTAAGGGGATCTGCTAACTTAATATTATAACTTAGTTCTTACATAATAAAGATTCGTTAACAGTGAATATACATATAAAAACAAAAATTCACTAATGATTTTTTTTTTTTTTTTTTTTTTGTTATTTAGGTGCCCCAAGAAAACCTAACGGTCTTACCACAGAGCATGGGGAATGTGCAGTTAACCAGGAAGTTCACGCCTACTTCCTTACCTTGACGCGAAAATATGTCTAGAGCTCGTTTCGAAGTTTGCTTTATAAGCAGGAGATCTCCTGTTTATAAAGCAAGCGTTGTAACCATTGCGCCACGGCTGCACTAGCGCACACACGCGATTTCATATAAATAGTATATAAATTTCTGTAACATTGTATAAAGAACGCGGGAAATTTGCAGATGACCAAATAATCTTATCATCAAGAACTGTTTTACAATGTCGTACATATAAAAAACATATTTACAAAAGTTTTGCATTAAATCATTAATTATAAATGGTATTAAAATGTAAGATAAAAAAGTATACTAATATATTTATTGTACTTTTCTTAAAAGAGTTAACACATTTATTGAGAATGCAATAATGATGTTTAAAATATGTTTACATACATTAAAAAATACGAAATTATATAAAGAGTGATTAAATTTAGTGACTAAATTTAGAAAAAATCACAAACTAAATTTTTATACTTTAAAACACTTTTTTTAACAGCTTTTAAAAGCAATATAAGTTTTCAAAATCGATTTCACTTAGATTAAGAAGTAAAAACTTATTCCAGAGGTGCACGATTTTTAAAATGTTAAATCTTATTTTTGCACGAAGACACAGGGTACTAGGTACTAGGGTACTATTTGCGCACAATAAATGTTTACAATCTGGCTTTTGTTTATAAAGACTATAGAAAATAGAAGGACTTTTTTGCTGTGATAAAAAAGAATTTGAATATACAATTACTTCAAACAATATTAGTAATGACATTTGTTCAAAAAGAAGTTTTGAATGTACTTTTTTATTTTTAAAACTAATCACAATTGTGATTAGTTTTAGAAATAAAAATCGTAATCGTAAACAAGAAGCATATTTGTACAAATATGCTTCTGTTTACGATAGATATGTTCTAGTATATTTTTATATACAACGCAGTAAATGCACGTTCTGGAAAAAACACGAACTTTGCGTTTAAATAAAAAGGCTATTTCTTTAGTATGTCTAAAGCTAAAAAAAGTTAAAATTTTTTTAAATTATTCAAGTTTAGGTATAAAATTTTACATTGTTGGGATATCATTTTTTGATATAAAATGATGTTGATGCTATACAATGATAAAGTATTAACTAAAGAAAACAACATTTTCAAACAAGTTTTAAGTTATATACTTAATTTCTAACCAGTCGTATGTCTGAAAACATATCTAAGGTAGAAATAAAAAAGTTATTTGAAGTTTAAAATCTATTTTTTTGATTAAACATGAAATTTTTTATTAACTTGAATGCGATGAACACAAAACTTGACATACGGCTTGTTAGACTTTAAATTTTTAATCTCTTATGCTTCATTTAAAAGTTTAACATTAAATTTTAAATATTAGTGTGATATGCATCACCTCTATTTTATAATGTCATAAAGCTTTTAAACTAAAAATCTGGTCTTTAAATTACTAGAGACTATTGTAAATAGATGTAAAATAGTGGGCAAAATTTTTAATTAATTAAATAGTGGGCAAAAATTTTTATTAATTAAGATTAAAGTTTGTTTGACAAAAAGGTTCATTTAAAAAGTTATATTTTTTCAAAATATATTTACTGATTGGTTTAACAGACAAAAGATTTTTGAAGACGGCTAGGGAAAAGTTGTTTACCCACATATATACAAAACATAAAATATTAAAACTCGTATAAATTCAATAAAACAATGCCTTGAATGAGAGAAGCGATTTGCAAAATTGATTATACGGATTGCGCGTTTCTGACGGAGATGGAGGCGTTGCAACTTATTTTTTTCTGTACTTCCCCAAGCAATATTAGCATAATTTAAATAACTATGTATAAATGAGTAATAAAGTTGATTTAAGACTTTCTTATTGAGATAGATTCGTGATTTACATAGGATCCCTATGTTTTTAGAAATTTTTGTGCTTATATAATCAATATAATAATTTTGTTTTATTAGTATTCATGGTTAACTTATTACAATTGAACCAATTAGATATATATCTGAGTTCTTCGTTTACTGTTTTAAAAAGTTCAGCAGTATCATAGTTAGAAAGGAATAAGTTTGTATCATCTGCATATTAATGCTCGTTAGTTTTGAAGCTTTATTTAAGTCATTTATATAAATCAAAAAAAGGAAAGGTCCAAGAATCAATTCTTGGACCTTTTCCTTTTTTTAATTTATATAAATGTATATGTATTTTTTTAATTTATATATACCTTGTGGGACTCCACAGGCTATATTAAGAAAAGTGGTTTGATAATCATTGTTAAGTGGTACAAATTATTTTCGATTAGATAGATAACTTTAAGACCATTTAAAAATTTTATTTTTAAAATGGTTTAAAAATTCATTTGTATTTGAGTTTATAAATCAAAATATAGTGATTGACTGTATCAAAAGCTTTTGATAGGTCAATAAAAATTCAAAGAAACAGGTTGAGTGTGGTACTTCCAGAGGCACAGGGTGGATTTGAACCTTAAACCTCTAGATTTTGACCATTCTATCATTAATCTAATAACAACAACAAAATATTTATCATCTTACAGCAGTATTGTAATAATAATAACAAGAAAATTATAATGAAATATCATTATAAGGAATGATTATAAATAATAGATTAAGAAGATTAAGGTGTATACTCCGGCGCGGATGCAGCATTTTTTAATGTTTGAGATACCTAACTTCCAGACATGGAACAAACTCCAAAAATTTATATTTTTATACTTATACCAAATAAGGATGTCTTGCAAAAAATTGCAATAATTGGAGCCTGGGAACAAAAAAGCCCTAAAATTTTAGCTACACCTGCCCCAAACGTGAGAGCAACAAGTTGATGAAATATTTTTTTTACTATTCATAACCAAGTTTATATTCATCGATAAATTTTAAAACTTACACAATAATCTCTTAGCGCTTAACAATTATAGCCTTTTAAAATTTGCGACCCCCTCAAATTGAGGGGGGCTCAAACTTTTTATGATCATAGTTTTTGAACGCTAAAAGATTTTTGTGTGAATTTTAAAATTTATCGATGAATATAGATTTAGTTAAGAATAGTATAAAAATTATTTTATCAACTTGTTGCTCTCACGTTTGGGGCAGGTGTAGCTAAAATATTAGGGTTTTTTTGTTCCCAGGCTCCAATCATTGCAATTTTTTGTAAAGCATCCTCATTTGATACAGATGTAAACACATAAATTTTTAAAGTTCGCTCCATGTCTGGAAGTTAGGCATATCAAACATCAAAAAATGCTGCATCCGCGCCTGATACTACTAATGCATTTTTACCACAGCGTGTATATTGTGATTTTTCGAATGATATTGAGATTTCACTAACAAATTGGATCATCGCATGTTTAGTTGAGTTATCTTTCAAACCAAATTGATTGATGTAAAGCAGATTATCATGAAAATATTTGTATATTCTGTTGAACAAATTTTTTTCTAGAATTTTCGAAAATGTGTTGAGAACAGAAATAGGGCGATAATTACTGATTTCAGATCTGTCCCCTTCTTTAAAAATTGGAATAACTTTTGCAATTTTTAATTGTTCCGGGAATACTCCTTAAATGGTAGAAGTCCTAAAGATTTTAAAAAGAACAAATTTAAGTTGTTCAAAGCAATCTATAACCACGTTCCCATTAATTTGATCTGCTCCAATGGCTTTATTTTTTTTAACAGAATTGAACGCTCGTTCAAACTCATCAAACATTAGTTCGGAAGCTAACTCATCTGAACAAATGCAATTATCCAGAGGTTCTAGATATACAGTAAACAAACAACTTGGTCTTCGGGATTTTTTCAGACAGTGTTGGTCCTATATAAGTGAAATATTTGTTAAATTCTTGAGCTATGGTTTTTGGTTCATATAAAACTTTCGGTATCGACTCTAATTATTTGTGGCAGGAAACAAGAGCATGATTTTTTTTTTCCAATAGTTTCTTTCATTATTTGCCACGTATGCTTTGTGTCGTTTTTAAATGTATTGAATAATTGGTAGTAATAATTTTTCTTCAGGTTTTTACGAATTTTTTCAAATAGGTTTTTGTAGTTCTTATAAATTTTTTCGCTTGAAGTTTTTTTTTTTTAAAAATTTATATATAACTTTTGTTTTATTCTGGATGACTTTTTAAAATCTTTAGTAATCCAGTGTGTATTAATATTCTTAGTTGTTAATGTTTTTTCTACTATTAGAAAATTAACTTCATAAACAGAAAAAAATGTTTTGAAAATAGTTTCATAAATGTTATTTGCGTTATCATCAAAATTTATGTTTTCTCAATAGAGCAATGATAGTTGGTCATTAAAAATTTAACATTAGTGTCTATATAAATGCGTTTTCTTATTACTTTTTTGGTATTATTGTTTCTTTCTGGGTTTTTTTTATTAAGTTTCAGGAATATAGGAAAATGATCTGATATATCAGCTTTCATGATACCTATTTGTATATTATTATTGAAAATATCAGTAGTTGTAATATTGTCTATAAGAGCTGCTGTGTTTACTGTTTGTTGCTGTGTTTACTGTTACTCTAGTGATCGATTTAATTTCATTTATTCCTTTAATTTATTACTTTAATTTATTTAGTTACTTTAATTTAAAGTAACTGACCCTGTTTCAAAAATTGCATTATAAAAAATCTTAATTTTATAGTCGTCATTATAGAGAAAACAGTTCATATTAAAGTCTCCGACTATATAATTTTCTTTTTCATCATTGGTTCCTTTTTTTAATGATTTGTTGTAAGAACATGCTCATGTTTTCGCTCAAGGTTTTCAACTCAAAATTGATGAACCAATTTTGAGTTGACGAAGAGAGGTACCAATAAGCTCCATACCGGCAAGAAAATATCCTTTTCTTTTCCCAATTACTTACGTTGTTTCACCTGCAAGCATAATTGTATAAAATAATTATAATTAAATTTTTATAACAGTTATGTTAATAATTACAACTGATATTGAGAAAACTTTATAATAAGTTACTTAGAAAAGCTAATTTACTAGAAGCCAAGACAAGAGCCATACCTAAAATTCCATTTAGCTTTCTCAGAATTGATTTGCTTCTGGAGCACGGAATCTATACCAGTGGAGCTGGTAAAACAAGTGTATGCTTCTTTCTAGAACTTTTAATGCAATGAGCTGGATTCAAGAAGCTTGGGATCTATTAATTTACTTCATTGATCCCAAGCTCCTCCGCTCCAACAAAGAAGAGCCAAATCCCTGCTTTTAAATACTTCTTTCGTGCCCAAAATAGAGCAAGAGAAACAGTAGAGAGCATTGGTGGTCGAGCTCCAAACCAAAAATCTCTTTCTAATTTTTCCTTATTAAACAAAAATTGATAAAACACATTCAAAGGAAATATTCTTTTCTTAGAATCACGCGGATAATCCCGTTGCTTCAATGAATGTGAGAGGATAACCCCGTTGCTTCAATGAATGTGAGAGGATAATCCCGTTGCTTCAATGAATGTGAGAGAACAACCCCGTTGCTTCAATGAATGTGAGATTCCTATAAAATAATTAAATCTTTAAGTCTTGATCGTTTTAACTCAAAACAACGTGGGGCCACAAAGTGGGGCCACAAAGTGGGGTCAGCATTACTTATTAAAAAGAATGAATTTTTACCACATCACGTTCTACTCTGTTGGTTAAAGTTCCTTCTTTGATGGGTCACTTTTGAAAAATTTTTCTCAGCTTCATTTAAATTGATTGAGCCCCCACTGATCTACAGTCCTTCAAATTACACTTATTGAGCGCAGCAAGTCATCTTGAAAAAGTAGAAGAGCTCATTGGTTCATATTGGCTCTCATAGACTGACTTGGAGCCATGTTCATTATTGTAGGGAAAAAGTGGTAATAACAACGAATGTAATAGTTAGGAAAAAAAAACTGATACAAAAAATAATTAACTTACTTAAACAGGACTTTATTAAGAGTTCTGAAAGAGAACTAAGTGTTTGGAGAAAAGGCTTTTTCTTTGGTCTGTGTTATGGTTATAAATACCATACCCTTTAAACTCTGTCTAATTTTTGCTTCTTCTGCCGCTTTTTCAATAGCTTTTTTAAGAGCACCGGAAGATTTCTTTTACCCCACTTTTTAGAAACATCTAAAATGTTTTGCAATTTATAATTAGTTTATAAAAAAAGGTTTCAATATCATATTTTCGCATTTATACAGGTCGGAAGTTTTACTCAAAAAACACAATTTTTTATAGAACGATTCGGTAAAAGAACATAAATTTGTTGTATTTTACTTATGGTTTTGGCGTTGGAGTGTTTGCAACAGTAACTGCTTCTTGTGTATTTGCTTTCTTCCATTTAAAAACTATTCTACTGCCATTATTTTTTATTGTTAAAGATGTTTAAATAAATTTTATTTTCCAGCGAATTTGTTACATTCCATGTATTTATAACATTGAATGTAACAAATGTTACATTCAATACATTGAATGTAACATAAGTCTGCATGTTACATTCAATACATTGAATTCAATACATTGAATGTAACATAAGCCTGCAATAGATCGTTACAACAAATTTCAAGAGACACTCCGTTGTAAACAAAATAATAGCTTGTTTGGCAACTGCAAAAACAACTTTTTTTAACATAATAAAAAGTAAAATAAAAATTTTAAGTGTTATAAAAAGTTATTAAAAAAAAAATTTTTAATAAGTCCTTACGGTCTTATAATAGAGCACCATAATCCTAACCAATCTCGCAAAACTTGCGCAAAGATGGCTTTAAACTATTGATCACATGTTTTATGAGGCACGCGTGCTACCAATATCTAAAAATACCTAAAATTTTCAAAATCCTTCAGTAGGCATTTCGTTTACTTAAAACCCGATGCAAAAACTCAAGTAGTTGATAGCTGACCGGGTCCTGGTAGAAGCAAGGCTGCTTATTTGCCTAAAAAATGGTACGTTATGATTCTCTCTTTTGCTTCAACAGTCAAATACTGATTAAAGATTAGCGCTTTTATTGTGAAATTGTCAACAAATGTCTCGTTTGCTTCAACTTCTTTAATAACTGCGTTGGTCACCCATGAAAAGGGCTACCTAACAAAGTTGTCAGCGCTATCATTTTCGACTGATTCAAAGCGAAATTTGAACAGCTACCATTAAAATTACCACAGTGCATCATCTTCCGTGCAGTTGAGCACAAACTAGCATGATTAACTGTTCATGGACTTACGGAATACGCCCGGTACCGTCTAATTTAACCACAACTAAATTTTTTTTGGAAAAAAATAGTTTAAATTATAATAATAGTCATAATATTTTAAAATTTAATTTTTTAATTTACGTGCGTTTTTTATTCCAAGTACTAAAGTCCTCAAATACAAAACTAAGCAGATTTCACATTGTTAATCGTTAAAATGTTTTTTATTTATTGTAAATTTTTTCGGATAAAAAAATTGCTATCGTCAGCAAACATCGTCAACAAACAGCAAAAAAAAAAAAAAAAAAAAAAAAAAACAGGACCAATGACTTAAAAGCATTCTGAGAAAATGAAACTTTTTTTTTATATAGAATCTTTTTCAGTTTCTTCAGACGTGAGTTTGAAAAAATTAAGTTTGCGAATTTTTATACCGTACACAGCAAATATAAAAACAGCATCTTCTTGCTTCATTCAAACGTTTTAGCTTTTTAATGGCTTAACCATACAAGTTTTGCTTATTTTTCAGTTTTTCAGTATTTTTCAGTTTTTAAAAAAAATAACTTCTTTTTGGGAGTCTTTATTAAGGAATTTTAATTCTGTTGTAGCTTTTAATTACCTTGTTGCTATTGCCATCGTTAATTTCGGTTGCCTTGTTTCTTTTTAAGCTTCAAAAGCTTAACGTCGTTATTTTTTTGTTATTTAATTCATTTTTATTACTACCTAAATATTTATCAAAAGATTTATTTACACTGGGAGTTTTTGAAGTAACTTTAAATCAAATATTAACAAAAAAGTTTTTCATTTGTAATGTTTTTTTCATTATCAATAAGTTTTTTTAAGAAAAAAGTTTTTAAGCTCATTTATAATGTTTTTTTCAGTTTGGTGGCTGATTTTTATAGTTTTAGAAAAACATTTTACGTCATTACTTCGATGAGTCCGTTTGACATAATCCAAAAGTTCTTTAAACTCCTTCCTCATCCATCACAATAGAAACATTAATATTTTATAGATCATTCATCACAATAGAAACATGAGTATTTTATACAGTGACCCAATATTTTATTAAAAAAATTGAGGTCTTGTTCATTTAAAATTTACTTTGCTTTCTAATTCAAGATAACGAAATAATTCACTTATAGATAATCAAACCATGGTATTGATAACTTTGAGGTTAGGAGCCAATGTAAACTACTATTGATTGATTTGAAGGAGTAAGAAAAGTATTTTTAGATTGTGATTATTTTCCTGCACGTTTTGAATTATGCCTAGTTTGTTATCAGACAGTAGTAGTAGTTATCAGACAATTGACGTAGTTTCATGAAACTAACTTTGACGTATTTTGTGCCAACTTTTTGTGCTAACCTTTTTAAACCTTTTAAATTAGAAAAACATTGGTTTAAAGCAGACACAACGTGATTTGCAATTGACGAGTTGTCTACATCAAACTGAATTAAAATTTATACCACTCAGAAATATCAAACCAATATTAGTAAAATGTAAAAAAAAACACAGTAAATTACACATAACTCCTGCTCATTTAAACTCAAACAATTATAGAAAAGGTGTTACTTGACGAGATAATTTAAGTTGTTTTTATCTTTCATTAATAAAGTTAAACATTTAAAAATGTTTGCGTTCAACGTTTAGTTACTATATTATTTGTATTATCATGTGAAACTGATTTATATTTTCATGTGAAACCAATATCATCATGTGAAACTGATTTATATTTTCATGTGAAACCAATTTATATTATTATATGAAACCAATTTTTGCAGCCTATTTAAGCTACAACAAATATTAGTTTAAAATGGCAACTAAACCCAATTTTCATTTCAAAACAGCCCCAATAATAGAGTTTGTTATTATCATTAAATATATTGTGCATGTAATATTTAAACAATAAAAAGAATTTAAAATAATACTTGCAATTTGATTGTAGTTTAAGAAGATTAAAAAACCGCTCCAGGTTAAAAACGTTCTCGGTACTAGCCACGATCTTTACTACTTTAAAAAATACACGTATAAACAACAAAAATGTATCAAGATTACGAATCAAAATGATATATACATAATGATATAGACGAGCTGCTAAAAAATGATCCTAAAATCTTTAAAATCGATTTAGAATTGTTAAATAACAATAAATAATGTGGTATTAGTTATATGGATGTACAACAGGGTACCTATAAATAGTAAACAGAATGAGTGAGTGGCATGAGTTAATGGCATGAGAGAATTGCAAAGTTAACTAGTCTAATCATTTTTCTAGTTTTATTTACACGTTAATGAAAATAATCTAAAAAGTAGTTAAAGTTATTAATCGTAATGCAATAATGCTAAACATGGAAATGAAATTATTTGAAAGTTGTTATAAGTTTACTTATATATTTTTGTACTTTGAAACCATTTCTAGCGCTTAAAACTAATGAATAAAACTTTCGCAAAGTTTTTTTTTGTTGTTGTTGATGAATTTGATTTTATATTGCAAATTCAGCCGGCATATCTAGTTTCACTTTCGGAATTAAAACCCATATATACACTTGTTCGTCATGATCCAGGCGTAAACCAAAAACACATTGATTTCACGGGCAGTTTTACTTGAGTTTAACGCCTGAGCTATGAGGTTTTAACGTCAAATTTAAATGTCACATGCTTTTATTACTTTTTCACATTCGTTACGGAAACTTAGTATTATACTATAAAATGTTTCCATGGTGAAACCTTTAATAAAAACTTAATATTTTATTTTGTGTTTCGGTAAATAGTAATAGTTAATAGGTCGGGTGAATAAAAATGAGCAATTGCTTTTACTCTGTAATTGGTCAGCTTTACGTAAATAAAAACTTTAAGAAATTTAATTATATTATTCATGTAAAGCTGAGTAAATTGCTTAACTTACGTGAATAAAAATTTAAGCAAAACTCGTAAAGTTTTTATTTACGTAAAGGTGACCAATTACTGAGCAGTTGCTCATTTTTATATTTATTTTTAAAAGCACTTGGTCATTTTTATTTACCCGGCCTAATTTCACCGAATTAAAACTTCTTATACTTATTGCTTTAGAGGGTTTCAAACACACAACAAAAACCGTGCGTAACTTCTTACTGAGTTACATAGTAAAACATTCAAGAAAATGTGGAAAAATGAAAAAATAAATAAAAAATGAAATATATTTTTGTCAAAAACCACTCTACTAACAGAGAACGAATAACTAGAGAATGTGATAATATGTTAAAAAAGAAACTAAAAAATTTCTATTAACTACACATTGTGTAAACAACTATTTTAGACAAAGTAAAATTGCACTAATTTCCTTTCTTAATTAAACATATAAAAATGGACTTTCCATTATTTTCTCATGCTATGCGTAGTTTCATAGTTTAGCTACAATATTTAGCTTCATAGTTAATGTATTATAATTAGGTATAAAATGACGCTAAATGAAAAATAAACATTTAATGATGGAATCAATATTTTCGAAAATATTTAAAATTTTATATTACATTTCTAATCCGCCGTATGTCGTTACACTTTTTGTAGGTGGAAAATAATGAAAAGTTTCAACTATAAAATCTGTTTTGTTAATTTATAACAAATGCATTTACTTATTCTAATGTAAAGAAAATAAATTTTAAATCTGGTCTCTAAATTATACGCAATTTTACAAAACAAAACAAAGAAAGTTTTTAGTCAAAGTAAAGAAATTTTTAATTTAAAAACGAAACGGAATGGATTCATTGGATTTTTTTTATTATTTGAGTTTAGTCATTCCAGGTAAGTTCAAGCGTCTTTTGTATTTTCATATTTATGTAATTTAAGAATTTTATGACAAAAAATTGCGCAGGTTAAAGCCTAGGAGCAAAAAGACCTTAACAAGCATCACCCGCTCAAATGTAAGGAGGATGGTTGTTGTTTTTTTTTTTTTATCTAATGCGAATTTAATATCTTAAGCTAGAACATTTATTTAAAAGATTTTAAAACTCTTAAAAAGAAATTTTTTTTTTTTGTTTAGAAGTTAAGACCCAATTAAAATTTACGCTTAATCGTTTTTAGGGTTAAAATATTTATGGTTATAACTTTTGAACAATGATTTATAGGACTTACTATAGGAAATAGTTTAAAAACGCATTCCCTTCAGGTTTAAACTTTTAAAATAAAACATGAAATATAAAACAAAATGCAAAAATTTAATTAAAAAAAAGTTGCCACCGCTCCCACCATCGTTCAGATAAAAGTTGGACTTTAATAATTAATTTTCAAATTTAATTTATTATATTATAATATTATTAAATATCGGAATTTATATTAAATATCAGAACATTAGAATTATTTTCAAACTTTTTTCACATATTTATAATTTTTATTTTATTTTTTTTTTAAGAGAAAAGCTAAATTATTGGTAGCACGTTCAACTGGAAAGTAATTCTTAAACGTTCAACAGTAAGCCTTTAATTTTTTTTTATATAACTTGAGTTTCAATTAAAATCGCTCTCTTTATAACTCTGCAAATAGTTTAATGCGTAAAAGTGTGAGAATAAACTGTGTGTGAATAAACTGCGTAAAAGTGCGTAAAAGTGCGTAAAACTGCGTAAAACTGCGTAAAAGTGTGTGAATAAACTGCGTAAAAGTGTGTGAATAAACTGGTTGTTTGGAGGGTTGAGTAATAAAAAGCACACATTTATCGCTTTATACAAGTTAGGTGGACAAAAGTTTTTAGTTAAAGGCTAAAAAAAAAATATAAATTATGAATTAAAAAGAATATGAATTATGAATTCTAAATTATGATTAATTAAAAAATGATTTATAGTCTATTTAATGTAACAATGTTACATTAAGGGCGTTAAGTAGAAGGATAACGCAACTCGCAAAAAGTTTTGGTGGGCGGCACACAGTGTATCGCTTTATACAAGTTAGGTGGACAAAAGTTTTTAGTTTTGTAACTTGATTCCTAAGAATGTAATTAATAATATTTTGGCGTTTTATTGATTAGATGCGCACTTTTTGATTAAATAATAATACTTTGGTGTTTTATTGATACGCACTTTTTTATTAAGCTTAAGTTTTAGGAAAATTTAGTATTGAAAAAAGTTAAAAAAAAACAAACTTTATTCAACACATAAACTATGTAATAAAATTTTGGCTAAAATAAAATTAAAAAAATATACTAGCTAAAATTCACCTGATAACGTAAAAGAAAAAAAAATATTTTGTTAAAAACTATCATTGGATGAATCATTGTTATTTTCACTATCTGAAGAATCGAACCCTAAATAATCTTTATTGCCACACAGAAATGTATTTTCAACTAGCTAAGGCATTACAGGTGGGGACAGTTAAATTAGTCTGACAACTTCAAAACTTCCAACGGAAATTTACTGGTTTTATTACTTGACAATTCTTTGTGCGAGTTGATGGCAGGATGTGATGTTACCTATATCATACTGAGCAAATCTATATTTGTAAAAATACGTGGGTTTTTTCTTGTATGATGTCAAAAAAGACAATGTTACGTGAAAGAATAGCTACTTTGGTGTTTCCATACAAGACTCAATCACCTCATGGGACTGTAAGGCTAAATCAAGAAGAATTTCTTTTGAATCAAAAATTGCTTCCTGTGGTTCCAGGTAATATTTTTAATACTAAACTATTTTTTAAATTAACAAACTTATGAATGTTTAAACAGAATTAAATAAATGAATAAAGAAAAACATGAAAGAAATAAAAAAAAACTGTTATATAGATGTTCGAATAAGTTGAGATGAATGCTGCCAAAAAAGACGATGTTACACATGAAAGAATAGCTGCTTTGGTGTTACTAAACAAGAATCCATCACCTAGGGTACCAAACAAGACTCCATCACCTCATAGGATAGTAAGACTGAATAAAGAAGAATTTCGTTTGTAAAACTGCTTCCTGTGGTTCCAGATAATGTATTTTTTGGGTTCATCATTTTTTAAATTTACAAATTTATGAATGTTTAAATAAGTTAAATAAATGCATTAAAGCTTTAAGAGGTGTGTACTTAAGAGTTTAGCAAAGAAGAAAATAAAACCTTAGATTTTTTTTTTTTTGCATGACTTTCCAACTCTAGATATTTTTTTCCAGCTGTAGATGCATTAGATGCTTAAAATCTCCTTGTTGTTTAATGCTAGACTGGATTATCAAATCCAGTCTGGCATTAAACTATATTAAATTATAAGCAAGCTGGCATCAACCCTAAATCTATTAACACTACGGAGAACACTTGTGGAAAAAGTTGGATTAAATGGAAGTGGTGGTTTCCTAATATATTTTTTGTTAAAAATCCCTCCTGAGTTTCTCAATTTTGTGACACAAAATGACTCTCCTCTATCTAAAAAGCCTTATTTTCAATCTTCCGCAAAATACTCTAGAGTTATGAGGCAAGAGATGATTGCAATTTCAGAAAATTTTTTCTAAAAAATGTCATTTTTTCTTGTTCTTTCTTGACATTTTCAAGCAGGAACAGGAAAAACTGAGTCTTGATAAAATGACTTTGGTTTTATAATGTGACATAATTGAAAACATTGTGTGTGGTCTACAATCTCATTCATATGCTCACCCTTGCACTTGGTGTATATATAAAGTCCAAAAATCTTTACTAGGGTGACAAACTCAGAATCTTTGGGTCCATTTAAAGTATTAACAAAGCTTATAAAGCTAGAGCTAACGCCATATGAGCGAGGGGCTTTTAAAATGTAGTTCATGAACCTATGTAGCCATATGATACTTTGGTTATAGATTTTTTTTCAACCCATAGAGCTTCACTTTTTAGGGTGGTAAACCACTTACTATTAAATAAATTCTGTCAAAGGTATTTGTTTGGTCTTTGCACATTAAATATTTTTTCTTAAGGACTGATTATTCTTTAGGGTGAACCAATTGGGCAGTGCCAATTGGTAGAGGGTTATTAAGTTTTAATTTTACAATGCAACAAATTAAACATTCACATGTTGGCTGTTTTATCTTGGATGTATTTTTACTGCTTGATAGTCATGCAAGGGGTGAAAAAAAAGCATCTTCACTTTAATCACTTCTTCTATGAGCTATGCGGCACTTTTTAGAAATTCCTGTATTTGGAGGTCATTGAAATTAATTTAAAAAGCCAAAACTTTTGTGTAACATTCAAACAAAAAATCAGTCATCTCTCTGTTGGCTTTTCGTTAGCAAAGTAAACAATTTTTCTGCATTCATTATGATTTTTTGCGTTATTTGGCATTTTGAGAGAATAAAGCCAGATTAACACTTAAAAATTAAAACTGTATTTTTACTATTTCCAAGCAATTGGGTTTCGAGCAATTGGGTTCCAAGCAATGAGGTTTAACATTTACTGAAATCAAGTTCAAAACAATGCAACATTTTATATTTCCATAAAATGACAATGCAGTTTTTAAAAACAACTTTTAAACTCCAAGTTAGAAAAATTTGAAAATATTAATTTTCATTAAAAAGTAATAAACAACTTTTCTCTCGCAAATGTAAAAATTTGATTTTGGAATCTACATCAATGTGACCGACTATTTGTGTACTACCATAACCCAAAAACATTCTCGCGGGACGGAATATTCAAATTAATTTGCATTTTGCGACACTGCGTAAATGCTTAGGGGCCATCCATAAAGGACGTCACCATTTTTTAGCCAACTTTTGACCCCCTCCCCCCCCCTTTGTCACAAGTTGTCCTTTTTCCTTATACCCCCTGGAAAAGGACGTCATAAGATTCTGACCCACTCCCTATTTTTAACTCCAAAAAAATTTATTTCATCTTGCAATGATGTTCGAATCCGCTGCTACATCTTTGAAAAATAAAATCAAAAATATTCTCAAACATTATCTTCTCAAAAACACATGTTTACGTAATTTTCCATGTTAATTAAACTAAAATAAAAAATCTATAAAGTGACGTCCTTTTCTGACAACCTCCCCCTCCCCTTGTCCTTTTTTGTCCTTTTTAACTCGACCCTCTCCCCCCCCCTTATTTGGATGACGTCCTTTATGGATGGCCCCTTAGTAAAAAGTAGAAAAATCCCATCTTTAACATTAAATGCATAATGTATATGAAATATTTGACATCAAAAACTTAACACCTTTCATCACTTGAATATTATTTAAATAATTTAATAACAAGATTTAATTTTTAAAAGAGTAATAATGCGAATAGAATAATTTAAACAAATATTTTTTCTCGTATATAAAATATAAACGGATATATTATTTGTTCCCGTTTGTTTGTTTAAAAATTGTATAACAATTAATAATCGTTGTTAATTGTTTGAAAATCAATATTATATTATATGTTAAGCAAATATTAGCAAACAGATATATTCTTGCACTACGAATACTTTATCCGAGTAGTTTTATTCTGACGAATATTTGTTAACAAATAATTAAAACAAATACTTGTGCAATGAGCGAAAGTTCTTCCCTTTCAATTGTGTATGTGGCCATTTAGGTTATTGTTATTTATTTGTGGCCATTTAAGTTATTGTCATTAAGTTGTTTCAATTGTGAGTGCGACCATTAAAATTTTTTTTTATTAGAACACGACATTTTTACAAACTTGAAGTTTTCATATTTGGAGAGTTTTTTTGACAAAACAACGATGATTGTTAAAATTACTATAAATATTTTGTCTAAAATAATTGTTTATATATTTTGAATTTATGAAACATGAAAATAAAAAAAATTGTTTATGTCTTTGAATTATTTATATGCATAATTTATGTTTCCGATAAATAAATATAACAAAAACAAGATTTAATTATTTTTACAACTATTATTTATCATTATTATTTTTACGAATATTATTATTTATATTACAATAATAAACACACCACGCTATGCTTTTTTTATCTAGTATGAATTTATAATGAATTATTTGTCATTGTATCACCTCAAATGAGTAATTAACTTATAAGATGGCATTTCATGAATAGGATTTTATTTAAGTTAATTTTAAGTTTGCCAAGTCTCTGACATGCATTGTGTAAGATGTATCTGACGTACGTATGACGTGGGTTTACAATATTAAAAAAATTCTTTAAAATTAAAGAACTTAAAAGATTTTTTAATTCAAATTTTTGCGACATTTAGTTATTTATTATTTTATTAGTTAGAGTACAATAATTCTGATTAAAATATTTCAAATCTCGTTGTAAATATGTTAGATTTATAACTCTTTATTATTTTCTATAGAGGCAAGAGTTGTCGAATTTAGAGCACCTAAAGAATAAATGTTTTCTAACTAAAGATGGCTTAATTATGAAAACATTAATGATTTTATTTAATACAAACAGGCAACTCTAATATACTTTTTTTTTTTAATTTTTTTTAAGTGTCCCAAGAAGTCCTTACAGTCTTGTCACAGAGCACCGCTGATGAGCATTCAATTGGAAGTTTACGCCTTCTTCCTAACCGATGTCGCAAAACTTGCCCAGAGGCGGGGTTTGAACCACGGATCCTTAGTTTCAAGTGGTAGGCAAGTGCGCTACCACTGCGCCACGGCTGCTAACAATAACACTTTTAACAATAACTTGACTTGATTGATTTTACTGTTTTAAGAAATAAATTCTGTTTTGTTACCAATCAAGGCAACTAGTTTCCTAAATTGGAACATTTGATTTCTTAATTAAAATAGCTTGCTTCTTTTTAAAAAAATCCGATAAATTGAATAAAATCCATTAAAATCCATTAAAAATTATTTTCATCTTTACAGTTAGAATTCAAACAATCCATTCAAAACTTATAATTAGATTAAAATTGCGCAAAATAAAATTCTACAAATAAAAAATTGTACATATAGCTTTAGCTATAATTAGTGGCGGACTGTCCAATAGGCTAACCAGGCTGCAACCTTAGGGCCCGTGATTTTAGAGGGCCCGTGCATGGGTCCCTTGGCCCATTATATACTTGTACGTCTATCATTTATAATCTATTAGTCAGATTCAGGCTTGATCAAATGCAATAATCATGCGAGCATTATCTTGTTTCTAAGTTGTAGGCACTGCCATTTTTGTTTTATAAAAATGAGTTGCAATTATAGAAAATTATTTCATTAACCATAACCAAAATTAATTTCTTATTATGCTATGCTACAAACCGCAGATTTGTACCTTAACATAGCTGTCAGTTTGATGCAATTACTATCTGACTACATCAGGAGTTTCAGAAGTGAGTTTGTGTTGTTTGAACATCAAGGTCAGGAGCTTACTGGCAATGATGTATACAACAAGCAAAAGGCGAGTAAGCGTGTTAGAAGTACTCGAATTACTTTTCGTGAAGGCAACAAAAAGGAAGTTAGCTTGTCACCAAGGGAGCATTTTAGAATAACAGTTTTCCTACGATTCATAGCATCTTGACTGCTATACAGAAGCGTCTTATTGTGTTTTCAGGGGTTCGAGATAAGTTTTCCTTCCTAGACAGTATAGTTGATCTCTCTGACTCCTGTCTGCGTGAAGCCTGTAACAAGATGGTTCGTGCGTATTCAGCGGATCTGGAACATTCACTAAGTGAACAAATGATTCAAATCAAGTATTTCTTAAATAGTTTCACACAGGATGGCACGTTTCCACGTGAAAAGAAGAACGGCGCCAACTACTGCACTGAAGTACAGTATTACAGCGTTGCGTTCTCCCCGGGTGTCTGCGAAACGTTTTGTAACGTCAATGCATTCCGATTTTAACCTGACTTTAATAAATGCTAATTGCTCAGGTGAGCAATCATCCTCGGCACTTGGACAAGTGAAAAATGCGGTTCGCACAACAATGAATAATAAAAGATTGAATTTTTTTGACACTCATGACGATTGAAAGTAATCTACTACGCGATTTGGAATTTGCCAACATCATCAACGATTTTGCCAAAGCTAATGTTTGAAAAGTAACTTTGGCATCCACTAAAAAAGTATCAATTTGTTCACATTTATTTTGTATTCGTTCACTAAACTAATGGTTGGCAAACGTGAGGGAGAGTGAGTTGAAACTTACTGTATATACATTGCAGCTCAGGCCTAAGCCTACTTTTGCGGTAAGTTATAAAATAAATATATGCACATCAACATTTAACTATAATAAGTAATTTTTGCACAAAGGGCACTAATATATCATTATATTAATTAGGGCCCCAGATTACTTAGTCCGCCACTGGCTATAATGAAGTCATTTTATTTCATTAATTAAAAATCATTAAATAAAGAACTATTTGTAGTGGTTTATGGTTGAAAATATTTATTTTGAAATTGAGCCAAAACTAATTCTTCAACCCTTTAAATGTATCAAAGCAAAGTTTATAGTTCCTATCAAAAAAACTTTGAATTATTTTCTTATACCACTGCAGTATTTTGCTTGCAGCAATATATAGGATGTGTTTATGATATTATTTGCATTTTAAATTCGATTGCCGTAAGCGCCAAAATCCATCTAACCCACAGCAATATAGTTTATCGGGTATAATCAATGTAGTGTGAACACGAAATTAGATTACCTAAAAGAAAAAGTCGCAAAAAAGTTTTAAAATTAATGGTGCACGTACATTTGTTGTGGGCTTCATTTTCAAAATCTCTCAAAACTTAGAAAATAATTGGTTTTACTTTAGAAAAGTCCAAAATAAAGTCATCAGATATTTTATTTCCAAACAAATGCAAATGTTCCAATTAAATCGTTTTTGCTAAATACCATTTACCATATTTTTACTCCTTATTTATAATATAAAAAAAAGATTATCTTTTAAATTCAAAGTTGCGTCCAAAATATATAAGCTGTCAGGTCAAAAAACTTATTTTGTGCATGACGAAATATATAAACCAACCCTAACTGCTAAACGATGTTGTTAACAGTCAATCAGGGTATCTTTGTATGAAATATTTGATACGTATTATCAATGTTAAAAATTTTTTTATTCAAAACAACTTAAGCATCACTTGACCCCTAAAAATAAATCACTTATAAATTTTACATTTATGTTATTATAATTTTTTTTTTAATTTGTCATTTGAAATAAGTTTACAATGTTATAATAAATCACCACGTAACAATATGCGAGAACTTTGTAATAAGAGACAATTATTTATCTGCAAATCTTTTAAATTCTTTTAAAATACTCATATATACACACATCAGCATCTACATATTGCATCCACATATTGCGTTAGTTTAATGAAATAACTTCATAGTCAATACATAATTTTTAAACAATAGAAAATTAAATTAGTTAAACAATTAGGATTAACAAAAGTTTTAATAGTAAAATAATTGTTTTGCATCATATAAGTGTTTTTTTCGTTGAAAAAACACTTAAATGATGAAAATCAAATAAGTGTTTTTTTCGTTGCATTTTGTTTGAAATGTTGAAGTTATAGTTTGTATTTCAGTCAAAAAAATCGTAACAACTGTTTTCTTTGATTTTTAAACAAAAAGTTGTTTAAAACCTTTTTTATAAAAAGTTTTTAGAATAACAAAGTTTTTTATTGAGTACTTCATTTGGTATTGTAGTTCATTGAAATAAAGTGATTTTAAAAAATATTTGCTATCATGACATCTAAAACTTAAAGATAAAAAGAAGTAAATTTAAAAATATTTTTTTCAGAGATATCGAGCATTCCAAGTTCTGTTTGTAGAGGTCTGTCATTTATGAATTTGTTTGCATTTAACATTAGGCAACCTGCTTGTTTTTGCTTCTGTATTACTATTAATATTATTATTGTTGTTCTTTTTCTTCTTTTTCTTCTTCTTCTTATTTTTACTATTATAATTGTTGTTATTATTATTATTGTTGTTATTATTATTATTGTTATTACTATTTATGAATTTAGATTTTTGATCTTGTAATCTTTATGTTTTCTTTTCAAAATTTTATTCATTTAATAGTTTAAGTTGATTCACACATGAAAAACTCTTCAATAATCATCACACACACTCAATGCTTTTCATGCTCTTATCTCGCACTTATTTTTATGTATAAACTTGTAGATAAAAATAAGTGTTTGATAAAAAAATAAAACAATTTTTTAATATTTATCACATTTACTATAAAAGATTTTCAAATTGTAACTATGAGCAACTTAAAACCAATATTTTTATTCTAAACAACTATCTTTTAACTTGTCTCTTAATTTTCGTTTTAACTACTTTATTAACTTTACTTTTTTGAGATTAGTTTTGACATTAAAATTGATTTTAATTTATAATCAAGTTTTAATCAAATAATCTAATGAGATTACAGTTACACCCTTAGTTACACCCTTTTAATTATAACTTGTTTTTAATTATTCGTCACAAAACACAGAACGGGTGTTTTTAACAGTATTTGAATTTAATGTTAAAACTTATTTTTTTAATGATCGTGAAGTACGCTTTACATTGAAAGCACGTGCAAAAACAATTATCGGCTTATTTTTACCTCGGTCACGGAGATATTATTTATATATCATGTAGTAGTCATTTCATGGCCGACGACACGGGTTTCAAAGTGGAGGGGGAGGGGGGACAATCATCAATTTCTAAAAAAAGTTCGAATTTTCTAAAAAAAAAAAAAATCCTATAGAAACAAGTGTGTGTGTGTGGGGGGGGGGGGGGGGGAGAGAAGGGCAGTGTCGTCAACTGACAAAATAAATAATATTAAAAAAATGATGATGATAATGATGAACTCCTTACATCATTAAAAAAGTTGCAACAACTTTCTTTACAAAATATTACATCTTATTTACCATATATATGATCTCTAACTAATTTTTTTTTTGGAGAACCCGTATAGGTGACACTCGTTGTGGGAGGATGGGTGAAATGCAGTTCGATCTCTTCTCCGTATTTTTCTATTTATAATCTTTGTTTTTTTAATCTTCACCTTTTTTTCTCCTTTTTCTATTTATTTTCTCCGCATCTTCACGAAAGCAGCAAATCCCAATCAGGAAAATATGTTCATTTAATCAATAATTTAATCGATCAAAAATCTAAGTTAGTATACGTATGCGGCTTTCGAATCATTTTTGAGTAAAATTAATGTCCATGTCAAAACATGATTCAAAATAATTAAAAACATCCGGGACTGATTATATTACGTGAACGGAATAAAATAAAATAATCAAAAGTTAATTGTTTGTATTTGTTGTCATTTAACTGTTAGATTCTAGAAACACAATCGTTGAATTTGGTCATATACTTTTAACATTTAATTTTTATGTGATGGTTAAAGCTTTTATCTTTAGATATAAAATTGAGAAATCATCTTGTGATATTTTACAATCGTTTTAACATAATATATAGTTAAGTGGTATTTAACTTATTGACAATAAGTTCTACAATATTATTGTAATTTCATTAATTTCACTCTACTACAACAAACAGCTGCCTACATTCTTTTATTTAATTTTAAGTCACTTGACATTTTTCAGATTGGTATATGTAAGTTAATAAATTAATGACCTAATATTTTATTAATCAATAAAGTTAATACATTATGTATTTGCCTGTTTGTTAAAGTTATACTGAATTAGTAAAATGATAAAATTAAAAGGTATGTTTTAGTTTAGTGCTAAAACATATTATGTTTTAGCACTAATCAAACTAAATGTTTTATTCTTAAAGAATAAAACATTTAGTTTGATTCTAATCATAAAAGTGCTGTACAAAAAACGTTTGAATCCATGACATTCTAAATAGATTTATTAAGTTTAAATATTTTGATATTATTGATTAACTTGCGTATCTAATTGATTTTAAATTATATGTAATTTAGGTTTATAAAATATAGTTTTAATGGGCCTTAAGATTGAACTTGCAAGAATCACCATTTATATTTTTGGACCAATATCTTTGTTTTATGCTTTTAATGATCCTGAGTTTTTTAATGGCTATATTGAACGAATAAAATCAAAATCATTGTCCAATGAAAGTGGAGCCGAGTTTCCAAAATCTCCAGAGGAACTAGAAAAACTTCGAAAAAAGTTCCTTGAAGAAAGAAGAAAACAATTAACTAAAACTAATGAGTAACGTTGAATTTAAAGTTTTTTTAAAGTATATAGTTTGTTAAATGAAGTCATAATTGATGTAACCAAAAAGATTAGAAAGTTGAAATGAATCTAGTGCTAATATTAATTTGCTTTTTTTTTTTGTATAAAAATTATTTTTCATTCATCTTAATGTATAAAGATTATATTCAGATTAACTTAGAGTGATACACTAGTTACCTTGGTTATAGAGGTGCTAATTGTATGGATGTTAAAAAAAACAAAAGCAATATTGGTTTCTTAGCTTATTGTTAGCATATATTTAAACTTCAACAGAAAAGTCTGGGAAAAGTAAAATAATAAATACTGCTACAGTAGATACAAAATTTTAGTATTCTAATTATTATTTATTGGTTATTAAATCTTTTTGCATATTGAATTGGTATAAAGAATGGATAGTCTAATATTTGTAACACTTGTTAATTCTGATTATAATAATTTATTCAATTATTTAAAGTAAAAAAATTAGTAATAAATTAATATAACATAGAATATATTAATATAACATAAAAATAAAGTAATACGAATATTGTTGGTTCATTTTGTTATTTAAAGTTTTAAAGATTTCAGGTTATTAGAGCAAGTTTTTAAGTTAATTGATTTAAAATGGCCAGAAAAATATATAATATACAATATATATATATATATATATATATATATATATATATATATATATATATATATATATATATATATATATATATATATATATATATATGTATATATATATATATATATATATATATATATATATATACAATAATATAATTATTATATAAAATGATTTTTTTATTCGTACTTGTTGCTCAACATGTTGGTGTCAGTATAAAACATGAAAAGTATTTACTTAGTTTCAATGTTTTTGAATTAATAAGGCTCAATTGTTTATATGTTTGCTTTTTATGTACTTTTTTTTAACCTTTTTTGTTTGACATCTGAAACTTAAATAATTGTTTGTATTCTAAGTAGTTTCATAAAGATCAATTTGTTTTTCAATCTTTGATAAACACTTAGCATAACTAAACTTTTCCTCTAAAGTTTTTTTTCCTCTCAAGTTTTAAAGGTTGTTTAGAAATCTTTGATTATAAAAGTCAATCAAAATTGTAATGTGAAGTTTTATCACATTTATTTGATTTTATTGCTTTTTTTTATTGATATATAATTTTTTTAAATATTGTTATTTGATATATTATTATTATTATTATACATTATATATATATATATATATATATATATATATATATATATATATATATATATATATATATATATATATATATATATATATATATATATATATATATATATATATATATATATATATATATATATATATATATATATATATATATATAATTGAAACTAACTATTGACTAAAATTGATTTTGTGTCATCAAAAAATTGTACTATTTTTATTTATGATTTTTTATGTTGCTTTGGAAATGGCAAAAAAAAAACATCTAATTAATTATAGTTCTCATATATGCAAATCATAAGTTTTATTTATACAAGTTTTTATTCACAATTTATTATATTTTTATTCAAAAGTTATTAATTCAATCATTGTAAACACCTTTAAAATTTTATTTCATTTTTGCTTGTGAATAGAAAGATTTGTAACATTGTTTATTATATAAGTTTATTACATATGTTATTTTACAGTATTTATTATATATAACAGTGTTTATTATATATGCTTACAGTTTTAAATGGTAAAAATTAAAAGAACAAGTGAAAATTAAAAAAAAGAAGAAATGAGTATTACAGGTAATTTATTTTAAATTTTATTTTAATTTAAATTTTATAAATATAAAATGACTGGGTTTATGTTAGCATTTTCAAAATTTAAGTTTAAAAATATATTAGGTCATTTAATCCTACAGAAGTAATTTGTGTTGATTTATATACACTGTATATATGTATTTCTTTTAATTGAAATAAAATAAGTAGTTACATTTTTTCATAAATGACGGTTTTGACTTCTTCAAAAAACAGTACAATATCACAAGCTGATAGTACGTATAACAGAACCATCTAAGCATTATTTACATACGAAGAACTAATTTTTTTCATAATATAAAAAAAATAAGTTTTTTAAAAAATTTAATTTTTTCATTTATATAATTTGACTTGTCTAACTACCGTCCCATTAGTCTTCTTCTGATCATAAGCAAGGTTTTTGAATCTTTAATTAACAAACACTTAATCTCTCATAATCTTGCTAACAATAATAACCGATAGGTTTTATTGTGCATTAGACAAGTGGAGAAGTTAAGGCTATCGTTCTTGACATTTCTAAAGCTTTTGATAAAGTTTGGCATGCTGGTCCTCTCCATAAGCTTTCTTCTTACAGTGTATCTGATAACATCTTTAAGATTATTGAGTCTTTTTTTTTCCAATCGTAATACAAAAGATGTCCTCGATGGACAGCACTCCATCTTATTCTGTAATTATTCGGTTTCTTATTATGTAAATATTCAGTTCCTCAAGGTTCAATCCTTGGCCCTATACTCTTTTTAATTCACATTAACAATCTTTCAGATATTTTCACATTCAAGGTGGCATTGTTTGCTGATGACACTACCATTTACTCATAATATATCATAGATTGCTTGGAGAGGGCATCTGAGCTTAAAAAGGATCTCACTTCTGCCACAGCATGGGGCTCACAGTGGCTGGGGAACTTTAGTTTAACTTCATTCAATTGTTATCGCAATAGTTTAGATCTTCCTATATTTATGAATGGCAATTTACTCAATAATTCATCTACCTTTCATCTTCAAGGATTAATTCTTACTTCCGATCTTTCTTGGAAACCGTTTATCAAACCCATTGCAAAATTAGCATCTGCTAAGGTTGTGTCTCTTTATTGAGCTCAACATTTTCTTACTCAGAATTCTTTTCTTTATCTCTATAAATCTCAAATCCACCCAAATATGGAATACTGATGCCATATGGGACAACAGTATTCCATATTTGAATTATATGGGGTAGATCTTCTAATGATAATAAATTTATTTATTTATTTTTATTTTCAACATTTTTATTTCCAACAAGGCTGCAAGTAACCATTATTAGAGTTGGAAGTAACTGGATAAGAAAATATAAAGTTTATAAAGCAAGATAATGGTTAAGAGACGACTTTTGAAATTATATGAGTCAGGAAAATAAGAGGAAGAGAGCAAATTTAAAGAACTGATGTTCAAGGAAAAAAATAGAGAGAATAAGAATTTTTAGAGCACTTGGGAGCAATCACAGTAAAAGGATGAAACTTAAGTAAATGATGAGTAACACGAGAATAAATTTTAGTAGATGGCACAAGAGACACTAGCTCTTTAGAGCAGTGCCCATTATAATATTTGTAGAAAATAGAAAGAGAAGCAACATTTTGATGATGTGATAATGCTTGAAGGTTGGCTGCAAGAGTAAGTCCAACTATGTTTACAATGCGTTTTTGCACCTTGTCTAAAAGAGAAAGAGCATCATTAGAAGATCCGCCCCAGATATGAAAATAGTGTTCTATATAAGGCTGGATTTGAGATTTATAGAGATAGAGAATAGAATCCCGAGTAAAAAAGTGTTAAGCTCGATATAGAGATGCAACCTTAACGGATGCTAATGTTAGATGACTCATTGAGTACATTACTGTTCATAAATATAGGAAGATCTAAGTTATTGGAATAACGATTAGCTGGAAAAAACTAAATTTTATCTGAATTAAAGCTCACCAGCCACTGAGAGGCCCATGCAGTAGCAGAATTGAGATCCTTTTCAAGCTAAAATGCCCCCTCGAAGCAATCAGAGTGTGTTAGCTCTCTATCAAGCAGAACAATGCTACCTTAGATGTGAGAATTTCTGGAAGATTGTTAATGTAAATTCAAAAGAGTATAAAGCCAAGGATTGAACCTTGAGTAACTCCTGAAATTACAGGATATGAAAAAGAGTGCTGTTCATTGAGGGCAACTTTTATACTATGATTAGAAAGGAAGGATTCAATAATCTTAAAGATGTTACCAGATACACCATAAGAAGAAAGCTTATGAAGAAGACCAGCATGCCAAACTTTATCAAAAGCTTAAGAAATGTTGAGACCAATAGCCTTAACTTCTCCACATTTATCTAATGCACACTAAAACCTATTGATTCTTACTGTAAGAAAATTGGCTGTAGAATGAGAAAATTGAAACCCATATTGATGATCAGAAAGTTATTAGATTCAAAGTTATTAGATTCAAGATAAGAGATTTGGTGTTTGTTTAGGTTAGATGAGTCAGATCGCTCTTCAAAATTTTTGAAAATAGGGATAACAGATGCCACTTTCCAGCAGGTTGGAAAGCAAGACTCTGATAAGCACTTGTTGAATAGTTTGGAAAATGTAGATAGCTATGGAGAATATTTCTGCAAGACTATAACTGGTATGTTGTCTGGACCACAAGTTGTAAAAGAGTTGAAGAAGGAAATAACTTTAGATACAAAAGCTGAATCGATAGGAATGTCAAGCAATGGATCAACCTGTTTGTTGGCTATATCAGTTAAAATGCTACTAGTGGAGTCAAGTGATGATATTGATGAAAAGCTCTTAGCAAGCAATGCAGCTTTGTCTTTAGGTGTGGTGACAAAATTTGAATCATAGAAGAGAGGCAGAATAACAAATTTGCCTTTATTATTGATACTTTTAAAGATTCTCCAGTAGTCTTGAGAGCCTAATTTTTGAGATAAAATATTAGACTTTGTGACCTGAGAATAATGGACTTCAGCGTTAGACAAAACCTTTTTACAATGATTTCTAGCAATAGTAAACAGATGTCTGTTTTTTAAAAAGTTGTTTTGCTGATAGATATGGAAGTATTGGTTTCAATTGGAAATTGCAACAGCAATTTCCAATCGATATATGAATTCAATATCAATATGAGGAAAACCATGAAGAAGAGTGAGGCTTGACTTACAATTGTTGGAAGGGAATAAAAGATTCCATGCCAGCCTGAATCTAGAAATTACATAAGAAGCACATTTGTCAGCAAAAAGACAAAAGAATTCTACCTAAGAGCCATCATGAAGAAAGTCACGGAAAGAGTCCCAGTCAGTTTTAAGGTAGTTGTTAGAGGTAGGATGATAGAGGATGGCGATGATGAAAAAGAATTAGATAATAGTTTTAGAAAAATTAAACCATGATTAGAAGCACCTAAAGGTGAATGTGGAGACACTGAGCACTGACTAGGATCAGAAACAAGACATAAGTCAAGTAGAGAAGGTAAATGATTTGGGTTGTCTGGAAAGCGAGTTGGAAAGTTGACTATTTGATTTAAAGATTGAGAAAGGCAAAAATTGTGGGCCTTAACTCCTGTAGTTTCACTGTTATTAGATACAAGCCATTCAGTAATTTCATGATAAAGCCATTCAGTGATTATATCATGATGGTGTAAGAGTTCGTCCATAAAAGATGCTAATCAGAACTCAATAATTAAAAGAAGGAGATCGATGGCACTCTTCCGTGGAGATTTTCATTTAACATAAATCACCATATTACTTTGATAATCGCCCTTTAATGCCTACCAGTAAAAATGAAATATAGGGGATTAATGTATAATTTTAAATGTATTTTATAAATGCTATGCTCAATGTTTAAAAAAAACAACAGTAGAAAATCACTTATCAAACTTTTTTCATTTTACACTGTGTTTTATCTATTAAGACTCTTCAGATAAATGTTTTCTGATGAGTCTTTATTGATGAAACACAGTGTAAAATGAAAAAAGTTTGATAAGTGATTTTGTACTATATATAAGTTATATATGTACAGGGCTTGAATTTTTTGTACACCCAGGAACGTGTTGGGGATTGAATTAACGCCAAAAAATCTCTAACCCCCCCCCCCCCACCTCAAAGCTAATGCCACTTTGCAATAATAATGGGTGGGGTGGGGGGTTGCGTTAGTATAAAATTGTATCTTTTGTATGTAATTGTTATTTTTTTAACATGTTATCTTTTATATTTGAATATTATCTTATAATTTTTTATTTTGGCAGAGTTTAAAATAGCTTAAGTTACCATCATAATTTACAGCTTAAAGGGATCCCAAACTCCCAACACATGTTGTGTTCATATTAATAATAATGTTAAAAAAAAAGGTTTGAATCAAGTTTTTTTGATTAAAATTAAATAATGAATGCATACCGAGAAAAACTAATGTTGTTGTTTTAGCCGAAGCTTGCCTTCACCATTTTTTTCAATAAGCTCGGAGTCTTTAAATTATACGTCACAATTTACAGACTTAATTACAGTTTAAGAGTAGGCTTAAATTATTTTTTTAGAAAAAAATTTCTTTAAACAGAAGTAAAATAATTCAATAGTTTTAAATTATTTTTATTAATTTAATTTTTATCTTAATTTTTGCAATCACTGGTTTGCAATAAAATAAAAACTTCTAATAATAAAACTATTTTCAAGAAACAAAATATAGTTAATTATTTGAAATGTTTACGAAGTTTACAATTTACAAAAAAAAACTTTTTTCCTCATTCTCCCATGTTTCTTCAAATTCTTTTAAAAATTTTCAAACTTTTTTTCAATTTTAAATTTTAATTGTAAAATAATTTGAATAAGAGAATTTTAAAATACTAAAATTCTTTTGTTTAAATACATTTCTTTTTAAATAAATATTCCTAAAAACATCTTGTGTATTTATAGAAAAGTATTATTTATAGTTTAATCTTGATATTTTTACACTTTAAATAAAATGAAAATATAAAAAATGGTGTCACATTTTTTCGTATTCTATTCGACAATTTTTGTTAAAATAATTTATAGTTAGAAGCTTATATTATGTGTTAACAACATATAAGATATAATAGAAACATTTGTATGGCTAACTTTTGTGAGTCTTTGAGTATATTAAGTAAATTGATATAATTGATTAGTTGTTTTGATTTAGTTAATAAGTAAATTTACTGTGATGTACTTTATACAGTAAATCAAAGTAAATATAACTATAAATGGTTCAAGGTCGTTAAAGCGAAAAATGTTGCAACAAAAAAGTTGCTGGTTTCTAATAGCATTTATTAACTAATAGAATTTTTTTTTTATAAAAACGAATATATATTTTGATATACTTAAAGTAGTAAAATTAATTATATACAATTGTTGATAAAATAATAACTAAAATTATTTAATTTAAGTGAGTTTGGTACAATGTTTAAAAACAAATATAAAAACCGGGCTGTTTTGTTAAAAAAAAGAATGAAGAAAAAAATTTTCTTTTCCCATTTCAACTTTTCGCTTTAAAAACCTTCTAAAATATTATTGGCTTTCATGCAGAGATTTAAAGTAATTTAAAGTCAAAAGTGTTATGTTGAATGAAAATGTCCGCACAAAAGAGCAAATGATCATTCTATTTGAAAAATAAGTTTAGCGGGATGTACTTTGTAGCAAAAACATTACTTTTAAGAGTTGCCAAAAAAAAAGCTAAATTAGAAAAAAAGTAAATGGACAACCCAAAAAAAACAAAAACAAATCGCGAAAATATTTTTTTAAAGAAAAAACTAATGGCGAAGGTGTGAAAAGCAATCGTGATTCGCAATTGCGATATGCCTAATTCACGCCCTGAGGGTTTGGGTTGGAACAGCAATTGTTTTTTTCATCATTGTTTTTTTTTTTTTTTTTTTCAAAAACTTAAAGCACGCAGTTTTAAAATTTAAGTGAGTAAAATGTATTAGGAAATTGTGTCTCTTGGTACACATTACCCATTTGTTTATAATATATAATTATTTTTTTATTTTCCCAATAATTAATTATATAAAAATTATTATTATTATATGGTTGGCAGAGTCCACTGGAGTTACATTCAATTGGGTAAATGTTAGAGATGAATTTCAAAAATCTTGCAAAGGTTTGTTATTTACGTAATTGTTTTATATTTTGCATCATTTTAAAAAATTAGTTGAGTTTTTAAACTTTATATTTTTTTAGAATTAAAGCTTGGCGAGCTAGTACATGATAACCTGTAAGTCAATAATCAAATTTTTAGATTTTTCTTTTACATTAAGCATACATTAAAGTTGTTCAAATTACGCATGTGTCAATAACACATTTTAATAACACAAGTGTATAACAATCAATTTGGAGAAAAAAAATAATAATTTAATTTTACATAAAATTGCTGGTAATAAAAATTAAATATTGCTGGCTTTTTTTTCTATATTGAAAATTGTTTTGAATTGAGCTAAAGGGATCATCCCTAAATTATACAATACTGAATTTATTACTAAGTTTACATTTGTTTTAAAAGTATTTAATGATGTAAAAATGTGTGACAAAAGTTTAAATTTCAAATAGATTAATTAGGCTCAATATTTACAAATTTTATAAATTCAGATTAAATATAGTTTTCATTTTTATAAAACTTTTCTATTGAAATATATATAAAAAAAAAATCAAAATGTTCAGCTTCAGAAGAAAAACTTTTTTATTTGTTTAACATGACATAAAATAACGAAATGTAACAAATTACATAAAAGTTAATCCAAGCAAAATAATCAGCAAGCATGTGAATATTTATTTAGACAGTGTTAGTTTTATAAGTTACAGTTTTCACTTAAGTATGTAACCACCATAGTCCCATGACTTAAGTGTGTAATAATTTATAGTGTCACCTCTTAACAGTATAACTTATTATATTCATTTATTTTAACAAAAGTTTTCATAACTGTTTTAAATTAATGCAAAAATTTACAAATTAAAAGGTAAATATTGAAAACCTAAAGTTTTTGAATAATTATATATTGTCCTCAGCTTTTTTCAACACTCACATAATTTAATGCATAGATCAGGGATAATCTTTTTCAGGGTATTTCCAGAATTCCTGATATTTTTTTCAATTTTTAGTTTTTACCGATATCCAAAATATTTTTAATACATGGAAGTTAAGATACTCATCACTCATAGAAAAGTTATGAAAATGTCAAAAAAAATTAGAAACAGGAAAAGATTACTACATCTGTCCAACAACATCCATGGAGTAGCGAAATAACATCCGCACATTTTTGTGTAAGATCATCCGCTTTTTTTCTTTAATGAATTAACATCCGCCTAAAATGATGCATTATTAAATAAAATAAATTTTTGGACGTAGTTACATCCGAAAAAAATCAGATGTGTAACTGCATCTGGTTAAAATAATGCATTATTAAAAAAAAAATTCCAGATGTAGTTACATTTATAAGTTACATATATAATTATTATATTATATAAGTGCTGCTACATCGATTGACAAATAGCCTGATTTGCAATGGAGTGCTGCTACATCGACTGACAAATAGCTTGACTCGCAACAGAGTGCTGCTACATCGACTGAGGGTTAGGTTTGGGCAGGCAGTCTATCAAATAATTAAAAAATAATAAAATTTATTATGCTTAAAATAATGCATTATAATAATTTTTTTTTGGCGGATGTAGTTACATCCGAAAAAAATCAGATGCGTAACTACATCTGGTTAAAATTATGCATTCGCATGTAGTTACATCCGAAAAATCTACAGATGTAGTTGCACGGATGTTATTATACATCAATGAAATTTGGGATGTTATTTTATGGATGTTATTATACATCAATGAAATTTGGGATGTTGTTGCACGGATGTTATTATACATTGATGAAATTTCAGATGTTGTTTTATGGATGTTATTATACATGGCAAAAACGGATGTTATTGCCCTGACCCTTAGAAACAACTTAGCTAAAAGCAAAATTAAAAAGAAAATAAGGTAAAACAAATACCGGATTTTTCCGGATAATTTATTCAAACAATTTTACGAATTTTTAAAATATGACTAGGATGATCTATGGTAAATGGATGTATAGAAATGTAAAATATAAGGCTCATATAATGAGGCTGTTGCTGATGATGATGATGATAATAATGATGATGATGATGATGATGATAATGATGATGATGATGATGATGATGATGATGATGATGATGATGATGAAAACTTCCTCTGGTTATTTTTCTTTGTTTTATTTAAGTTTTGGATTGTTTGAAGCTATGTCAGCTATTGAAATAATGGATCCTAAGATGGATGCAGGAATGGTTTGTAATCGTACAAGAAAAGTATATCAGCTTCAGGCAGCAATAACAGTAATTTACTTTTATTTATTTTTATTATTTCAGTTATTATTATTACTATTATTTAAAGAAATATAGAAGATTATTATATAAATAATATAATAAAGTTGTGTCAAGATGATTAGTATGTTCAGAAAATTTTTAATTTCTTGATCATATATATATGTCTTTAGCAGTATGTTAGATATAACAGTATGGTTAAAGTGTATTGCGCAAACTCAGTGGATGTGTTAATTTTTGACTATTTACCTTTAAAAGTTTATACTATTAGTATTTACCTTCATAAATTTATAAATTAATAATAATTGTTGTTAATTGTTTTTATTCTTTATATTTTTTCTCATAGGCAGGAAAGTTGAAAGTTAAAGAATTAACAGAAGGAGAAGTGTTGGGTGTTATAAATGAGCTCACAGCATGTTTTGTAAGTCCAAACTATAAATATTATTATAATTACAATTTTTTTTGGTTTTAATAATGGATTTAATTATTTAGAATTTTTTTTATGCTACCAAATAGTTATAAATTTAATAGTACATCTAAAAATTTAAATATCTGATTTTCAAAAAAATATTCAAATTTAATTAAAGATGAAATCTCAAATTTTAAAAAACTTATAATATCAGTTAATGAAAATCTAAAAAATCTATATATGAATATATATAAAAAATCAATAAATATGCGGATTTTGCTTTTTTTAATGATAAATGTCTAAGGTTTCACAACAGTGTGGTTTGGCCGAGTTTCTTTAATGCAACTTTTTTTTTTCAAAATATGACAATAACGAGTTGACCAGATGTTCTTCCTGGTGAAAATCTACTTGTATTGCATTACCAAAAATTATTCTACACCTAGTGTAGCAATTATAATTATAATTTTTAGTTTACATCTAGTGTAGCAATTATAATTAATTATAATTTTTGTTTTTAGTTTAAAAAAATTATATTTTTTTAGTGCACCTGGCTGGATGGGCATTCTTTGGTACAAACTGTATTTACTTGTTTATATTGCCATAATCCATCTGTTATTGAAGATGTTGTTCTAAAGGTAAACTATTTTGCATTAGTGTTATTATATTTGTTTTATAACCTAAGTGAACATTATATAACTTATTATAAAATATGTGTAAATGTATAGTTTATTTTTGTATAAATTTTCTTAAAAAAGTTTAACAGCTTATATATGATTATATATTCAAAAAACCATGAAAGTGTTTGTAAAAAAGAGGAAGAGGCGTGGATACTAGAGTAGGTTTAACTTCATTTATCATACTTTTTACCACTTTGTCTAAAATAGAATGGGCATTATTGTAAAAAGCAGCCCAAATATGAAAAAAAATCTCCATAAAAAGAAAAAGAGGTAGAAAAGAATTAGGACTAAGAAAGTGAGACCACAATAAAGAAAGGAAACTTTAACTGATGCTAATTTTACTAATCTTTTAATCAACAATATTGATGAAAAACAATATGGGACTGAAAATGGAATCTCTTTGTACCCCAAAGGTTACTAGAAATAAAGAATATTATCCATTAAGGACATCTTTAATAATTGCAATCAGAATGAAAATAATTAATAATTTTATCCTACAACCCAGCACTTATCTACTCATCTACAACCCAGCACTTATCTACTCATCTACAACCCAGCACTTATCTACTCATCTACAACCCAGCACTTATCTACTCATCTACAACCCAGCACTTATCTACTCATCTACAACCCAGCACTTATCTACTCATCTACAACCCAGCACTTCATCTACTCATCTACAACCCAGCACTTATCTACTCATCTACAACCCAGCACTTCATCTACTCATCTACAACCCAGCACTTATCTACTCATCTACAACCCAGCACTTCATCTACTCATCTACAACCCAGCACTTATCTACTCATCTACAACCCAGCACTTATCTACTCATCTACAACCCAGCACTTATCTACTGATCTACAACCCAGCACTTATCTACTGATCTACAACCCAGCACTTATCTACTCATCTACAACCCAGCACTTATCTACTCATCTACAACCCAGCACTTATCTACTCATCTACAATTAGCATTATAACTTTACTACTATATGAAAAAATCCTTTACATCTATACACGTAAAGACTATTCTACCACCCAACATAATTTATTACATCACTGGGTAAAAAGTTTGTCTTACTACCCACTACTGTACCACAACTCACCGCTGTACTCCTTTTCCATAAAAATTTTAGTTATGAATTAATATTTTCTTGTTTCTATTTTAGATTTTTAAATAACAAACTTGTCAAATTAATTTTTTTTTAAGGCATTCTGTATATCTACTTTAAAAATGGTTGATATTGTTCGAAATATTTGTACAAGAGCAAAGGTATACGAGGAGGTAATCTATTTTCAGAATATTTTTGTTACAAATTTTTTTATAACCCATTTAAAATAATTTATCAACAAAACAATTATATATTTGCAATGTTCATTATACAGTTAAGAGCCACACACAATTGAAAGATCCACCCGCAATTGAAGCCAATAAAGTTGAGGTTATAAAACTGTATAAAAGTGCACTATAATGACTGTATTCAGAGTAGGAGTATTGCTTAAATTTACAATGATAAAAAAAAACCACTAACTAGTGCAAATAAATTATTTTTAGATGGTCTAACGGCAACCCCTTGCATATTGTCAGGTGACCCCCGTTGGGGTTGCGACCCTCAGGTTGGGAACCACTGTTCTAGAACTAAAGATTGAAATGTAAAATCTCATTAATAATGTGTAAAAAATTTTTTTCTTTATATTTATTTGGATAGGAAGACTTCCAACCATTAACTTATGGTTTCAAATTAGCATGTAATGTTACAGAGTTGAGAATATCTGGTAAGTTGTATTTTTTCAAATTTGCTACTTACAGGCAGTGTCTCATGACTTTGCTACTAATAGGCAGTATCTCTTGATGTTATTGTGTTTAATTAACAACATCTCCTAAATGATTTTTAGGTATGCTTAGAGAAGCTGATGAGGAAATTACAAGGCATCTCAAAGTGAATGTTGTTTTATCTTAATACTATAATATATAAATAAATTGTATTGATTAAATTAAAATTTTATTATATATAGTTTTTGTTTATAATATTTTATAATGTTATTATTATGTTTATATAACTTTCCGTGTGAATGTCTCTGTGTACATTTTGTGTATATTTTTGCTAATTTTTAGTCATAGTCTAATGATTAAGGTTGCTATGATATGATTGAGGTTGCTATGATATGATTAAGGTTGCTATGATATGCAATCTTTTTTTTATTTATTATAGATTTATCTGAATGATGAAGAGAACTCAAAGAATGAGGTTTAAGAAAATCTTTCTTTTTTTTCTTTTAAGATGTTCTGAAACAATTAAAATTGCAACAATTTTCTGTAGTTGCAAACTTAGGTTTCAAATTACAGAAAATTTTAAATGGAAGTATGAAGTTATATTTAAACCAATTTTAAAAAGTTATGGTTTTCTTTTAGATTGATATTTGCAAAGCCATCAAGATACGGCTAAAGTTTTGGCGTGCTCTATATTGTGCTCTGTTGGTATTTGAAAAACAAGATGTAAAGTATTCATTACATTTAATATAAAAGCATTGATTATAATTCATAGTAATATTTTTTTTATGTGTTTAACACAGTTTCTTTTTTTAGTGCTCTGAAATGAAGCGTTGCAAGGAGTATTTATCAACTGCAAAAGAATCTTTGAAAGAAATGTCATCCACTCAACATCTGGGTTTAAAGCCTGATAATACAAAAGGTGATCTGTTTTAGTCTTTTGTTTGAAGATGATAGATATTACGAAGATGATAGATATTATAAAGATGATATTATTATGATGAGTGTTTTAATGTTATAATGATAATTTGGTACTATATGAAGAATTTTATTTATATTTTACTATGTGAAATATTTTTAGATACTATAGTTATGTTCAAATGATATTGTTTTAATTTGCCGATATTTATGTTTGTTTCAGAAAACTATATGTTGGGATTTGATCCTTTAGTAAATCAGCGACTTCTTCCACCATCATTTCCCAGACAAACTCAAATCTTTACACAAGAAAAAGTGGGAGTTTTTATATTATTTTTTAAGTTTCATTTGTTTTCAAAAGCCATAATGAAAAATTTCAAAATATTTAAAATTCTTAGATATAAAATCTTGTTTTTTTTTTTTTTTTAATACAGTTTTTAGGGTATATTGATTCTCTTATGACGCGGTTATTAAATATTTGTTCTGTGACAGAATGCTCAAATTTTCACATAATTTTAGTGAGTTAATAATTTTTTTTGATGTATTTTGTTAACCTTGTATATTTTTAAAATTATTGGTGTTTTTATATAAACATCATTTTCAAAAATTT